>JAPTHN010000003.1:38421010-39643510 GCA_026936325.1 Platynereis dumerilii | reverse complement strand
AATACTTCACATGTTCAATCGTTTGTTTTTGCACTACTTCCCTATTCCTTTTAAACCTCCATTATCCTGGTATAAGATAACGATAATGATAGCTTTATTGGCCATAATCTGATACAGAAAAATACATTTTGTCACATGATATTTGACAGTGAGTATGGCCAAGATTAATGAATTTAGAAGCAACATGGACAAAAGTACCTTGCAGACGCTTTGTGCGAGCCTTGGGACTCTCAACTCTACCACTAGTTAAGAATTCAAATTCATGAAACAATGGGTGGGATCTGAATTTCCTCTGTTTGGCAATCCTCACATTCTTGTTTCCGGGACAATCACTAACTTCATACATGAAACTTCACATTGTTTATAAAACAAGTTATATGCAGAGTGAGTTTTCTCCTTATATATCCCTGCCAATGAAGACTTAACGATGAACCACTTGGTGAAGATTAATATATAGAATATATCAAGATTTTGCTACATGGTTCCATAATGCCACTAAAGAGACCAACTGAGAAACACTGTTTTGCTATGTTACTTGGAATTGACATAATACCTATATCTATTCTTGATGACAACAGTTTATGCTAGGATTAGAGCACAATAATTATAATCATAGTTTGTTTTAACAGTTTTCAAAATCAAACTTTGCAGTATAGTATCAAAATTACACGACACAGTTTCAAGTGTTGAAACTGAAGGCTAGCTTATTGGAATTATTCATAAATTATAAGGTAAATACATTTTTTTATTAATTCATAAAATATTTTTGATATAGAAAAAGACAAATTTCATATCAACTCTGTCGTTTATAGGATGTAAGATTAGGCGAAATCAGAACAATCAACAAATTATGATGATGCCTAATAATAGTATGGCTTACAAATTAAGTGGATTCTTACTGTCCTTCTTTAATTTATGATTTTACTATATAAGAAAAACATAAGAAATATTTTTGCAGTTTGTAGAGGGAGGATCAGTGTTTTATATCCATTTTTTTTTTTGCTATCATCCTAGTTGTGCCTTTTAGGAGTCTAACCCCCATGGCATTAATACTTTTCTGACAATTATTGAAAATTATGAAAAAGGATTTTTTGTGTATTGGGCAGTAATGTTAAAACTATAGCATGTATATTTTTTTGTTTTGGAACGTTATTGTATCCATCATCATAGTTGTGCTTTTTTAGGCGTGTCATCCACATAACATTAATAATATCCCCATATTATTAATAATTTTCTCACAATTATTGAAAAATTAAAAAAAAAAAATTCAAATACCAATGATATGCCTTTTGGGGCCATTAAATGCTTTAAGAAAAATGGACTGACTAAAATCCAAAAGTAATGTGAAAAATTACATTTTTTTCAAAACTGCGTTATTCAGTCAATTTTGCAACAACATCTATGACACTTTTTCCGTTTACGCTTCTACATTATAACTCTTGAAACATCTTAACTCATTTGGAATTTTAACCCAATAATTTTTTTATGAAAACCAAAAGAAGAAAAAAATAGAAAAAATAATCTTTGTTAATTTTCTCACATTTCTGTCTGAAACACCAAAATAATGCTGGCTGAATTATTTAGATTTATGGCGTATTATAGCTAAACATACATACTATGACAGAATATTCATATCCACAGCATGAGTTATCAAAATTTAAGATTTAAAGTGCAAGAAATATGTTAAAATGTCTATTTCCTCCAAAATTCGAGCAAATTTTCCTCTTTTTAGAAATTTTGAGAAATTTGTTCTAACTGCATTGATTCCAACATAGCTTTTTATTTTGAACACAACATTAAACTTCCAATTCAATTGCAAACCTGGACCCGATAGAAGCTGAGACATGACTTTTATTAACCCTTGCAGGCTTATTGGTTATGTAATATGTGCAACCACGCATGACTGTATGTTACAGCCTGGAATTTTGACACAAAAAAGTAGTGGACTGCTGCATTGTGACAATGGCACTTTGTGACTAATGGGCCCAATTTCACTGACCTGTTGAGACCAGTCTAATTGCTTTAGACGAGTCCCAATTCAGAAAAACCATTTCACCAACAGGTCATATATTCATGTAAAATTATCCAATTTCCACCAGCAAAAATTTATCCCCGATTGAGACATACTTGCTGCATTAAATATTTATAATTTTTTTTATAAAGTTTTTTTGGTGATGTTTGATTGAAAAAAATTAACTTTTTATTTTGATAAATTTGCAGAAAAAAAAAAATTTAACGTTGACTCATAAGCTATGGTTCTTCCTAAAGATGAGAGAAATATTTAATTTGATAACATTTTACAAAAACTGTGAAAAAAACTTTTTTAGACTTGTCTCTTTGAGGCTGATGGCAAGCTGTCTCTGTTCGGGACTGTCAAGTGGCAGCAGAATGCTGACAGTCCCTGGAAAATCAAATTGGGTCAACAATGATTTGATCCGTTTTGGACAGATCACAAGATCAGGGCGCACAACAGCTGTCCATATTACTGTGCCAAACTACTTTCACAAAGCATGGTTGCTGCCAAAGATCCAGTCCACTGCTTTGAATGAAAATGTTTGGAAATAATGAGACAAAAAGAAAGTTTCTAAACTTTAGCATAAACTTTGCCTGTGAAAGGGATGATTTTACTCATCAGAAGTTTGATGGTATTCAATCTACTTATGCCCTTTAGTGCATGTTAAATTGTGGTCAGAAAAGTGTCCAAAAAGAATGCTCTCTCACGTATTCATGTGTCCATACAAAGCCAATGTTTTTGCTTTGCGACATCGAAAATGCTCATTTGTATTTATTCTGTTACTTTATGGAGATTATTAACCAGGGCAACAATATAATTTACAATTTCATAACAGCTGTGTAACACTCAACAAAATGTCTTGACCATGCCACAAGTGGCCCCCTCTATACTGGCATTATATGTGAGCTACAATGTATACATCCTACATGATAAAAAATAGTTCCAACTTATTTTGGTATTTACAAGCTGTCTGCTTAAAATTGAAGCCAACCAAAGTCAGATTAGACACTTACAGAGTTTTAGGAAATAAACTAGACCATCACTAAATGATGGAACTGTCCTGGTTTCTTCCAGACAGTCCTGGCTTCTTCCAGAGATGAAATTCTGTTGACCGTTCACAGGAGCTCGCAAATTTTGCACCCTAGGTGGCAGCAAATAGCAGTCAACTTGTAGACAGGATGGCAAGTCAGATCTTTTGATGGCATTTCAAGCCATTTCATCAACAAATTATAGACAAGTCCCTATTTCTTTGGATTGGACTGCTCCTAAGCTGTTGTTTGGCATTCCTACCAAACTGTCTGATGAGAATGTTTGTTAATCCTACACTTTTGATTCAAGGTGACCCAGCAAGAGTTGGATTCAAATCCTGGACCCAGCGATTGGCAACCTGGCATACTACCACCAGACTAACCCTCCAGTCACCCACTGTAGCCTGCAAATTAAGCTGATAGCTGATGAAGTATCACCTTCTCTACACTGAACATTGGAAACATAGATTTTGTTTGTTTGTTTGTTTGTGTTTTACGCCTCTGCAACACCTTAGTGGGCTATATCGAGGCAGGCGATCGCCGTATGATGATGAGATGAGAAGACTGTGAGTCTGGTACATACCGTATTAATTCAGGGATGCCCAGGGTCTTTCAGTTGCCCCAGCATAGAACACTGGATACAACCCGCCTCCCATGGGCTCGGACTAAATTGAGTTCCGGGGGTGGGATTCGAACCCACGCCCTCAGAGCCAGTGGTTGTGCAAACAAGCACTCTTAACCATTAGGCCATGGAGGAACTCTCTTGGAAACATAGAGGCTGTTTGATCAGTTATGATCAAGAGAAGGCCATTAAATTTTGATTTGTCAAAAACTGATGTTAGGGTAAAAATCAGATGCATAATCCTTTTGTTTGCTGTCACCAACTCTTGATGGGTCACCTTGGCCTATGTTGGATAGCTGGTTTAAACATCCTTTGCCTCATTGCTGGTCCTCCTCCTGTCTTAATTAGCCCACCAAGTGCGTAAATACAGGACATGAAGCCCCAATCATCCATCCATCCTTTGCAAACTGCAACAGGCAAGCTTGTCAGACAAACCCTTTTTTTTAATCTCTGTTCTCCACAGTTTAGAGTTCGAACAAACATTTGGCTACTTTTGAAATTAAGAAGAATCAAAAGTGTAGGATTAACAAACATTCTCATTGGACAGTTTGGTAAGAATGCCAAACAACAGCTTAGGAGCAGTCAAATCCAAAGAAATTGGGACTTGCCATCTGTCTCAAAGAGACAAGTCTGAAAACTTTTTTTCACAGTTTTTGTAAAATATTATCAAATTAGATATTTCTCTCATCTTTAGGAAGAACCATAGCTTATGGGGCAACGTTAAATTTTTTTTTCTGCGAATTTATCAAAATAAAAAGTTAATTTTTTCAATCAAACATCACCAAAAAACTTTATAAAAAAAATTATAAATATTTAATGCAGCAAGTATGTCTCAATCGTGGATAAAGTTTTGCTGGTGGAAATTGGATAATTTTACATGAATATGTGACCTGTTGGTGAAATGGTTTTTCTGAATTGGGACTAGTCTAGAGCAATTAGACTGGTCTCAACAGGTCAGTGAAATTGGGCCCATTAGTCACAAAGTGCCATTGTCACAATGCAGCAGGCCACTACTTTTTTGTGTCAAAATTCCAGGCTGTAACATACAGTCATACGTGGTTGCACATATTACATAACCAAAAAGCCTGCAAGGGTTAATAAAAGTCATGTCTCAGCTTCTATCGGGTCCAGGTTTGCAATTGAATTGGAAGTTTAATGTTGTTTTTAAAATAAAAATCTATGTTGGAATCAATGCAGTTAAAACAAATTTCTCAAAATTTCTAAAAAGAGGAAAAATTTGCTAGAATTTTGGAGGAAATAGACATTTTAACATATTTCTTGCACTTTAAATCTTAAATTTCGATTTCTCATGCTAAACTGAAAAAATGTCATAGATGTTGATGCGAAATTGACTGACTAACGCAGTTTTGAAAAAAATGTAATTTTTCACATTACTTTTGGATTTTAGTCGGTCCATTTTTCTTAAAGCATTTAATGGCCCAAAAGGCATATCATTGGTATTTGACTTTTCTTTTTTAATTTTTCAATAATTGTGAGAAAATTATTAATAATATGGGGATGTTATTAATGCTATATGGATGACACTCCTAAAAAATCACAACTATGATGATAGATACAATAACGTTCCAAAACAAAAAATATACATGCTATAGTTTTAACATTGCTGCCAAATACACAAAAAAGTACTTGTTCATAATTTTCAATAATTGCGAGAAAAGTATTAATGCCATGTGGATTAGACTCCTAAAAGGCACAACTAGGATGATAGCAAAAATTTGGATATAAAACACTGATCCTCCCTCTACAAACTGCAAAAATATTTCTTATGTTTTTCTTATATAAAATCATAAATTCAAAAGGACAGTAAGAATCCACTTAATTTGTAAGCCATATTATTATTAGGCTTCATCATAATTTGTTGATTGTTCTGATTTCGCCTAATCTTACATCCTATAAATGACAGAGTTGATATGAAATTTGTCTTTTTCTATGTCAAAAATATTTTATGAATTAATAAAAAAATGTATTTACCTTATAATTTATGAATAATTCCAATAAGCTAGCCTTCAGTTTCAACACTTGAAACTGTGTCTTGTTATTTTGATACTGTACTGCAAAGTTTGATTTAAGTTTAAAGGACACACCTGCTCAATTGTTAGATTGAAAACTGTCAAAAAACAAACTATGATTATAATTATTTGGCTCTAATCCTAGCATAAACTGTTGTCATCAAGAATAGATGTTGGTGTTATGTCAATTAGAAGTAACAGAGCAAAACAGTGTTTCTCAGTTGGTCTCTTTAGTGGTATTATAGAACCATGGAGCAAAATCTTGATATTTTCTATATATTAATCTTCACCAAGTGGTTCATCATTAAGTCTTCATTCACAGGGATATATAAGGAGAAAACTTATTCTACATATAACTTTTTCATAAACAATGTGAAGTTTCATGTTTGAAGTTAGTGATTGTCCTCGAAACAAGAATCTGCAGATTGCCAAACAGAGGCGCCATTCTTTTTTTTTAATTGCTTGGGGTGATGCAGCAAATTTAATATTTATGATGTCATAGCAATTGACAACAGGGGAGACCTTGGTGAGTTGTGCTATATTTATCATTGGCTGATTTGCAATAATCATTTTGTGCACATCACTATTGAAGGGTGAAGAGTGAACACTATAGGCATTTACTGAAAGTGGTTCATGCAACATGGCTTGCCTTTTTGATGCTGCATGAAAACCTTGTGTTTTACCCATTTCTTTGGGCAGATCAAGTCTTTTGTCAACCAAGTCTTACACCACTTTCACATTACAAGAGTAGGAATGAGGACCCGAGTTCTAAATTGGACTGTAAAATTGTCTAGATCTGATGAACTGACCTAGTCCCAATGCTGATCCAAGTGTCAATGACAAATAAATAGTTGGGGGCCAAATTTCGGTAAATACTTGTAGTTAAAACTTAGCATCCCATAGAAGCAAGAAATACAGAGTATGTCCCAAAAAAACATGTCTTCAAATTGTAGAATCATGTTAAGGGGCCGTGAAAACGGTTGGCAGATGACAATAGAAAGGTGGTAGGGGACTTCGGATAATTATGAGCATTTTAGGATATGGATCGATTACAGATGCTCCTTTTTTAAAACACAAGTTAGTAGTCAAATTAGGAAATCTCAGATAAAGATGTATTGTATTCGCAGTACATGTAAACTAAAAGTTGATGTTAACATTGTATGTCTGACTGTAATTCAATGCTGCTGTTACATTGTCACTATTATGTGCTTGTCCAGCCTCTTATGGCATGTTGTCAGAGGCACTGGTGAAGGACCTTGAACGACGTTATAGTATCTGCAAGCATCTGTTTCAACACCATGACTGTGCAGAAGAGGAAAAGAACTTTGGCTCTGGCTAAGAAAGTCCAGAAATTCAGATCCCACCCATTGTTTCATGAATTTGAATTCTTAACTAGTGGTAGAGTTGAGAGTCCCTAGGGCTCGCACAAAGCGTCTGCAAGGTACTTTTGTCCATGTTACTTTTGAATTCATTAATCTTGGCCATACTCACTGTCAAATATCATGTGACAAAATTTATTTTTTCTGTATCAGATTATGGCCAATAAAGCTATCATTATCGTTATCTTATACCAGGATAACGGAGGGTTACAAGGAATAGGGAAGTAGTGCAAAAACAAACGATTGTACATGTGAAGTATATCTTCATGAATTTTTATGTGAAGCCAAAAGAGTCTTCAATTGTTCACACCTTTGGTTTTGACCATTATTTAGAACAGTTATGTTGTCCAGAATTATATTAACTTCTATTTCATACAAAACAAACTCCAGTATTCTGAAATACTGGTATGATGATGGATCAATCTGGCGCTTTCTTTTTGGGCAACTACACACTTGGTCATGCAGGGCGCTCAGAGTAGGACATTTTTATTAGCTCTTCACTATGCTTTTCATTTTGTTTTCATCACAACAGCAGCTGGGTGGCCAAGTGGTTAAGGTTCCCACCTGCTCCGCTGAAGGTCTTTACCTGCATGGCTTCGAACCCCGGGTGGGGAACCCAAAATTTTCAGTAAACCTTCATGAGCAAAATCCCAGCTGGATGTCGTTCGGATGAGACGTTAAATTGGCGGCCCCTTGTGTCCCGTTCTATGCTTGGTAAGTAAAAGATCCCTCACATGGGATAAATTTGTAACATGTCGAGGACTCCCGCTCTCTCTCCCATGTCATCAATCAACCCTCGTGAGCGCCCAGAACTGGGCTTAGAGGGCTGCACTTACCATATCTATCTATCTATCTATCTATCTATCTATCTATCTATCACTTCATTATGGGGGAGGGTTGGTCTATTGGTAGCATGCTGGGCTGCCAATCGCTGGGTCTAGGGTTTTAATCCAGCTGTTGCCGGGTCACCTGGGCCTATGTTGGATGGCTGTTTCAATCATCCTTCACCTCATTGCCGTGCCCTCCTCCTGTCTAATTAGCCTACCAAGTGCAAAAATACAGGACGTTAAGCCCCAATCATCCATCCATCCATCGATCATCATTTCATTTTTCCAGTTTTCTAAGAACATTGCCGAAAACTTTGTGCTTTGCAATGCAGCAATTTGAACAAATATCCACACTTATGTAGCAAGATACTAGAAATTCAGTGATTTGGGCAAATCACTACTATACCAAATGATATTGTTGTTTTTTTCACATTCTTTGCAAGATGCTGGAATAATGTGATTTCTGTAAATCAGTGCCATACCAACTTGAAATTTCTTCAGATATTGCATCATGCAATGTTTCAGAAATCTCATGATTTTAAAAAATCATTTGAGTATCATTTGGTATTACCCTGTGTAATACCAAGTAAAACGATTTGTCCAAATCGCAGGAAAATTGACACAATTGCTAAGTCAGACTTATGCGACCTTTCAGGAAAAGGGTCATATCCCACAGGACTGTGTTAATCATAAAGTTCACAAAATATTCAAGTTACATTTTCATCAGTGGTCGACATATTGACAGTTCCGATGCTATGGCTTTGATGCAATAGAGTATTCATTCATGGCGAAATCATATCAAAATTTAATAGTCACTTTCACATATATGTATAATTTGGAAAAAGGTGAAGGGTGCAGAGTACTCTGATGTCCCAATTTAGGAAAAAATTTACAGGTAGTATCAACAGTTCTATCACAATCAACAATTTCAGTATATATACAACTTTTTAAAATCAATTAAAATGCTAGCTTAAATTATTTTCAATTGTCAATAGTCATTTTCATGCACTGTAACAACAGTGTCAATGAATAAGTAGCGCTTGCAGTTAAATGAAGTGACATAATGAAACTTGAATGTTCCATGAAAATGTCGACAAAAGTCACTGAAATGATTGTCTAGGGTTGCTAAATCCATGACAACCACTGTAGCACTGTGCTAGTAATCTTGAAATTTGTAAAGGTGAGGAGTTTTGGTTGATCACCTGTCCTTAATCCTGGGGGGATTGTTGACTCTTGGTGTTTAAGTTGTCAAAAGCATGAAGTTTCGATCTCCTCACTGGGGGGCTCCATTGTTGCGGGGCGATTGACAACATTGAAATGATGTGAATAGATGAAAACTTTATTCAGGTTGAATAAAAACCCTGTAATACAAGAAAACAAGTATAAGTTATTATGTAAGAAAGCATGCATAAGTCACCATGTGACACAATATGTGAAACCAGTGAAGAATCTTTATGGCTATTTATAATTTATTGATAAATTATAATAATAATTAACTAAGTTGTTCTTTATTGCATATAATGTATGAGAAATACAAATTAATGGCTGAGTACTAAATTTCATAAACTGAAGTTACAAATAAATGCTAAGTACAGTAATTAACACAAGTGTATAATTACAATATATACTCAATGCACATAATGGTTGTATTAAACTAACATTAGCACCAGAAAGACCTTACCCTGTGTGGGGTTTCTGTCTTGCCATAAACAGCTTACAAGTCCTCAGTGAAGGCCAAGGCACAACAGCTTATAATTGGCACCTAAGACAATAAATATAATTGTCTAAGCCAATGAACTAACATTTGTTATCAACCAATTGTAAACTAAAGTAAATGTCACTTTAAACTCATTTAGCTAATTATTACAATTGCTAATTAATCATTCTGTTGAAATGTATAGCTAAATTTATATTTGACAATGAGTAAGTAATTTAACATACCTGATATGAAATATGAATGCTCAAACTATGAAATGTCTCTGCTGACTTAAGCTTCTTAACTAGCAGCAAACAGCCAAAGACAAAATGAGAAGGAATTATTCCAGCTTAGCAGTTTTGTTGATTATAGACGAATTAGTCGCCAAGTGAGAACAATGGTAACTGACCACTGCATTGACCTGTCATCTGGTGTTCTGACTGAATACCGTAGATCATAAAGTGGACCCAAAATAATTATCAACGTTACTTGCTTTAAATAGGGAATTTAATTAAGCAACAAAATACGCTGCCACACAAGCATTATTATATTTATACACAAGATGATGCTTATACAGTCAATGTAACAAAGAAATAATTGTCTAACTATTTATTAAAATACTGTCTTATCATACTCCTGCTCTAGCCCCCTTTTCCATTGAGAGTACCATTGAAAAGGGGGCTAAAGCAGGAGTATATATAAGACAGTAGGATATATAAAATACTGTCTTATATATACTCCTGCTTTAGCCCCCTTTTCAATGGTACTGTCAATGGAAAAGGGGGCTAAAGCAGGAGTATATATAAGACAGTAGAATTTTTAGAAAGAGACAAGTTTTTATTTGTTACATTGACTGTATAAACACAATAACGCTTATACAGTAGAAATACCACCAAAATATAGCAAAATACTGTCTTATATATGGGTCAATCCACAATAACTGAGACAAAACTGTCACTGGTGTTACAGTAAAAGTTAAAAAGCACAATTGACTGAAAGTAAAACCAGTGACCAAATTAATAATTTTTGAAATATTTCATATTGAAATAAGAATTTCATTGGATTTTCTGTCACCATTCATTACTTGTGCTGCCATTGGACACCTGTGTTAACCATTTTTGAGTAACACCAGTGACGGTAACACCAGTGACAATTTGATCTGAAACACCAATTGCTCCCACAGTGATGCAATGATTTGAACAGGTGTTGCCAAAGATTGATCCCTGTAAACAGGACATATCCTATGACTGAGGCAGTTTTTTGAAAATTCTACAATTATAGACCATTTTTGAGGGTAACACCAGTGACACCGAAAAAGAATACTCTTAATTTCAACTCACCGTAAAGCCACCCTACTTGCTAAAAACATATAAATGCCAAAAATTGCAGTTATCATGGATGCTTGTCCATCAGGAGAAGCCCCCTCAGGTGCATTAGACCAAAGATGGAAGGGAGCATTCCTCTTACAGTCATGCTTTATTTAATGAGTAACACCAGTGACATGTTTTCTGGTGACAAGGTCATTTTGTTTTCCAAAGTATACACAGAAGAGGAAAAATTCAGTCGGTCTTGGGATACAAGTATGTGGAGTAGTTGTTCTGAGATTTAGACCCACCACAAATATTTACATTGATTTGACATGGTTAAAAACATATGATAATTGACAGAAGAATTTTCTGTGACATCACTTTTTGGCTAAATTTGGGATATTGTGAAGGGTGCACAATATAAGCAGTAGCTGATAATTTCCATTTGACAATGAAAATAACTTCTTTAAAAGAGGGGAAAGGCATATGCTTAGTAACAATATCCTAATATTATGATTTTGCCGTAAACAGCTTGAGTGACACAAAAGACTCAGTTATTGTGGAATGACCCACATATACTCCTGCTTTAGCCCCCTTTTCAATGGTACTGTCAATGGAAAAGGGGGCTAAAGCAGGAGTATAATAAGACAGTTTTTGCTATATCCTACTGTCTATATATACTCCTGCTTTAGCCCCCTTTTCAATGGTACTGTCAATGGAAAAGGGGGCTAAAGCAGGAGTATAATAAGACAGTTTTTGCTATATCCAACTGTCTATATATACTCCTGCTTTAGCCCCCTTTTCAATGGTACTGTCAATGGAAAAGGGGGCTAAAGCAGGAATATAATAAGACAGTTTTTTCTATATCCTAGTGTCTATATATACTCCTACATTAGCCCCCTTTTCAATGGTACAGTCAATGGGAAAGGGGGCTAAAGTGGGAGTATAATAAGGCAGTATTTTGCAATATATCACACTTCAGTTTGAATGTTTTAAGAAACATATAACTGTGAGTATTCTTGGTAATGATCTCCCTTCACACTTTTACAGTATTTATTCTGTGATATACAGACTGGAAACATATTTGAGTTATTTTTCAGTTTTAGTTTTTGTTGATCAATATCTATGGAAATACCTATAAAATGTTTAAACCCTCATGGGGGCTAAAGTAGGATAATGCCGAAGAGCTTTCAAATGAATGGTCGCATCAATAGTTTCCGTGAGTTTTTTGTCAAAATTAAAGAAAAAACAAAATCTTCAAAAATCATTTTATTTTCATTTTTTCCATTTTCGTACCAAGTTTACGAAACCCATTGATGCGGGTACTCATTTGAAAGCAGTCTGCTCTTCTTACAAGGAATTCAAATATGAAATTTTCTTTTTTTTGAGATTTATAGGGAATTTGTGTAACCATCCGCAACCGCGAAATCCAGTGTTTGAATCAATATTTCTAACAAAACGGACTCCAACAAACCTGAAAATGGACCAAGGCTGCCAAAAAATGTTATAGTAATGTACTGAATACTTAGAGAAGCAATAAAAAACAATATTTACGTGTATTCCTTTTGTAGGAACTACACAGAAAGCAGCAAAATGGAAGAATTGACCGCCATTTTGGAAAATGGCTGCCAGTAGCCACCTAAGCTAAATCTCAAGTGGCTCCCTATCCAAATATGTCTGTATAGATGTTTTTTAAGTGTGCACCAAGTTTCATGCTTCTATGTATAAATGCACTATTTTTTTACATACCTGCCCCGCTAAAGATAAGGTTCTGTGAAGAAGGCCTATCTCTCGCAAAAATTTAACACAGCCAGTGATATCAACTGTTTTACTGGCAACATCATAAACAGACATTCTTGAGAGATCCATGGTAGAATAATGAATTGAAATGTAATACCATGGCATATTTATATAAGATGCACATGTGATAGAGTTGTTTTAAACAGGTTCAGTTAAACAACTAAAACCAACAGTACCGTTATGGGCGTTTAAATAATGTCAACCTGCACTGAAGGGGTTAAGAACAGTGACACGCACAACAAACAACAATGGGTGAGTATGACTATGTGGCACAAATATAACGAGTCTATGGTAGCATACTCCATAACATACATTTTTTTACCTTTCATTAAAGGTGAATGTCGACATAGGTTAGTCAAAATAACAAACAGCGAGTATAACCACAGCATGTGGTATGACACAACAAAGTTTTTTTTTAATGCATGCAGCTGTAGGTGAGAGGTGAGTCAAAGACTAACAGGCCTTGTCATAAAGGAAACAAAACACTTGCAGGAAGAAAGAGCCGATATTTATTCGAACTGTCTTGCACTGGCAGTGTGTCATTGTGTCTCTGGGGTGGCATGAGGGAAGGAAAGACATAAGGCATATCAAGCAGAGTTGTCTGGCACTGTCAATGTGTCGGTGTGTCTCAGGAGTGCCAGCAAAGATAAGACGACATATGACATATCTATTAGTGCTGCCTGGCACTGGCAGTGTGTCATTGGGTCTCTGGGGTGCCTGAAGGGAGGGAAAGACAATAGGCATATGGAACAGAGCTGTCTGGCACTGTCAATGTGTCGGTGTGTCTCTGGAGTACCAATAGGGAAAGGAGGAGCGAGGGTACATGCATGTATGATAGTTGTCTGGCACAGGCAGTGTCATTACGTCTCTTGGGTGCCAGAAGGGAGGGGAAGCTATAACGCATTTGGAAGAGAGCTGACTGGCACTGTCAATGTGTCGGTGTGTCTCTGAAGTGCCACTAGAGAAAGGCAGAGGGAGGGTAAATGTATGATAGTTGTCCGGCACTGGCAGTGTGTCATTGCAGCTCTGGGGTGCCTGAAGGGAGTTGGGAAGACGTAAAGCATATAGAAGAAAGCTGTCTGGCACTGTCAATGTGTAGGTGTGTCTCAGAGTACCACTAGGGAGAGGAGCAGGGAGGGTACATACATGTGTGATAGTTGTCTGGCACTGGCAGTGTGTCATTGCATCTCTGGGGTGCCAGAAGGGAGTGGAAGCTGTAAGACATACAGAAGAGAGCTGTCTGGCACTGTCAATGTGTCGGTGTGTCTCAGGAGTGCCACCAGGGAAAGGAGGAGGGAGGGTACAGGCATGTATGATAGTTGTCTGGCACTGGCAGTGTGTCATTGCGTCTCTGGGGTGCCAGAAGGGAGGGGAATCTATAAGGAATCTATATGGAAGAGAGCGGTCTGGCACTGTCAATGTGTCGGTGTGTCTCCAAAGTGCCACTAGAGAAAGGCGGAGGGAGGGTAAATGTATGAGAGTTGTCTGGCACTGGCCGTGTGTCATTGCATCTCTGGGGTGGCAGAAGGGAGCTTGGAAGACATAAAGCATATAGCAGAAAGCTGTCTGGCACTGTAAATGTGTTGGTGTGTCTCAGGAGTGCCACTAGGGAAAGGAGGACGGAGGGCACATACATGTATGATAGATGCCTGGCACCGGCAGTGTGTCATTGTGTCTCTGTGCCAGAAGGAAGGGAAAACATATGACATATGGAAGGGAGCTGTCTGGCACTGTCAATGTGTCGGTGTGTCTGGGGATTGCCACTAGGGAAGGAGGAGGGAGGGTACATATATGATAGTTGTGTGGCACTGGCAGTGTGTCATTGCATCTCTGGGGTGCCAGAAGGGAAGGGAAGACATAAGGCATATGAAAGATAGCTGTCTGGCACTGTCAATGTGTCGGTGTTTCTGGGGAGTGCCACTAGAGAAGGAGGAGGGAGGGTACATATATGATAGTTGTGTGGCACTGGCAGTCTGTCATTTCATCTCTACAGTGCTAGTAGGGAGCGGAAAACATAAGACATATGGAAGAGAGCTGTCTGGCACTGTCAATGTGTCGGTGTGTCTGGGGAGTGCCACAAGGGAGGGGAGGAGGGAGGGTACATGCATGCATGATAGTAGTCTGGCACTGGCAGTGTGTCATTGCATGTCTGGGGTGCCAGAAGGGAAGGGAAGACATAAGGCATATGGAAGATAGCTGTCTGGCACTGTCAATGTGTCAGTGTGTCTCAGGAGTGCCACTAGGGAAGGAGGAGGGAGGGTACATGTATGATAGTTGTCTGGCACTGGCAGTGTGTCGGTGTGTCTGGGGAGTGCCACTAGGGAAGGAGGAGAGAGGGTACATATATGATAGTTGTGTGGCACTGGCAGTGTGTCATAGCATCTCTGTGGTGCCAGAAGGGAGGGGAAGACATAGGCCACTAGGGAAAGGAGAAGGGAGGGCAGATAAATATTATATGAAGCTGTGATGCACATTAACAAACAGTGAGTATAACCAGAGGGTAAGGTACAAGATTAGCTTCATAAAGTAAAAAATAAATAAATAAATATATAAATATATAAAAATAAATAAATATATAATAATAATATATTATAATAATTATATATATATATATATATATATATATATATATATATATATATATATATATATTTTATTATTATTATTATTATTATTATTATTATTATAAAGTCGACCGAATCAATAATATAGATAGAGAGAATCAGACTTGGTGATGGAAAACGGAGCATATCTCAGCTTCTGTTCAACCAATCTTTATGATCTAAACGCCGTTGGAATCTGCATAAAAGACCCAATTATAAAAAGTAAGCACAAACCGATTATCTGAAGTAAAAAATGTGACAAATTGTAGCTAGATTATAGCACTAAGGTCAAAATTTAGCACCCTGAAAAGCTTTACGGATTGAACTGACGGCTCATCAATGGGAGCTTTTTTGGTAAAAAAAAAAGTGCTATCTAGCTCCAAGTGTCGACAAAAAAAAAAAAAATTTGGTTGAGCCCGGTCCAGGCACTGTGACACATCTTTCACTCAGGGCATGAAATTCACACAAAAGTTATTCAAAGGCCTAAAATGGAATGAAAATTTGACCATCAAACCTCAATAATTCACAATTAAGAAATGGATGGATTATTGGCGCTTTACGTCCGGTATTTGTGCACTTGGTAGCCTAATTAGAACAGGAGTAGGACACAGCAATGAGGCGATGGACGATTGACAGACGCGCCCAGCAATAGTCCGGTTGACCCTGCAAGAGCTGGTTTCGAACCCTGGACCCAGCGATTGGCATCCCCAGCATGCAACCACTGAGCTAGACCCCCCCCCCCCATCAAAACTAACATACCTTGAAGGTGACATTGTTGCGGCTGCCAAAACAGATTAATTCTAAGTACAATGCAAGCTAAATGTCACGGATGCAAAGAAAGGAGGCAAAAAAAAAAGTTTACATGGAATTACTTTGATTGAAAAAAGATGGTGAGATGATTGCTGGTTACAAAGAGTGAACAGTGAGAGTAATTGGGGGGGGGGGTAACATAACACAGCAATATATGGAATTATCTTTTTGTTTCAAAAAAAAAAAAAAAAAAAAAAAAATTGAGTCCAACACTTTTTGCAAAAATTTTGCGCGAAAACGCAAATATCTCATAAAGTAGAAGAGATATCAGCATCCAGTTTTAACCACTCCTATGACACTTTGTTTCTTCATCTTTTTGTGCCATAAATTTTGCAAATTTCTCAAAGAGCAATACATGCCAATGACTTAAAAAAGTTTTTTCAAAAAAAATTTATTGGAAAAAGTTTTGAAGAAAACCCTTTGATATTGCATAAACCTGGTCCCAGAACAAAACGACTGGGTGAAAAAAAATATGGTTTGTGAAACTTGAACGATTCCCCTACTTATGCATTTTGCCACCCAAAAAATGTCAAAAATGAGGGGTAAAAAAATTTTAAACTTTCTTTGGAATTTAAAATGTACCTGAACATGAAAGTTCATTACAAACAAAGCATAGCTGCACTTTTTCCACGCCGGTACTATAATCGACTGCGACGCTATGAGGAAAAGAGTGAAAAACGTGCTTTTCGCTATTTCTTCAATAACTTAACAAGAATCCATGGATTCAAAACCGGCCTTTGGTGATTATTTATTCGGGATTGAAATCATCAACAGGGGGATTTATATATTATTACGTGGATTGTTTTGTATTAAGCAGTTATTGCCAGACAGATAGTGTTTGCTGCAAGCCATAAAAACTTTGTGGGGAACCTCTTAGCAAATGCCTATACCATATTTCAGAATTGTAAGTGAACTACTTAAGTCACAGTGGGCACTTCAAAATATGGTGTCCATTTCGGCAGCCATCTTGGAAATTTTCTCATAATTTATGAGGGAACCCCTAAGCAAATCCCCAAACCAAACTAGACGTGTACTGACCACAGAGTGGTAAGTCAAGCACTGCGCTAGTGAGTTACATTCGTGAGCCTATTGGGCCAAAACCAAATTATACTGTATTATTCCTATTATAAACAAGTGTCACTGCACTGAAAATCAGTCAAGTGCGACCACTTCCTGTTTGCCTCTAGTCTTGTTGATCACATCAGGGTATTTAAAGAAAACAAAAACTTACCCACATCTCACCAAAGTAATCAGGGTGTCATTCCGATGTGTGTGACATGCAGACCAAAAAAATTAGCAGTAATTGATTGGGTGAAATTGTCCTATCATTTTTTTTATCTTTCTTTCTATCATTCTATCTTTCTTTCTATCTATCTATCTATCTATCTATCTATCTATCTATCTATCTATCTATCTATCTATCTACCTACCTATCTTTCTATCTATCTATCTATCTATCTATCTATCTATCTATCTATCTATCTATCTATCTATTACTTAACTATCTTTTATCTATCTATTATCTATCTTTTTTTCTGTCAATCAATCTCTTTCTTTGTCACATGCAGCACAAGTCTTAAAGGAAATCCAACTATTGTTTCTCTGACTTACCTTGTATGCAAACTGGGCCTGTATTTTATTGACATCAAATAACTATGGTAGTATTGTCCACAATTTCCAATTTTATGTAATAGCTTCTGAAAGACTGAGTGAATTTTAACTAGTATCTTTTACGTGTATGTTCTCTATATGGCTTGAAGTTTTTCCCCCTAAGTCTTCAGATACATTTAATTGCTTATTTGTGTCATTTTAGAAACATTTCCCCTCCCCCTGACTCTTCTCCAGGGTTGTTAGTTGACGAATCTTGACTCGGACGAAAACAAGGGCACTGCTAGCCACCTAGCGGTGGGCTGGCGCAGTGCAATAATAAAGTCTAAGTGAAATACTAAAGTCACAGTGGGCAATTCAGAACATCCATTTTGGCAGCCACCTTGGATTTTTCCAAAAATTTTGAGGGGAACCCCTAAGTAAATCCCTGTACCAAGGTTCATAAATGTAAGTGAAATACCAAAGTCACAGTGGGTATTTTAAAATATGGTGGCCATTTTGGCAGCTATCTTGGATTTTTCCAAATTTTTTTAAGGGAACCCCTAAGTGAATCCCTGTACCAAGTTTCATAAATCTAAGTGAAATACTAAGGTCACAGTGGGCAATTCAAAATATGGTGGCCATTTTGGCAGCCATCTTGGGTTTTTCCAAAAGATTTTGACGAAGACCCTAAAGTGAATCCCTATCCCAAATTTCATAAATCCAAGTGAAATACTAACAGCCTTAAAACTCGCTCTGACCTTTCACAAGGCATGTGGGCCGGTAAAAACTGGTTTACAGGACCGCCAGAATTTTTACAGGCCCGTTTATTTGTGGTGTCAAGCGTCTTTTTGCAACCTTTCTGCAGACTACAATTAAAACACCACTTTAGTTTACAGTCTGTAAAACTGATATCCAAACAGAGTGGGCTGTTGCACTGTGAAAATGGCACTTCGTGAATCATCATATTGATGATTTGTCACGATAATTTTACTCTTAAGATCAGTCACATGACAAATCAAATAGCCTTCTATTCATCATGACTAATCAAACAGCCTCTATGTTTCCCATGGATGTTAAATTTGGGAAGATGACACTTCATCAGTTATTATGACTCACAGTCACAGAGTGCCAAAATCTGTGGGAAGCAACACTCATTTTATGTATATCAAATTTACAGGCTGTAATGATAAAGTTTGTCAAAGTATACTGTCAGAATGAGAAATGCACTGAGGAAGGCCCTGGTCTCTTGGGGGAGTTTAGTGGATGGGTGTTGATAGACATTCATTGCTTGCAGGAATAATTTGGCAATGGTACATAACTACATCATAGCACTGTACAGAAAGCTGGTGAAGAAGTAGACAATGCCAAGTGTTATAAACATAATGATCCACTGAGCAACCATGATTCATCTAGGCATGAACAATTATTTTAAAACACAAGTACTTAAATGGTTTGACTCTCACAGTGCCTTGGAATTATAAGCAATCCTGACACAGGGGCAACTTCTCCAATGAGGCTCACAGGCCCACTGCTGGCTGCAGCTGTTCATTGCACCTGTAACCATGGTAACCCCTTACAGCTAACTGAATCCCCCATTCATAATGGGCAGGTCCATATCTGTCATTGGCCCCCATTGCTCACTGGGTTGCAGCACTGTGTTCAGAGGGGCAAGGAAAGTGGACAAGTGGACAAGTTGACACATGGACAAGTGGACAAGTGGACAAGAGTCCCATTTCACTTAAGCCCTCCTCTATTAACCTGCCGGTTAAAAACCGCAACGGGGATTTTGACGAAAATTTGTCAGAAAAGACTTCAAATGTGTCATGTTGCCTCTGTCAGATTTGGAAATTTTAGCTTTAATAGTTTACCGAGTTACTGATTTTTAAATATGGTATGTTGAAGAGCCCCCTAGTGGCCAAAATCTACATGGAGATTCCGAGGTAAAATGTTTCACTACATTAGTAAAGAGGACCAACAGAACAATCACTCACAAGAAGAACAGCTAAGTCAATGCATTTTGTAATTCCAAAAATAGATAAAACCTCCTTTTTTGAATTTTCTATGAAATATTCTAAAATCTTTAGGAAACTGGTTAGAAGCCTAGAAATGGCAGCAAAAGATGCATTGTAGTTGGGTTCATATGTCTATCAAAAAACATTCATACCCTAAGAGGGAAAGATTTTGAATTGTGACCATTTTTCCAAAAGTAGCGTTTTACAAAGCCCCATCTAAGCGTGCAACTCCTGGTACTTGTTACGTGTTATAGGTGGCGCTGTGGCATGGTTGGTAAATTTTATGCCCCCCCCCCCAATTTCTGCATAGATGGACAGAGCAATTTCCCTCTTTATGTTACTGTCATTTTTAAACAATTCAAACATTTTCAATTGCCTAATTATGAGATTCATCCCAGAATTGGGCACAATAGCTTGCTGGGCTGAAGGGGGGGGGGGGTTCCCAGACTTGGTGCCACAGAATTCCTTGGTTACCTTTATGAATAAGGTCTAAATAATTATACAAAGCAGTCAACATCATAAAACTTGTTCTACAGGTCCAGTTGCTAGGGAATCACAAGGGAATTCCCGTTTATTGACATTTGAATTTTGAAAGCAGCAATCTGATTGGCTGATAAATAAAACCCCTGAATTCAACAATTCATAATTGTCCAATGTAATAATTTTTTGTAGAATTTTTGTCTTTGAGCACCGCTCAATTTTCCCTGAAAATTTTGTGAAGATAAACACAGTGCATCACCCTTTATTATTGCAATTATTATTAATATAACTATATTATTGGTAATTATATTATTATTATTATAATATAATTATTCTCAATCTTCTACTACTTCCCTCTCTTCTCTTTTATTTACCCTCCTTTACTGTCTCTGTCAGTGTGTTGGCAGTCTCTATTCGCTTTGACTTCTCTATTTCTTCTTCTCTCCCTTTCGTCTGTCCTGGTCTCTGTGTCACTGCTTTATTCTTCAAACACTCTCTCCCCCACTCCCTTTCCCTGTCAGTGTGGCAGTGCTCATTCTACTGCAACTCCCGTTTGCTTGTCCCATTTCTCTTCTTGCTGGTCCTCTGTTTCTACTGACACCCATTCCTTCTTTTACTCATTTACTCCCTGTCTCCATTGGGGTGCCCAGGCAGGGTGCACGGAAGTTGTTGTTGGTCTCAGAGTATCAAGAGCCTTATCACAACCTTATCTGAGATCCATGTATAGGGGCCAGGAACTATTTTGTTCAAGGAGTAGAATTCACTACTTGGGCCAAAATAATAATGACTGGGGCTTATATGGCAGCCATTTTGAAAAATGCCTACCAAGACCAATTTTCACCTAGAATTGTGACTTAAATTGTCATAAGATCACCATATTTTTAAATAAAAATATGTTTTATGTATATTAATCCCATTTAATGTGTCTTTGTCACTTTGAATACAAATGTTATTAGTCCAAGGCCAGTTACAGCCTAAATATAGGAAATTGATTTTGGCAGTCATTTTTCAAAATTGCTACCATATGAAGTCTATGGAATAACACCGGTTAATGAAAAATGGCATTTTGATAAAAGGACACTAACAGGATCCCAAAACTAATTCCAATAGATTTTCATTTTGGTGTAGGCCTATCTACTGGAACCTCTGGGTTAATTTTTGACTCCGAACCCCATTGGATTTACATTATAAACTTCAATGCCATTGAGCAACCTCTAAAAATCATGAAATTTGGCACAGGTGGTCCTAAGATCAAAAGGAAAAAGTTCAGGGGGTAAGACCTTGACATTTCTCTATTTTTCTTTTTTCAATGCATTTCATTGGCATGCTAATAAATAGCCTTTGGTATTTATTTGAAGGGAATTTTCCAGAGAATTCAAATATGATATCCACATTCTTCTATGCATTATAGGGTTGAATGTATCGCAAACCGCAAATTTGAAGAAGCACAAGATTTCTTGAAAACTTCAAGTCATATGTCAAGGGTGGTAGTGTCGCTTCGGTTTTCAAAATTGTTCTTTAATGCTCATATTTCATCTAATGTCACGTTTTGAGCTGGTACACCAATAAAAGTAGGATTAGGTCCCACCCTTGTGATAATTTGGAATAAGTACTTGTAACTTTTTTCAAAAATTAAAACCAAATTATATTTTTTCTTTACCTACGTAGCTTGCACCCCTACCCACGGACCATCGTGTGGCCCAAACGAATGGATTCTGAAGTTTTCAAAATGTTTATTTATAGGAAATACAAATGTAGAGCCTTTTCCATATTCCTGAACAAACATATTATATGCTCTTATCTCACACTATACACTATACTTTTCAGTGTTTCAAATTCAAAGAGCGATAAGCGAGTGTCTTTGCCTCAAAAGTGTGGATATGATGCTATAAAGAAGGGTGTTTTGCAGTGGAAGAACCAAAAGCTTTATGCCAGACATCCAGGCCCGATTTCACCAAATTGGGAAAAGTCTAAACTTTTGAGACTGACCAAACAGACTGGCCTCAAATCCCACTCAATCTTTTCAATGTTATTCACTCACAAGTCTAAATCACAAAAACTGTTTCACCAACAAAATCTTCAGAAGAATTAACGGGGAGTCACAGTCGAAAGAGGCCCAAATAGAGACCTGCTCAGAGCTAGTCTGAACTGGTGAGCAAGTCTGATTTGTCTTGAGAAATGACAGATCATGAGCCCTGCATTTGTAAAATTTTCAGGATAATGCTTATTGTTAGAAAATAATGGCTATAATTTCTATTAATATACTTTTTGTAACTGATGGACCATTGTACCTGCATCATGATGTACCATTTTACCTGCTTCATGATATAGATAGATAGATATATAGATAGATAGATAGATAGATTGATAGATTGATGGATAGATTGATGGATAGATTGATGGATAGATTGATGGATAGATTGATGGATAGATTGATGGATAGACAGATGAACAGGTAGTTGGACAAATAGATAGATGGATAGATAGATGCTTTGTTTGTATGTTTCTTTGTGTTTTACGCCTCTGCAGCACCTTAGTGGGCTATATCGAGGCAGGCGATTGCCGTATGATGATGAGATGAGAAGACTGTGAGTCTGGCACATACCCTTTTAATTCAGGGATGCCCAGGGTCATTCAGTTGCCCCAGCATAGAATACTGGATACAACCCGCCTCCATTTAATGTCCCATGGGCTCGGACTAAAGTGAGTTCCCGGGGTGAGATTTGAACCCAGGCCCTCAAAGCCAGTTGACAAGCGCACTTACCAATTAGGCCACGGGAGAATTCAGATAGATGCATATAGATAGATGCATAGATACATAGATACATAGATCATAGATAGATACATAGATGCGATAGATAAGATCCAGTTCTGGGTGCTCACGAGGGCTGATTCATGAGATGGGAGAGAGAGCGGGAGTCCTCAACATATTACACATTTACCCCATAAGAGGGATATTTTATTTGCCCAGCACAGATGCTGATATGAAGGGCAGCCAATTTAACATCTCATCCAAACGACATCTATCAGGAATTTTTCTCATGCGGCTCCTCTTAAAATTTCAGTCTTGCAAAATTCAGAATGAATTTACTTGATGGCATAACAAAGCTGCATAAACTGAGGTTGTTATATAATCTGTGGACAACAGAACTGCCGTGAAAAATGTTACAGAGTCGAATATTTTTTATTTAATTCTCAATATATGTGCTATTTCCCCTGTGAAAATCTTTCCAACTTTGTTGGAGCCACACTTGTATAAAGGGGGATCCAGAAAAACATCAGAAGGGGGATGGCTGAGGAATGAAAGAGAATATAAATATTTGTATTTAATACAAAGGCTCATGCGGGGGGGGGGGGGTGAGTTAGCAACCCTCTGACACCCCCTTCCCCTTCACCACTTGAAATATACCCCTGCTCAAAGCATGCACAGGGCAATCAGAGACTAAGCTTGCTTTAACATGTGTAACAGATCTTCAAAACAGTTGACAACAGTAACAAACAGGCTTAAGTCCAAAGAATAATGCCAACAGCTGTCCAGTCTCTTGTTTTCAGACTGATCTTCAAAAAGTTGGTGAAATATGTTTTGACTCGAGTCTCTGTCAGCTGTCTAATTGAGACAGGTCTCACAGGTCTCAAATAGGTTTATCTGCATTTTGACAATGAAAATAGATGAAAAGAAATCAGGGATTATTTTTCCTGTATTTGCAGCTTCCCGATGGAAGTCATGCTGCAATTTCCATGTGAAATATTGAAACTTAATTTTTAATTATATATATATTTTTTTAATTATCTTTTTACAGATTTCAACTGACTAAGGGTGAAAATTACTTATATACTCACTGCATAGCAGTTTGAAACTAAATTACCTTCATTTAACGTACCTTTTAGCTCTTTAAAGTATCTAAAACACAGATGTTGGTGAAATGTTATTTGCAATTGAGACTGGACTCTAACAGTTGGGACCAGTCCCAACATGTTGGTGAAATCGGGCCCAAAAATCTGTTCATGGTTTCACAGAAATTAAAATAGGGTAATGAAAGAAGGAGAATTATTACGTTCTTTTGTCAGCAGATGGTGTCACGACATACTAGTGCTGCGACCACCGTTTTGTCATCAATATCCATTTTCATACCACCAACCAGGGCCAGTGACACCTGCCAGCTAGATCCACAAGGTTAATAAATTCAAAAGTGTTGTCAGCCTGTTTATATCCAGAGATGCTAACCACTCTCTCCAGATTACTTATCATTCAAATATTTTGTTTCAGCACCATTTCTTACGCCAGGGAAATATGTGAATGCCATCTGCACCCCTAATTGGAACTCGAATGACAATATTGGGGTTGAGTTTGCTTCCAGTGGAACCTGCATTGAAGAACTTGAACTGTGTGAGCCTGGAGTCACCCTCAGTTTCTGGGTCAAGGTGCCGCCTCAGTCCCACAATAATCCTGTTTTTCTCTCCGGAAGTTCATTTCAATTTTTTGCCAAAATTGTCAGCGGAGTAATGTATCCAAGGTTTTCTATTCAAAACGCCACGCAGTTTGCTTCATATCATATCTCCATTAATGTCACTTACAACCAATGGCATTTAATCGGAATCGTGTATGACATTCAGTCTCCAGCTGAATTTTATCTTGATGGATCCAAATTGGACGTTTCGTCTGTTATCATTCAAAATCTTAGCCGAGTAATAACAAATGCAAAATTAGGATGCAACTTTGAAGGAAAAAAGTGTGCAAATGCCTACTTTGATGACCTGAAGCTTTGGAAGATCAAGAAGAACAGACGTTTCATGTGGAAGTTGTGGTCCAACTAAAATTAAAATGAAACCATAATAACTAAATGGATCAATATGTAGTCATGATATGAAGCTAAATTTCTCAGAGACCACAATTAGAAAACTTAGCAATGCTACTTATCAAACATTTAATTTAAATTTTACCGCCAGATATTGTAAGTAAGCACTATTTACATATATAACCACCGTAGCAGTTGATTAGTTTTATTTCGTGTATTTTTAAGTTGTCTCCTTTGCTGTAGACGACGGCACATATATCACTGAAAAACCAGCTGTCACTATACTTTTGCTACTATCACCATTAAAACGCTCCTACCGCAAAGACAATGATTTTCTGCCGTAGACATGCCAAATTGTAGTTGGCACAAAACTTGTTACAGTCCTCATTATATTAAGGTGGAATTCCAAGTTCTTTTCTAGGCTGTTGAACTGTGATGTCAGAAACAACTCTTTTCTTTGCCAAGCTGTGATGTCATATTAAACTTCCATAGAAGCCGGGGAATCTGACCCAGTTTAAAATGACATCACAGCTTGTAGTTGATGTACATATATTGCAATGATTCTAGGAAAGAGTCATCTTTGACATCACAGTTCATCAGAAGAGAAAAGAACTTGAGATTCCACGTAAATAAAAAAGACACAGCTGGTTTAACATTGTTGGTAACGGTTCATAAAATTGAAAAATTTTGTGATGATAATATTCAATAATCACATCTGAAAGGATTATCGCTGAGGAATACATTGCAATACAACTATTAACGACCATGGTTGATTTCCATAGAAATTTCCTGAAATTACACTGGGGGAGGATGAGGTATTCCTTTTGGAAAGTCAGTTTCTCAACCTTGTCTTGGATTGGTGCCGTGGCCTAGTGCATAAGGTGTTCGCCTGGCAACTGAGACGTTGGTAGGTTCGACTCCCACCCATGGCACGGAGGAACTGAGCAGATTCTCCATAACTCTTTGCTTCACTTCACCCAGGTGTAAATGGGTACTTGGCTATAGGCAGTGATGGCGATTGTAGGATGACTTAGCATTGTGTGCGCTGGAAATGGCTGCCTGGCTGTATACTTCCAGGGGAGTTGAGAAAGGCTCATGCTTGAACAGGCCTGCCAAGGGTGTAATTGTAAAGTCTGTTGAGACTGACTTCATCGGTGTAATGGACTATAAAAAAGTCTACATTTACATTTACATTTACATTGGTGAAGGTCTATGTGTTCCAAGCTGGAGTATATTTGTGGTGGTAAAATAAAAAGTAAAACATAAAGCTTTGTATTAAAGGCAGTGTCCACGCCAGTGGTTGAACCAGAGAGGGTAATCTTTGGGTGCCTGCACATTGGCATTCACGGGCCTGCATTGCTGCATATTTTATCCCCCCCTCCTCTAGAGATTAATTTTTAAATATTTTTACATGTATGTAATTTGTATACAAATTATATCAGCACACAGTCGCATCATGTCGTGGGATATATGCGATCCGCAGCGCGATAACCCAAAAGCCACCTTCTCACCAGAATTATCTGGATCCCGCTTGTCAGGATTGACAATTGTGACACATCTGATTGGCAAAACCGTTTTTAGCATAAAAAGAAATAAAAGCATCTAAATGAAATACAGTGTAAGTAAGTAAGTAAAATTTTATTTTCTGTCGGCAATTTCACAATATAACAATAACATAAGCGCACAGCGCTTAATTGTCTCCGACAATAAAATGAAATAAAAGATGATGATAATGACTGATGAATATGTACAATGAAAAGTAAAATAATTTAAAACATATCTATACCTGACACAGCAGGCAGAAGCCACATTGACACTAGTTTACATGTTTTACCACACTGTTTTTAAAGTTAATGAAGTCTTCACTTTTAAGTACATCAGGCATACCATTCCGTAATAAAGAACCTTCATATCTTAATGATTTAAAACCATACTTTACAGAATTATATTTTTGTTGAACAAGTAAATTAGTATTTCTAAGATTATACATAGTTTCAACATTGGTTTTTTCATAAAAAGTTGGTTCTATTGGTGTATAATTGTTGGTTATAATTTTAAGTAACATTTTAAAAGCAGGCTTAACACCAAAATTAGTGTTTTATGAAAATCCGCACTTAACAAGCTTCATTACCCTTGTTGATTGTTTTAAAAAGAGGAAGCACATTTTATTTCCATTAACACTTTGAAACAAAACAGGCAGGTCACAATTTCAAACGGATATCCCTTAAACACCTGATGCGCAATATTGTTCCTGAGAATTATCCGTCCTTGGTGTGATTTCAATTTCAATTCCCATCAAAAAGATAAAAAAGAGAAACAGGTCACAGAGGTTGCATTTAACAGCATTGGGGAGTGAACATGTGCCATTCTCTTCAAGTTTTGTTCCATCTGCAAACAATATTATGATTAAGAGCCAGTTTTTCTAAGATTCAGGCAGGGTGTGCTACTCACCCGACTCAGATTCTGTTCATAATTTTTTGTTGACAAACAGTTAACAAAAAATGGGAAAAATTGCATTTTTAGTCCTCAGTAAATTTAGGGGCTCTTTAAAATGTAGGGCCAAAATTCGGATCGTGTCAAACCCCATCATCTCAGTACTTTATTGGTGTACCTCTGTTTAATATACTTTAATGGCGGAAATATACTGACCCTACTGTATCATTTGGTATCGTATTTATGATGATTGACTCCAGGCGCAGGCAACAGTGGGTACTCAAAGTTACCACTTCAGTCAATTTTAAACTGAATTGATGGGGCAAATGTGGCTTGCGCCTTTTTCAGGGGTCTGTAGCTCATAGCGCCCAGGGTCAACAGCAATGTGAGCATGCCAGTCATGTGCTATAACAGCTCCAATGAGTATCACCTCCAAAGGTGAAGTGCCTGAATCTTAGAAAAACTGCCTCTTAATTTTCACTATGATAAGATGTTCTCATTCTCACATACAGTTCAGTTGTTCAGTCAGTACCCCTTTTTTCTGATTACTAAAATAAATAACTTTATGCTCAAAATTAAATATGGCTGTAAAAAACTGATGATAAATAATTGGGCTCAGTGTGTAGCGCTGTTTCCCATAATAACGTCTATTGCTTAAAATTCACAAACTCTCGAAAAATGTCTGTAAAACATAGAGGGTGTCCTTTTCTTCTTCTTTTTTCTTAAATTAAGCAAAAATAGACAACTCTGATGCCCGGTAATGCTGGGACGCATTTCCTATTTTTTATTAAGGCTTAAGACACAACACAGATAAATTAAAAACATTCATACAGAAAATACATATACAAAGGACAGATGGACGAGACAATGCACGACAGATGAGATTAAACATGAAAGATAGATGATCTTAATGAGCCCAGAGCTGGTAATTAGAGTTCTAAGGAGTTTCGATAATGATAATTAGTGTTGATTAAAAATAGAATTTCGAGTGATACACTTTGAGTACAATTATTTTCCGAAAGTTTTTCCGAACCATTTTTTAAAAATTTTCTAGAGTAACCATTTGAGACCAAGACGGGACGGTGGGTGAGTGACATTAATAAAGTGAGTAACCCAGGAAATAAGGCCTGGTTTATCTATGTAAGTCAATCCGGTCTGTCAATTCTTGATGGTTGGGGGCTCCATTTGGACTGATTGACGATGACTCAATTAATTCTGCGATAATCAATGAAGGAAGGAAGAAGTCAATGGCCAAATTTGATTCAACAACCCTAACCCAGGCAAGTAAACATTAAACAATTGCAGAAAAGTAACCATTACAGACATGTGGAAATGTTAATCAGAGAATATTCATTTTCAGATGTGCTGTAAATGTCCAGATGACCAAAACACATCTAATTTGAACTGAGAAATGTACAATATTCCTTTTAATTAGTTAAATCAGCATTCACAAGGGAGTTTAGTACAACATTAAAACCTACACATACCGTATTTCATAATTTAAACCATTCGACACCTCTGTCAGCCAATCACATAACAGTATTTCAGGGGAATAATTCCCATATTCTTTTTTGTCCAGTTATCCTCTCATGTTTGACTGTTTGAGTGTTTGTTTCATGGTATAAGCCGGTTATTCACCATGGGATCAGGAATATGTGTTTATCACACCTCGGCCTAAAGGCCTCGGGTGATAAATCACATATTCCCTCTCCCGTGGTAAATAACCTTTACAAATAATTAAGATACCAGTTACAACAAGAGGTTCAATTAAAGATTCAGGCCAGAGGACAAACAAGTGTGGGATGATTTGAGAAGTAAAAAAGCAAGGTCATGAGATCATTTCTTTACTAAGATTAACTTGTGATCCGATCTCTGCTGATCAGTAATTATTGGTCTATCACAATCTTTGAATAAATAAATGAGATATCAATATAAAGTTTTGTCCCAACACTCCCGAAGATTTAAACGTTACTGCAAATTCAATAAGTATGAGTTGCTAGGGCTTGTTTTGCCACAGTCTACACCGCATTTTAAGCTTGCTTGATTGGCCAGTAAGTTGTGAAACACCATCCAAATCAATCAGTTGAACGTAGAAAGCAATTAAAAACGTAACAGTCTGCTTCAGTGAACAGCTCAGTTTGTTCAGAAATGATCCAGATTAGCAGGCTAGCTTTGATAGACACTGTCACTACTGGACATGTTTGCAACAGTTACTGGTCTTGAAATACGTTTTATGCTATTCAAATTAGATTTATATGTCTCAACCAATCAAATTAGATATATTTGCAACGTTTCACTATCATAATGCAGCAACTCATACTTATTGAAATTGCAGTAATATGACACATCCAATGTATCTTCATACCTGGAGTTTAAAAACATTTTGGATGTGTTTATTTGAACCTTTGGACTTTACCATCCTGATGGACTTCATAAGGAGGATGATTATGGAAATTCAACTATAAATGAAAGACAATTATGCCTATTCAAAGCAGGTTAAAACTGAATTAACTTGAAAATATGTTCCTTTTTACAAACTTCACGAGCCATGTTGATTGTTGTTAAAAAGTGAAGGTGCACAAAATTCCCATCAACACCTTGAAACAAAGCAGGCTTATCATAATTTCAACAGATATCCCTTCCTCACCTGATGCATCAGATTGGTCCAAGCCATTAACCATCCTTGGTATGATTTCAAATTCAATTTCCTTAAAAAAGATAACAAATAGATCTCATAGGCTTCTGTCAGCTCCATGCCAAAAAGAAAATGAATGCTTCATACCAGCATGCAGCTGCACATGAAGCAGTACACAAGCATTATAGGTGAGAACTATCTATTTCTTTTCACATGACGTTCTCCCTTTCATGGAAAATGATATCCCTATGTAGAACCCTGTGACACCTATTTGAATGAAGCAATCCACACCAAAATCTTTATGGGCTAGATAAGGCTTATTTGTTAGGTGTTGGATACCGTTCAATTATGCATTGAAAAAAATCAATAGTGGGCGGCACTGAGACCTTACAACTTAGGGCGTTACTCCAAAGGAATAAAAGAGTCAAATACTTTGTGCGTCTAATGTAATGTGGTCAACCGAATTGTTGAAATAGATCTTTGTAATTATCCAATTCCTTTTAGTGTAGCTGATACTTCCACTACCCAACAGAATCACTTCTTCATTGCAAGCGTTTTTCAGGGACTTCTCGACGGTGGCATAATATTAACTCTGAGGAGTTTTATTCATGTTTTGATATATAGAAGTGTAAATAAGGTAGATAAAAATATATGCCTATTGGCTACAAATAAATAATCTGAATCTGACTTTGAATCTGATGACAGTTTCAATCTGAATCTGAATCTGAATCCGATGACCGTTTCAATCTGAATCTGATGACAGTTTCAATCTGAATCTGAATCTGAATCTGATGACCGTTTCAATCTGATATAATAATAATTGTCTTCTGATCTCAGTTGATTATACCCTCCTTGTGCTTGTTCCAGACGGCTTCTTCGACATGACTTCTCATTCTCTTTGACTGTGTCATGATTTTAATATCCCAGTCTATCTCATGGTTTTCCATTTAACAGTCATCTATGCCATCCTGTAGCTGATGAAAGCAGTTGTGCAATTGGGGAACTCGATTTGGGGGGGGGCACGCGATTCTCCTGGGTGGGGGGCACCCACTATACATACTGTTTGTATGTTTTAGCCATAGTTAGAAAGCTCATATGGGGGGCACTTGGGGGGCACCTGGGGGGTACCTTGGGGGCACAGGTCCAATATGGGGGGCATGTGCCCCCCGTGCCCCCTCATAGGGACGCAACTGGATGAAAGTCTCTGCTATACTAAGGTAATTGGATATGTAAAAATATTTTCACAATGGATTAAAACTGTAAAAAAAGTCAATTAAATACACAAATTTTGTTTATTTCTGACAAAGATACAATAGGGCATGCATGCCTTTGACTTGAGCAATGGTCTCATTAAACCTGACAGTACATGTACTTGTTAAAAAAAACGTAGTCATATACATATATGTAGTTTACTTTCACAAACAACAAGCAGCTGGAACACGGAGAACATGTTTTTTAAAAATCCCTGCAGGCCTACATTGTGGTAAATTACCAGGTGCTTGCCAGGTAATTTGTAGGAGAAACACTGTTTTTCAGTTGTGACATAGATGTCAGGACCAACTAAACAATGTCATATTCCATTTCCACCGAGAAAATATCCAGCCCTTCAAATTAGTTCAATTTAACATACGCTAGGTAATCAGGTAAAACCAACCCAATTTTCACATCCAAATAATTAGCATGCCAAATACTACAACTGAAGATAGGAGACAGAATCTCTGGGCAAACATTGAGCAAGATGTTTTGAGAGAAGCAGAACAAATTTTAATATTTGCCTCCTGGGTGATGTCTATCAACTTATGTGGGTGGCGGTGGCTTTTCATTTACACTGTCCTTAATAGGTCAAGCAAAGGAGACCTGACGAAAGCTAGAATCAGTTCTGGGACCACCCAATGATTCAATGCTCAGAGCCAAAGATTGCTACAAGCAGTGGCGTTCCGATTGGGAGGGCACAGGGGGGGGGCATGTGCCCCCATATTGGACCTGTGCCCTCCTGGTGCCCCCCATATGAACTTTCCAACTTTGAAATATAATAGTGGGTGCTCCCCCAGAGAATCGCGTGTCCCGCAGGTGCCCCCCCCCCCCCGCTCAAGAGCCCCCAGTTATGCCACTGACTACCAGTTGTCCTTTAAAAAAAAGAGATTGTTGATTTTGACTCTCATTGCAACAATTTATTTTTCACTGTGCAAGATAAATTGTGTATGTCGTCAAAACCAAGATTAATTCTTCTACTGTATTAATTTTTCTACCGTATAAGACTAAAGCCAATTCTCATTGGACCCTGCTTTTCACAGTCTAATCAGCAAACATCATGTTCAGTGTGAGAAATGTGTTTATTCTCAAAATTATTGTAGTAAAACTGGACAAAGCAGATCCTCCATAATTCTTTGCTTTACTTCACCCAGGTGTAAATTTCTTGGCTGTTGGCAGTAATGGCGATTGTAGAGCGAGAGTGACTCAGAATTGTGGCATTGAAAACGGCTACCTGGCTGTATGCAACCCGGGGGCTGTTATCCTATATCATATGGTTTTAGGTTAAAACCACATTAAAGAAGCCGCATGGAAAATTATACATCAGGAAGAACTAAAGGAGGCATTATAGAAGGTGAATCCTTTATATTTTGTAATAGTGTATGATCTCACCAGCATATACTTACTTTTTGCTGAAGAGAGATTAATATTTTTCACATTAAAAAGATGTAATGTTATGTCATGTACACAGAAGCATGCTTGGTTATCAAAATCAAATGAATACGTGCATTTGAAAAGGATGATTTGAAAAAAGTTACTAAAACGAAGCTTTTGAAATTGAACTATAAAGCATAGAAGATTAAGCACAAAGTCCGCTTGTGCGTATCATGAATAAGTACTTCAAACAGTTTCATAATATCTCATGTTGTAGTAACAAATGTCTTTCTGCTCTCTATCTAGAGTACTTTTATAACAGCAAAAGGCAAGCGTGCAGTGGCAAAGTAGGCCTTATCCATTAATCATTTCATATACAACTTAAATTTCTCGAAAAATTCTGACTAAGTTATGATTTTAAATAAAATTTTATTAAGTGACTGATTTTTTTCTTTAATTTAACCATGTATAATTGAAAGATTCCACACTATAGGCCTACAGAACAACATAGCACTAATTCCAGTAGGCCTAAACTGGTCTTAAAGCTGCTTGAATGAATCCTTTGTGAGGAAGCTCCGCCTTCAAACCTGTCTTGTGTGAAGCAATAACATTTAGTACAAATTTATATTGATACAATAGTCTGCACATAGAGTTCATACTTAAAACATTTATTAAGAGATTGTACTCTCTATACATGCACAAGAAGCAACAGCAGTGAGCTTCCACAAGCAGTGAACTCTGTCAGAATTCATGGAACAACTGCCCTGAAGTTGAAACTAACACATTAAAGCCTCTATTGTCACATGGTTTAAATTGTTTTAGAATTCCGGATCTTCCTTTACCGTGGCTGCAGTTACCGTGGACAGCGGAAGGCAAACAGCCCATGCCAGTTCCAAGCAATACATGGTGGGACATAGAACCCCATGCTGGAGGACCTCTGGAAACAGCACAATTACAATTGGCTTACAGGAGCAGATCCAGTTCCTGAGTTATTCTAGCTTCTGGTAAAGTTCCCCACATGAACCCAACTGACTGTGAGATATATAACTACTATCTCTATCTGTGCAATATACGTTTGAAAAAGATATATTTTTAAGTGCGCAATCTGTGTCTCATCTATAATTTTTCTGTGATGTCATGGTCATATGAACAGAAATATTGCATGTGAACTGTTATGATTGCGACAATATTAGCTGAATATTACCTGTATATGTCATATAGTAAAACCAGACAATCAACTTTAACAGCAATTGCCACTCCATATGAACCAGTGTCTCAACGTTTATTATCAAGTAATATCATATTGCTAATATTCTGAGAAGGAGACGTATGCTAAGATTGTGATATAAATTGGGAAATTTCCTGGAAAAGGCCATGCTAAGATTGGCAACCAATATTATCATAACTTAGTGGCTAATACTTGCATAACCATATAGTCACATGAAATTGTTTAGTGGGATCAGTAAAGTCATGCTATACACATAGCTTTACCCAAACACAAGAAATTTACCTTCTGCCGTCTTTAAACCCAAAAAAATCCAAATTTCATGTGTTCTGCTATGACATGTGCGTTATTTGGAACGTAATAGCGTTTTTGAGAGAATACACTTCATGATATTTTTTCTGGTATATTTTGCCATCTAAGGCAAATCTACGGCATCATATCTCGAAGTTTCCAAGCTATGGAATGCTGCATATTCAAACAGCCCTAGCATGTTTGACAGCAAGATCGAAAATACTCACTGCACCTTATACAAAAAGAGCTACTTGCAAAAAATAGTAGCATGTTGAACAGGTAAGTATTATTCAAAATCCTAACATTAGAGTTATCTTCTGAAGCTTAGACTTATTGATGACCTTGCTTTTTCCAATTAGATCAGACAGACAGACAAATTCTTTATTGACCTGTGTAAAAAATATACACCCAGCCCTATATGGGCTTACAAGTCATAAAAACAATTCAAAAGTAACTTTAACAACAAATTTTCTGGAAACTACAATATTAATATTAAAATATTTACAATCACATATTTACAATATTAAAACATTTACAATCACATATTTACATTATTTAAACAACAAACTTCTTCTTCTATGGAAAGTTTTAAAACAAATATTCTGCGGTAAATTTAACTAAATCTTTGGACATCTACAACTTAAATTTTTCTCGTAATGATAAAAAGTAAAAATCCACACAATAATCTAAAACACGAGTTAAAAGTAAATTACGTAAATCGTTATAAGTATTACAATGGAACAAAAAATGATTTTCATTTTCATGACCATGATAGGAACAAAATTCACAAACTCTTTATTCTAATGGTATATCATTGTAACGTACTGTCTCTATTGCTAATGGTAAAACACCAAACCTAAATTGTGAAAGAACAGACAAATGACCTCTATCATAAATTTTATATACATAATCCTCAGTACCAAATGTAGTCTTAAACTCTCTGTAAGTTCTTAATTTTGGCATGTTAGTTACTTGATTTTTCCAATTGGTTTTTATAAATTTTCATCAGTTGACGTTGTGCATTTTCCAGGTTAATAGGTAAATTTTCTATAAAATTTTGAGTAAGATTCAATTTAGTGAATATTTGTAAAACTTCATTACTCCAATTTCTCTTGTTAATTTGTTTATCAACTTCAAACACTTGCTTTGTTAGTCTGTTTTCATCCATGTAAACAAGTCTATTCCAAAGACGTAGCATTTCAATATGACATCTAGTTTTTGAATCAATCCATCCCATATCGCCTTTAAAAGCGTGTTTTGGGGTAAAACTATTCACACCTAGAAAAAATCGTATTGCCCTGTTTTGTATTGCTTCAGGTTTAGAAAAGTCTTTGTAGCCCCAAACTCGCGATCACAATGAAACTATTTAATTTTTAACAATGTGTTTTAAACAAAGGGATCATAGACATTGAAAAAGCTGCTTAAACTAATAGCAGTTGCCTATACTTTTTTGGTGTTTGTGACCACTGTCCTGTGAAAATACATGTAAAAGCTATTTGTCTGTCAGTATACAAGGCAAAATGACCCCGGCATATATTCTGACCTGGTCTGACAGATTTTTGATATTTGGCATGCAATTTGGAAGGCAAAATAACATTGTACGAAAAAACTCGCCAGACAATGATACTTACATTACGCTATTTAATAAATGTGTATCATCATTCAGAGTTTTCTTAAAACGATGTTGTTTGGTTTTCCAAATGTATCATGAACCAAGCTGATTAGGTAAGAATATCTGTTGAGGTCATACAGTGCTGAAGAGCAAATTCCTCAAAATGTATTTGCACTGGACACTGCCCTCAAACATTCCAAAAAGAATAAGGAAACTTTATCAATTTTCTTTTATTTGACTAATAAAAGTAAAACAAATTTTTCATCCTGCTCTGATTAGAAATCAAAAAAGAAATGTTCTTTATGGATTTGAGTTTAAGGAAATAATTATTTTATGAGGATATGACTACCATTCACTTTATCCCTGCATAGCTATTAATTTGTACCGAACTGTATCGATATTCTTCTGAAGTGACAATAATATCAGTGAACCTCTAGTGCCCGTTTTCACCAACATGGTATTAAGATTTATGCCAGGTCGCAGCTAAGACCTGGTCTGGCTAAGCCAATCACTCAAGCGGAGCAGTATCAAGGAACATTTACTGAGTGAAAGTCTGCACATAGTATTTAAACAACTCAACTGCTACAAACACAAATTAATCTCTGAAGTTCCCAAACATGGCCAAATGACAAGGTAAGAGAAAAATAGGGGTGGGTTGGAAATTTATAAAAAAGAAAATTAATTAGTAGTCTGTCCAGTGTTGGTGACAGAAATGCATTTTTCTTTAGCCCCCTCCCCTCAAACAATAAATTAATACAAATCAGCTGGTCATGCATTTTTGCACAATGAAACTACAATAATGGTTGAATCCCTTTGAATTTATCTAATGATAAGGGTCCTCAAAATCTGATGTACCCAAAATGGCTGACGTGCCTGCGATTTTTTGCTACCGGCAGTTACCAACAAGTCGTTGGTGACTTGAGTGGTATCAGTGTCGCCTCAGTTTCAAGAATTGTGAAGCGTGTTAGTCATGCAATCGCTTCATTAAAACCCATATATGTACGTATGCCCAGTGGACCAGTCACACGGGAGGCTAAATTGGAATTTTCCGAAATCGCCCGATTTCCGGGGGTTATAGGACGCATAGATTGCACCCACGTCCGAATTTCCTGCCCTTCGAAAGTACCCCTGTGCTAAGACCAACAACAAGTGCAGAGGTTTTGTACAACTCAGCACAGAAGAATTGCCTCTATTTGGTGTCATTACTATCATAGGCAAATTCTATAAAAACATAGTTTCATACATGAAATACTTTTAAATTGTGTGCTTAATGCTGTATGGCTAGTATATTTGCAACAGTTACTTCAACAAGTATATTTTCTAGGTAAGTGTGTGTTCTTGGTTTGCAAACTTTATATCTCATGATGTGACATATCTTTCTTGAAAAAATCTTTGATGACTGTTAAATTAGAGAAACATGCGAGTATAATAGACAAAGGCCTATAATACTGATTTGTCATGCCATCTCATAAGAAACATATGTTCTGTTTTCATTGGCCTAATCACTTTTTGACACCAAATCAGTTTGAGATGGCTGATCCTTGAGTTTGGTGAAAATGTGTATGATTCACTGAACCTTGACAGGTTTACATGCTGAGCACACTCTTGGTGAAATGGACTTAGTTATACCAGGTTTAAAGGAGTTAACACCAGGCTTAACTCTTAATACCATGTTGGTGAAAACGGGCCTAGTAGTTTGCTCTCAAGGAAAAGATCATCAGGACTGCCAAGCACAACATGCGCTACAAACAGATAAAACTGGTTATTCTGATTAAAAAAAGAAGAAAAATGACCATACAATAAGTCATTGTTGCAAAGTCGGAGCTGAATGGTTGAGAGTTATTTTTCTTGAAAGGGAATAAGAACAACCCCTCCGTATTTCTAAATGAAACTTTTAAAAGACGTAAATTTTCAATAATTAGTCTTGATACACCAGTTCGGAATGTATTATTTTTAAATCTGCACTTCTGAACTCAAAAGAACACACTTATGAATCCCTCTTTGCATGTAATGGTATCACTCACCTTTGCTCTGAGGTCTTGCTATTACACTTAAGAAGTTTACCTGCATTTCTAATTAGCTAAATATAGTCTAGTGGCAAATTCATAATTCTATATCAAAATAAGTCTTCACAGGAAAACTTACCTAAAAATTGCTCAATTTGAACCGCCCTCAAACAGATTGTAATTGTAATGTTGTAATTGTAAATAATCTCAGTCATGCACTGCAATGCACTCACGAAATCCATGGTGGGCCTCCCGCAATGACACAGCTCAGGAAGCAAATTGGTATTTGCGTGTAGGAGAATATCAAAGCGTTCTAGAATGTAAATCCTTTACAGAACTTTTGGTAAAATTATTATTACGCGTCATCCGCAACAGTTTCCAGCATTAATCTACTTCTCAACTAAAGAAAGATTTATATCTTCCATCAAAATGTTATACCATAATTATATACACATGCAAACTTGGATATCATTCATAAGGTATAAATATGTATTTTGAAAGGATGAAACTATAAATATCGAAGTTGCTAAAAAGCAGCTTTAGCAATCGAGTCTCAGAGCATAAAGATTAAGCATGAAGTCTGCTGCGTGTATATCATGAGTAATGACAATATCAGCACTTCAATCAGCCACATTTAAATATATCGCGTTGTCTTTTTTAAAGCGAATGTCTCTCACAGGTTTACATTCTCAACAGCAAAGGGCAGGTTGCATGTGAGAAAGCTCTGCCTTCATACTCATGTTTGTTGCATGAAGCAATGTCATTGTCCTCACACCAAAAAATCCTTACAAATTATGTCAAAGGCATTTTAGAGAGAAGTGATTTTAAGATTCTCATTTTCGGCCAGGTAATTTTTTCCTTTCTGTTTTTCTGAACACATGTTCAAAACTGAGATGAATCTGCTGTATCGTTCCTGTGAGTTTCAAAGCTGTGGAACTCCTGTATCTTTTGAATAGCCGCGGTGTGTGTGGCAGCAAGATCAAAAATATTCACACACAGTATAAAAATTAGGAAAAAAATGAACCATGTGTCTGCTCTATTCTGCAGAAACTTTGTGAGGGTAGGTTGCAGGTAATGCTGGGTTTTGCCAGGAAGGAGCAGAGGCATAAAGGACATAACAAATCACCAAATTACCTGCATGCCATAAGATGACAGGGCAGACAGTCTGTGCTTGGTCTCTGTATAGAGTTCACAAAGGCCAACTGCACATGAAGCCTTTTCAAGAGGTCTTAAGAGTCCCTTAATCATAATTGGGGATTGTTCATACTCTTTTAGTAGACACTTCTTGACATTTGATTGGAAGTTTTAGAGTAGAATAATAATATTGTGTCATATTGGATCGTCTCGGTGTCATGCAAACATACTTAAGTAACCAGACACCCCATTCTGAGTACCATCAAAACGTTAAGCCATAATTATATACAATGCAAACTTGGATATCATTCATAAGGTATAAATATGTCTTTTAAAAGGTTAATTCTAAAAATATCGAAGTTACTAAAAAGTCTCAAAGCATAAAGATAAAGCATGAAGTCTGTTGTGTGTATATCATGTGTACTTAGAATATCATCATTTCAAACAGCAACATTTAAATATATTGCGTTGTCTTTTTTTAAGCAAATTTCTCTTGTAGGTTTACATTCTTAACAGCAAAAGGCAGGTTGTATGACATTGTGAGGAAGCTCTGCCTTCAGACTCATGTTTGTTACATGAAGCAATGCCACCATCCTGAAACCTAAAAAGCCTTACAAATTATGTTAAAGGCATTTTGGAGAGAAGTGATTTTAAGATTTTCATTTTGGCCAGGTAATTTTTTCCTTTCTGCTTTTCTGAACACATGTTCAAACCTGAGATGAATCTACTGTATATCATTCCTGCAGGTTTCAAAGCTGTGGAACTGCTGTACCTTTTGAATAGCCCTGGCGTGCGTGGCAGTAAGATCAAAAATATTCACACACAATACATAAAAATTAAAAAAAACACGTGTCTCGTATATTTTTCAGAATTAAGAGAGGAGGTTTAGCTTAACGGTGGAGTGCTGGGTTGTCAATCGCTGGGTCCAGGCCAGTTTCAATCATCCTTTGCCCCATTGCCTTGTCCTCCTCCTGTCCTTATCAGTCTACCAAATGCATAAATACAGGATGTAAAACCAAATCATCCACCCATAACTAGCCAGGGTAAAGATCATGAGGATTGCTAATCATAGATGCACAACAGAAGTCAGAAGGATAACCTAAAGGACTCCAATAGCTGTAGTCATTCTGTGAACAACACACACCTGCTAGCCAGATGACCCTAAAACATATGAGCTGCCTCTGAGCAGAAACTTTGTGATGGTAGGTTGCAGGTGATGCTAGTTTGCCAGGAAAGAGCACAGGCATAAAGGACATAACAAATTACCCTATTACCTGCATGCCATAAGATGACAGGGCAGACTGTCAGTGCTTGGTCTCTGTATAGAGTTCACAAAGGCCAACTGCACATGAAGCCTTTTCAAGAGGTTTCTGAGTCCCCTAATTGACCATTTTTCAGACCTGTTTAGTGGACATGGCTGCATGGCTTGATGTTTGATTACAAGCATTAAAATAAAAGAATTGTTTATCATTCTCGATCATCTCAAGCAAACACACTTCAGATATTATTAGAAATTCCATCTTTGTCTAAACTTGATCGACTGTGACTCCATCAGAATCGTAGATTATTGTCACTTACAACAGTCAACCATCAAAAATTATCTTAATAATGAATTTGCATCATCCCTCCTCAGAAAATATATCATAATTCGCTTTAAAATACATAGAGCTGAAATTTAAACCAGTTCAGCAAATGCAAGCACCTGAATGAGTGATTCTGAAGAGGTCAACAAACAATTTAAATTCAATTATTGCAAACTCTCACTACCCCAAAGATTCTTTTAAAAAGGTTTATTGCAAGGAAAATGCTCATGAATGGTTCACTGGATGCATATGGCAGATGCAAGACATTTTGCACAAGTTGTGTAAAATCTTACAAATATCACATCTCACTAAAATTGGATTTTTCTGATAAAAGTTAAAGTAATTATTATAATTAGGAACAATAGGTCTACATGTTAGTAACTCCATTGGGATGATCCGATTGCAAATCTATTGTTCCCAATCTATTAATTTATATATAAATTTATCAGCACCAAAAAAATGTCAAATCACTTGGCAGCCAAAAAATTATGATTGATGAACTAACAGCTGGTTATGCTGATTGATTGGGAAATCTGTAGACAAGAAGATGGTTTTGTCTGACAAACTGCAAACTCAAGGGTTTGCAGTTCTTTTAAAAAGAATATGAACAACCACTCCATATTTCCAAATGAAACTTCAAAAGTAAAATTTCAGTCTTAATAGCCTCGAGACAGAAACTAAGAGGGTAGTCTTTAATCATCGCTTCTGAACTTGAAATTGCACAATTATGCATCCCTCATTGCATGGTATCACTCGTCTGGGCTCTCAGCTCTGGCTATTGCACTTCGAAGAAGTTCATTAGAAAATAAGGCACAGTCTAAATTTGATGCCACACTTTTGGCAATAATAGCAACAGACAACTTCGGTCTTTCCCAAATTCCCAGAAGTGAGTATGCTCTCCACCGAGTTATTGCCACAAGTGATTAATTAACACGTTCTTGACAGTATCCAGGGAAATGCATGTCCTGACACAATGGGCGGTCATGTGTCTTATGCATCACAGTAACGTGAAGAATCTCAAATACTATGTGCAAATAGTAAAATGAAAACAAAAAAAGATGGAAGCCGACTATAAACTATCGAGGGCAGGGCTGCAGGGAATTTTCTCAATTTCTTCCTTTTTTATGGCCTATGTAATGCAGGTATTTAAAGATGTATGATGTCAGCATTTAAAGAAAGGTCTTTTTATAATTTACGATCTGTACCCTTCATCCATTTTTCGATTATCAGTTGAATAATACATGTAGATTATCACTGGAAATTGTAAATTATTAGTGCTTCTGGTACTGTCAGGTGTCTGCTTAGTAACCAACAGGAATTTGACGATGGTCAAGATGCACTATATGCATACCTGCAAAGCCGACGGATATATAAATATTTGTAGGCTTGACATGAACTGCTGGGAGGATCCATTGGGGTTTGTCACTTGAAGCGTTTAACTTGCTCAGTCTGGTAAACTGAAACTATCAACTATGTAACACAAGACAACTATGAACCCAGTTAACTGATATTGTTTTGCCAACTAAATTGGATTATAAAGAGTATAAACCCATAGTCATTCATAACAATCACAAATACAATTGCATTTTATAAAAGTTATGTTTATTTCACCTTAGGGTATTGGTTAAGCTGTTGTCGTGCTATTTCTTGTGTGTTTGTGAATGTAGCTATGCATTAAAGCTACTTACACAACAATTAAGGGGATCAGTGAATAGTATAGATATCACCCTAACAATCGTGTGCAACCCATGCAGGCTGGACCCCAATGTTCTACCATTCTTTCAGAAAGGAAATGAATACAACAACTTCTCAGGTGTTCTGCTGATATTTTTGCCACACAGACTTCAACACAACTAATTTAAAGAACTCATAGGGAATTATACTGTGGCATTTGAAGGCTTTAAATCATATCTGAAGCTCAGGAAAATTAGTCCAGAGGGAGGCAAACCATGTTTTGGAAAAGCCAGCTCTAGTAAACAGGACTCGCATAGGCGTATCGGAGGGGGGGGCAGGGGGGGCGATCGCCCCCCAAATGTTTGAGAAACAGTATGATTTGGGCAAAAAGGCTAAAAAAATTGGGCAGATGATTAAATAAACGCTATCGAAAATTAATGATTTCCAGGCAATTTAAATTGAAACAGAATTAAATCTAGATTTTGAAATTCGGGCAAATGTTGCTCGCCCTCCCAAAAATCGCGCGCGCCGTACGCCTACGAACAGGAGGCAAAATAGGATTATTACTCTCTTATTAAAATAATTTTATACTGTCAACTGTGTTAGATAAATCCAGTAAGTGCAACACTATCGATTTGTGAGGCAAGATGTAGTTGAGATCATGCTGAATTGTCAAAATGACTTTTTCTTAAGGCCTTCATACCCGCAGACAGCCGAGTTCAGCATGCACAGTGGCTCCACCTCTTGCAGTAAGGGACCGTTCAGAATTTATGACTGGGGGGGGGTGGGAGTTTTGCTGGAACTTCCCGTCAAAAATTGATACCCCCCCTTGAGTTTCATGCGGATTTTTAGTACCCCACCCTTAGGTTTCATGCATATTTTTAGTACCCCCCCCTCGACATGCAAAGCCATACACACATATATATACTGTTATACACGGCCACGCGTACAGATTCGCGTCATTTCACGGACTTTTGCGCGTAATAAAGTCCAAATATAATGAATTTATGCGTGTTTTTTAACATTTTTTAATTGTAAAAATTTCTTACCCCCCCTTGGAAGTCTTGTCAAAAATTAATACCCCCCCTTGAAACACGTGTGAAAAGTTAGTACCCCCTCGGCCAAAACTCCCACCCCCCCCAGTCATAAATTCTGAACGGTCCCTAATGTATATGGTCTCCTCCTCTTATTCTGAGGACGTGAGAGGTTCTGTCAGTATTTGGTTGAAATTACCTTCATAATGTGAAGCTTATAGGCTACTTGCCTCTCACGTTTTCAACCAGTATGTGTTTCAAAAAAGTCCCAGGGCCATGGAAACATATTTCATTTTCACTATGATGCACACTATATGAGGCTCTGCAAATTAGTTCAATGTAAAAAGTGAAGGGACAGATTTTGAGACACAGATTATGTATGAATGACCTAGACTATGTGAAATTGAAAATATAAAATGAAATAATAGTAAACTGTTTATGTTTTCACACTGCAAAATCTCAAAATTTGGCTGACCGTTTTTTTTTTTCAAACATAAAAATTAGCATATGACGTTCTTCTGCGTCACGGCAATACAGGCACTTTTTAAACATTTTCTCCCCTTTTCTGCCATACCAATACGATTTTTTTCAAGAGTTCCACATTTATCTCGGATGCACCTGTAGATAGATAGATAGATAGATAGATATGGTAAGTGCAGCCCTCTAAGCCCAGTTCTGGGCGCTCACGAGGGTTGATTGATGATATGAGAGAGAGAGCAGGAGTCCTCAACATGTTACACATTTACCCCATGTGAGGGATCTTTTACTTGCCCAGCACAGACACTGATACAAGGGGCCGCCAATTTAACGTCTCATCCGAACGACATCCAGCTGGGGTTTTGCTCATAAAGGTACACAGAAAATTTCGGGTTCCCCAACCGGGAGTCGAACCCATGCAGGCAAAGACCTTTGAACAGCGGAGCAGGCGGGAACCTTAACCACTACACCACCCAGCTGCCTGGATGATGTGCATCGCTTGAAAATGTATAATGGCTGTATTATATTATTTCAGAAAGATTATGCCATGTATATATATATTGCTTTTGAAGTTGTCAAGTGAAGTTTTGCAACAGTTTTACATGAAAGATTTTAGGCACTAAGTCTATATTACATGTTTCATAATTATTTATGCATAAGCATGACATTCAGTTGTAATTTGCAAGTCCTATAATGGCAAATCTCTCCTACAGCCATGGCCGTAAGTTTTCACTCATCTGCAATGCTGCACTATGGTGCAATTATTGTGACCAATCATAACAAAGCAAATACTTGCTCAATCTTAACTAAATCCTGAACAATTATAGTTTGTACAATTTTTATCAGAACACCTCCAAGTACATACTGACTATAATTCCTGACAATTTGGAGAAGATTGAGCAAGTATTTGCTTTGTTATCATTGGTCAAAATTACAGCACCATAGTGAAGAAATGCTACTGAGTGAAAACTTACGGCCATGGCTGTATATATCAGCACAAATTAAACGCCTCAAGCTTTCTTATTTCGAAAATTTAAAGTTAGCAGAGGAAGTTACTGCTGACCTGGCAAATGTAAAGTGATCGCACAGGACAGCTTCAGGACCATCTATTGCATGAGGAAAGTGCCTAGGTTTATAAGTGATTTTTTTAAGCCAGAGTAGTATCAATGCCATTATGACTGTCATATCTGTATGGATATTCCCAACACAGTGTAAACATGTAAGAGATCAATCTAAAAGGAACTTTGACTTTGGGGAAGCCCACCCGATGACATATCTGGTTTGTTCGCAAAGTAAATGAAATCCTGTGACCAACAGCTAATAATAATCTGGTTGTTAACATGTTATAATGCCCCAACCTGTGTGATAACAACACACTTTTCTGTTGAACTGCTGTTTTGAGAACATAATCAATACAGTGTAGCTGACCCAAGCAATCAAACATTCAACAAACACACTCATCAAGTCAGACTCCTTGGCTTGGTCAACAACACCAATCACCTTGTTGAAAGGCAAAGGGGATTCTATTGGTAGCCTGGTTAATGACCAAGAGGACTGCCAAACAAGCTGAGTGACTGCAGAAGATCACACAAAAGGACTGGCATAACTGCAGTCATTACGCGGATGAAGTGCACCTGCCCACCAAAGACCATTCGATTTATGAACTTCCGTCTGACTGCCCTTTTTGTGACGGGAGGTGTCAGGTGCTCCTCTGGGGATCCCTAGAACTAAGCAGCCTTAACGGCTTAACAAATTACCCAATTACACACATGCCATAAGATGATAGGGCACACTGTCTGTTCTGGTTCCTTTAAAAGTGTTCACAAAGACCAAATGTTACACCGAGCCTTTTTTGCCTTTAGCCAATGCGCCGCTTGGTCAGAGCCTTTTCTGTGGCCTTTGCCACCACTCACACCAGTGAGAAGTGATTTGTCAGAACATTCGGAGGTTTGCATAACAGTACACACTATGTGGTCATTGACCTATCTGTAAATTCTGAGAAACTGCATTGCATTTGGCACAGTGGTTTACCAATATGCATGTGTATGATTGAAGAAGAAATTAAGGGAATACATATATTGGGGTGCCAATTAAGCACATCAAAACATATGAGCATGAGAGAGCAAAATTACTATATAGTTGTTTGGAGTTTCCAGCTCTATAGCGTAGAAATTAATCAGATACAAAATGTACATGTATTTTACACCAAGCAAAAACCAAGCAAAACTGAGCAACCACAGAGAGTAATGTCCGGGTCGCTATATCAGTGTTGGCTGAATTTAGCTGACACCGTCCGTCATGTACCTTTCTTTGGCCCTGAGGAACTTACTGTATCAAGTGATTTGCTGATTGCCGCCTTTCCAGACATCCTCAACTGCCCTGTGTTCCTTAAAGTCCTCTTCATATTTACGTGGAATCTCAAGTTCTTTTCTGCGCTGTTGAAGTGTGATGTCAGAGATGAGTCGATTCTCCGGCATTGCAATAATAATTACAAGCTGTGATGTAATTTTAAGATGGGTCAGGTATATTTTCTAGCCAAAGGTGTATTTTCTAGCCAAAGGGCAATTCCGAAAAGTCAGAATCACAGATTTGACACTTCAGCAGCTTGTGTAGCCCTGCCATCACACCTCAGCTATTTCATTGTTAAACAGGGATGAGGGCAGGTAATAGGGGTATCAGACAAGCCATCAACCAAAGCTCCAAGTGCAACAGGATCTGAGCTACAAAGCAAATATCATGTTGTCGGACGTACATCACACGGTGCACGTCCGAGTCGTCCGACACCATGATATTCTGCCATAGCTCGACTCCTGTTACACCTGAAGCTTTGGTTGATGGCTTGTCTGATACCTCTATTACCTGCCCTCATGCCTGGATATCAATGAAATAGCTAAGCTATAATGGTAGGGCTAAACAAGCTGCTAAAGGGTCAAATCTGTGAATCAGATTTTACGGAATTGCCCCGAAGTTGTTCCACCAAAACTAAGCATCACAGCTTCAACACAATGTCGGAGTAAGCATTTTATTAGGGATAACCCCTGCAACCACACCATCACAGCTTGATAGCCAATGGTCAGGCAGTACATTTATGCATCAAAGTTTACGCATTGATATATTGAAGGAAGCATTCGATTTTTTCTGTGATCCCAACAAAACTGTTGATGTGATCCTAATGATCTTTCGCCGGCAATAATCAGTGAAATGAAATCTGTAATCTTACTAAATGGCAGCTTCCTCAGCATTCAAAGTAGACAACAGTTATAATCCCCAAATAGTTGTTTGATAAATCTACAAAATTCCAACTTTACACCTTTAACCTTCAATGGACCTTGCTATAGATAAAAGTCTTTGACCATTTTTTGTAAACGCACAAATATGTAATGTATACCATAGTTGTTCTGGCAGCCCTTTGGCTAGAAGCTGGGGACTCTGACCCAGTTTAAATGACAACACAGCTTGTTTCACATATTGCAATGTTAGAGAATAGTGTCATCTCTGACATCACATTTCAACAGCATAGAAAGAACTTGAGATTACACATAATATGAGGATTATAAGACAGTTTATTTTGATTCATACCTAGATACTATGGTGCTTTCAAACATAGTGTTAGTTTTGAGAACTTCATTTTGGCACCTACTTGCCAAACTTGAAGTTGGAAAATTTCAATAGGCTTCCAACCTGAGGATATTGGAGCTCTTGGTAAATTGGCAGTCTATTTGAAAAATGTATTTTCTTCTTTTCAATTTACAAACTCGCTTTGCCATGCCATCAACAGTTACCTGTTTGTTTCCTAATCTTCTTATTAAATACAAACACTAAACCAATTAATTAGTTTGTTTATTCCCACCTATGTTGCCGGATATATATATTTGCCGAACAAGCTGATCAAATGACAACTAACACAAACAAGATCATTAAAACATTTTTAAGCCAGTGACATCACAAGAGCAAGTTGAATGTTCATTTTGAAACTGTATGGACCGCTTAATATTCGTGCCAGGCATGAAATTCTGAAGTTGGAGAAAAACAAATATCCATTACACATAATCAACATGAAATTTTATGTGCCGGCCAATATAATGCATTTCACCTCATGCTAAAAACCACCATTGGTACAAAAGCTTGGATCTGCGAATGAAAGACCTGGTCTCTGGAGAAAAGCCCATACTACGACCAGTTGTCATCTACACTCTCTTGTCCTTTTTCAGACTTTTTGATGAATTGTTCATGTATACATTTTGTCCGCCGCATATTTATGAAAGAACACAGCCTTGAGAAAGGAGGCACCCAGCTGTTGGAATGAGGCTTTTATCAAAACACTGTTGGTTTATATTTATGCAGTCAGATATCTGCGGACCAAAGACAAGTTCTTCATGCAATTCATGCAATTGTTGCTCTCGGCTAATACCGGATGAGCTCTTTTCAGCATACAGTACAACCCAAAATAAAGGACGACTACCCCAGTGAAGGACGAATCAGCCATTACTTTACCCTTTCACACCTTTTGACTCCCCCTGAATCCCTTCCTACATTTTCCCACTTTAAACTAACTTTAAAAATTACATTCAATTAACATTCACCCAACACCAATTCAAATTTAATCACCCCCATTGTATTTGATTTCTTTGATATTGTGTCCCTTCGCTAAGTTCAGTTTCATTGATAGCTGTTTCAATAGAGTTCTTTATGTAGGAAGAGGTTGTGGTGAGGCGTCAAAGGTAGCTCTAAGGGCTTTATTAAGGAGAATTGAGGTGGAGAGGAGAAAGGAGGCCAAAATAGGTTAACATAAGTCTTCTGACAGGAAATTTTCCTACTTTATTTTGGTTGTACTGTAGGCTATTGAGCCTGTGTTTTGTCTGAACCATCAAGCCTTAATTCTGTGTGCATGAGCCATTGGCATGAGCCTTAGGATGACCCTCGAGCTGGTCTGAGCCTTTTCTTATAATTCAGCTTCTTGGGAATTTGTAAGTCACAAAACAAACAATATCTAATGTTTATCTTGGTAGCGGTGTATCAATGTATTTTCTTTCCAATAGTTCTGGCCTGTTGCCGAGTCAAGCTAGTGGCGCACAAGCTCCTAAGCTCTGGGATGTTGGTTAGACTCTAGGTCAAGCAAGCCATGTTATACAGTGGTCCCTGCGTGATAAGACTGCCCCTTCTGCGGTCATGAAGTGGTCTCTCGTGGGGGTGCGGTCTCTCATCGGGGTGCAAAATGAACTAAAAATACTATTTAGTGCGGGAGGAAGGCAGTCACATAAGGCAAGTCGGTCTTAGAACAGGGGGTCTTACAACGCAGGTACCACTGTACTAACATTGCATTATATGGATTGCGCCATGTCTCATTGATATTTTCTTCTAATTTATGTATTGGACTTTATCAATTTTGTTTTCACTGCAAAGTTACTCCTATAGAATGGGATGCCTGAGTGCCTGGTTAAAGTGTTACAGTTCTGCTTTACTGAAGATCAGTACCCACATGCATTGCCATATTGCTTTACAAGAGAAATGCACTTGCTGATATCAACCTGCTATCTTATTCAGCTCAGAACTCTTAAACCCTATTTGTCAAATAATATAATCACTATGAAATTGTGTTACCCAATTAAAAGTAATCAATAAGCTTGTAATAATTAATGAATATATGCAGTTTCAATGGCAGAGACCATCAAGAATTACTTGAACATCGAACAACACTGGTCTGTCTGTCCCTCGGTTGAACCTTGTTGATAGTCAACCAATCGCCTTGGAACAATGCTCACCAGCTCACATGTTGAAAATTAAGTTTATGGAATATGGGCCTTTGTATCATCATCATTAGTTACACAAGGGAACCATCTATTCTTATTGATTGGTCCTGTCTTGTCCCCAATAACATTATGATTGGCAAAGAAAATAACTCTTGTAGTTTGTCCTTTTAATCTATGCAGATCGCATCTAAATCCTAACATCAACTGACTCGACAGACATTTGCTGTTTGGATTCACACATATATACTGTTATACATGGCCACTCACACAAATTTGCAGACTTTTGCACTAAGAAAAAGGAGGACAGAGTGAGTGTATGATGTTTTATAACTTTTTTTTCTGTTAAAATTTCTTACCCCCCTTCGAAATCTTGTCAAAAAACAATACCCCCCTTGAAACAAGTGTGAAAAGTTTGTCCCCCAGATCCAAACCTCTATCCCCCCCACTCATAAATTCTACGCGGTCCCTAAGCAGGTTTATTATGACAGTAAGTGATAGATTGAGTTATAAATCATTTTTCAAAATACAAAAAACCTATAATCACACATAATTGTTTCGGCATTAATGGCAAATCGCAGTTTGATGGAGATGCACCTGAGTATAAAAGTACCGTCACCTATTATCTCCAAAAAATTTACAAGCATATTGTGATCATTAATCACATGTAAAACTGATTGCAATCAACATGAAACTTGTTATGCCAGATGAGGGAATTCCAATACAATGCATTTCACCTCAGTCTAGATAAATACTGCCATTGCTACAAGAGCTTGGAACAGCAAATGATGGACCTGTTGGCAAGTTACAGGAGAAAAGCTCATACTACGACCAATTGTCATTCACACTACTTGCCATTTTCAAGACTCTTTGATGAATTGTTCATGCATATATTTAGTCCACTGCATATATATAAAATACCACAGCCTTGAGAAAAGAGGAACCCAGCTGTTGGAAAGGGCCTTTATCAACACTGTGGTTCATATTTATGCAGTCAGATATCTGCGGACCAAAGACAAGTTCTTTGTGCAATTCATGCAAGTGTTGCTCTTAGCTAATACCAGATGAACTCTTTTCAGCATAGATGAGCCATCGAGCCTTAATTCTGATTGCATGAGCCTTTGGCATGAACCTCAGGATGACCCTGGAGCTGGTTTGAGCCTTTTCTTATAAATTCAGCTTCTTGGAAATTCAGCGTTCTTGGGAATTTGCAAGTTACAAAACAAACAGTATCTAATGTTTATCTTGGCAGTGGTGTATCAATGTAACTTCTTTTCAATCATTATGGTTCTGACCTGTTTCTGAGTCAAGCTAGTAGCGCGTAAGCTCCTAAGCTCTGTGATGTGGGTAAGATTGTGGGTCTGAGCAATAATGTTTAGCTAACATAACATTAAATATATGTGCTAAAATAAAATAAGAGTGCTCCTCGTCTCGTTAATATTGTTACTGTCCTGTTGAGCTTTATTGACATTGTGTTCATGGCAAAATTACTTCTATAAAATAGGATGGCTGAGGGTCTTTTTAAACTGTCACAGTTCAGGCCTGATTTGTTGAAGGCCAGTGGTCATATACATTATTATTCTGCCTTACAACAGAAATGCATTTACTAATACAGAATTACAGATACAGATCCAGATACAGATAGAGAAACCGATAATTTATTGATCACATTGCATACATAGATATATACAACAGTGAAATTTTGGCATATCAACTTACTATTTAATTTACTGCAGAACTGTTAAATTGCCACATGATATAACCAACCGCTATGAAGTAGTTTCAAAGGTGTTACTCAAATAAAAGTAATCAATAAGCCTGCAATAATTAATGAATATATATGGATCAGAAGAAAGACAATATCCATAGGTCGATTGAAGAAGTTTCAATGCCAGAGACAAGCGAGAATTATTGAGATATCGAACAACAGTGGTATGTCCCTTCATTGAAACTTGTCGATAATTAGCCATTCACATTGTCACAATTCTCACACTTGGCTTTGAAAGTTAAGTTTATAGAATATGGGCCTTTGTAAATATATATCATCATCATTAGTTACACAAGTGAACCATCTATTCAATTATTTATTAGTCCTGTCTTGTCCCTAGCAACATTACCATTGGCGAAGAAAATAACTCCTCTAGTTTGCCCTTTTAATCTGTGTGGATCAAATCGAATAGTTTTTCGTGGTTTCTCACAACCCTAACATCAATTGATTGGACAGACATTTGCTGTTTGGATTCATTTGGAAATTTTCTGTGCTTAAAACAATCATCAAATGTAAAAAGTGTCATCTTTAAAATAATTTAACAAAAATTATTGTAGATATATATACTGTGATTACTTGTTAACAGAATAAAAGGCATTGTCATTGTCACGAAAAAGAACCTTTAGTATTAGAATGTGTGTTTCACTAATAACTCTCTTTAGTCTCTTACACCAACCGGTATTTTTGCTAGCAAAATGGCAGGGGGCAGCAGGGCACATTGGGACGCTTTTAACATCTACTAATTTTGCTTAATGCTGAAAGCACTGAGCAACTCAGAAGTTTGCATGAATATCACCAACACTTTTGAGCTTAAATCCAAAGCATAATAAGATTAGACTGCATCTGTCCTTTTGCGGCCAGATAGCAAAATGTGGGTCGTGATCATGACTTTCCCAATGTGCCCCATCGGAGCACATTGGGACATCAACTAAAATATCATTTTAACACACCATGTGCAATAGATATTACATATAAATAGTGCATAAGACTATAAATAGTTCATTGACACCTTGTAGTGCCAATCGTCAATGACTTTAAACAGTTTTAAACATTAAACATACATTGTCCTAGGTGCTGTCACCTATGTAAGTAACACACATTGCTTTGCGTTAAATTTGCCCAGAGAGCATGGTAGTCCATTATGCCTCTATTTAACCTGAATACCTATTGCATGCTGTCTTAGGTCATTCAGTTGGCTTGGACACTTACAGTCTGCCATATAAAGTGCGTCCCAATGTGCACCGTGTTCAGTGCCCCAATGGGCCCAGACATGACTTTTACACAAAAATTCTCATTTTCAGGCAAAATTGAGTGCCCTTACCAGGATAGCAATTCATAACTATACGTAACGATGTATCAAATTCATACAAAAATTTGAAAAAGGCTCACTGTTCATGGTTTGTCAAGAGAATGATTTGAATTGAACCCCTCTGAATTTGCTTTAGAAGTAGGGAAACAAACTTTTCCTTACCATGCTTCTGTATGTGGCTGTAATTTGTCAATAAATCATAGAAACACCAGGATGTGAAATTACAAGATATGATGGCACTACCTTATCATATACCTTGCCAGGAACCAAGAAAACCCACCGTCCCATAGTGCCCCGCGTCCCAATGTGCCCTGGTTCCCCCTACTTAAAGCTTGTTTTTACTATTGTTATCGATAAAATTAGAAAAAGTTGCAGAAAAAGATTTGTACTGATTTGGATCAGTTCAGTTTTTTACTGGCTATGAAGAAAAGGTAGTCCAGGAGCTTTAAAATTTCACACCGTTACTAAAATTATGGCATTTGGTATTACATTAAGAAGCCAAATATTTTTTAATTTGTGCAGCCCGCTTTGTTTTAGAATTAACAGAGAGGACCTAGCCATAAACATTCTATTCTATTACTATACAAAGGACTTATTGCTAAGCTCTCATATATGGAAGCCTTTCTTCCATCTCATTTTGGCTCTCAGTATTTTTAATGACATCTTTCTTTCTAATTCCCAGTATCATGCTCAAAATTTCTAGATTACGTGATTAGTAACATTTGCCAATTTTTAAAACTAGTTTTCGTCAAAGATGAGATATAAGGGAGTCATTGTGTGTAATTTTCTTTCTTATGTTATAATGAGTAATTTTAAAATGTCCACTATAAAATGACACCTGAAGAAGTACCTCCTTGTAAATAATTTAGACTTTTGTAATACCAACAGTGATTCTGTAACATTGTAGTTTAATTTTATTTTTTTTATTGTGTTATCATGATCATTTTCTGTACATGTGTAAATTAATTTTCTAAGAAGTTCTTGCCAAGTTGATTATTGCATTATTAAATCTATGTCAATTTATACATTTTTTTTTTTTGAATCTTGACTATGGAAAATTATGTGATTTCTATAATTTTATGTAATTTATGTACTTTGCTAAATAATTATTTTCCAAGAACTTGAACTTGAGTAGATGATTAAAAACGTATTTGCTGATGCAGCTATTTCACGGTAATAGAACTGTGCTAATATATATACATATTCATTAATGTATCGCTCAATTTATATAGATATAAATCTATTTTTCTATATTGGATCAATCCATCTCTATTCATCTGCATGTTGGTCTGCATATATATTTTGTATGTCTATCAATATCTGTCTTTTATCCCGTTCCTCATAAACTAATGTAACACAGCAAACCGTAAGTAATAGACCACTCATGCGGACTGTCAAACTGTCAGAATGTAATTTACCAAGAGACTGAGCGGATGCCACTTGCGCATCCTCTTATTTTGTCTGGTTCATCCATTTGCATACACTTCTTTGCACTCCGCTTCAGTAGCGGATCCAGAGCGGCGTTTTGGTGGTTCTGAAGATTTAAATGCAAAAGAAATTAAGATCCCAATATTTCTAGTAGGCCTACATCTCCAATTGTAAACCCCCTCCCCATTTGACATTTTCTGGATCCGCCCCTGCTCTCTTCTGTTGGACAACATAGTTGCGATGTATTGTGTGGTGAGGTGATCCTCTGAGCAGCCCAAAGTCTGTCAATTGATACATACTATTTGAATACCTAATACTGTTATGTGAACCTTTTATGATTTTTATATGAACACAGCTCATGGCTGCCGAAGGCATGAGCGAAGCTCACTTAGCACAAGGACAGCTCATTTTGTGTGGTGCTCCTGTCTACAGAGACTGCCTGAACAGGAAGTGCCCGCAGTTGCAATAAAATTGGAGCAAACAGTTAAGTCACAGTTTAGCAAATAATTAAAATACCTTAAGTATCATCCAAAATAGCTTTAAAAATATGAAATTATTGTCCTTAACAGCCTCTAACGACATATTTCAGGGATTTAAATCAAAATGTGTATCAAACATTGTAAATGATTATTTCTGTACACCCTATTGTTAGAAGTTAATACAAATCAGAAGTCAACATAAAAGTTAATGACTTAAATGGATGACCAAGACGAATCATAACAACGCTTAAGGTTACATAACTTTCATTAACTATCAGCAAGTTATGTAACAGTCTAATAGTACAGTGTAAACAGTCACCTCTGCGTAGCTGTGGTTTTATTGATCTCGGTTATGTAACATCAACAATTTAACATAACAGATTCCAATTTAATATAGATTGCACTGACAACTAAATCTGTCTATCTATCCATTAATCTATCTATTAAATTCTTTCAAAGCCTTAATAATCACAAACCGAGACCCATCCATGCCAGGCATAACATTTCCCAGCAAGGATTGGCTTTTCTCAGTTAGGGACCGTTCAGAATTTATGACTGGGGGGGGGTTGGGAGTTTTGCCCGAGAGGGTACTAACTTTTCACACATACGAACGAAGAGTGAGATCGAGGATCCTATTGAGGACCTCAGATGGTCAGCAGCTCAGGGGCTGCTCCACATCTTCCTGTTGATGTGATATCTCCCATAGTCCACAGGGGATCTGGGGGAGATGAGACTTGGATCTTCGTGTTGGAATTGTGTGGCAAGACACTGGAAGGAGGAGGTCTGAAAATAGTAGAGTTAGAGTGTGAGAAACATGTATGTAAGAATGTGACAAACCACAAATGAGAAGCATCCATGCAGGCTATAAAGCCGCCATGAGTGCCACTCAGCAGTGGTCTGAGGAGAGGAGAGGCTCAGGACTGCAGCTGGATGTTGTAGCTGAAAACTGGAGTTGGAGAGAAGAGAGTTGGCTTGAACGCAGGAGAATGTGGCTGAGTGGCGTAAGGCGCTTCGAATGTGGCTGAGTGGCAGAGCTTGTGCTTGGAGAGCTTGTGCTTGGAGTATTCTCTGAAAGGGAATGAGAAGAAGCAGGTTATTGAATGATTTGTTTGTTTTTGTTTGTGTTTTACGCCTCTGCAGCACCTTACCCTCCCGAGCAGCTACGTAAATCAAACCTTTCACTACGTAATTATTTTGGTTAGAATCAAACGTTGGGCCAAACAATGTATGACAAAGGTAGGGCAAAGGTAATTTCCAAACGTTGCACTCAGATGGAAAACCAAACGTAGGTTGCAACCTTAGTAAGAGGTTGGCAGATAGTTTGTTTTATAGTCTGGCCCAACGTTTGAGTCACACGTAAGTCATACCTTTGGTTGAGAGGTTGGAAGAACGTTTGGTTGTAACGTTTGGCTAAACGTGTCAGTCATACGTAATCATACCTTTGGTTGAGAGGTTTGAAGAACGTTTGACTATTACGTATGACCATACCTTTGATTCATAGGTTTGTCGAACATTCATTAGAGAGGTTTTTACAACCTTAGACTATTACGTTAGTCATACCTTTGATTCATAGGTTTGAGGAACGTTTGACTATTACGTATGACCGTACCTTTGATTCATAGGTTTGTTGAACATTAATTTGAGAGGTTTTAACAACCTTAGACTATTACGTATGACCATACCTTTGATTCATAGGTTTATCAAAGGTATGGTCGTACATTTGGCAGTACGTAAGTTCAAAGGTTTCTCCAACGTGTTTTTGATATGTATGGACAACGTTTGAAAGTAATGTTCAGGGCAAACGTCTGATCATACGTATCTGCCAAAGGTTTGTGGAAGGTTTGCACAAAGTTGCAGAACCTGGAATCCTGAGTGTCAGAGAGCCTTGTAGCGCCATCTATTCCATACCTAATTCAATCTATCCTGTAACTTTGAGTGTATAAAACCTCCAACAGGATGCTTGCTGGTGATAATTGGATGAAGCCATGAAGAAATAGTAGCTGCACCAGTCACAAAAATTACCAAATAAAAATCTCTTAAACTCTGTAGGATCAGACTGGGAAAAAAATTTTCCCAGGTACAGCTCACCCACAAACGACCAAGACAGAATCATTTAACTCCGGAGTTGAAGTGAGCTTAGTTGCAGCTCCCCTGAATGCCACCTATCCAAGACCAATTTGGATTGGGATTTTTCCAACTCTTCAGAGTTGAAGTATTAATCCCTCACAAGGTAAGTGTATTTTGTTATTTATATAATTTATATATTGTAGTCCTTAAATGGACTGCAGACTGCTTGGTAAAACAAGGAAGAAAAGTCTGCCTATTTTGGAGCCACCTTCAGTGCTTGCTGCCTGGCTCTGCTCTCTCTATCTCTCTCTGTTTTTCTCTCTTCACTGTTTTAATTCATGTTTTCTCTTTGCAGGTGTTCAACAAAAATCTAAACCAAGCACAACCCCTGAATAAAAATTCTTGAAACCCCCCCCCAAAAAAAATCCTGCAGCAAAAATCAAATCAGAACATTCTTTTATCATATCAACAACAATTTTATCATATATATATGGCCATTGTAAAAGGGGTTTATTATATTTTTTTTTTCCACGGGGGCGGCAGTCTGGCAGGGAGGCTGGACCGCAAGAAGCAATGCGGCAGTCCCCCGGGCCCCTCCGTGCGCTCCGCCACTGGCCGGCGCCTCCCTGGTACGGTGAATCCACATCTTTGACAGGCCGATTGTGAAGCATACATGGCGGCTAGAGTCCATCCGAAGGAGTCATTTGATCCATACACATCCTAGAATCAATCGGCCATGGTTAAATGAATTAGTACGGTTGTATAAATGGTGTTCTAGACCGAAATAAATCTAATCCACACGAGCGTGCCCAGCTATGGCCGCCTCCTCCGAGTTCTGCGCATGCGCAAGAAACAGCGCGCTGGGCTGGCCTGCCACGCCTGACGCCCCAGAGGCGTATAACGACCGATCCTTCAACGTGGGGGGTACGTTAACATCAGAGGTTGGAGAAATACCCAATATTTACGAAATATACGTACGTAATAATCTCGTAGTCATTTGTCGACAAAATACGTAGTTTTACAACGTTGGGTCCAATGTGAATGGGAGGTTTAATGCTTCCTTAGACCAACGTTCCTCAAAGGAAATTGTCCACAAGGGTAGGGGGCTATATCGAGGCAGGCGACCGCCGTATGATGATGAGATGAGAAGACTGTGAGTCTGGGACATACCCTATTAATTCAGGGATGCCCAGGGTCTTTCAGTTGCCCCAGCATAGAATACTGGATACAACCCGCCTCCCTTTTCACACATGTTTCAAGGGGGGGTATTAATTTTTGACAACACTTCCAAGGGAGGGTAATAAATTTTAACAAAGAAAATATTTTATAAAACCCGCATTAACTAACTTTATCCGCGCTTTTTTACGCGCAAATGTCCTCGAAATGGCGCGAATCTGTACCGCGTGACCATGTATAACACTAAATATGTGTGTATTCGTTCATGTGTCGAGGGGGGGGGGTACTGAAAATACGCATGAATCTCAAGGGGGGTATCAATTTTTGACGGGAAGTTCTGGCAAAACTCCCACCCCCCCAGTCATAAATTCTGAACGCTCCCTTATGTCCTGTAACGAATGTAGAAATGCACATTAACTCACCCGCATATATATCTTATTTTTTGATGATTTTCTTTGAAGTGTCATTGCCACAGGATACACCATTTGTCATTTTGTCAGCTATTAACTTTTTTCGTCTCTGTGTTTTTTTCCTAGCAGTTAAAAATCAAGCCCAGCAATTACCCCAAGTTCCCTGTCAGTTTCAGAGACATATTTGATCATGCATGTTTGATTGTTTGACTGATTGATTGTGTTAGAAACACTGCACCTTAATATTGTAATAAACTTTGAAGGGCATGTTGTTTTTTTTATTTGATACAAAATAAGACTGGAAACTCCCAGTTATATTGAACCTCATCTGGAATAATTATTTCACTGTCTGGTGCTCATGTTTTTGGGACCCTAAGCCCGGTCAAAATACTATATTTCAAAGACTCGTCTGCACAGGGCAACATGAATCCTGAAATGTATAAGTGTTATAGTTGCCGATGACTTTCAAAGCCTTGATTATAAATAAGAAACCAAAGACCTTTTGGTGTCAGTCATAACATTTCCCAGTAGGTAAAGCATTGGATTTTCTCAGCACTCAGTTTTCCGTTCCTGGGTTCTCAGCGCAGTAATGTAAAACAACTCATCCGCATGTATCTTATTTCTGATATATGATACACCATTTGTCATTTTGTTAGCAATTACCTTTTTTGTCTAATATCGAATAAGTCATCCATTTGCTATTTGTCAGCACTTAAATAATCAAACTAAGCAAATGCCTGAAGGTCCCTGGCAGAATCATTGACAACTTTGATCATGCATGTTTAATATTTTGACTGATTGATTGTTTCGGAAACACCACCATAGCATTGTCATGAACTGTGCAGTGCATGTTATTTGGTTACTGCAATTTCAATAAGTATGAGTTTCTGCAAAAGGTTAGTAAAACGTGGCAAATACACCTAATGTGATTGGTTGAGACACTGAATTTCGTACTATAAAACTAATTTGAATACCACAAAAACGTATATACAGTCCAGTGGACATATTTGATATAGTGGCTAATCTTATCTACAAACCAAACTCAGCTGCTCAATGAAGCAGAATGTAACATTTTTCACAGTTTCCTACGTTGCGGCAAATGTGGGGAGGACATGCGGTGACGTGGTCATAACCGGCCGTCAAATCCGCGAATAAATGAAGTCAAATGGGATATTTTACATTCATGAATTTTAAAGTTTTGTATGGCATGGTAGCCTGCCCAAGCAAAAAGCTGAGAAATGTCTTTTAGAACTGCTGCCTATCAAATTGAATCCAAGGGCCATTACAATTTTTTTTTATTTTCACATAAAAAAGTGAGGGGGGGACATTTCATATTATGTCCCCCGGGGTCAAAAATGTGGGGGGGACATCCCCCCACCGTCCCCGCCCAAATTACGCCCATGTAAGCGAGAGAAATGCAGGAAGTTTGAACCTGCATAGAAACTGATAACAATCTGTCACATGGTGTTGGAAGACCCATTTAAAGGTAGAAGTTGGCATTCGGAAGTTTGCATGATTCATCCTAAGAAGAATTATAGCTCTGTTGGGGATCTGATATTCCATCTACAAAAACAAAATAGAGTGTATACACATTGCAAAAGTATTCATACCAGCTATTCTATCATTTATAAATAATTCTTGTAAACATGTGAAGCCTTGTGAAATTATAAGACAAGGACTAATCAAATCTCAGTGAAATCTGACATCTTGCATTCGATTATTTTTAGTCTGAGTATTATTTTCCTTTGCCAAATAAGTTGGTGAACTGCTTAAATCAATACTGTATCATCAGTGTCACAGGTGAACAACAATAGAAGACTGCTAAAAATATCAAATAGCGACTTAAGCCAACTCTAGAAGTTTAAATAACCATGCAATATACATATACATGGAGACTGGAGTTGACTGAAAAGGAATTATGAAGATAAAAAGCAAAATGGTCTTTGTTCAATTATGATTACTGTTAGGTCAAGACTAATTAAGTTTGTGTAACTCGGAGCCCCCAATTTGTGATATATATATGCCAGATAACTTACAATGTCTGCAAAACATTTATGCTCAGTGAATTTTCAACACTTTCAAACTAACCATATTGGTTGTTCTAACATGTATCGGATCTTAAGGCTAATAGAAGATAATATAGTGTATGGCATTTCTGAGAGATATCATCTGTAAAGGTGTTTATGTATCCTTCTGAAAAGTAAGTCATTCTGAGTAAATGCATAAAAACAAAACCGCTAAAATAAACCATTGCAAAGCAACTCAAAGAAATCGACACGGCAGAAAAAATCATGATGATTTCTGAAGATACTTTTTATGAATCAATCCAATATTTTTGTTTAATTAAGGAGAAAGGTAAAAAGCAAAAACATAAATCTCATCTGACGTTCAGACATAAAATTTCCATAAGGTAATTAGTCGATATTAAGATGCACTGAGCATATATATGTAAACCAATGTAGACTAGTGCATCGTACAACATGTTTAGTGGTAACTCAACTCCAATAATTTATGGCCGTGACTGACATGTCATTAAATAACTGATTGGGCAGAAGCATGCGAGAAACACACTGTCCGCAATCTGTCACAATTCATTAATAAGCAGGCAGCAAGTTGTAGCGCAAGGCCCAAAATGCCACCTCTGCCTATTGCATGCTTTGCAGCCTGCACTTGCAGTGGCAATGCAGCCTGGTGCCTACAGCCTTAAAGCTGCGATACCTCTAGCCTGCAGTTTGGCCTGCAGTTTGGCATTGGATGGCTGGCATGCTGCACCAATCAGTTAGATCCTCCCTGCAGGAACACACGTGTGCATGTGGCGCATGCCCACCGCACTTTAATGGAGCACAGTAACAGGCGGCTAGAGGAGCACGGCGTTGGCCAGTCAATATTTGAGAAGGCGGTGCTTATAAAGTTGCAGAAAGAACCAAGCCCACTCAGACTCTCCGTGTGCACTCACCGGTGGCAACAATGTCTCTCCTATGGGTCCACGTCGCGGCATTTTCACTTGTTGCCACCGCAGTTGTTCTGGCCTACAGTGATGACAAAAGGTTTCGGAAACCTGAGTACCAGGACTTTGTGCTGGGCAAGAGGGATAGGCCTTCTTACATTGACTTTCTCATGGGTTCAAAACGCTCAAGAAGGATTTATCCAGAGTTTGTGGACTTCTTACTAGGCAGCTCAAAACGTCCAAGTTATTCAGACTTCGTGCTGGGCAAGCGCTCCCGGCCAAGCTTCAATGACTTTTACATGGGGAGGCGAGCAGAGAGACCCAGCTTTTCAGAGTTCTTCATGGGCAAAAAAAGGAATGATGCTTTCCACGACTTTTATATGGGAAAGAGAGATGCGCCCAACTACCTGGACTTCATGACCCTTGATGACCAACACGTGCGCAAACGAAGGAGTGCCAACGAGGAACAAACAAGTGAGTCGCATAACGAAGCTAATGATGCTGCTGTCGACAAAAAGGACAATGACTATGGCAAATTCGTCATGGGCAAAAAGAACAGCCAGCAACAAGATTTCCAGGCCTTTTCGCTCGGTAAGAGACAGGAGGAAAAGCAGAACTATGACAGCTTTGTTATGGGAAAGAAAAAGGACAAGGATTACTCTAAGTTTGTAATGGGAAAGAAAAGTGACAAGGATTATTCTAACTTTGTTATGGGAAAGAAAAATGGAGATGATTATTCCAAGTTTGTGATGGGGAAAAAAGACAATAAGGATTACTCAAACTTTGTTATGGGTAAAAAGAATGCCAAAGACTATTCTAACTTTGTAATGGGCAAAAAGGATGGCCAAGACTACTCAAAGTTTGTCATGGGAAAGAAGAACGATGGTGACTATTCCAAATTTGTAATGGGAAAGAAGAATGATGGTGACTATTCCAAATTTGTCATGGGGAAGAAGAATGATGACTATTCGAAGTTTGTCATGGGAAAGAAAAATGATGATGACTATTCCAAATTTGTCATGGGAAAGAAGAATGACAAAGACTACTCTAACTTTGTAATGGGAAAGAAAAATGATGGTGATTACTCAAAGTTTGTCATGGGAAAGAAGAATGCTGATGACTACTCCAAATTTGTTATGGGAAAGAAGAATGATGGTGACTATTCCAAATTTGTTATGGGAAAGAAGAATGATGGTGACTATTCCAAATTTGTCATGGGGAAGAAGAATGCTGATGACTATTCCAATTTTGTTATGGGAAAGAAGAATGCTGATGACTATTCCAAATTTGTTATGGGAAAGAAGAATGCTGATGACTATTCCAAATTTGTTATGGGAAAGAAGAATGATGGTGACTATTCCAAATTTGTCATGGGGAAGAAGAATGCTGATGACTATTCCAAATTTGTTATGGGAAAGAAGAATGCTGATGACTATTCCAAATTTGTTATGGGAAAGAAGAATGATGGTGACTATTCCAAATTTGTCATGGGAAAGAAGAATAATGGTGACTATTCCAAATTTGTAATGGGAAAGAAGAATGTTGATGACTATTCCAAGTTTGTTATGGGAAAGAAGAATGATGGTGACTATTCCAAATTTGTTATGGGAAAGAAGAATGCTGATGACTATTCCAAATTTGTTATGGGAAAGAAGAATGCTAATGAATATTCCAAATTTGTAATGGGAAAAAAGAATGATGGTGACTATTCCAAATTTGTTATGGGAAAGAAAGATGACAATGACTACTCAAACTTTGTAATGGGAAAGAAAAATGATGGTGACTACTCTAACTTTGTGATGGGCAAGAAGAATGATGGAGATTATTCAAAATTTGTCATGGGGAAGAAGAATGACAAAGACTACTCAAACTTTGTAATGGGGAAGAAGAATGGTGAAGACTATTCCAAGTTTGTTATGGGAAAGAAGAATGATGGTGACTATTCCAAGTTTGTCATGGGGAAGAAGAACGATGGTGACTATTCCAAATTTGTTATGGGAAAGCGAAGCATCCCTGAGTATGATGCATTTGTGATGGGAAAGAGAAACCCAAAAGACTTTGATTCATTTTACATGGGGAAGAAAGAGCAAAAGCCAGATTACCAGAGCTTTCTTCTTGGAAAAAAGTCCCATGGTCCTCAGAATTATGAAAACTTTGTGATGGGGAAAAAGAATGGTGAAGACTACTCACACTTTGTAATGGGCAAAAGAAAGAACTACCAAGACTTTGTAATGGGAAAAAGAGGTTCTGCAGACTACCAAGACTTTGTGTTCGGCAAGAAGGCCTCTCCGAACTACCAAGACTTTGTGTTGGGCAAACGATCTCCCAACTACCAGGATTTCGTCCTGGGAAAACGGAACCCACAAAACTACCAAGATTTCGTCCTAGGAAAACGTGCAGCCGGCAATTACCAGGATTTTGTAATGGGTAAGCGTGGGGCACCTCAGTATCAAGACTTTGTGATGGGCAAAAGAGGAGCCCCTCATTACCAGGATTTTGTGTTGGGTAAGAGAGCATCCCCAAATTACCAAGACTTTGTTCTGGGCAAAAAAGCCAGTGCTAATTATCAAGATTTCGTTCTTGGAAAAAAAGCTGAACCAAATTACCAAGACTTCGTGTTGGGAAAAAAGAGTGAAGGTACGCAATGAATTGACTATTGAGATGATAAAGTGATAGGTTGAATCATTTGTAAAACATTTCATTTATTTTTGCTGTGGAAATGTTTTGAAGAAATCCTGCACAAAGTATCTCATTTTTTTGTACATACCAACTCCTCCGTGTTTCAAGAGCTTAATAAATGAATCAGACTGCATGTCATGTGATAGAATCCTTCATTACTACTCATCATTATTATTGAATGTCATACCAATAATTGTGTACAGCAAATAACAATGACTCCATATCAATTGCTGGCTATTCAGTTGTTTGGCCAAGGGGCAGTATGACTGATAATTACTCGAAAAACTACCGCTGCTCATTAACCAATGATAATAACCTGATGTGAATAAATTGTGCACATATCGTACCATGAATATGTGATATAACTTTTCGTTTCGTTTTGTATATTATTTTTATGGGCTATATGTCCCTTTTGCTTTAAGAACAAGAATATATTAAGAACAAAACAGTTGCATTAACAAAGAGAAGAAAATGTATTGACATGAGCCAACATCTATAATCTGTCATCTGAGGTTTATCTTTACACTGTGAAATTTGAAATTTTGAGTTAGCTCAAATGATTGAGTGAGATGGTTGCACAATTTGTTTGAGCCATGATAGCTTGCCATTTTGAGTTATGATAATCTTCATGTTGTTATAACTTGCAAACAACAAGCTATCTTGGCTCACAGGAATTGTGCAACCATCTCACTCAATCAATTAAGCTAAGTCAAAATTCAAAATTTACAGTGTACTGATATAGATCATTGATAACCATAATTTGACGTGACATGGATGGGTTAATTAAGTTACAACCAAAGTAAAATGCAAAGACATGACAAGGCTTAGCTCATCTTGCTTCACCTGTATCCAATTTAGCCACTTCTGAGTCTACGCTTTTGACTTCAGCTGCAGTCATTTTGATTTAGCACCAGTCTCTGATGAATATAAAATTGATTAGTCAAAGGCACATGCACCATTTCACAAATGCAAACATACATAATGAATGCAAGCAGATATTGTAGAAAGGCCAAAAAAAGTCAAAGACAAGTGTAACGTTTCATTCACTTAGATTTATAGTTTTGTAAGGATATGCCTTATCACTGTCAAGCTGAATTGCATTTTAATTTTAGACCAAAACTATCCCAATATATATATAACCTATATTACAGACATGTAATTTTGTATGTGATTCTTTGGATTCAGCAGCAGATGAAGATTAGTCATAGAATTAACTAGTTTGATTGGCTCAGAGTACTGACGGACAAAAAAAGCTTATTTTTCATATCAAAACAAATTGGGATAGGAGCGGTGATGTCCGAAACTATTTGCTTCAAATGCTGGCTTAAGTTGCTCACTGAGGCAGAGTGACATGCAATCAAGAGCTTATGATGTTTCAGTGAGCAATTTAACTTTTTTTAACTAATCAAATGTCGCAAAAATTGCTATTTTGCAAGTTAGATATGAATCCCAAGAATGTCAGACTAATAATATGTCAGTTATGAATACCACTTGGATATCATTTTTTGCCATAATTCGGAAGTGCAATAGTTAGGAACCAACTTAGCGTCTATTTATGTCTGCGGAGAAGATGGATCAAACTGGTGGAAATTTACATTCAATTCTGAGAAGAATTTTCCTTTAAAGCTGGACCTGGTATATGACCTAATTTGACATAATTGCAAATAGCTTATTGGTGTGAACAACTTTTGTTGTGAACAACCATCTCTACATCCTTCAAATTTGTTTCATTGACTAAGATCATGATGTCATGCTGAGACTGTTTGATGATCATATTTGAGTTTGGCTGTTCGAAAAGATGGTTACCAAACAACATGAACTGCTTTTTTGTTCAGCCAATCAAAAACAATTTTTCAAAGCCTGTACATGTAATTGATTATCGCTTCTTGGTTAAGCAATATTTTACTGTGAATTAGCAAACATTGGGCTGATCCTCAATCAGCCTCAGCATGACATCGTCCTTTCAGTTTAAAAGCTAAATAATTATATGAAGGAACTTTTATTATTGACCGGATTATAAAGGGGCTGCAAATTCACTACATTTATGGTATACTACAGTGTTCCCTGCGTTATAAGATCACCCTTTTTGTAGTCACGAAGTGGTCTCTTGTTGGAATGCAGTCTCTCGTTGGGGTGCAAAATGCACTTAAAATACTATTTAGGGCGGGAGGAAGGCGGTGAGACAAGGCAAGTTGGGGTGGCTGAGTGGTTGTTGTTCAAACCTGCTCTGCCGAAGGTCTTTGCCTGCTTGGGTTCAAACCCTGGGAAAACCAACATTTTCAGCGCACTTTCATGAGCCAATATCCAGCTGTCATTCAGAAGAGATGCTAAATTGGGGGCCCCTTGCATCAGTGTATGCTCTACAATTAAAAGGTCCCTCACAAAGGTTGATTGTACTATATGTGGAGGACTCTTTCATTCACCTCATTAATCAGAAATGGGCTAAGAAAGCAGCCTTCTCCTGCCCTTATCTATCCAGTGGTACAAGAAGGAAATTCAGACGGCCGTGGCTGTAGGACGAAACAGGGCAAATCATGTTCTCGCCAATTTCTTGTGATAACATTTTAATAGCGAGTCAATAATAATTGTAACTAAAATTAGTGCAATAGGACGGCCTAACAATGTATTTTCTTTAAGATCAAAAGGGCGCACTTTGCCCCCCCCCCCCTTAGCACAAGGACAGCTCATTCTGTGTGGTGCTCCTGTCTGCAGTGACTGCCTGAACAGGAAGTGCCAGTCGTTGCCATAATAGTGGAGCTAGTAGTTAAATCAGAGTTTAGTTTGGTAAATAATTAAAATATGTTTAATAAATTCCAAAATAGATTTAAAATTTCAGTCTTGTCCTATAACAACCTCCAGTGACATATTTCAGGGATTTAAATCAACATGTGTATCAACATTTGAAATAATTATTTCCATACCAGCTGATTGCAAGAAGTGAATAAAAATTTAAAGTCTAAACAAATGTTAATGACTTAAATAGATCTCCAAGTAAGAAATCATAACAACACGTAAGGTTACATAATCTTCATTAACTATCAACAAATTATAACAATCTAATAGTAAACAGTCACCTCTGAAAAGCTATGGTTTTATTGATCTCAGTTATGTAACATCAACAATTTAATGCAATCTGTCTATTTATCTAATTATCTAATTATCTATCTATCTATCTCCCTATCTATCTATCTATCTATCTGTCTATCTAATCTTATCTATAGATCTGATCTTATCTATCTAATATTATCTATCTGCCCATTTGCCCAGTCCTTCAAAAAGATATGTTGGCCATCTGCATGGAACGTTGAAGATAATGCAGTAGTTCTATGACAATGCTGCGTTAATTTCATGACAGTGCCATTTACATATTATTTTATAGATAATGTCATCAGTTATAACTCAGCTGTTCTGTGCACAGAAGATCAAGTTGGTCCAATTCACTTCAGTAGGTATACGACTTCTGGTAGATGAAAAGACATCACTTGCACATATGCATGCATGCGGACATCTTTGTACAAGTAATCTACCGTGACAGAATAGTATTCATGAGTTATCATTTCATCGACCGAGGATGAACATCTTTAATAACGTATAAGAACATTTCCGCCGTGAGTGCACTTGTGTGATGAATTTACACGCTTGCTGAAATCCAAGTAAACTTCAGCTTGGTTGCAGTAATTTGATTTGAGTATTTCTGCTCCACTTTTCCAGTAATCAAAGAGTAGACTGAACATATATATGTTATAAAGCATATGAAAGAATGAACAAGCAGTTCACGATTCAGTTATATGCCAGCTTACAATGTTCACTATATATCATCCTTCTTGTGGTAAATAATATTATACAGCATGTCAAAGACAGAGAACCAAGGATGTTGAGCATACTTCACAGGCATACTACCAGTGGCGTAACTGGGGAGTCTCGAATGGGGGGGCACGCGATTTTCTTGGGGGGCACCCTCTACCCTTATTGTATATTTTAGCCAGAGTTGGAAAGTTGATATAGGGGGGCACCTGGTCAGGTCCAATATGGGGGGCCTGTGCCCCCCGTGCCCCCCCCCCCATAGGGACGCCACTGCATACTACTCTTGTTACATTTAATTACTATGCGATTCTAAGGTTCTTGGCGACTTAAAGCATAGCATTTTGTTTTGGCTAATCTGATTGGTTCAGGAACACCCAGAACATCACACAGCTTGCAAATTGAATGTTGTAAGCAGCAGCAGTTTTTCATTGAATCCCCACCGTCAACTGTGAATGACCAGAATCGCGTGGTAATTAGAGCTCTTTGCAGATTGGCGGTCCACCAGAAAAATAATTTTTCTTCTTTTCAACTTGTAAACTGGCTGTGCCGCGTCATTCACAGTTACCTGTTGGTTTCCTAATCTTCTTATTAGAAAAGTATTGTTAGTCATTTTAAATTAGTTTGCTTATTGTCGACACCCATAAACTGCTTGATATGATATGCACTGAATCAATTGATTAAACCCTAACTGACACAAACAAATCATAAAAATATTTTTAAGCCAGTGATATCACAAGTCAAAGTTGAAAATAATTTTGAAACTGTTTGGGTCGCTAATTTGCATGTATAAGCTGACACAAGATTAATACTTTTACTTCAAGACAGAGCGAATGTACCTTTTTCCATAAAATTGGACATTGTTGGAGTTTCCAGGCATTCAAGAAATTATTGACTGCTTGACACAACAGTTTCTTCATATTGGAAGGAGTTCAAGACTATCTACAAAAATAGACTTACAGAAAATCATATACATGTAACATGTGATAATCGCATTGGCGATCAGACTGTAAACCAGATTGTAGCTATTCTTTGTTCTGACAGAGGTCAAGTAATTATTCTTGGAGAATATACAATAAACCTTTATACGGTGCATTATTCAATCTCCATAATATTGGGTTCAGATAAGTGAATTGACAGCTACGCTGAAACAATACAAAATATCTTGATACAATTGTAATCAATAACATATTTGAAGCAGGCAAGTTTATCACTCTAGCTTCAGGTTAGTTCTGTGAGTAAACATCCAAATGCACTTATATTTAAGTAATGTGCCACTTGAGTACAACACTCCTAGTCACTTTGTCAGTCGAGTGACAAAAAACACAGTGGGAATATATGCTAACAATCCGCTTAGAAAAAGGAGCGCCTCGGGCATAGATCGCATGCGGAGAATACCAAATACCAGCTGTTACATATTTCATTGTGAACAGTTACTTATTTAAAAGGTTCTCTTAATAATGCATAACTCCAGTGTCATCGTGGACGCTATGCCCGTTGGATGCTTTAAGCTGCAGTCTCCTACGGAGTAATGCAAGGCTGACTGCTGGAACCTGTAGTGTCCTAGCTATTTTTGCATGCGCACTGCTTATGCCTCCCCCCCCCCGGTCAGTTGCTCCGACCCATGTTCAGCATGTTCAGGCCTTAACCCTTTGGTATTTTTACCGCAGGCTAAAGGACAATCATCTGCTCAGAGATGTCTATTATATATTCATCATGCGCTTTGTTATCAGCATAATGATAGACAGTTCAAAGGAAATATATATCATCAAAGAAATATCAAATTGCATATCGCTTAAGACCGGTTGACTTTTTTCAACCCAAGTGTACTGACACGAGATATATAGGATTTATAAATGTAAAAGAGGAGTTATATTTAGCTGTAGGTCACAAGATCACATGATTTTTTAAGGCAAGAAATTCTGAAGTTCATTTCAAATTATGCCTTGGATCATTGATTATTCCATAGGAGCTAGGACACTCTTTTTTTAGATTTATCAGTTAAATCTAAAAAATTTGCTGGGCCTATATTAATGGGGAATTGCAGATATTGAAAATGATGCCTAAATAATTATTATATATGTGCTAATTTTACCTCAGGTGGAAAGATTCCTTCTTTTGAAGTCACAACCTTTATCTCGATTTTTTAATCTTTGATATTGCTGAAAACAGAGAGAGGAACAAGTAGAAGATATTTAGGTTTCTTGACCTGGGATAAAATGACACACCTTTAAAAAAAATCCAAATGTCCTCTTCAGTCACAGGTAGCTTTATGTAGAGCATTGACCTTGTAAACGGAGAGCAAAGAGACACACTCGAGGTAAAAATTACCATATCGTATTCTGCATGACACCTTTGATATTTCTGCCTGAGGCGGTCGGTTACATCTGTGTAGAAATAATATTCTTTTCATTAAATATGAATGAAATATTTCATCGAAAGAAATATCAACTAGGTCAACTGCAAATGGCATATTTGTCCTTGTACCACAGGAATTATGATTTTTGTCTTGTGGGGAATGACAGTGATGTAACCGAAAGCCCTGTAGATTTATTACGAGAAATTTGTAGTTAATTTTCAAAGGACATTTAACATCATTGGTAGCTGCTTTCACTAAATCTTAGTTATTTTTTTAACATAGCTACTCGGGCACCACTTTCAGATTTGGTCTCTTAGTCATTGCTAAATTGGTGAGAATGGAAGACTAGTCTTTTCATAGACTTTCATTGCAAATTTGATGCCCCCACACTAATTTTAGATCTTGAGCATTTTTGTGAGGTCTCCTTCTTTTCTAGTCATGATACTCTAAAATCATTACTAATCAAATATGTGTCGAAAGTATTTGAAAATTGACATTTAAACTCAAACATTTCTGAGCTGTCATCTCTTGGTGTTCATGAATTTCAATATTTTACAAAAATTCTTTGGTTACAATAGGTTCAGCCCTTTTGAAACAGCCATCTGAACTGTAAAAAAAAGTAAAGCAGACACATCAGGAACTAAATTTAATTCTAATGGAACTTCAACTTGCTACATTGTTTCAAACCTTGGATGGGCTATCCAAAATTTTCAGCCGACCTTCATGAGCAAAATCCCAGCTGGATATCATTTTGATGAGATGTTAAATTGGCAGTCCCTTGTGGCAAGTCAAAGATCCCTCGCATGGGGTAAATGTGTGACTTGTTCAAGACTCCCATTCTCTCTGTCCCGTCTCATCAATCAACCCTGGTGAGCACCCACACCTGGGCTTAGAGGGTGGCGCTTACCATATCTATCTATCTATCTATACCTTGCATTGCAGTGCGATGTATAAATATTTAAGGCTGTTCTGCTGAATCGTCTCCTCTGAATAGTCTTTGAAAAATGCTCAGTTCATCTTATAATATTATGTGTGATAATTGAAGTGCATAATATGGTTCCATATCAAGTATAAGCAATATTTTTGAGGGTAAGTGCCACTGAGCAGTTTACTGGAATTGGCGCTATATAAATGTCTATTATTATTATTATTACTATAAGTGATATTTGCTCAAATATTGATTGGTTGATTGATTTGTTTATTTGTTTTTACCACACATACCACTCATATATACAACAATGCACTTTCACATATTCACACATTCCACCAGTAAAGTAAAATCATTATAGCAATTCAAGTGTATGGTAAGGAGGTGTTCCACTAGTTAAATATAACTGTTATCGGAACACCCCCTGTGATGAAAGAGTTATGAGAATGGGATATAATACAAGGATGATGAGTGATGCATGAATAATAATAAGGTAAATATCATAATTCAGATTTCCAAAAACGATCTTCAACAGTATCTTTGCCCATTTTTCTCTGGCAGGGCACCCCTTTACCATGTTTACCTCTGGTATGCCAATGTATGGTAACCTTAGTATAGCCTAAAGGGGATAGGAATCATCAAATGCCAATAGGGAAGGTATGGCTGATCATCGTCTGCTCGCAGCTACACAGTATATTGGTCAAATGTATAAGGACTTGTATGTTTCCAATTGCCTATAACTGCTACTTGACTGGCTGAAAAGTCTAGTATCACAATTGGTAGGGCTTGACATTTATGAAGACAATTCAGAGGATGAAATAATGATGAAAGTAAGGTAACAATTCTTCCAGAAAGTATGTAAAATTCGAAAAATATAGGGCAATCTAGGACAATTGGCCATGGTGTAAAGTGTGATGAAGTTTTTGGCATGTGATGCAGTGTCGTGAATTGCCATACATGGCTGTGTGGCAAAGGTTAATTTTTTTATGCAATTGGGAGAAAATATCTGTTATGCTGCCAGCTGGGTTGCCAACCAGCCTTAGCATCATTCAGCACCTCCCAGCCATGCAGCTGATATGAATAATGTTTTCCCTAGCCAGCCGCCTCAACTGCTTTCTGATTACTTGACTGCAAATTTCATTCGTTGAATGCCAAAAATTGACTCCCAGCTGACTATTTTGCCAGCTGGGAAAATCCTAGCTGACAGTCTGCCAATCAGCCGGGCACCTGTTTCACAACAGATATTTGGTATAACAGATTATGGGGTGCCCCTGACTAAATACCCGTGCATTCAAAGACAGAGCTGCTGTGAGCTACGAGAAACATAATGTGGTGTGTAACTTTGTATGCAGTTTTTGCAGTCTGCAATAATGTGATGTCCTGCTGAGTCTTGGCCATCAGCAGCCGAATATGTCTGTGACCTCACCCAGAGCACCTGATTTTCATGACTTCATATGCTAACCTATTGGAACTGTCAAGTGGTGTCATACTCACACCTTACAACAAAAAAATCATTATCTCCATACTTTTTGGATGGAGAGTAAGTGATCTGTTTATTTTTACAGGTAGTCATATTTCTGTGCTGAGCTTTGAGGCCTTGACTTCTTTTTGCATGCACGAAATGAAGGACCTTGTGGTACTCATGACTATTTCAACATTTAGAAAAAAAGAAGGAATTGTTAAACTAGTTTTCGTTTCATGACAATTTTGAGGGAAATTTAAAACCAGTTTTCATTTCTTGACCATTTGAAGGAAATTTAACAGAAGTTTTTCCCTTCATGGCTATTGGACTTCATTACAACCAGGAAATTTGATATGCAAAAAGAGCGAACAGTTGCACTGTGAAAATGACACTTCGTGTGTCATCATGCTGATAATTTGTTATGGTCATACACAAATTAATGTTAATTTGATTTAAGGAGACGTATCCCCCTTGTTTGTGACAGGTAAATGAAAGGATTATGTATCTGATTTTTACTCTAAAATCAGTTATAAATGACATATCAAATGTTCTTCTCCTGGTCGTTACCAATCAAATAGCCTCTATGTTCCCCATGTTGAATGTGGAGAAGAATTACACTTCATCAACAATAATTTCCTGGCTGTATCTTCGATGAAATAGTGGCTCCACAGAACAGAACCGCCACTGCTACTACTCTTTCCTAATCTTATGCATGGATGAATGGATGTTTGGGGCTTTATGTCCTGTATTTATGCACTTGGTAGGCTAATTAGGACAGGAAGGGGACACGGCCATGAGGCAAAGGATGATTGAAACAGCCGTCCAACATAGGCCCAGGTGACCCGGCAAGAATTGGGTTTGAACCCTGGACTCAGCAAATGGCAGTCCAGCATGCTACCATTACACTTACCCTCCCCCCTCCTGATCTTATGGATTGAAATGAACGTCATATTAAATCTAAAGAGTTTCTGAATGTTGCGTCATTCAGGAAAATTATTCCAGTGGGCCTAAGCAGACCAATTAAGCAAGTTCATGACGAAATGGTTATTTTAGAACAAAAACCAGAGTAACCTAAGTCAATAATAAGGAGGAAATTACCTCAAGTTGTCCACATCACTATTGTATCCAGCAAGTGCCATGGTATCTTATTCTTATCATTGACCTCTGGTATTGGTATAATTATGCATTTAATGACTTAATTTAGGGGAAATTTAGTACAGGTAATTCACCTCTGTGATTTATCCTGTTAGGGCTTTGACCTTTGCTGTCATTAACATTGTATTATATTGCCGATACCATGAAGAATAACAACTCATACCATGATACAAATAGTCTAACTTGTAAAAATTGAGAATAAGTGGACAAGAATACACAATTTATTGCATTGAAATGCTGACATATCATTGAAATGAGGTGTAAAAATAGTATAATATCTCTTATACCATTTGACACTAAGTCTTCTATCAGCCAATCACATGCCAATATTAGTAGCTGCAGTAACTCCATTCTAGAAAGAGATGACTCTATTCTAGCATTGCAATATATGTAATTTAACTACAAGCTGTGATGTCATTTTAAACTTGGTCAGATTCCCCAGCTTCTAGCCAATGCGAATCCACCAAACTGAGCATCACAGTTTCAACTCAGTGTCAGAATGAAAATTGGGTCTGGGAAAACCCATGCAAGTTTGATATCACAGCCTCTCAGCCAATGTGCTGCCAGAACAAATATACATAACATCAGCCATGTGTTTACAAAAACATTGTCAAAGTTTAAGTTTTAAGTCAGCAAGTTTGAAGATTAATCATACAACTCTGTGGGGATTATAACAGTTGTCTGCTGTGAATGCTCCCAAAGCTGCCATTTGGTAGGATTAGACTGGCGATTGCTGTGATAAATCATTGAGGTTTATTCACGATTGACCATATGGCCAGACACCTTTTTGAGTTGTGTCACAGTTATTGAAATCCCATTGTATTTGACCACTGTTTGAAAACTATCTCTTGTTTTTGACCACAAATAGTTTGGCAGACAGTCATGCCTGGTTACTCTGAGGATCCAACCAAGAGATATTGTGAATAACAGCTCAGCGTTGACTGATTGCTGAACTGAAGGATTATAACTTGCTGATATTTAAAATTTAAAAGAAATGTTGAGACCAAATCATAGTTATCTCCCTGAAAGAGTCTTTATTAAAAACAACATTTTTCTCTCTTTCTTAAGATTTAGGCTAACCTCTGGGACCTGGGTTCTTTTTCCTGTCTGGACAACCAATGTTGGAACTATAACCAAGGGTAGTTGAGGGATACAGAGGGTAAAGCTGAAGGTAGTTGAAGTGAGCTGAGTTTAGCTGAGTGGAACTGAGTTAAGTTGAGGAAAGCTGAGCTTAGTCGAAGGAAGTTGAGTTCAGTTCAGTTGAGGAAAGTCGAGGATAGATGAGGGTAGTTGATGGAATTTGGAATTTTAGACAAGATGAGGGAATTTGAGACTTGGTGAGGGTAAAAGGGGGTTTAGGGAATTTGAGGCTAGAGGAATCACCGTAAGTGTTTAGGGGCTAGGGGTGGTATCCTGCCATGAGGTAACTTAATTGTTTCTAAAATACAGGGCATAAAATAACAAAACTTGATCCCTGCACATTTTGCCTCACATGAAATATGGGTCATCTTTTGGCATACTCAAGTGCCAGCATTCACACAGGGTGCAGCTGAATAAAAAATATTATCATCTGTGATTATGAAAATGAGAAAGTCATTTCACATGAACTTCTTATATATGTGTAACAGGCTCCGGTTTGGATTCTCTAAAAATCAAACAATATATATAAACTCTTCCTTGGACTCTTAAAATAAATATTTCTGGTGTGGGTATTTCTTGACAGGGCATTGATTGATTTTAAAATACCATTTTTTGGATATGGGCCGAGCTTGTAATATGAGAAATTACTGTCACTGTTACCAAAATAAATATACTTTACTTCAAGGAAAACTCCAAGGCCCCCTCCTGTAAATCTCATGGTCACCCCCTGACACGTCATTCAGTTTTTCATTAAAACAATAGATGTTCAGCTCAATTCCCATCATCCCATTGTCAGTAATTTGGTGCTTGTCATTGTTCCATGACTAAAACAAAACTGAACCAGAAGTGGTCAAATACAAAAGAAGTACTGAAACTGTGAAGTGAACTGGCAGTTGATAACACCTGAAGCTGTGAATTACTGTCTTGACCATATGGTCAATCGTGAATAAACCTCAATGCTTCCTTCAATATATCAATGTTTGAACTGTGATGCGTAGTTTACTGTCAGCCCATTGGCTATGAAGCTGTTAGGACGTAATTGTAGGGGCTATCCCAGATAAAACTCTTACTCCGACACTGTGTTGAAACTGTGATGCTCAGTTCAGGAGGATGAACATTGGCTAGAAGCTGGGGAATCTGACCCAGTTTGAAATGACATCACAGCTTGTAGTTAATTTACATATATTGCAATGCTAGAATAGAGTCATCTCTGACATCACAGTTCAACAGCATAGAAAAAAAACTTGAGATTCCACGTAAGTATGACAAGGACTGTAATGAACCAGTTGAGAGGGTTCCAAAATTATCACAACTTGTAAACCTGGTCCACCTGTGGCGTCCCTACAGGGGGGCACATGCCCCCTATATTGGACCTGTGCCCCCCCAGGTGCCCCCCATATGAACTTTCCAACTCTGGCTAAAAATACATTTATTATAGTGGGTGCCCCCCCAGAGAATCGCGTGCCCCCCCCAGGTGCCCCCCCCCCGCTCGAGACCCCCCAGTTACGCCACTGTGGTCCACCTGAACATAAATGTACATGTTACTGCATATGGCAAAAGACCTATTTAGAGGATAGTAAAGCATGCTTATTGAAACCACTGTAAAAGGTGCATTCCATTAATATTACACTATCATTATAAGAAATGACACTACTTCATTTAAATTACTTCAAACATTATCCCAGTCTTCCGGAGAGACTATTTAATGTTTGAATAACAGACTTGAAAGGTGGCATATATGTTTGAATGCCTGACATTCGTCTGTAAAAGCCTTTAGATCGGAACATTTCAATAGCTGCAGTAACTCCATTCTAGAATGAGTGTCACATCAAACAAATTCTGACATTGGCACAAAAAGAACACACTTATATGACACATTTATTATTGATATACCGTACTTGAGGGCATTATCAGCAGGGGGTATTATCAGCACCCCTGGAAGTTTTTGCTTGTTTGCAGCTTAGTCAAGCGCACATGTCTTGGTGCCAAAACTCCTTAATGTTCATCAGGCAATTCTTACAGGATTTTGGAAGTCATTACAACCTAACTAAGGGCCTAACTGGCATCAGGTCACATGTTTCTGCACAAGAAATAACGCCTCACTTTTAAAATTGTCATTTTTAACTCCCAAGTTAAAAGGACGTTATGTTGTTTTGACCGCCCCAATCAGCTGAAACAGGAAGTAGGGCTCTGGAAATGGGTCCCAAACATTAGGTCCTATCCCTTTCAAGGCATTAGGCCCATTTTTGAGAAATTTCACATTGCACTGTCAAAATGGGGGAGGGGGTTGAAGAGGTAACCCGTAAAAGTAGAATGGAGGGTATTATCAGCACCTGCCCAGGCCTCTATTCGAGGGGGGCCTCTATTCGAGGGGGGTCCTTTATTTGAGTATATATGGCAAATGCATTGGAATAGTATTAGCATTTTGATATCTTACACCTTACAACTGCATTAGATTCCCACTAGTACATTACACCATATATTCAGTTTTACTTGAATTAATTCCACATTTCTGTCTTATTAGCAGCACAATCAGACCTATGGCCTGAGTTGTGCTGTTACAAGGAACGGGTGACAGAGGGCCCCACTGGGTGAGAAAATTATTCTATCCAAAATGGGTCCATTGGCTGCACTATCTGACACTTCTAACAATGCTACTAAGCACCAAACTGTTTAAAATACCATCCATGTGCTGATAATACCCTCACTATGCTGATAATACCCTCCAATAACTGCATCTACATTTAGGTTCCCACCGGTACTGGAACTAGACTGACTGGGACTGTTGTCTGGTGGGATTTTGCAAAATGGTTATGCTAGTTCCCAGAATGCTTGTATGGTGGCATTTGACCTAGTTTTGGTACTTCCATGACCTTCTTTTGCTTAAGGTGCTGATAATACCCTCAAGTACGGTAGTCCCATGGACTGACAATTACAATTGATTCAAGTGCAAAGTATAAGATGAAAAGTATGTACAATAGATTGAGGCAAACAGCTTACAGCTAATATGCTGTATTTGCAGCACCGCATTGAAAAACAACCACAATAGACTATTGATATAAGGTATTAATACATAGCGACTGTGTACATACCAAGAACAGATCAACAAATTGGCCTACTCCATTGTCAGAGCACACAATATGAGACTTGTAAGAAATAGAGCAAAAGTAATCCCAGGCTTCTTGTCTTTCTACCAGGCTCCTTCAGTCTCGCATAACATCGACTTTTTTGTCCAAAAAATGTCATTGATACTTGAATTCAATCTCAACAAACCTGCCAACTGACCAGCCAGTTAACCTGCCAACTAACCAGCAGACCAACCAGCCAACTATAACCAGCCAACTAACCAGCCAACTAACCAGCCAACTAACCAACCAACTGGCCAGCCAGCCAACCAGCTAACCAACCAGCCAACTGACTAGCCAACCAACCAACCAACCAACTAACCAGCAAACTAACCAGCTAGCTAACCTGCCAACTGACCAGCCAGCTCACCAGCCAACTAACCAGCCAACTAACCAGGCAATTGACCAGTCAGCTAAACAGCCAACTATAACCAGCTAACTACATGTAACCATCCAACCAACAAACCAAACAATTAATACACCCACCCACTGTAGAATTTGTCCAAATATGCGGATTTGTGCAAGAAATGGTTAAGCGGACTAAGTACGTTGAAAATTGAAATCCTCGCAATGGTCTCTGGTAAGTAACCACTCAGTTACTCTGCACACAGAGTTCATACCTAACTTTTTTAAAGAAATTGAAATCTCTGTACATGCTCCAGAGGCAACAGCAGTAAGCTGCCCCAGGCAGTGAACTCTGCCAACAACAGTTACTGCAAAATGATCGGATGGCAGATGTAGTATGCTTATCAATACTAATGGACTAACGGACAAACAGACAAACAGCTAGACTGACAGTCATACATACGCGAAGGAAAACATGAGTCCTGCGACGGGAATATAAATATGAACCAACGCAAAACCAATGGAATGTGGCAAACTATTTCAAAGATTTGGAAAGCACCTATGATGTTTCTTATTAGTATCTTGGTCAGGATCACGCAAATTAGCTCTGTTAGGTTGCATTTGATAATGAAAACATCAAACAGGTTATATCGAAACAGAATTTAGAGTCTCAGAGAATCTCAATGATATACAGACCACATTTTACTGAAAATTTTCCTACTCATATTTTGATTATTACCCAACTGTTATAGAAATATCACACTTGCATATTTTCAAGCTGTTATAGTTGTGTGTGAGTAAGATGGAGCTTGAAATGTTTGTCTCATTCTTATAAATTCTTTGAACTACTATATATGTGTAATGTGTAATTTTGTTGTGAAGTGCAGCAGGTTCATTTTATGGAAGTAAGAAATCAATTATACATATTCCAAATGGCTAAAGAAAATACTTCAGTACTGGTTGAACTAGATGCAGTCCTGACACATGAAGATATGAAATTATGAATCAACTTGAAATGTGCATTTGTCCTTACTCCTTATGTTATGGAAAGGTGAGTTTTAATATCTTAATGCTTAGGTCCATAAGTTAATACTGTATTTGCAAAGATATTCCACACAATTCAATATTAAACAAATACGGCATGATATGAGTGCAATATGAAAATTTATTTGCATGAGGAAATTCATATTGAACGAGGGCGAAGCCCGAGTTCAATACGTACAATAATAAGTGCCGTATTTGTTTTATTACATGACCACTATGCTTCCAATATAATGTATCTGAAAAAAAAAATTTCGGAAAATAAAAATGTGAACAGTTTTTTTTTTACTAAAAAAAAAAAAGAATGGGAAAACATATATTTCACTCTAACCATGCAATATATAAAAAAATTTAAAAAATGTAAAAAAAGTTTTTTTGAAAAAATCTCATTTTAACACTCAAACCATGCAATATGAGTTTTATGACAGTATGTAACAAATTACCTCTATATAACTGTCACCATTATAATTGTCATGATATCTGTACATACATGTGTAAATTCTCAAATAAATAAATTCAATTCAATTCAATATGATGGCGTCATGTGACTGATTTTGGCCAATCAGCATCGCTTCAGCATATTGGTCATGTAATAATAATTATGATTTGTAGGCCTGTCTGAGATATAGAAAATAAAGAAAGTGACTTCAAAGGAAAACCAAAAATAAGTTGAAAGGTATTTTTTATAGGGCCCGCAAAATAAGACTGAAAATGTGTGGTGTTTTCAGTGGGGGGGGGAGGGGTAACACCCTCCTGTGTTCCTCCGGAATGCCTAGCTAACTACTTGAGTTGAGCAAGTTTCATTAAGAAGAATTTTGAGTTCAAGTGCACCGTGAACTAACTCAAATGGTTTTTGTATCAAATACAGTACCTACTGCCTAGGGGAAGACAGGTAAGACAGGGTGATGGTATGTCTCCAGTAACATCGCGCTAAATGGCACGCACCAACTAAACAATTATCAGACTTGGAGGCACAGAAGGACTACCGCTTTCACGAGGCATTACCAGTGTTCGAAATAAGGGGGTCAAGTGGTTTTGACCCCCCCCCTAATTTTCTTGGGACCCCCTCAAATACATTTTTCAGAAGGACCCAGAGGGGGTCCTGAAGCCCCCCCCCCCCCCAAATACTGAATGAGTTCAGAGGAATATGCTTGAAGCCTAAAGTAACCCCTTATCAGCTTACAACAACTTCTTGTGATTTATATTCAATAGCTATAGGGTTACTGAAATTAATTTTCTGACATAAAACATGCCTTTTAAATGACCAGAATTCATTGTTAGAGCATCTGAAGCTCTTTGGCTTCTGGTGGCCCAATGACGGACCGCCGACCCCTGGCTACGAGGTCTTCTATCCTCGAGCCTTGCAACTGAGAGACCCCCCCAAATAACATGCCCTATTTCGACCACTGGGTATCACCATTTCAAATTTACATCTTCTTTCAAGAGATGCTGTGTTGAATATCTGCATGCTGTCAACAACTGCCTGTGCACTTGGACAAATGAGCTTTGTCACTCTTGAGTCATCACTGATATAAACCTAGGGAAGATCAGCACTTGTCATTCAATGCAATATTCATATTGACTTGTTGTGGGCAATATTTTGTGTAACTCCCTTTGATGAGACAAGATGACACTCAGATACAGGTAAGATAAGCCAATTGTAAATGTTATGCATAATAATTTTGAGATGGGGCCATATTGGACAATTTTATCGATCGGCAAGTAAATGGTCCAACCACAAGTTGTTAGTATGCCTATGTTACAGTAGACGAACAACGAGTGCTCACAGAAAAGCTGCTGGTGACCATCAATGATCTCACCACAGGCCCTATCAAACACATTGAAATAAGCTGTCAACTTGTCATTGAGCAATTTGTTATCTCAGTTATTCACTGGTTTTGAGAAATGACTATATCGGTCAAAAAGAAGCAAAAATTAAGTTGGTGGAATCCATGTCAAAACAAGTGAAGGCTGAGGTCGATGCAAGTGGCATTCAGCATGATATTGTGATGGTTTTTGGTTCCACACATCAAGATTGACTTGCCAGTTTCTGCATACGCTGAAATTGTGTGTCTATGTTGTTGAGCGTTGATGCAATTTTTGATGATTTTTCACTAAAAATTGTCTGTTTTTGCCGAGCCACCCAAACAAAGGTTTCAAATAATTCTCATCCACTAAATATGGTTTATCATACAATTTATACATAAATATAATGTCTCAGGAACAAATATTTGCCATTCGCCCATTCAATGACCAATTTTAGAATATTGAAGTTCTGACACTTTGAAAATTCAAATTATTCCAGCATTTTGATCAAGAGTGTAGCTTCTTGTGCTGCTTAATTTATCTATGTGGCATCATTCATAAAGCAGGGTCAAGTGGTTATCTCATCTTGTACCGTCTTGCCTGCATGGCATAACATTTTAAAACATCTCCCACTGCACCCTTAATAAACAATAATTCTGAAACTTTTGAGCAACTTTGAAGAGCATGTTTCAATCAAGCATCATTATTCTATGCCACTGGCGACAGGAATGCTCCAGAGGGAGATTGCAGGGGGAACCGGGCACATTGGGATGCTTTTATAGTCTACTAATTTTACTCAATGCTGAAAGAACTGAAGAACTCAGAAGTTTTCATGAATATCACCAATACTATTGAGCTTAAATGCAAGGCATAATAAACTAGACTGCACCTACTCTTTTGCAGCCAGAGAGCAAAATGTGAGTCGTAAAAATGACTGTCCCAATGTGCCCCGACGTGGCACATTGGGACATCAATTACAAATCATTTTAACACTCCATGTGCAATAGATATTACGTATAAGTAGTGCGTAAGACAATATACAGTGCATTAACACCTTGTAGTTTCAATAGTTAATAACTTTAAACAGTTTTAAACATTTAACATAAGATGTCCTGTGTGCGGACATCTGTGTAAGTAACACTCAGTGCTTTGCGACAAATTTGTTCACAGAGCATGGTAATCCACTGTACCTGTACCTCTATTCACTGTGGCCTAAATAGCTGTTGTGTGCTGTCCCAGGTCATTCAGTTGACTTGGACACAATTCTGCCATATTAAGTGCATCCCAATGTGCCCCGATATGACTTTTACACCAAAATGCTAATTTCTCAGGCGCAAGTAAGTGTGTTTATCACGATAGCAATTCATAACTGTTCGTTACGATATATAAAATTCATTCAAGCACTGAGAAAGCCTCATTGTTCATGGTTGGTCCACAGAATGGATCGAATTGAACTCTTCCATGTTTACTTTAGTAGAAGGAAAACAAACTTGCCAGGATCCAAGAAAACCCCATCGTCTCGCAGTGCCCCACGTCCCAATGTGCCCCGGTTCCCCCTACTTAAGTTGCCCATCTTGCCCTGACTTCTGTGTAGATGTGTACATTGACTGAAATCGTTGATGAGGGTCAAGTGCAACCGTTAGTTATCCGCTTGGGTGAGAGCTTATAGTTTTTAAAAAATTAATTTCCTGCCAGTTTACATGAAATGGTGTACTGCCTTCAAAAAGTATTAATCATAACAATGGACCTGACGAAATAATATTTCAAATTTACAATTAAGTTGTTAATGTGCAGTGTCAAATACTGATATGTACAGGATGTACTGCCAAATATATTTACAGTAGACGAATCTCAAGTGCTTACAAATGCCTTACATTCAGCTGTTTTCAGAGTGTCAATGATGTCATTTGAGGTGTTGTTGCTACAAGTTTCGTGCCTGGCATGAATAATAAAGTATTTATTATTATTATTATTATTATTATTATTATTACCAGTCAACCGAAACTAATATTTCCACACATTGGAGACCATGCACAGAGCTCAAAACCTAGCCCTCAGTTTCGAAAATTAATTGGCCACAAAATGATGATGGAAATATTCTAGAACACTTTCTGACAACTTTCTTGGGCAGAATCCAACAATAACAGGTGTATCAACAAGAAGTGCTGCATTTTGTTGGTGTTTGCATGAAATTTTATATTTTAAACAAATAATTGCCAAATAGTACACAAAAACACAAAATTGTGATACCTTGGAACAATTTTGACCTCTCATATGATCTATAACCAAGCATGTTTCAAGAGATACAGTGCCGCCTGTAAGTAAGTGAAATGCATGAAATGGAGCCATTGCATCAATGCTAAACATCCTCAGCTGAACGGCTTGTGGAAATATATATTCTCATCCGATGAGAGAAAGACATATTGGGTCATAAAGGCTGATATGTGAGGCATGTGAAATGACAATGCTGTTTTACAATGGAGGCCAATTTTAGATATCGGTCAAAGTCTTCGATAAGTAAGTGAAACACAGGCCCAATGTAAGGGTGGTTCACATACTAATCAAAGACTTTGATCCATACCTAACTCTTGATTACAGCAGAGAAAATTGGCTGCCATTGTCATCCCACACATCAGCCTTTATGACCGAATTATGTTGTTCTCTCGTCGAAGGACAATTCATGCTTCCACAAGCAGTTTGGTTGAGGACGTCTATCATTGAAGCAATGGCACAAAATCATGTGTTTCAATTACTTACAGGCGGCACTGTAATTCCCAGCTGACAATACATATAAAGTTCACATGATAAACCTGGGAAAACTGACGCACATGACATAACTGACAGTTATCATGTGCTTTTATTCACATTAGAAAAACTGCCACATTTTAACAGGAAAAACATGTGATGACTGTCACCAGAATATCACTTGCCTATTGTCATCACATACTGAGAGTTGTTACATGATTTTTTTCACATGTCAGAATTTCCCCCCATTTTCACTGCATAAACAGATGACTGTCATCAGATTATCACATGATAATTTCCTCTGATAAACATGTGAATACCCCTACCCCAAGTTATGCAAGTGAGAATTTTCATGACATAACAACGAGTTATCAGGTGGTTTGTTCATGTGGAGGAATTTCTAAAAAAAAACATTTATGGGATAAACACATGAAGACCATCAACCAGATTATCATGTGATGATTTTCCCCAGTTAAACACATGCATTTGTACCTGAAGTTTACACCAGGACACCACGTGGTAAAGATACCCCCAAAGATGAATGTGTTAAGTGGTGAAGATACACATCTGATTTATAGATGAGCCAATCGAGAAACACAGAGCTAGAGCTCTGTTTACCGAGTTATGCACACAGATGACTTCAAGTTTAAACTAACTTCGCAAATGATTATAATTTCTAATTCTGCATGGGATTTTGTGGTGACAAAACACCCAGAAAATCACGTGGCAAATAGGTGAAGATATGCACGTGAAAATCATGTGGTTTACAGTGGTTAACAGTGAAGATTCCCCCCAGAAAATCACATGGTTAAGTAACACTTAAACACAGCCTTCTCGCATGGCAGAGATGCGTGTTTTGAACAGCATAAGACCATCTTTCTCTTGAAAATTCATGGGTGTTCAGAACCATTAAAATCACAAAACCACATGAATCACATTCACAAGCAGACATCGAAATATATGAGGTTTGTTAGATGAAATTCACATGCCAAAGATGTGGCATTTTAATAATTATACATTTGCAAGAATTAGGCCTAATAAATTTGTGATTAATAGGCTGAATAAAAAACAAAATCCAATATCAAAATCCATGCGGACTTCTCAGAATGACACAGCTTCTACCAAGCAACCGTTTGATGAAGCTCCTGGTACTTGTAAAAGACTCATTATTTCAATAAGCACAATTCGCAGCTTTAACCTTTTGATGACAGTCACATGCTACATAATAGAGATACAGAGCATTTTGATAAGTTCAATTTGAAATAATTAATCCACAAGTATTTTGAAAGACAAACTTTTATTAAAAGATCAACCCGATTACAGACAACCTAATTTTTTGCAATAAATACAGTAAACACACCTACTATTCAAACCTTCACATGACATTTTAAAGAAAAACCTGATAACATCACATAATTATCGTGCCATTCAGTAAGAAAGTTTCTCCAATGAACAATTTAGATAAATTTATTTGAGATATGTCACCGCGAGAAAAATTATATCTGTTCATTTTTCTTTTCCTAATTCTCTATTGGCCCGTCATGTCACATCTGCAAAATCTCTGAAAAAAAGACATTTAAACAGGATTTATTTAGAAATTATGTTGTGTTAATAATTGTGCCATACAGATAGTGGTTATTGAGAAGACCAACATATTGAGCAGAACGTTCGCATAATTGCCCTACTAGAACAAAACAAACTAGAACAAAACTTTCCAAAAATTTTTGACAACAGTTATATTCCAATGGGATTAGCTCGGAACAGAACTACTAAGATGGGCAGATCCAAATATTCTTCAAAAGAGGGGCACGGCAAACATTGGACTGTCCGAATCTAAAAATTTTTCCAGATAGCAATGTGTAGGATTTATCAGACGAATCTGCCTTTGTTCGGCCTGTCATCCACTGACTCAAAGTGCGGACTTTTTTCATAGTTACTATTGCATTATTTCAACTACTCTGAATCAGGTTACCATGAATAATAAGTCATCTGTGTAGTCCTTGTGATTTCAATCAGTAATCACATGGAGCACCAAACATCATATTAGCAAGGGAAAATAGGTAAAAAGAATGTCTAACGTGTACTTCAGATAAATATTTCTTACTGAATAGATATTGAAAATGATAAAAAACAAATCTTATCTACGGCAAGTGTTATAAAAACATGTTTTTTGCCATTTAGGTTATACATAAGATTAATATTATTTGTTCCTTAATATCCCATACATAATGTGAAATGCTCCCACAAACCATTGTAAACATCTCCATAAATTGAAACCTGACTATCAAAAGAGAAAATGCCATTTAGATGGCAATATCTTGGAGTTCCTCCAATCCAAAACCCATTTTTCTACGGAGAACATCTATAATCAGGCCTGCAGCAATAACCATCCGATGTTTCAAAGCAAAAATTGATACATAGATTGCCTTACATGTATTCCCCCTTATTTTCTTTCGTTTTTAAATATGGGGGTTTAAGGCCACACCAAAATAATTTTATGGATGACGGAATCGCCGCTCCTAAAATTGTGAATTTAAAATTAATATTAATTTCTAAATTAATTTTGCGCCCGCATAGATTCAGAGAGCCTGGGGAAAAAATAATTTTTTTCCAGGTCAAATGAACACAAAAACACAACCATTGGGTGTACAAAAATGGTAGACCCCATTTTAGAAATCGCAGATTATGCTTAGCTTGCTCAAAGCAGATTAGTAGTTGTATGGATGGCTTTTAAATGTTTTAGAGACAGTTAAAAAAGTGATTGTTGGATTAATCAGAACCATTGTTCATTTGTTTCGGGTGGCTATAAAAGCACTAAGTTTCTCTCTCTCTCTTGCCTTGTAGCCGCTCTAACTTTACCTAAATCTACTTTTGCCTTTGTTTTTTCAATTTGAATGCCTGCTGCTGTTAACATTATCTGTTTTACCTGTTTCAGATAGCTAGATATTGATTGTTGAGATAAAGAGCCCTCAACATGTTACACAATCTCCTCAAGTTTAAGATCTTTACTTGCCCAATATAGACACTATCATACTGATACAATGAGGCTTGATGAAGCCACAAATATATCCAGGTATTTTGTTCATGACGGTTCACCTAAAATTGTTGATTCCCCACCCATCAATAACACACGAATGACAAACTGAAGAATTAAATGAAAATATTAATGGATGTAGCCCTATGTAAAGAAATTATTCTAACTAATAGTAGTCATAGTTCATCAGCAAATATGAAAAAACTTTTTTTTTTTTCGGAAAAACACTGAAAAAAATAATAATAGTGCTAATGTAAATACCAATGGTAAGAACCAGTATGAAGATAAGACACATAGTAATCTAAATAATTTTGTTTGGAGATGTCCTGTGTATTTCCTTGAGTAAATATATACCAATTCATTAAAACTATTTTCAAATCAATTGGAAGCACGTAAAATCTCAAGTATTTCAACACGCAAGACAAGTCAACCAGAAGTTTATAATGACATTAGAACAACTGGTCTGGTTGGACAACTGGCAAACCACAGACACTCACTGCTAAAAACTGTCACTCACTTTTAAGTCTTCAAGTTTGAAGGATTGAGCTTCATGAAGACCTTTTAAATTTTTCGCTCGCTCGAAATTTGCACCTTTTCGCAATGTAAAATTAAAATTTTAAAAAAATTATTCGCTCGCTTGCATTTGAAAATCTGTCTAAAATTAATCTAAAAAATAATTTTAAAAAAAATTTCGCTCGCTCGCTCAATTTTTTTCTCCAAAAAATCCGTCATCCATAAAATTAATTTGGTGTGGCCAGGTTATAAGAAGCTAATTTTTTTTTTGCCATCAGGAATGTGTAAATTTTGCCTATTGTCGTAAAGAATGTGATTTCCTTCTCTAAGTAACCCATGTATGTATGCATAACCCAAAATGCACAACAATATAGGGGTTCTCCAGTAACGGAAAATCCGATTTTCAATAACAAAAATTTATCTACCAATATTTGGGTGCATCATCCAATCCACAAAACCCATTATAATGTCATTATTGACCAGTAATGTCACAATTGACCAGTATAATGCAGTTGCGTAGGGGCAACTGCATTAAAAATTTGGGCCGATGGGTAAATAAACATAAATTTAAAATCAATGGTTTCCACACATTTTAAAATTTTCATTGATTGTGAAATCCGGGCAAATGTCGCTCAGCCCTTCCCCCAAAAAATAATACAGAGGATTTATTAGAATTTCAAAATAAATGATTGTCTACTCCGTTTTGTTCTCCAAAAATCCATCCATAATTCAAATAATCAATTTCGTCTTGCCCGATAGCAATTTTATTAGGTCATTTTCATTGGTACTTACAGTTTCCTTCGTGTTTCACATCTTTGCTCCGAGCGGCTTCAGCTTGATTATATCTCTATTGATGTCGCTCTGAAATCAATTGCAAAAGAAAATTGTACATTAAGTGAAATGAAACATATTTATATGATTTCTCTTGAAAAGAAATTATGTTCAACAAACAGCATAGTAACAAAAATGTCGGAATACTTTGAAATATCAATTATATTCGATGATGGCGGAGTGCATTTATGACAGTATAAGTGTAAATTTTTTATGAGATAAAATTATCAGGAAAAAAACACTGAATTCCAATAATGGGACTTCATGATCCTAAATTTTTTACACAAGTAATTAGAGCAACTAACTTGTCCAAAAATTGCATCATGAACTGATAATTTCTGCAGAATTAGCATAAAAAGTAGTAATTTACCTGTACAAAACACTGTTCTTTTGAAAATCGGACATCTTCAGAATAATGGTAGTTCTAATGGGCAAGATTTTCTCAGCAGCTGCTCAGGAAGGTACTCTCTCCTCTTACAATGATGCTGGAAAAAATAAATGTGATCAATACTATATTACGTAATAACTGATTATTTGACACTTAATGATGATTACTTTAGTTATGTAATGATTTCGTATTGACCAGTTTAAAAATCCTAGTTTTAAAATAAGGGCTACTCCATTTGAAAACCTGAGGAGGGGGGGGTTGTCGGGCTACGATTTTGACCCCCTCTCCATGCATATAAAACAATTTTTTTTACCCCCCCCATACATTAACTTCGATTTTTTCACCCCCCGTACATACATCAAATTAAATTTTTGTTATTACATTGCGCAGGCCTGAATAGAACGGCAGTCCCCCCCCCATACATCTACAGTGAATTCCGCGAGTGCCCCCCTTGCATCTACAACGTATTATCGCTCATCCGTACATACATCATACGAAAAATAAATCAACCTGACCACCCCCCCCCCAGGTTTTTAAACGGAATAGCCCTAATTTAATTTAGCTTTTCATGGCTAAAATAAATTATTCACACAAAATGAGAAGTACAGAGGTTGTTATTTGAAAATAAGTATTGGAATTTTGAGACATTTTTGAAGATTTTTCTGGCATGTTTATTTTAGTACAAAACTAAATTTTTGATAAGAAGCTGGGACAATTCAACCTAATTTCCGGCCCTTGACCCTTGATGCTGAGGCCATCACTACACAGATTTTGGATGTTTCTTGTGCTCAGTTCGCCTTCGGCCATTTCGATGCACTAATATTAATTCTTTAAATTGAGTAACATCACAGCCGTTGTAGTGTCAGGTGCGACATAAAATTGAGGCAACGTGTGTGACCAGTATTTTATGCTGGGCAAGTGAATTTTCCAATGCTGTTAAGTGACCAGTGCCTTTAACATACATATATGACACCAATCTCTAACATGAAATCAATAAATCTGTGTTCTTCTGATTAAATCATACCCAAGCAAAGCAATTAAACAAACTTTAATCTGTGTGATTGCTAATCCAAGTCACAAACAGGTTGGGGACACAAGACTTATTTTTAATCTGGTTGAAAATGATAGACTTAGCCAATTGACGAAAAATTTGTATAAACAGGGCTGAGAAACAAGACAATGACTTCACAGTTTCAAGACTTGACAAACTCCAATCATAGGCGGATCCAGGGGGGGCACAAGGGGCGCGCGCCCCCCCTTTTGTCAGATAAATCCTTCATATTGCTATTTGGAAAAAAACCTTTTTTAGAGACTCCAATGTTATAAGTATTGCCGCGCCCCCCCTTTCGAAAAATCCTGGATCCGCCCCTGCCAATGGCTTATTTTCTTTTTCAAAGTTGCAGGTCATGCGTTGCAAAGTGCTAGTTTAATGTGAGAGTTAAGCTAAAACTAAAATAAAATTGAATGTGTTCATACAAATAAAGCTAACTGAACAAAAACATGAAATGTCCAGTAATTCAAATTCTATCAATTTTAGTAACTGAATCATTTTAAAGTTATCATTTTTGTTTTAAATGGGCGGATAAAAAGATTTTGTGTCTGAAAAGGCAGTGAACTTTACACAGGTCTCTGAATATCTACGTATTCTGGAATTTCACAATCTTAAATTCCTAAATCACAAATTACCTGCAGGCTGCGGCTATAAAGTAGAAATGTTTGTGTTATTCCCTCTTCTCCTTTGCTGAAAAAAAACGAAAAACAATAGGTTAATTCTATATTATTGAATATTGGCAATCGATACTCAGGTTACCGAGATTATCAAAAGTGGGATGAGGGTGTTAACGACAATTGATCTGTCTCCTGTTTAGTATCTCTAGTGAAATGTGTGTAATATGGTATCAGGGGGCATCAATTTCAGGAGGAGCCAGAAGTCGTAGTCAAAATTCAGGGGACCTAAGGAGTTGGGACTTGGGAGTTGTTTTTCAGGAAGGGACTTAGGAGTCAGTCAGACTCCAAAGACCTGGTTACTGCCTTGTTGACTGGTAATCTCCGGCCCTGGTATGACGAATTTCATTGTTGATTAGTGTCCCATTTCAGGATAAACTTAACATTACGGCGCAAAACGCAGCATGACAACCCAAAATTCACCAGAAAAAAATGTGACAATTTGTTGAATTTGCAGTAAATTCGGGTAAATCTGTATAACTATAACATCGTCTTTCGTGACGAATGTATTACTATACCATAATACGTATTGTATCAATATTCAAGTCAATATTTTGTTGTTTATTTAGATCCCTCACATGGGGTAAATGTGTAACATGTCAAGGACTCCAGCTCTCTCTCCCATCTCATCAATCAACCCTAATGAGCGCCCAGAACTGCGCTTAGAGGGCTGCTCCGTGGCACAGTGGGTAGCATCCCCGCCTTATACACATGAGGAGGTGGGTTCGATCCCCGCTCCGGCCATGTCCAGAGGTTATCACTATAATGATTGGTATGATTACCGTTCAGTATGGTAAGCGCCGGTGAGCAGATTTATCTGGAATGGGCCCTATTTAAAATCATACTATGATATATATTATTATTATATCTATCTGTCTATCTAACTATCTAAATCAGAATTTCCATTTTCTCAAATTTTTCACCATTTCGGGACCAGTGTGCCCTTAAGCAATTTTTTTTCAATACATGTAAATACCAATTGCAGTTATAAGCCTTGAAAACTAACTGGTATGATGTCATACGATATACCAGTGTATATATCAACATATAAACCCAGTTCGCGTATGGTAAGGGACTGTTCAGAATTTATGACTGGGGGTGGGAGTTTAAATTTCATACACTGTTTACAGGGTTCCTACTTCTTTGCGAAGTTCAAATTATTAGATTCCCCCCCATTTTTTTTAGCCGGCCAAAATCAATTGTCGAGGTCAAAAATGTAAAAATCCGCAATTACTTAAACTCGATTTTGCAGGTCAGATAATCATCCAAATCCCCAATTTTTTGGCCCGCAATGTAGCTCGGAAAAATAATGACAATGTGTAAATTCAACATGTATTGCTGCCTTATTGTAAACATGACAGTAAAGAGAACCCCAAATTCCCCACTTTTTCAAGGTTTTTGGTGAAAATATTATATTTTCCCAGCTGGTCTCAATCGCGAAAAACACAGCCCAAAATTCTCTATTTTTCAGGAGGAGTGGGAACCCTGCAACCCCCCCAGGTTGTAAATTCTGAAAGGTCCCTTAGTACGGTGTTTATCGCGGTACACAGCACTTTAAATCTAGTTGTAAATTACCTGCAGTTTCTCCTGATTGGTGATGAACCTGAAGCATGTTGGAATTAGAGACATGAAGCATACACAATTTTCTGTCCCATCATCCTGACTTCATGTGCTGCAAAAGAAAAGTAGCCATTTTCACGTTCCCAGAAACCAAAGCTTTCGCATAAATACAAGCTGGCTTACTACGGCCAAATTAGCTATGATTACCTAATGCAAGGCTCATCTGATTTTTCTTTGCAATAAGCAGATGAGTGGATATTTTGAGACAATTTTAACCATTTAATAGCATGATTTGTGAACAGTAAGAGACATGATCGATAACAAAGGCTCGCATCTATTACAATTTCTGTGTGTGATAGAGTGAGTTTGTGTTTTACGCCCCATCACTAATAAAATTTCAAAATACAAGAGTCTTATGATTATAAAGCTAATTGTGAACTTACTATAACAGAAACATAATGAAACAAATGATAATATATAGCAAACATAAATTAATGTTCGCAAAATGTTGCTCTCATTTTGTTTGGCCCAGATGAATGAAGTTTTACAGACATATTGTGATAAACAAAAATAACCCAAAATCAATATTTTCACACAATTCTTATCGATTTAATCGCAAAAATAACAATTTTGGTTCGAGAATCCAGTATTTGACATGATTTAACGTTTAAAGAAAGCACATTTGTCGTGATTGACGCTGCCCAATTATCAGGATTATCGCAATGAATATAATTTACCATTACAATATATTGCGATATTATTGTGGTGTAACACATTAAATAATGCCCAGCCCTAATATTCATTATCAAATCTGATACATCAGGTTGAAATTAATGCAGTCGAATTTTGATATTTTCAAACATGACGTGCAATAGGAATGTCACCATCGAGGAGTGACACAGATCTTAGAGTTTGGGATTTTGGTATTGCACTAATGATAAAAATCAGTGATGTTATTGTGCAATTCTGTATCGCGATTATCGTAAATATCATGACAAGCCCATGTGCAATAAGCACATAAACTTTTTTTTACCCCAACAACATATACAGCTGTATCCAAGTTTCTTGGTCGCCATAAAGTATCCAGGCCGATTTCATGATCTGAAATAAATGAAACGTCTGGGCTGTGATCAAAACCTCCGAGTCCTTACCCTTACAATCTTGACATGTTCGTCTTTCATGAATTTGGTTTTCAACATGAAGTGATCTTGTTCCAGACATTCCACCAGTCTTCTCTGTTCCAGCACAAATGAAAGATGCTCAGAATGCAGCTGAACCAGTTGCAAAATCTGAAGAGAAATAAAATATGTAGAAAGTTATTATTGAAGACTATACCATTTGCTAATTCTTAGAAATCCATGGAGTTGTCACTATACCTACAGCAAAATTTGTGTCAAGTAACCGCAGCTTAATGTATCACGATTATCGTAACACCGCGGAGAAAACTTTGCATGTCTGAAAACAATTTTGAGCTCTTTCAACACGACTTCGGGGTTCAACAAACAAAACTGCTGGAGGCGAAATTCAGGCCTAGAAATAGATTGCAACATGGCACAAGAACATCGCTGCAAGAAGATAAACAATTTCTCCAAAAATATCTTAAAATCAAGGGACTAAAGACCAGAATGTATGTATATTTCACTGAAACCGCCAGTTTATGATATATACCGGTATCAGAAATGACCACAGTAACTTTTACCGCCATGTTTTAATACCATGATAATCGTGAATACAGGTAATCATGAAAACTCCACATGGGATGCCATGGATAGATGACTAGGGCTTTACATCCTGTATTTATGCTGGTAGGCTAATTAGGACAGGAGGAGGACACAGCAATGAGGCAAAGGATGATTTAAAAAGCCTTCCAACATAGGCCCAGGTGACCCGCAAGAGCTGGGTTCGAACCCTGGACCCAGCGATTGGCAGCCCAGCATGCTACCATAAGACCAATCCTCCCCTCCACACTGCTCCATGGGATGCCATGAAATAGCATTTTGGTACTGTACTCTAACTCTATACTCAGACACTATTTCAAATTAACCTAAATTTGGTTTTGATGAACCCAACAAGTGGTAAAATTACAAAAATGGCAGTCAATTTGAAATACAAAGGCAACAATTATTCATTACGTTAATAACTTAAAGCATCATGTTGTGATTTTGACAACCTTCATGAATATTTTTAAAATGCGGACCATGCAGATTTTACGGACCAGACATTAGACAAATACACTGAGCTGAAAGTCGATACGATATAAATCATGAATTCACGATACAGATACATGAAGTCGTTGCGATATGTATAGATTTTCTGGCGTTGACTGGGAATTCAACAAATTTTTTGTAACTGGTTTCGGTGAATTTCAAGCCATTATATCGCAATTTATGGCATAGCATCGCAAAACAGCTGCTTACGACATTCTACCACTTTGCGGCAAACCAAATGTGATGTTTCGGCGTAGACTTTTACTCCACATGGATTTTAAGCGATTTTTGCAATAAACAAACATTGATTGCTTGGCTAGAAAATAACCGGTATGATGTCATAAGATATACCGGTGCGCATATCAACATAAAAAAACTTAAGATTTAACCACAGCAAGGTCAGCATTTACCACTGAATAAACTGACAAGCTGAAAATTAATGCTCTTGATATTTTCAATAAAATGTGCAAAAATCAAACACATCAGTTTTTACTTTGGAATAACTCACATATGCGTGGCTGTTCCCAAGTATCCTGGTTGCAGTCCCATGGTTACTCAATTCCATTTCATGATCTGAAATAAATTAGTATTGAGCTGTCATTACAAGTCAATTAACAGGCTGCGAAAAATCATGCACAATTTTATAACATTCAGCATGACCTTTCTACCTGCCCCCCAAATCTAATTGGAAAGCAATTTTCAGCTTCTAATTTACAATTTGTAGGTCAAACACAAGAAAAACCACTTGCAGTTGGAGAAATTTGGCAAGTACAATTTTTAGCCACAAATATTCAAGTTTGACGTCCTATGACAGGGAAGTGCTCGAGAAAGGTCAAAATTGGAGGTTCAAATTTGGACTAGACCCGTGGCATTTACAGTTGTCATATAACATAGGCCTAATAGCAGAATGGGGCAAGCCAAAACATTGTGAAATATCATAATCACTGGTCCATTAGGGGACGACCAGATGACCCTTATAAACATGAGTTTTCACTCATTTCAGCTTTGCCTTTAGCATGATGTGATTGTGTTGATGATCCAGGCTCAATACACAATCTGAAATTCTGACACAAATTTCTGACAGGAAGTTTCTCAACTTCCAAGGAAGTTTCTCAACTTCTAAGCATGATTTGGACCCTTAAAATCATTCTTAGGGACAATTAGTCAGTGGCGTCCCTAATGGGGGGGGAACGGGGGGGGGGGGGGGTGCCCCCCATATGAACTTTCCAACTCTGGCTAAAATATACAATAAGTATTGAGGGTGCCCCCCAGAGTATCGCGTGCCCCCCCCAGGTGCCCCCCCCCCGCTCGAGACCCCCCAGTTATGCCACTGCAATTAGTAGATTTCAAACTTCGGTCTAATCTGCCAGAATTTGAAGTATGAGCACAAATGGCCAAATATAAATGTGATTCTATTGCATTTTAAAATGATTAACCACAAATTTGATAAATTTGACGGACATGATCAGAGAAAGTTTCAATGTTCAGGGCTTCATTAAGACCCCTCAAAGCAAAGCTAGAGGACAAATTGAGACTCTCGAATATCTAATAGGTGGTCTTCTTTAAGATTTTATTAAAATTTCAGACAGATTGGACAACAATAGCTATGGTTTGCCAGTATTTTAAAATGTGTTGTTTACCGCAAATTCAGTAAATCTGACGGAAATGATCACAGAAAGTTTCAAAGTTCAGGGCTTCATATAGACCCTTCAAAGCACAGCTAGAAGACAAATTGAGACTGTCGAATATCTAACAGGTGGTCTTCTTTAAGATTTTCAATTATCAGACAGATTGGACAACAGTAGCCGTGATTTGACAGCATTTTAAAATGTGTTGTTTTACCGCAAAATTAGTAAATCTCTAGAGCTGAAATGATCGAAGAAAGTTTCCAAATTCAGGGCTTCACTTGGACCCTTTAAAGCACAATTGGAGGAAAATTTCAAACTGCCGAATAACTAATAGGTCCTCATCTTTAATAATTCCGAGTATAAGACAGATTTGATGAAAAAAGCACTGGTTTTCAAGCATTTTAAAATGTGTTGTTTCATCGCGAATTTCATAACCTGACGGAATTTCATCAGAAAAAATGTGACAAAATCGGATGTGAAAACTGGTTTTTGAGTACCACAAATGCATTCCGCATGTGCACTGGGTTCTTGTCTGTTAGACTAGGCAGTATTATTATAATCACACTCGTATAAATTAGTTTCTGGAGCATTTTAAAAATATTCCATTTTACCGCAAATCGGAAAAATCGGGAAAACGGGTAAAATGTCCTGAATTCAAGGCCCAAAATCGGCACTTAAAATCGCAGTTATAGAACGATTTAAAGATCCCCCATATTCTACAACTTGTTTTCTTTAAAATGAGACTATGCTGAGCAGAATATCTTAAAAAGAAGATGGTTAAATCAGCATATTACAAAATGATGTTTACCGCAAATTTTCAGGTCATGTTGACTTGATGGCTTCCTCCAGTGTCAAAATCCACAAATGAATAATGCTGCCTTTCGAGTGACCAACTGCAACTCACTTGATGCCCATCACTCACCCGAATATATATTTAGAACCACAACAAAATGTAGCACAAAATAAATCCAGGTTTCATGGTAATCCGTCATTAGTTTGGTCTTAATCCAGCTTTGAATCATGAGTAACTTCCAAACTTCTTGGCAATCTTCCATTTTTGAAACTGGAGCGTAAAATGGGTCACATGACAGCTACTCGGCCTGTGATTGGTTGATAGGCCTGGATCATTCTGGATCATTTGGCTCTTCCAATTAATGAATTGACGGAAAACCCCGTCGACAATAAGGCTTGTTTCCATTGAAATGGAAAGATATTTTGCAAAGAAAAAATAATAATCACCCATTTGATGTAGATAAATAATTTAGGTTGCATATGAGCAAACTTATAGGTCAGTAAATGTTGGTCTACATAGGGGCCCACCTCAAAATGTAAACATGTTCGGTTTAATCTGATTAGGGTAGAAATATTAGTTAATTATCTCCAGCATTGAAAAAGGCATAGCCAAAAAAAAAGAAAGATTTTGTTTTTGCTGCAAGGTCTGCACTCATCCCCATATTCTTGCAGACAATCTTTTTGTCAAAATATCTCAACACTTCATCAAATGATTTTTTTAATGTTACTAGTTTTGTAGCTGTCCACTTCATTGTGTTTCTTTTGTTTCAAATCAGAAACAATAATTCGAATCAAACATGTTTTAATGATAATTACAGTTTTGTATAACTGTGAAATGCATGTTTTGGACTTGGTTGACCACCATGCACTTGCAGGCTTATTACTCGTAGAGAAGCCTGTGTGTGAGGTCATTGGTGATTACATGGTATGTATGGGCCGTGAGTCAGTCACTCCTTTATGAGTAAAACAAAGCACTGGCATTTAATATGCCAAGTATGGGGACTGACATCGCTAACAGCCAGCAAGAGCATTCCTTGTAAGCACTTGAGATTCGTGACCATAGGCGTACGGGACACGCGATTTTTGGGGGGGCAAGCGGCATTTGCCCGAATTTCGAGATCTAAATTTAATACCATTTCAAATGAAGTTGCCTGGAAATCACATATTCAAAATAGTTTTTACCTAATCATCTGCCCAAATTTTTTAGCCTTTTTGCCCGAATCTTACTGTTTCCCAAACTTTTGGGGGGGCGACCGCCCCCCCTGCCCCCCCCTCCCATACGCCTATGGATTCGTCTACTGTAATATTATTAACCTTGAATGAAATTATTTTCGTGTTAGTAAAAGGAATGTTTTTGAGATATTTCAGTGCAATTGTCATTCATTCACTGATTCATGCGTAGCGTGTACAGCTCTTTCCGTGACACGCTTTGTGTGCAATCTTTCATTAGTCGCAATTCTGATGCTTTGTTCAGCTGTGAAAAGTTAGTCGGGAAAGTGAGCAATTTGTATTTCTTTTCGTGTCGACAGATTGAGATGAATTCCCATTTGGACTCCTACGTATTTGGTAACATATTACAAAGGTGAATAGATAACATGACAAAGAAGCTGCAATTACAGTGACGGTACAAAAAGGTAGCAGCTTTAAATTACAGAAAAATCAAAGGGGATTTTGGTGTCTAGGGCACTGTTTGTATTGTATGTTTCTATGTTGTTGCTTTACAGGCAGGACAAAGACAGGTATCTGTATTGTAGTGCAGTTTATTGTTTGCTTTTAAACCTTCACCAAATTGTACTGTCTCTGCTACTGCTGCTTTAAGCTTGTATAAGATACATGTACAGTAGTTGAAGTTTTCATACAGTCTTCCTACAGGAAAACTTTCATTGCAGCGCGCCTATACTTTTTGCTTTTTACACGGTAAACCGTCCTGCCGAAGTGATTTTCACAAATAATCCTGTTATAGTAGAATATGTATAAATTGATTGCATGTTTTTAAGCATAGATGGGCGTGGGCCTACGTTGAATTTCATTTGACTAGAATCTAGTTTATTCAAGACAGCTTTTTTAGCTTTAGCCATACTTATGTGTAACTTTGCCAAACAGGCATAGTGAGGATAATATTTGACACTGTGCACCTTTATACACAATGAGGTTTTATTTACGCGGCAAATGAAAATTAACTTAGAGTAGGTCGGGGCATGCACCCCCCTTAAACTTCGAGGTGCGATTTTACTTACTTTTTATGGTAGATTCTTTGAATACTTTCGCTGTAAGGAAGGGATCACTTGACTCTATTTATAACTAGTGAAGCAAATGTCTACCAATTTCAATAAAGGAGTTATGGCCATTTTTGTAAAAAATTGAAAATGGCCTTCTTACCACACCCATTGGGCAAGAAGTCCCCCTATTAGTATCCTATGGCAATTTTTATGCGAGTGCATTCAGCTTGAAAGTTATTTCTTGGGGTTCTTCTATCATTTTTAAGGCATTCTATTCACTTTTTCTGAATTTCAGAATTTTTCTGTTCATACATTTATTTTTTAATATTTTTTGCCCTGTTTCAATTTCGGCCAATTAGCTATTCTATCAAGATTTAAGGTAAAGTACACATTATTAAGTGGTTTCTGAAGCAGCTTTGAGGCCCCAGTGTAGGGGGCCTCATGCCCCATGCCATGTGTGGCCTCTCACAACAAACCCACATATTTTAATTTGACCTCTATGTTTCGAACTAAAATGCAAAAAACATGATCCAAATCATATTTATGTGATGGTGTTAAAGTGAAGCAATGCAGATATCTATTAAACTTTTAAAAATTTCCGAAGTTATTTTTGACAACCGCTTTTAAAGAATTAGTCAAAGTTACAAAAACCATGCACATTTTTTTTGTTTTTTAAATTTCTATGGTTTGGTGCTGTTCGCCTTGAAAATTTGTGACGTCACGTAAAAAGCCTCTAGCTTCATTCCTAACAATAAGAAAACGCACCAAAAAAAGTAAGTTTAGATATAAACCTGACCCAGGCTTCTTTCCCCGACCTACTCTATGCATTCCTACAGGTACGATATTTTCAAAATACATGTCGCATACACCTGAAAAGAGTTCAGTGAAAATTGTATTGAGCTGTTCAAAATGAAACTTCTGCCTAACTAAAAGGAACGCTCCCCATATATACATACATTTATAATGCGTCACGATCAGGGACAAACTAGTTCATAAACGAAGAACTAACGTACAATGAGAGGGCTTAGAGAAGTTTCTTTTCTTTTAATCAGATTCTGTGATTTGTTAGTTTCCTTTCCTTGTACATTTTGGCAGATAAAAGAAATAAACAGTTGTGGACCAAAGCAAAATTGAAGATCAAAAGAAACATGATGAATTACGCAACTGACAGTCTGACTCATTTCAATTTTCCACTGCCACCTTCTTTTCATTTATTTCAGATCTGTTTTTTCTTTCTGTACTTACTATTACTTTAAGTTACAGCTTTCTTAACTAACATGCAGCTGCTCATCCTTTTCAAAACTGTGAAAGCTTTGTGTTAGTATGCAATCTTTATACTTGTTACCAGATTATTTGTAGTTTAAAAATGGTTCTCCTTTCTTTAAGAAGCATGGTTTCACATGGATATCTTGTTCAACTTGTTGAGTAAATTTTGGAGTCGCGTTCATGACATTGTATTGTTTTGTTATTCCTCTTAAGTATGCCTATTCAACTTTGACTTCAGAAGGAATAACAAATGTCGCTTCGCAGTGAACTTCAACCAATTTTCCTAATTCAAATCATGTCTTAAATTGCTTTGTTCTGCCTATAACACTTTAATTTCAGTTCTAAAACAAAATGAAATCTGAGTATTAATAAGAGTTTGAAGACTGTTTTAGATTATGCATGATATATGAGGCATAAATTATGCTACACTTTGTAAAGTACAGTATGAAGACTTTGCAGAGACAAGGAGAGATTTTTAAAGGTTTATCACAACGATCTGTAATCTGTTGAATGGAGAGATGTGACCCTCGCCTGCACTCACTGTAAATATGTCACAATATCACTTCATGATTGACCGTTACTTCATCCAGTACTTTTGAATTTTTATTGGACACAGACATTATATAGATGTAATATTGAATATGGTTTATCAGAAAAATCAGTGGCGGAGTGTAGGAGGCCGCCCCCCTCCCCCCGACTGCCAAGATGATAGAGCAGCATTTTAAAGGAAAAAATGAAATAACACGGTGGCAGCGAATGCCGACGCAAATCCAGGAGGGAAAATCCTTGACTATCGTGTCTGGATCCTCAACTTAAAATTTAGAGCACTGCATGTAACTGAGTGTGATGGAAAGACAACAGCAGTTGGTGGTTTCATGGTTTTACAAAATATGTAGTCCTCAGCACTCTTTTTAATGTGACTGTGAACTACATGTCTGACATTTCAATCGTACACTCTGTCATCATTTTAGAGATGGCGACGCGAGCTGAGCTAAGTGGAGTCTCATTGTGTGCTACACCTTGGAGACGACCTCAGACATTTTGGAAAGTGCATTGAAACACAGGAACCATTAGGCACTTAGCCATTGGACATCCATCATATCCTCCCCCACAACTTCAGACCTCCAACAATGCAAGCAGCTTCTCTGGATGTCACTTGGAAGTGTCACAGACTTAAACAGATTGGAGGTCCATCGTAAAAAAATGGATGTCATTTTTACTGTCCTCATCAGAGAATAATGTAATCATTTCTTTGATATAAAATTGGTTATTCCATCAATTACTTAGATAATAAGCATGTGCACATTATTCCAAGTTCAGATATTCTATAAGCTCGTTGGGATATCTTTACCTGATTTATTCTATTTCACTTGGATGTTGAGTTAAGAGTGAATTTGTAAATAATGGCCAGGGTGTGCCCACTGCTAACACAGTATGTTCAAAGTTGCATTATTATAACAGTCAAAACAGCAGCTCTATTTATCATGTTAATGGTATGACAGTTTACACCTTCAGTATGGTTCTGTAAATAATGAATTATCAAATATTCAAGCCTGCAATTAGCAATTTCAGAGAAAATCAGAAACCATTAAAATGTTACCTGCTTCAGTAGCTCTCAGATGAGTTGTCAAGCACAGACACACAATTCACCGAATCAACAATGTACAAACCAATCAAATGAGCTCGATCTAAGTGCTCTGTGACAGCAAAGACACAAAAGAGATTTTAGGCAACAAGAAGACTGTAATATCAACCACATACTCAAATGGACTACAATAAAATGACACAGTAAGCAAATATTTTTTAAGCCGTGAAAAAAACCACTGGTTTTGTTTACAAAGCAAGCAATACAGGACTTCCTAACGTCACTTCAAGTTATAAAATCAAATCGGAAGTTGCCAAACTATCAATATCTTGGCAAAAAGCTGATATATTCCATATTTATGAACAAGAATCAGAGGATATTTTCAATATATCGTGCAGCCCTACATTTCACATGAGATTGCCCAGAATTGATTCAGGAAATGATCTCCCCTTCCCCAAAGATTTGGCAAGTAACTCCCTTCCCAACCAACCAAATGTTTGTGGGATATTAATTATCAATTTATGACTTCTGAGCAGTCATCAGGCTAAACATGGAGTAACCATGGCAACCAAACCAGTCGATCACAGTAGTCATTGGTAATCAAAACACAGCAAGGCAGAGATAAACAAAAGTATGAATTGGCTGAAATCAAGACACATCACATGCAGGAAATATTATATATTTTCAATGACTAGGGTTATATTTCCAAAAACGGCAAGTCAGGGTGGGTGGTAATGCCCATTGAAATGTCAGTATCATTATTTGGTATCAAAAGTCTTCAATGGCCAATGATTGGGGCTTTACGTCCTGTATTAGTTTGGTAGGATAACTAGGAGAGTAGGAGGATGAGCTGGATTTGAACCCCGGAGCCAGCGATTGGCAGCCCAGCATGTTATCACGAGACCAACCCTCCCATCTCAGTAGCCAAGAGTATATTTTTTGTCATTATTAATGCACAGTATTCGGATGGTATGATTGTTTGTTGTAGTTTTCCTTCTCGAGTCACTATTTATGCGCTTTTAGGTCAATTCGGATGGATGAAAGGTGAACGACTGTTCTTGAATCTAACCTTGCAGCTTGCATCACTGGGATCCTGAAAGTGGAAAGTGGATAAGCATTGGTATCCAAATATCACTTTTATGCAAAAACATAAAAAATTACTCAGTCAAGGTAGTCATTATTTACACATCAAATACTTTATTTGGAAAACCTTCAACGGAACTTTTGGTGTACACCAGCAGAATATGAATTCTGAATTCTTGTCTTCTCACTGTGTGTTTTACCAGTAAAAGATCTCATTCTGTTTGCACTCACCTCAATATTGCAAAAAGGAAGTAGACATTTTCCTTTGGTACTCTAGGTGGGGCAAGGTAACCATTTCCTTCTGAGATCTGAAATAGTAGGTAGATACATCCATGAGTTTTTGCAAGGAGGATAATGCCAAAAATATATCAAATAACTTCATTCAATTAAATCAATGCCTTGGTTATGGAACATCCCCTGTTCACTCATTTTTTGACTGAAGATTGGTCAAAACAAGCTCATTTTAACACAAGAGAATATCAGAATACTATACAATAAATATTTTTCAATTGGAAAAGATAAGAACTGTTATTCAACTTACGTACCTTGAGAAGCATTGTCTATATTTTTCCAAGTTGCTTTATGGCGCAAACTTCTTCCAAAGGTAATTTTTTTATTAAGGGCCTCAGTGGGAACATGGCATTCTTCATCTGAAACAGAAAGTAGAAAACCATCTTTTAAAATGTCAAAGATTTTAAAAATATCAGTAAAAGTGCCGTAAAAGGGGGTAAAGTTGGTAATCTGGGATAAAGTTGGCAAGCTATATTGACCCACTACTTTGCCACAGATGCCTGTGTCAGTGACAAATGTTGGCATTTGTGCCATTAAGTGGGTAAAAATAGCTTGCTAAGTAATGCCAACTTTACCCCGGATTGCCAACTTTACCCTATTTTACGGTATGTAATTTTGTATAATTCACAGGCATCTGTAACACATTTCACCTCAAGAATAGTAAAGCACATTAGAAAGCTATCAACTCAACACAATGTGGGGTAAAAATTTATGGTTGATTGTACCTTTGTCAGAATAATGTGAATATCATATAAGAAAATAATAATAACATTGTTATCATCATAATTAATGTAGTAAAGGTATCAGCACAATTGGACCATTAGCAGGTAAGTTGTGCCACATAATGGGGCAAGTTGTATAGCTCAGTGTGGCAAGACCTCAAATCTCACCAATTTCTTCAAAAATAAAATAATATTATGTGTCATGTGTATGACATAACTATGGCTGATGCTCTGATGCTCGGACACGTAAAATGAAAGTTATCACAGACCATTGATGGCCCACATAAACCAAAAACTCTAAAAAATATATATGCTTTTTGGAACATGTTTGTAATAATAAATTCTTCTTAGCCTTAATTTATTCACCACATTTACAGGGTTGTGTGTGAAACAAGCAAAAATGTTTCAAAAGAGAATTAAAATCCATATCGTACCATTGGCACAGCTTACCAATGCACAACTTGCCCAAAATACTTCTTTTTCGCAGAAATCTGTCACTCCATTAAATGCCAAATTACACAATTGAAGAACAATAATGCTGGTCTTCAGTGTACATTCAACCAAAAATACTAAATTTCTGATAGACACTTTTTCACATTATAACATTTTGCAGTTTTTTTGTTAATAATTTTGATGGTTCTTCAATTCAACCCTGCAATTGGTGGCACAATACCCCGGTCTCCCCTACGGCAGAAGAATGGTGAAAATTATGGAACTCGGTATTCCATATGCCAAACCACAATTTCATGCTTCCTTAAATTGCCATGAATCCTTTTACAGGCAGTATGCAATATTCACAGTATTGAATGCCTTGGGTCATTGTTATATCAGAACAAGTAGTGGCTCAACACTATCCACGTGTTTGATTTATGTATAATGTCATATATATGAACCACACATTGTGTACACCTTACCAAAAAAGACACAATTGCATTCAGAATGCGTATTTCTTGGAAGTGTAATTAAGGAATTAAAAAGTAAAAGTTACCAAGTTCTTCTCAATCTTCTGCACACTGACATGCACACTCTTTGACTGCAGTGTTGAGACTGATAAACTCTGCCTTAAACCTTCTTAAGTCTTGATTGATAAACAAACAGTTTTTCTTGTTAACAGTTCTGTGTTATTAGATGAGGTCAACCAGTGAGTGAGCCCTGAGGGATTAATAAAATACCTAATTTGATATTCCAGTAGCCATGACTGATACATAGCATAGTTTGTCCTCTCTCTTAAAACTTCTAAATAAAGTAACTTGCATGAATCTTAAATACATGAACCACAACAGTAACATTTTTAACATCTCAAATCTTTGTTCCACAAGTATATTAAAAATGGATCATAATTAAGGTGATTTTCAGATGTTTGGTTTTTATAAATACCATAATTCCCAATGACCAAAACCAATTTTCATGAAAAATACCACTTGCTCTGAAGAAAACCAATTATAGTTGAAAAATACCAAACTGTTTTTTTATTGTACAGACTGGTTTTGCACAATACCACTAATATCCTATTTTTTTTAGAGTGTAGCTACTGATCTATTGATGCTACTTCAGAACTTAAATTCTGAGATCTATCATGCAGGTCAATCACGCCACACAACTGACATTATGATATACGATTTTGAATGCTAAATATGCATACAATACATTCATACATATTTGAGTTTGTAAGATGAAATTAACGTCACACCTGACACCATCTTTAAATACATCTTTCATGTGAGCACCAAATTGACAATTCAAGTGTCATTAATAAGGACTAGCATTCAATGTCATCACAGGAAAGGCAGTGCCCCATTTAAAACAGTTCCACTTGAAAAATTTGATATACCTGACTTTATCTTTGCTCATACATGTATATGATCTCCTTCTTTGATCTTTGGCAAGATAGTATTCCATTCATCAGAGCATGCAGTGAATTATTTAAGGTCTCAAACAAAATGTAAGATAATTCTGCTCATATGACAGATTATTTCATATGCTTGGTGTCTGTGGTTAAGAAATTTACATGCAAGATCATACATATTTTACTTTTAGAAAAAGTCCCTGAATCAGTAATGACCACAGGGGTGCCGGAAAGAAATAAGGGCACCAGGAGCGGTCTGTCGAGAAAGGGCGAATCTGAACTGAAGGACAAAAATAAGTTATCACCTCTTTAGGAGACTGTGGTATGAAGCCCTGGAGGAAAAATACCTGGATGGCACATGGAAACAGTTTGTAATTCTGCATTTTTTCAACAAATCAGATCAAACAAGGTCTGGGCTGACCCATTCCATTGCAATAATGAATACAAATGTATACCCAGGAGGTAAGAAAACAGAGTTCACAGATTTGTCAAAACAGGCCTTTAGCGACCCATCTCATGACTGTTTTGGCACCAACTCTTAGGTTGTTAGTACCTGGAATTTCAACACCATGGGTGTGGTGATCTTTAAAAAGGTCTTGAAATAGTCACCCAGATTCTGAAAGATGTTGTGCCTGTCTTGATCATGGGTTGTGACTGCAGGTCTGCCTGGCTTTGGAAGGTCGTTCATTCAGCCTGTAAGACCAAACTTGGTCATGAGCTTGCTGACTGCTGGCTGGGAGCAGCCCCTCTGACGTGCAACCTCATTCTGGGACACGCCAGCGGCCAGCGTCCCAACCGCTTGGCCTCATTGCTCAACTGAGAGTCTACCCAACAGCAATCTGTCGGCGTATCCCAACTCAGGAAAAATTTAAAAACTTTTCTGAGTACTCTTTTTGCAACTGATTTCAAGGATTAGCCTATTACTGCATTTCATGACCAGTATCAGTGCAGAGGCAATGACCCCTGACAAGGATATGTAAACATGACCAATTGGTCATTGTTACTGTCCAGAACATTGAACACACAACAAATAGGCTAAGTTTGAAGAATTTTTTTCTTTAAACTATTTCAAATTGAAAGTCATAACTTACACATATTTTTGTCGTTCAGTTTATGGTAACAGTAAAAAGTTGGGTTTGCTTTGTAGATTTACTCTAAAGTACTCTTCAGCTATGCTATTTAATATGCAGATGATTCGGTACAAGGCAATTGACATATAAATATTTTTAAGTGTTATTCCAGATTTTGAAATGTATGTTGAAATTGCACTCTGACATTTCATTCTGGTCAATAAAGAAAAATATTCAATCAGTTATAAATGTGACTGTCAAGACTTTCCAGCAGCTAGCTCATGAGGCACTCAGAAATAGTACTCGCCTCTCTTGTGCCTGCTAAATCATCACGCTTCAAATAATTCTCTACGTCCGTCTTGTAACTTTGGAATGAAACATTGCAAGGTAGAGCAACTGGGCCGAGTCACGCAAACATGATTAAAGTAAAGCACCTGCTGATTTTCTAATCCCTTGATGGACATCAAATGATTTAGGCATTTCTCCACAATTCCATTCCATGTCAACACAATTGGGGACTTTAGATTAAATCAAATCATGATCCATTGCAAGAAGTGGCTTGAATAGTTAAGTAATTCCGGGTGAGTACTCCACATTGCTGAGAAAACAAGCAACTGCCAGACGCAGATGGAATGACTTTACACAAAGCTAACTGTTGACAACACCCAGAGTCAATTGGGCAATCACATTACAGCCAAACACTTTGATATAGAATTAAAGTGGACTGTGGCACTGTGAAAATGGCACTTCGTGTGTCATCATGGTGATGATTTGTCATGATCAAACCCAATACTTTCAATGTCAATTTGATTGAAGGAGACTAATCCCACTTGTTGGTGACAGCCAAACGAAAGGATTATGCATCTGATTTTCACTCTAAAATCCGTTATGAGAAGTCAAATGGCTTTCTCTTGATCATGACTAATCAAACAGCCTCTATATTTCCGATGTTGAAAGTAGAGAAGATGACACTTCATCGGCTATCATGAGTCACGAAGTGCCATTTTCACAGTACCACAGTCCATTCTATTTCTATAGCAAAGTGTTTGGCTGTAATAATATCAGTTATTCTTCAATCTCAAAAACTTCAGGTGCTACATGGTAGTTTTAAAAAGGGCTGTTATTTGAAACCATGTGAGTGAATGAAATTGTAATAAACACTTGTTGGTTAATCACAGGAAATATCGTCGCGAGTATCAACAGCACACAAAAAGATTAAAAATGGATTTGATGTTGTATGTTATGACATAAGTTGGATAACACCCTTGTTTAAGATGACATGCAGCTTAATTCTTGGCAAGACTCTGATAAATGGCTTATTTTCAAAACGCAGACCTGCAGTCCTACACCTGTGTTATCTCGTACATATACTTAAATCCCTGCTTTCAAGAGTGAGCAACTCAACCCAGTCAAACCAGCAAGTAACCTTGGCTTGTAAATTTATAGTCCAAATAAATGTTCCATTGAATAGATATCCCATGCAAAGTAAAAGGCCACCTAAAAAGTTCAAGATGGAACCTTTTAAAGAATTTAATGTTCTAGAAGTAACCAGCCAAGGAGTTCTTTGGTACTCTTTAAAGTGTAAAAAAGAGCTCCAGAAAATCTGTGTCAGAGGTGCTAAAGATGGAACATTGGTAAGAGTTCTACATGGCTCTTTTACAGGTGGAAAACATATATATCAAGCTTTACAGTAGGGGGGGATGATAAAGTGGCTTTTTCGCGGGGCCCATGCGGGGACGCCTTCAAATCAATCTTTATTGTTTTAAAAGTCCATCCATACTGAAATTTCTGGATTTCGGACCTGCTACTAGCTGCTACTGGCACTTTCATATGACAGGAAAAACGACGTTTTTGTGCACTTTCGCCTATTTGCGATCTTTGTTAATTTTAACATATTAAAACATAGGAACTTGAAAATAACACCTTTAAACTGAGTGTAAAGAGAGCTTCCATTTGCATACCAACACTTATAGTCTGTGACAACCTCAAATATCAGTTAAATATTTATTTTATTCTATTGAATTATAATGATTACGCAACTATCAAAGACATAGTGTGGAAATAATGGCACAAATTAAGACTAGTCATTTTCAAGAATCAATGACATTGTTTGGACTGTAGAATCTTGTTAAATAAAACCTTAGTACATTCACATGAATGTTTTACTGATTTGCTAATCAGTAACGATCCAACTGAAATAATCGAGCTTAATCAGGATATTATAGAAAATCTTTTAATGAATGTCTGTTATTTATGAATAATGTGCACTTAAATATTTCTAATTGGTAAATAATGAATTGCAAAAGTGCTGCAAATAAATGACTAAACCCTGAAGTTAAAGTTCTCTTCAAGCCTGCATGCATGGCAAGGTGGCAGTCCTGATAACCGTGTGTGCATTAATATTAAATAATATAAGTCTGTGCTTCTGAGAAGTAAAAAAAATCACAAATTGTACTGACATTGACCAATTGGAATTGAAATTTTAGAGGAGTAACTTCATAGTAGCATCACAAATACAAGAACTAACTGAAAATTTGCAGAAAAATCATTAGTTATGGAGCAGAAAAATTGGAGCATGCATGGGTAGGACGAATCCGTAGATTCTGAAGTAGAAGTGCAACAAAATAAAAATGTCAATATTGGAAATTAATCCAAGTCCATTTGAAAATGGTATTTCTTTAAGGAAGTGCCCAAATCGTTTAGGGCACACAAAAGAAAATTGAACAACTTAATTGTCTGCAGCATGGTTCAGAAAATCCAAAAATCAGACATATTATATTGTGCAACTATTGTAATTTTTTTCATTAAACAAATAGGCCTACTGGACTGGTATAATGTAACATTGACAAATGTATGATATTTTTGTGTGTGATAAGCGAGTGAAGGTCTGCCACAATATTTTGTAACTATTTGCAAAATGGTAATCACAATCATATATTATCTATCTTTGTGATATTCAACTGCAAATAAAAGTCTAAACTTGTATGTGTAGAAGGGAGCAAAACCATCAGAATCATTGATCTACAGTTTCTGAAGACTTGTTTTGGGAAAATATTAAGTCAGCAGTAACGGTGACACTATTATAATGTTGATCAAAATTTGGCTCTGACATACCTAATGACAAATTATCCAAGCCAGAGCGAAATCACCAAGCACTGCACCCATTCCCAGACCTAATATTTGTCGCTGTGAATCCCATTTAGTGGTTTACAATGAATGCCATGAATATTGGAAAAGCATTCATTTTGATTTTCATTGATTTGCAGCATAATTTATCTTAACAAAATTATTGCATTTTATATGCATCTGCCATTCAGAGCCATGCCACTCTGGGGGCATATTGTGGGAATGAATTGATATAAATCTGAAACAAATTAAAAATCTTGTGATTAATGCTAAAAATACTCCTCAAGATACCCTTTCTATAACTCCCAGTGATTGACTGCTTATTTTGGATCTGTTATACCTAATGACAAATTATCCAAGCCAGAGCAAAGTCGTCACCAAGCAATACACCCATTCCCAGTCATAATTTAAGCCATTTTCTCAAGAACCACTACACCTAGAAAGTTGAAATATACACCAAAATTTTAGGAATGCCCAATTTCCTATCCATTGTCATGACATTTAAATGACTTAAAGTCGATACTTTTCAATTTTGATCACTGCTTTAGGCAAATAATTCAACATTTTGTTTATGAAAGCACAGCAAAGAAGTGACAGAGACACTGTCCTATCTACACACCTCTGATAGAGCCATCACCAAAGTCTTGTCTTCTCATTTCCCTTTACTTCAAGCCGTCAGTATTGGCAATACTCGAATGTGCAGGTTGCTGATACAAGTGATACTGATTGATACTATCTAGAGTATTGTTCTATTTCTTGATGAAGTCATAATATATATTTTCAATGATCCACATGATTATTAATCAAAATTCTTGTCATTCTCAGATTTAAACAACACTTGATGCTTTGTAATTTTCATGAAACTTCATTGAAAATGCACCCTAAATGGCCATATCTCAAGAACCACTGCACCCAGAAAGTTGAAATATACACCAAAATGTTCGGAATGCCCAATTTCCTATTCAATGTCAATACATTTATATGACTTAAAATCAATACTTTTCAAGTTCTGATGGAAAATACGATTTTCGACATTTGAAAAGACGCGGTTTGACATTTTGGCCGGTAGCAGGCAGAATAAGCCATGAAATTCAATTTGGTAAAATTTTTCTCGATTCTGCTGGCAATGAGCAACTTTTGAAGGTGTCCCCGCAGATTTTCAGGATTATCACCCCCCCCCCCTATTGACAGACAGACAGAAATGTTTATTCGACATGAATCCACATACAGTTACAATGAATACAAAACATGGTTTTATTATTTCAATGCCAGGAGACATTCATTTTGCCGTGAATATGTCGCTAGCATGAATGCCACCTATTAGAAAAGAGAGTATCAAATTAATTGTTTAATTAATTAACACACATTTTCACAATATGTCAAATAAATTGAAAATCACAATTTTCGTAAAAAAATAAATGATCATAAGTGAAATGATAGATGAAAGGTGAAGGGGGATAAATGAAAATGATATGAATGTCGATGGGATGAAATGAAATGAAATGGTCAGCAAAATAAAAGGGATGAAACAATATTACCTATAATTGGAGGATGGACATATAAAGCAATTTTGTATGGAACATTGTTCCTGATACTGGTGGATCAATGAGTTTTTAATATACAAGGTGAAACCAAACTTACTATGAGCTGTGGCCTTTCCCAGAATGGAATTTGAAATACTATTTAATAACTTGGGTAAGACCAGGTGTCCACTTGGGCCAGGACAAGACCAGGAAGGGTTGGGGAAGCGAATTTTGCCATTTCAGCGTATCTTCAGCATCAGATGCTCCATTCCTGAGACCTTCTGCATTCTGTCTGCAGACAGGGTGCAGAACACTTCAGGAAGGGTAAAAACATGGGACAGGACAATTAGGAAGCGCTCCAGACAGCACGAGGAATTTTATTTGGTGGCAGATTGAGTGCCATTTTTTCTAATTTTTCTTGACATGACATCTTGTTCTTAGCCATTTTGCACATACTTCAGTGCTTTCCTTGGACCTTCTGCGTGTTGTCTGCAGCTTCCTGACACATTCTGCATGCTGTCTGCGATGTCCTGACACCTTCAGCGAGCTGTCTGCAAGGCTTCCCGATGTTCCTCAGCGTTCCTAACAGCTTCTTGGTAGTTTCAGCATTGGTTCCTCAATACTTCATCGTGCCTTCAGCACCTTCAGCAAACCTTCAGCAAGCCTTCCTGAACATTCCTGAAGCTGTCAGCAGCGCAGAAGGGTCCAGGACAGCTTCAAGAAGATGCTGAAGGGTTCTTGAAGGGTTCAGGAAAGCCAGGAAGCCTTCAGGACAAGGTCAGGACAACAAGGACAAGTCGCTGAAGGTACCAGGAAATCAATTTCAGCGTCCAAATTTTGCTCCAGAGCTGAAATGTTTGCCTCTGCTGAAGGCGCTGAAGCACCAGGAAGGGTCCAGGAAAGACAAGGACAGCACTTTCCTGATCTTGTTAATAATTATAAACTGGTATCTGACACTATTTTCGGCATAGGCATGATAAAAGGTGAGGTAATCTAAAAATTGTATTTTAGATTACCTCGCCTATATCATGCATATGCCGAAAATAGTGTCAGATACCAGTTATCCAAGTTATTAAAGAGTATTTTAGAACTTGTACAAGTTCCACATGGCACTGTTCGTTCTGAGAGTGTACACCAATGAGAGACTGAGATATTTTCAGCATTGGCGGACTACTTGAACAAACAAATGCACACAAAACCTGGTTGGATATTTTTAAAAAGGAAGGTAGACCTGCTGATTGTTCACATTTTGCATGCATATTAACTAGAGTAAAATATTCAACATCTCAATGAAGGATATTTAATACTTGCTGAGCACAGAAAGTCAATGTATCGTAAAAACTCAATCTATAATGTATAATTTATGTGTACAGCTTACCTGTTTTGTACATACAAAATACTCAATAACATATAAACTTCATTGTTCTGTTGAGAACTTGAGATACAGAAGGAATACAGAATTTAGAAACACATCATTGGCAATTCAAATGTAATGCAAACTTAGCAAAGCAGTATTACAAAACACCATAAATATTCTCGTATAAACTATACTGGTTGGCATTTGGAGGCATGCATCACCATGTTTTACATTGTAGGTGGTGCACCATAATAATCAAGGTCATGTGCTACTACCCATTAAATGCATTGTAATCAAGTAAAGCATGGCAATGACTGTGCATGTCAATTACTTTTCATGCCACATGTACCTGTCATCTATATCACTGACATAGCTTATCTTGGCATTATTTATTTATTACTCATATTAAGGCCCCTTTTCAAAAAACAAAATTGGTGTTCTGCCAATAGCCCTGACAGAAATGTTCCATAAAAAGATCACATACACGGTTTCTTAAGTAAACTACAAATAGCACAATACATCAAATGGTTAATTTGGTCCAAATCTATCAATATATTAAGCCTACATATTTTCAGCATTTTTAAAACTACCATCTTCTCGTTCAACTTTTGTACGGGAAGTGTTGTCTCAGCAGTTGCGTGCTCGGCTACTTGATCCAGGGTTCAAATTTAGCTCACGCCGTGTAGACAGTCTAGATATCCAATAAAATGAACCCTTTCCGACGTCTCAGAGAACCCTAAGCAGGTTCTGACGTCTCAGAGAACCCTAAGCAGGTCACTTATTATATATAGACCCTCTATGTGCAGAGGCCACAAAATGAGCACTGTTTAATATTTATACATGGTTAAATCTGAGTAACGTCTGATCTCCTTTGGAGTAGATCAGAAGTCAAAAGTTGATTATGAATAACATAAAGATGGTTATCCAATGTGCAGTGTGTACACTGTGCTCCTACAGTACACAACAAAACTAGAAATGTCATAACCGGAAACCGGTGAATGATGCGCTGTCCGGACTTAGTCTAAGGGTGAATCACACATGTATCTGTAGTTAGTGTATATCCCTCCGCGTAATATTTCAGTCAAATCTTCGCTCACAGGATCACTGCTGTCTTGTCTAAATACACATTTCCTGGCCATCCCACTGACCCAAACTATCCACCAGTCTTTGATTTTATTCTCCTGTCTTTCTGGCCAGGAGTAATTTACCAGCTTGTTATTGCTCTCTTATTTACGATTGGCACCACTGTTATTCCTTTAAAAAAAAACGTGCAAGCACTTTTAAGAGTTGCTTGCATCTATCTATCTATCTATGTGTTTAGCTGTCTATCTATCTGTCTATCTATCTGTCTATCTATCTGTCTATCTGTCTCGAGGCCTTCCCTTCCTTCCCCCACTACATTCGGCATAATTACAAAATAGCCCCGCCCTCTGATAACGGAATGAGCGAGACCATTGAAAAGCATAGGCTGCCACTCATTCCGTCAGAGGTACGGGGCTTATTTCGTGATTATGCCCTACACTCCTCCCTTCATGCCTTTGTTCATTCCTTTGTTCATTCCTTCCTTCATTCCTTCTTTTCTTCATTCCCTCCTGCATTCTTTCTACTGAATTTGTAAACACTGGATCTAGCTGGCACTAGGATGCTTTTAGGACAAATTTAGTATAAACAAGTTGTTGATAACAGCTAACTTTTACAGTTAACATCAAACAGGACTGCTACAAGGTGTGTCATGTTACTCACACATAGTTCCATGTGATAAATAGACATTCTTGAAGTATAGAGTATAGGCTGACCTGCTTTTTTCACTTCTAAGGGAATACTTGATATGTGAACATGAATTAAGGTATGTTTTTCTTTAGGCTTTCTTATCATTGTCAGCTAATAGTAAATAACATGTCACATGAAATATTGTCTATTAGATTTTTAATATGATTGCACCATTTTCAATAAACTTCCTGTTGAGATTAATTGAGTACAAGCAAGCACTGACATAGACCAACTGCACAAATCAAGTAAAAAAAATCATTGTACTTATATTTGAAATTAAAGATTAGATCTGCCAATTCTACATAGAATTCAACTTGCATTAAAATAACACAAACTGGTAAATTCACAACATTGGGGTGATATGAAACAATACCAATCAACACAATTGCATGTTTTTTCAGAACTAAGTGAGTTCAATTCATTTTATTAGTCCAGTAGTGCCCCACTATGTCATAGGAACCCAAAAAGCTGTAAAACAAATCTCACTGAATTGAAAGCGAGTGCCCCCCCTCAATGATGACTGTGATGCAGCCATAGTCCTGTGCCCTGCTATGTGAATGCATACAGGCCAGGAGACCAGGCTAATGCAGCCATAGCCACACTGGGGGAGTGTGTGTGTAGAACTGGGCAAGAAATACTTTCAAAATGTCACAATAAAGGCACTAAGTGTTAGTTTAAAGATTCGGGGACAAACTTTATGACAGTAACGTAACATACAGTGAAGAAGGGCTCTGAAAGTAGTGGCAGGTGCCCAGTAGCTTTTACATAAAATTGGGGCAAGAATGTTAACATTTCAGTGTGTGCAAAAAAGCTTGCTTACGAAACCAAGGCTTGCCCAAGGGGGGGCACCCCCAGGGCAGCGCAATAAAGTGAGAACATTTCTGTCAGAAATGTCCTCACCACAACCTTACCCCTTGTTAAGAACTCCATTAAAACAAGTGGCAATGTAATTACGATTAGCAAAGGGACACAATATCAAAGAAATCAATCACAATGGGGGTGATGGAGTTTGAATTTGAGTTGGTTAATGTTAATATCATGTACTTTTAAAAGTTAGTTTAAATTTAAAGTAGGAAAGGGTAGGAAGGGATTTTGGGGGAGCCAAAAGGTGTGAAAGGGTAAAGTAGTGGCTCATTCTTCCTTCCTGGTGGGATAATCATACTTTATTTTGGATTGTACTGTATGAATGCAACTGTGGATTTGCAAGTCTGCATAAATAGATGGATTTTGTGCAGCAGCAACTCAGGTGCTTCAGCTTATTTCATTATATCTGACAATGTTTAGTGTCATAATGAATAGGTGATTTGTGTATTTCTAGTCTGACAGCAAGCTTAAAGGGGGTTTGGGTTAGCTCTCCTGCCAGCTGATATACTACTTCGGGCTTCCAATTGTTTGATTAATCTAGACCTTTTTTGGAAGCAGGTCAATTGAGAAGAGTGCTATATCTCACCTATGTAGTTGCAGGAAGATACAGCACTTCTTATCTTAAAGAAACTTGCGTCAAATACTTTCCACGGATGTGGAATTTAATGAAACAAATTAAATTTTATGAGAAGAAAACAGTTTTACAACTTTTTTAATACTTGATAAATTAACCATTTTTCAACTTATAAACGCCTCTAGCAAAACCTGATGAACCAACATTACAGTGAAACACTTTGATATAGGAAAAATCCTTTCAGGTTCATGTTGATTTTTGCATTCTGTGAGTCATGATACACCATGATTTGTCATGATCATTACATTAGTATTGGAAAAATATATGCAGCTGATGATTCATGATCACTACCATGTAATATAGTTGTAAATGTGACTAAATATGTGAAACACTTTGACATGGGATGATGAGTCATCATAGGCATAATTTGACATAACTGCATAACCACAGCCCATACGCTCAAGAGATTTTGTTCGTCAGCTGTTGAGAGCACCAGTGCCAGTCCAAGGCAACTGGAGGCCAACAGGACGATGCCATGGGAGGAGTGGTTATGGATAATATAAAAATATACTTCCATCATTAGCTTGGGTACTGCAATGTTGAATCGGCCTATGTGACCAAATTCTGTCGCAACTTCGAAATAAACCAAAGTACATAGTAATTATGCAGGTACACTGTACAAAGATAAAATAATATCCTCAATGCTGACCATACAGTAGCCTTCCGGAGCCAGGAAAATACAGCGAAGCTGTCTCCTGATTGCTAATAGATAAACTAAGGAAGTATGTGTAATAGGAGCAATTTGGCAACTGTTAAATCCCCAGAGGCTTGGTGCTTTCTGTAAGGCCAGACATAATTGATCTTTAGTTTCTCTAATCTTCTCAAGGCACTTTTTCTAGGGTAGGTCGGTAGGACGAAAAAGAAGGTGAAATCTCAGTTTTTTATACATGTCAATTTGATAAAAATTGTGGGTATGATATATTTTTTTTCCATAGGCAGAAAATCGGTTGGGTCGGTCGCTCTGAGAAGCAAAAAATTTTAAAAGTCTGGCCTAAATGACAATAATGTCCTGTCTAGCCTCAGTAAAAAAATCATTCCTTCTTTCGCTTATTTACAACAATGTGCTGTTCGATCTTGAAATCAAGTTTTGTATGGCGAGTGCTTGAAATAAATAACTGACTCTGGTACATGTATCACAGTGCAGTAGTTTCGCCTCCAACCCCCCCCCCCCCCCAATATGTAATGAATAGGAAATTGTCATCATGAAGGAAGACCAATCACTGCCAGAGCCTGGTTATGACAAATCATCCCAATGATGACCAATCATCCCATGTCAATATCTTTCATGCACAGCTTTGGATCTTACAGATTCACAGCTATGGCATGTAATCTCGATCATGAATCATCAACAGCATATATATGCTTCCTATACTAATGCAATGGTCATGACAAATCATGGTGTATCATGATTCACAGAATGCAAAAATCATCATGAACCTGAAAGGATTTTTCCTATATCAAAGTGTTTCACTGTAAAGCTGCATATTCCATTGCGATTTTGTCATGAATGTTTAATTTGGTGTGTGCCCAACACATCCAGAGACTTTGTAGACTGTAGCTATTATGTAAATGACATAGCATCAGATCTAATTGTATGTTTAAAATTCATTTAATTTAGTATTTTGCCTCACAGTTATTATGCAACTTTGTTCTAGTAACCATTGTTAATCAGAACACCAAACTATAAATCCTGACAATTTGGTGAAGATTGAGCAAGTATTTGCTGTGTTATGATTGGTAACAATAATATCCCCATAGTGGAGCATAGCAACTGAGCATAAACTTACGGCCATGGCTGTATGTTTTGACCTAATCTTTATGTTCTGCCTGACAGGCCTCATAACGGGATACACCCTGTAGTCTAGGGGTAACGCCAAAATAAGAGGATGTTGGAGGGTAGTGATGGGGAAAGGCGTGGAAATTGGGGGAAGGGAGAAGGTTACTTGGGAGGAATGGGAGCAAGAGGGGGGGGGAAGTGAGGGGGAAATGGGGGAAGCAGGGGCACGTGGGGGAAGAGGAGCAAGTGGGGGTAAGTGGGAGGCAAGTCGGGTGAAAGGGGGTAAGTCGGCAGAAGATGGGGGTTAGAAGGGGGAAAATGGGTGCAAAATGGGGGATAATTGATATTGCGGAACAAGAAAAGGAGCGGGGGTGTATCCTGCCATTAAGTCTCCTGACTTAGCCAACAAAAAATGCATAAATGCAAGGAGCTAAGGCCAAATCTTCCATCCATTACCAGTCAGAATTATTGCGGACTTCATAAAATTAGTTTATGTTTACAAAGAAACATTACAAAGCATTTTAATGCATCATTAAATTTTATTATATATGCATCTCGCATGATTCGCAAGAATTAATCCAAATACCATCGGTTTTTTGCAGGGTCAAAGATGCCATTTTTGTTGTAAAGCTTAGATTAAGAAAGTCTTCTAGTATGGGCATCACAGGGAGGCACTTCTTTTCAGATTTTTGCTGCAGTTTTGGTTGTCTTTGAAGTTCATGACTGCATCCAACACACACGTCTCATATTCCACAATCAGTGGTCAAAACTATTTTTCAGAGTGTTCACAAAATGTCCCGCCTCATATCCTTTGTGTCATTGTCATGGGATTTTAAATTTATCAACAGCAGTTAAGTATCTTAGGAGGATCTGAAAAAACATAAAAAAGTGTAGAACTTCAACCCCGATACATTGCAGTGTAATGACATTATTTTTTTTTTCTTAAAAAGCTATGTAAAGACTTAAAGTATAAATCATCCAACACATCAGAGGGAATATTTGATTTATAAACTGAGGGTTTTAGCCCGAGGTGTGACAAACACATGTTCCCAATCCCATGGCGAGTAACTGGCTAATTCCATGACAAAAACACTCCAACAGTAAAAAATGAGATAATAAGTGGCAACAAAGAACACGGATTTATTGCAGTGAAATACTTGCCTGTGATTGGCTGACGTAGATGTCAAATGGTATAATAATTTGTGTCGCATTGCTAGTTACGCAAGATGACAACAGGAGGTGCAGTGAGCAAACATACTTATATAAGTACTGGGTTAAAAATATGTATCCAGGAAAAAGACAGATAGGCAGAAAACAGAGAACAAAAAAGGAAAACCAAAGCAGCAGTTGAGAATGGAAAAGCTTCTTGTCAGCGCTATAATCCATCATGGTTCTTCTGCCCCTACAGTGTTTCTTCAGCCCATAACTTTTGTATTTGCTTCTTTTATGAACTTCACAACCGGAGAAAACTAATCAACAACAGACAGAATATGAAAGAAGAAAGGGAGATGAGGAACTTTTTCAGAGTTAGTTTATCTGACAGTTTTTACTTTTTAAAATACTTTGTATCTATTATGTATATTCTCACCAATCTCGCTCACTATGTATAACAGGTTTATAATTGATATCCTAAAGGACAAGCAAATGCAGAGGCTGATCACCTTATTATGTTATATATCCTTAAAAAGACGCAAGATTGGCCATCCCTCGAATTCTGCATGATGAAAAAAAACCAAACCTTGTTATTGACATTTTAATTGATTTCTACTGACACTTGCTACTTATAAAAACTCGGGTGTATTATTCTATTAACAATTTAACAACTTACAAAGAAGGAAAGCTTGCCTGTTTGCTAGCTTTACAGCTCAACCATGGCTACCATGCATTGTGTTTCTGGGCTTCTCTAGTATAGAGAAATCATCATTATGTTACTATTTACTGTTACATAATAAGAGGTGCCGTGGCCTAGTGCATAAGGTGTTCGCCTGGTAACTCGGACGTTGCAGGTCCGACTCCAAACCATGGCATGGAGGAACTGAGCAGATCCTCCATAACTCTTTGCTTCACTTCACCCAGGTGTAAATGGGTACTTGGCTATAGGCAGTGATGGCGATTGTAGAGTGACTTAGCATTGTGTGCGCTGGAAACGGCATCCTGGCTGCATACTCTCCGGGGAGTTAAGAAAGGCTCATGCTTGAACAGGCCTCCCAAGGGTGTAATTGTAAAGTCTGTTGAGACTGACTTCGTCGGTGTAATGGACTATAAAAAAGTCTACATTTACATTTACATTTACATTTTACAATACTTCCAGAAAGTACATAGAAAGCAATTTGTTTTCTTTTGGTGTGGAAGTGTGACATCATGTGGCAGTTCCCATAGGTTAGCATTGGAAATCAAGTGATCTATGTGAGGTAACAGGTTGTTCAGCTGGTTCACTCTGTATCGCATGTCATATCAAATCCGAAGGTATAGTACAACAGTATCTGACTTCATGTCATGTGTGTAAAAATGAAACACTGAAAGTTTTGGCCTGTAGGGGTCATAACATTTGAAAATGCAGTGCCCTGTAATATATCCCATCTCTTCCATGTTAATCTTGGGCCTTGGGGGTGGTACACCCCTCAACCCTGAACCAAGGGACACAAAAAATATTGCTCATGATTTCAACATAGTGATCACAGAGTCGATCCTCCCTTCCCCAGAAAATGAATCCATCCTTCAAAAAATGTGCAACTGTGTATCCCCTTCCTGAGAAAAGCAAGCTGTGCCATTGGCAGCAAACATTTAACAGCATTCAGATTAGGCAGTTGATGAGTATTATGAGTAACGGATGTTTATTAGTAACTTACACAGCTTGTAATCTTCTTCTTTTACTTAGTACTGGAAAGCGAAAACCAATTTTCTCATGAATTTTGTTAGAGTGTATGGAGAGACATGCATGAATGCATCATCACATAGATAGAATTTGCAATTAAGGTGTACATAAAATGTAGTGAAACAATTATACATTCATTCTAATCAAGTAAAGTATGAACGTACAGTAAATGCATGTGAACAATGTTTCATACTACTACCTGTCATATACAATTGCTCAGTTAGCTGCGCCTAGTGTGTTCAAATTGCTAAAATTCTAATGTTTCAAACATCACATAAATTTGGTATTTTGCCAGTTTTCATTGATACAGTGTAGGTGTCTTAAATTACAAAGGCAGCTATTTGGCTTCAGTAAGGTTACTTTAAATAAATCAGTGTGCATCAGATAGTTTGTTCAGTACAAATCCAATTGATGAATCATTCCTCGCAGGTGGATATATTTTGGGGACAACCATAAGATTTTCAGGGTAGATTTCCTTGACATAAAATGATTTAAAATCGCGGTATTGTCTCTGGTAGTCAAACACAATATTTACACTACAGGCTAGCCTTCTTCCAAGTATCAGATGGTAACCATTAGATATCTGGGGGAGGGGGCTTGGTTCGTTTTTTAACAAATAATTTTCTGCCGTGTTTCGGCAAAAATAAGTAAATGTTTTTTTGGCAGTAATGAAGTTTATTCCATCTCTGGCAGAGGTTTTACAAAAGTGAAGGAAAGATTGTCATGCCCACATGCTGGGGGAATTCAGAAAGTTCTGACCAATATAGATAACCTATCCTTTGCCTTTACAGTATTGTTTTTAAATAGCCAGGTGCCTAGGACCATTGAAGTTTATAACTCCTTCCAATGTTACAAATGATTTCATAGATGTAGACACTGAGACTGAATGTGAATTTTTTTTTCTTGGATTTTGGAAAAGTGAAATAAAAATACTTGTGAAATCCATTTTCTGAATATAATAACAGATTCAGTCCCATTGTCAACAATTATGAAATAATCTGAAAGCAAAATAATCACAAAATATGTTAATATTATTTAGTTACCAGGCAATGCCAAGGTAAGCCACATAACCTGTGAAGTTAGGGCAGGCAGCATGAAACTGTTAAGTTATTGATAAAGCAGATGTTCACACTTTACATGATTACAATGCCTGTAATGGGTCAAGGCACACAACCTTGTGTCACACCATGTCTCACTTAACATCCACCAGAACTTGACATTGCATGCCATCCATCCTCCATCAGTAGTGTGATAGTTGGATTACCATCTGTGTGCACATGGTTATAATACTTCCTTGTTTTTGGTTAAATAGTTTTTAAACTGTAAACATTATATTAAATTGTTAGAATTTCGCAGTTCACTTACTTTAATTCACTCATGTGCCACTTTTAGTTACACAAAGATCGTGTAAAGAATGACCAAAGTGATTTTGAAATTAAAGTTATAAAAACCATTCACATACATTGTATGTTTGTCCAGAATGTAAAACACAGTCACCTTTTGACAGCTTTTATCACTTACTTGGGCTGTCTGGCTATATGGCACAGTGGCAACTCAGGGTGGCCCATGCAAGGTGCCACAGAAAAAGCCAACATGTATACCTTTGTGACTGCGTGATACAACTTTTAGAGTAGAGCCCCAATTTTAGAGGGCCCCGTATTGAAATCGGCCCTTCCACCTTGTCGTAAAGAGAGTAATGCTGAAAATGGGAATGTTGGGGCCCACCAACTTATTTTGCAATGGGGCCCGAAATGTTACAGGTGATTTTTACCTCACGATTCTGTTCATTCAGAGTTGCCAGTGAGGAATCAATGCAATGCATAGACTCGCTATGTTTGGTCTCTCAATTATGTGATGATCTGTTGGTCCTAAACCAAGCAGATTAAGCAAACATGTTATGTATTTATGGGCTTAGAACATAAGAATCATTAATTAATCAAATTGCCTGTAACAAAAGCCACTGTGGCTTAATGCTTCCATAGGCATGCACCATGTGGACCACACACAGTTGAGATTTACAAGTTTAATTAGCATAAGGCATTTGCTGTGCTTAATTTATCCTACTAACTCTGACCAGTTTGAAGGCCAGTTTGTATAGAAACACAGAATCATTCATCTATTAGCTACACCTGAATAGCTTCTGTTACTATTTAGAAAGAAAAACAACCTTTAACCACACAAACTCTCCATGACAATGCATAAAAAACATCGAAATTAGATACCAATTGCAATGTATATCTAATAATGTGAGAAGACAAAATCAACAATGGAGTAATATGACCGTTATCAAGGGGAAGGGAAAATGTAGTTTTTACTGAACACCTACAGATGTAAAAACACATGGTTCTATAGATCAAACTGGGCATGTGTATTTTTGCTTGTGCTGAAATATTTGCTACATGTTATGATCCAATCATGGAAAATACTAGCTTTTGCACATTGGAACTTTTTGCCGTGTCATCACATAATTAACTTGTCAGTTAGCATAAAACACTCAGACCACTTGATGGATTGCCTGTAAAGGTAAATTGACTAGAAAGTTGCGGGCCATGGGCGCAGGGGGAGGTGATCTATTTGAGGAAGCAGTGCAATAATGTGCACACATTTTGTGACAATGGGCACTATGGCCTATGCAGTTTTCGTTTTCTGCTGAATGCTGGAATTTACCCTTATGACAGAACTTAACAAGTGCACGGGCTAGGGGCAGTCTGCCAGCCCCTGTCTCATTTTCAGATAAAATGCCATGCATGCTTCTTTTCCTCAAAATAATGCTGAAAGCGAAGACGTCGAGTTATCTCCATGGTAAAAACTCTATTTGAACCCAGTTTATGCAGGTGTGAGGATAAGAATGACAAGAAATGGACTCATAGATCCAGTAAAGAATGATCACAGTGACTTTGAAAAAACAGTTAAAAATCGATTTATACATATAGTACGTTTGTCCAGAATGTAAAACACAGTCTGTCTGGCCTTTTGTGACTGCGTTATAGAACACCAAACTTTTAGAGTAGAGCGCCAATGTGAGAGGGTCCTAAACAGGAAAAGGCCCTTCCACCTTGGCATAAAGAGAATAATACCGAAAATGGGAATGTGGAGGCTTGACTTATTTTGTCAAAGACCCAAAATGTCGGCAGTAAGCCCCTGGTTATTTACAAAGATACAGGTGATTTAATTACCATGCGATTTTGGTAATTCACAGTTGCCAGTGAGGAATCAATGCATTGCATGGACTTGCTTCATTTGATCAGTCAAATTATGTGACGATCTGTTGATCCTGAATCAATCAGATTAAGCAAACATGCTATATATTTAGGGGTTAAGAACATTAGAATCACATACTAATTAAATTGCCTGCATGTAGCAAAAGCCATTGTGGATTAATGCTTCCATATGCGTGCACCATGTGGACTACACACAGTTGAGATTTACAAGTTTAATTAGCATAAGGCGTTTGCTGAGCTTAATTGTTCCTATTAACTGGGACCAGTTTGGTGGCCAGTTTGTATAGAAACACAGAACAATTAATCAATTTGCTGCACCTGAATAGCCTCAGTTACTATGCACACAAAACTTCCATGACAATGCAATAAAACATCAAAATTAGGAAAAATTGCAATGTATATTTGATAATATGAGAGGACAAAATCAACAATGGAGTAACATGACCGTTATCAAGAGGAAAAGAAAATGTAGCTTTTACTAAGCTTCGGCAGCTGTAAAAACAGATGGTCCAATAAATCAAACTGCATGTCGTCAGCCTAAAGCAAAATTGGCCTAAGTCATTTTTGGCAATTTTAGACAAACAGCCAAAAACTGACTTTGGCCAAATTTTTTTTGAAACCAAAATGATTTAGGCTAAAATTCTTTTATGGCGTAGCTGTGATATTAAGCAATTCTCAATAAAATTTAAGAATGAAATGGGAGCAAACAACTTCAATAAAATTAATACACACAATTACCACCGAAAAATATTGATGATATCCGCTAAAATTAGTGATAACGAAATTGGCCTAAGTCCAAATGGCCTAATTGAACAGGACTTAGGCCATTTGTTCGAAAATTTAGTTGGGGTTTTGAGGGGTTTATTGTTAATTTAGGAGTCCAATTTTTTTTAGCACATGTATTATCATAAGGGCCTTCCTATGGCACCAAAAAGGAAAAATGGCCTAAGTCTGACTTAGGCCAATTTTGCTTTAGGCTGACTATGTGTATTTGCTTTGCTGAAATATTTGCATGTGATGATCCAATCATGAAAAACACAATTTTTGTATTGGAACTTTTTGCCAAGTGTCATCACATAATCGACCTGTCAGTTTGCATGAAACACACAAACCAATTGATGGATTGCCTGCAAAGGTAAACTGCATGACTAGAAAGTTCCGGGCCATGGGCGTAGAGGGAGGTGATCTGTTTGGGTAAGCAGTGCATTACCGTGCCCACATTAAGTGACTATAACCAATGCCAGATTTCAGCTGAATGCCGGAATTTATACTGCTGACAGAATAATTTAAGTGGGGTGGGGGAGTCCCTGTCTCATTTGCAAATAGACATAGTTCCCATGCATATTTTCTAATCTAGAAATAATGCAGAGAGTTAAGACTTGTTGTTACAATGTATATGCATTGTGAAAACACAGTTTTATTTGCGACCATTTTTCGACAAGTTCTGGGATAAGAATGATCATATGTCAAATGAATTGGCAAGTATATCAATCTAGCATAACATGCTATGATGCTATATTGCCACCACGTTAGCATCACGCACTGTCACAGGACAAAGCAATAAAGCAATTAGAACCAACCTGAGACAATAAACATGGAATGAAGCAAGCCACAGAAGAATCAATGACTCTCAAATGAGGCGCTTGACCTTTTCCTTGCGAATACACAATGTCTTAGCAGTGTCTTTCATCTGATGTTTTCATATCTGTACCACTGCTCTTCAGTGTGTTTATTTTCTTTGATCCCACCCTTTCCCCCTCTCAAGCCCACTCTGCATACACAGAGTACCTTTCTTCTCTTGCACACGCCTAATTCCTTTTCTTAGACTGCTTGTCTGATATATCTGTATGTTCTTTAATATCAACACATCATTCCTCCTTTGGCTCAACTCACTACTTCCATTTCATAGTGACTGTCTTCAATCCTTTGCTTGTTATCCATTTACACTGCAATATACTCACATTTCCTTGCTTCAAAGGCTGTAACATAACAAGTATCCATTGTTATGGAATGGTAATTTGAGGAAATTCAACAAGATTGGAAAATGTAATTTAATGTTTTGAGATACCAGCTACAAAACACTCTGACATAGTTTCTCTGCAAAAATGACACCATTTTTTTCATCCGCTCTTCTATTCGTCACTTCCACTGCTTAGGACAAGAGCACTACCTAGAAGATTCAACAAGGTAATCTGATAATTGTGTTCACTTTCCCAAAAACAAGAATTCATCTTTTTTCACAAATGGATGAAGGATTATTTTCTAAATAACTACAGAAGTCGAAGAAGTATATTTACTTTAAAGTTTCATGAAAAAACTGCTCCAGGCTTTTTTCATGTCTTATAAAAGCCTTCTTTCGAATGTAGTGAAATTACCAGCTGGTGTTTTAATTACATTGGAGACAATGGGAAAGACATTCGAGTGTTAAGTAATGTTGGAAAAGCTCCAATTTAGAAGAAAAAAAGAAGAAGAGATTCATCAGTGTCACTTTGGTCACATTTGCATGACACATACCTGATAACATGCCGAACTTACAAGCCTGTAATAAAATTTTCGCAAAGCAATTCAATTTCAGAGAAATTATGTCATTGTAGGGTATGATTAGAATGTAACTCAATTGCTGACAATCTGCTTTGTCACACTTTATATTGTGCCTAGTATGATTTGCACCATCTTGCCTTAACCATTTGAAATACTGGGAAAAGTCGAAATATCAAAACCTTTTGTTAAAAAAATATTCTACTTCCCTCTCTGATGTGAGTAACACTTGATTTAATATAATCGTTTGTGATATTCTTATACGCATTACACAACCAATACTTAAACACTTCCAAGAGAGATTCCATGCTATAGTGTTGCAGCATTCACTTTACCATGTAGATTTGATTTTTCTTTATTAAACATTTCCATGAGATTAAAGAGGCCTACTTTATGCCAACACCAATAAATATCAGCAAACAGGCAAAGGCCCCTACATGACACAACTTTATTTGACATCATTTTATAATATCAAACAATAGCGGGGAGGGAATCCGTCAGAATTGTGCACTTGGTGACAAGTTTTTGCAATTTGGCATGGTGTTTGATATGGCTAAGGCAATTTCAAAAACCACCGCACACAAAGTGGGGGACCCCCCTGGTGGCCGGTATGCACAAATCCAATATGGCCGCCACGAAAAACAAAAAATGCCTTATCTTCGTCACTATTCGTTCTAAATTCAAGTGCAATACCTTATTTCCAATGTTTATGATAATTCCAAATCTGTTTCTGGGGTTGGTTTGGTTGTAAATCGTGATTTAATGGGTCTAAGGAACAGCTCAAGGTTATTTTTTGACAGATTTTTGTATTTTCTGCCCTTCAAGGCTTAAACATATTTCTTGTGAGGTATTTGAATTTCAATAAAGTTTGGAGATTATTTTCTCAGAGCTGAAAGCAAAGTCCAAACTATAACCTGTCTTGTTTAAATGGTGCCTTATCTTTTTAAGAACTCATAATGAGGCAAACTGCTACAACTCTGCTGATGGGGCGTAAAACACAAACTCACTCACTCACTCACTGCTACGACTCTCGTTTTGAAGATCATTTCATACTGTGCAACAATGTTAATTGAAATTGAATTCCCATAAAAGACGTTGACTCTCCTGAAATAAATAAGCAATTATTGAACTTATTGACATGGCAACTATTATACGTCACTGAATGTTTCACATCTGAAGTGAACATTCATCTCAGGCCCATATCTATCTGAACTGTCAGAACTAACATGACACCTCCAGTTACTTAGAGCTGCAGGTAAATGGTAACTAGTGATCAAGGGCTTGGCAAAAATCATAATTGCTGCACAGCAACTTACTTTTCTTTTTGGATGGAAGTCAATAACAAGATAATGTGATAATAGATTCTTTGTGGTTTTCTGACTTCAGACCACCTCCAGTGCATTAACACTGGGAGGTGCAAGACAGCCAAAATGCTATCATAAATCCATCATGCAGTGACAGAGAACTTGCTTGTACCACATCTGACAGGTCAATCCAGTGTGGGACCCACTATTCTGATCTGACAGCATGTCCAGCCCAACAATCAGCACCAGACTGTATCAACGCTTAACACAGGTTAACCTAAAGTTGTTAAGTCATTTTAGTGACATTGTGTCAATGCTGAACATGAGTTAGGTAACTAATTTTAATTAACTGAAGTCATACTACAACATGACCAAAAGTTTTTGCCAATCACCTGGCTAGAAGATAAGTTATACGAGTTAACCACTTTAGGATAACCCGTGTTAGGTGTTCATACAATCCAGTACAGGAGAGTAATGTTGCTGAGTGACTGTTGTCCGATGAATACCGCACAACATAGTGGCCACTTTTGAATGTTAAAGAAAGTGACAGCTTATAAAAGCCTGCCTTCCTGTATCATTCAGGGAGATTCTGTCTCACTCAGCTGTTCATAAGTACAACTCCATCATGCATGCACCAGCTCTTCATTGTATGTGATGAGAATCAAGTTTGAGTCATGCTGATTTATGGATTAATGCTAAAAGTGACAGATTGACTTCAGGAATACCTCTCCAAATACGCCATGAAGTCCAAACATTATCTGAGCACTGTGACTTACTGAGGTCTCAGACTTAAACATCTAAAGGTTTGGTCATGGCTAAACCCAAACAACAATTCAAACTGGCCAAAATTATTGAAAAGATGATTGGCAGTAACAGAAAAATCTGAAGAAGGCTTATACAATAGCCTTGTTGAGTAATATGATGAAAGTGCAATATAAGGAGTGTCAACCTCTTCCTGCTAATAGGGTGATATAAATGTAAGACACTAGTCTGGGTGCTCAGAAAAGAACAAACTTGACTTCTACTTTTGATAAGAGGTGCAAATCTGGATGTTGTGTTGCTCTTTGCCCATAAACTGCACGAAGCCTTCCATGTGCCTTGTGGCCGTCTTTCAAGAACTTCAGCCATGATTAAGTTCTTCTGAACTGAGGAACATCTGGTAAGACTTTGACTTTCTGAACTTATCCTCCCTTGCTAATGTCTGGGACTTGAGACGTTGGTTTTTTTGGGTGTCCAACTGAATAACAATGCATCTGCTCAGGCTGTGCTAATTGGTGTTCTGCAGATTAAGGCCCAGAGCCACATTTACCTTGCATTGATTGAGATGGAGTCGTGCATGCCTGAAGAAATCATTAATCAGCAACTTGTCCAAACTCCTCAAATGCTCTAAGGACTTCAGACTTTGAATCATTGTCTTCTTTCTCTGTTGCCCATAGAGATCCCTTGGCTCTCCATCCTCTTCTTAAACTTGACACAATGCTCATCGCTTTAGACAATGGCAATGACAGTCTCAGAGAGAATTTCCTTGCTAGACAATAATCACATCTTTTTTGAAGGCCTGTTATACAGAGGGGTAGATGTTTAGAATTTGGGATGTTTCACACAGAAGGAGAGGCATCCAAAATGCATAGTTTGTGTCTCCAAACATAAATCATGGAAAGAGACCACTGCTAGATTCTAGAAGAGACCAGCTGATTGATTGTTGCCACTGGCTGTTGATGAGAAGGTGATATCACATAAAAGACTAGTAAGAGATTGGTTGGCAAGTGAGTGCAAATTGCTTTTCTCACTTGACTTAAGCAAAATCAGACATGGACAAGATGTTCATGTGCTCAAGGGATATGGAGCTAAGTAAGTGTCAGTTGGTGTGCATACCTTGTCCTCTTTGTGTTGTTTCTTCAAGAAACCACACAAAGGACAAAGTATACACACCAAATTTTCTTATGAAACAATCATGTTCTTGAAGCCAGAGCAAACCAACAGCTCACCAAGGTCTGTGGTCTTTAGATACCAATCTCAATATCATTAGGGAAGCCCATTTTCAAACATCTTGACTTTTGTCTCCCTACTGTTGTACTGAAACGTCACTTTATTACTTCCTCTGTGCACACCTTGAGCTGCTTATTTCTATGACTAGAACCCACTTAGCTTTATAAACTGATGGAATTCTTCACTACAAGTTGAGATTGCTTCTGCACTGCAGCGGATAAAGCTTTTTGACTGACTATGAGAAAACAAACCCGAACATGTGGCAGCCACCGCCAGGAACACTGCTTGGTTAAGAGCAAGGACTCTAGTGAAAGGGTTTACTGTGTAGGAATGTTTCCACAAGGGTTTGCAGTCCATACTGCCTCACTTTACCATATCAACCCACATACTCATAACATAAAATACAACAACCATTTTTTGCTGAAGTTTGATCGTGTCATCTTCATATCAGTGAGTAGGAGAAGAGATGGTTCTTCAACTTCCAGTTTTCTAGTGAGGTCTCTGTGCCTATATAGTCATATATATAGGATTCATCCAGAACATCAATATTGATTTGAATTAACAAAATTTTCTCAATTATCATTGATGTGATTTATCAGAAGTTCTAATGAGTAATAATATCACATTTGATATCATTGGTTTGCCCTTTTAAAGATCACACTGAAAAGTTTCAAGATCTCTGTTATTAAACATTAAGCAGAGTAAAGAGAGCTGAGAGTTATGAATGACTTGCATATCAGTCACATGGCAACATATTTATTGAATAAGGGCACATCAGCAATTATTAAGCCTCTGATGTACATAATGGGCTATTAGATATGCATTAAAACATGCATACATATAGCATTTGTACCCCTTGCGCACCAGACAGAACAGTATCCATTTATTTCAATCTTACATAAAGAACACAATTATAGCACCTATTCATCCCCATAACTTTCCATGCCAATAATAAGTCATGACATGGTACAATTAATTCACATTCATTCAAGTCAGGCACAAGTGAAAATTCCAAAAGGGACAAAATACCAAGTGACGTCTTTTTTACATCTTGCTGCTGCAATGAACATTGATTTTGGCATTGAAATTCACATTTGAGCCACAAAATAACAGCAAGAATGCATTTTCCATAATAAAAATAGTGGAAAATGATGTATTACACATCAATATAGCACAAATAGTGACCGAGATATGCCCGTTTTTGTGTTTTGCGGCGGCCATATTGGATTTTGTGCATACCGGCCACCAGGGGGCGGTCTCACTTTGTGTGCGGTGGTTTTTGAAACCCCTTTGGTCATATAAACACCCATGCCAAATTGCAAAAACTTGTCACCAAGTGCACAATTCTTAGAGATTTTGACAAATTCCCTCCCCGCTACAAGAGTAAGGCAATTATCAAAGTGACAGGTTCTAAGCCAATTACAAAGATCTTGTTTGGGCTTCCTACAGTTGTTGGGATAATGCTTTTTACAGTTGTTGTGGTAATACAACTTCTTGCAATTGCATCTTCAAAGAACTACACATTTCATGATAGTGGCATTTCTACAGGGTCACATATAACAACCACAGCAATGGTTTTTGTCAGTGTTAAGCAACCTTCAGAAAAACAGTAAATGAAAGTGATTCACACAATACATGAATTGCTTGGAAAAGAATGTACTAAATTCGATAATATTTAGCACCCTGAAGTTGAATATCAACTCACGCAGGGACCATTATCCACTGCTAATGCTTAGTTCTCACGAGAGTGGTTAAGTGACGGCGAAGCTGTAGAGGTGCCAGGAAGTTAAGTTTCGCCAACTTTCGGCGTTTCAAGCCATTTTTGGACAATTATGTAATCAATTAGAGGTTATACATCGTCGTTGATGGTTCCTATTATGACGAGGCTCTCGTTTTCTACGCCGAATGGCTCGTAATTACTGACGAGGCAAGCCCCAAAGAGGAAGAGACTTGTGTCGGCGAGTTGTGAGGAGCCTCGGTGCAGTTCCATTGCTTCAATGTTAAACTAGGTTCGCCCAAGGAGTCTCTTGCATAACCCTAGCATCCTCTTGCTTCGCCCTAGCATCCTCTTACTTCGCCCTAATCTTAAATTACGCCCAAGCAAATAGCTGTTACTGTGAGGCAAGTAGCTGTTTCGGCGTTTCAACAGCTTGTTTGCGACGGCGAGTTGTTCTCTTTTTTCGCCGAAGTTTCATTGACTCAATGATAAATAGCCTCGCCCAAGCACTCTCTAGCTTCGCCCAAGCTGCCTCTAACTTCGCCCAAGCTGTCTCTACCTTCGCCCAAGCATTTTGGGGGTCTTTCAGGTCTTTTGCATCGTGGCTTCTTGCTTCGTAAAGATTCAACAGGTTGAATCTTTCGTGAAGCAAGTTCTTGCTTCACCATTAAGGTCACGTGATTTCTAGGAACTTGTGGCGAGGAAGTTTAAGATGCGCCGTAGACGAAAATATCGTCGCCGAATTGTTGAATGTAGTTTAACAACCTCCCACTTTCCTGGAAAAGCAAGAAGCGCCGCAACAAGAACCCTCTGTTACGTCTCCGTGTGAACTAGGCATAAGCTGCAGTGGATTATACAGGGCCGGACTGGCGACATTTTGGGCCCATGGCAAAATAGGTAGATGGACCTCCACATTCCTATTTTTGGTATTGCTCTACTAACGCCAAGGTGATAGGACCCTTTCTATATACAAGGCCCTCTCACATTGGGGCCCTTTCCTAAAAGTTTGATTGTATCACAGTCACAAACTTGGTCATTAAGGCAGATATTTGGGCTTCTTTATTTTTTTGTTTTTTGGCATCTTGCATGGGCCACCTAAATGGTTAAGCCCATGGCAGCTGCCACTCTCATAGTTTTTCATATGAAAGAATTAGCACACTTTGTAATATCCTCTGCCCGGGGTGCTGCTCTTTGGCTGCCCTGAGCTGTAATTAGTTGGAGGCTCACCACAAATTTCTGCACACCAGGAGACCAAGAAGATATACAAATTTATATTTATAAATACAATATGTTTATTCATAATTTTCCACGAAATTCAATATGAAAGTTCCTTCTGAATGTTCTGCTCACATGATATATATTTTTTCTCTGTCACTGTGTGGGGAAAGTTTACTTTAGATATGAATATATCTGTTTTTAATATGATGCTCTTTGTCGCAATTTAAGCTATTCCAAGAACTTAAATGACATTAAGTCCCAAATACAATTGAAGAAAATCCAATTAATTTAAGCTGTCACATCTTAAATTTATAAATCTCCACGAAATCAAAAGTTTCAGCAAAATTCTTCTCCAGGGCTCCCTTTTTCAGCTTCCTTTTTTCTATTTTGCATTGAGTTGTAGTTGCCTAGAGTAGATTCATGTGTTCAACAATTCACTCCTTACCTAAATGTTTTCATGTATGTGGTAGGTCTCTCTCATTAAATTTACCTTTTTCAATTTTATGAAGGATTTGATTTAAAGCACTTACCCAAAATAAGTAACTAAATCATAATACCTACACGATAAAACAAAACATAAATTTAGATAATTATTTCACTAATCTTGCTAAAATGTAGGTCCTTCTATGTTATAAATGATTTCATCACTGTAGATACTGAGACTTAAAGTGAATTTATTTTCTAGGACATGTTTTCTATAGGGAAAAGTTACATACAAAAACGTATGGTCAAGGCACACAACCTGGTGTCACACCATGTCCTATTGTCCTACTTAAAACGTCCACCAACTTGAAATTGCATGCCGTCCATCCTCCATCAGCTGGTGTTAATTGGATTTGCCATCTATGTGCACATGCTTAGAATATTTCCTCTGTTTTTGACTATGTTTTTAAACTGTCCTCATGTTAAACATTGCATTAAATTGTAAGAATTTTGCCGCACACTTACTTTGTAACTTCCACTAATTTGCCTCTTTTAATTTCACATAGATCGAGTAAAGAATGATCAAAGTGACTTTGAAATAAAAGTTAAAAAACTATTCACACTGTCTGGCCTTTTTGTAACAGTGACAGCTCCCACAGCCCAATCACTCATGCAAGGTGGCACAAAAAAAGCCAACATGTACTTTTGTGACTGCGTTATAGAACACCAAACTTTTAGAGTAGAGCCACAATGTGAGAGGGCCCTGAACACGAAAGGCCCTTCCACCTTGGCATAATGAGAGTTACCTAAAATGGGAATGAGGGAGCTTGCCTTATTTTGCCACAGACCCGAAATGTCGTCAGTGAGCCCCTGACTATTTATAAAGTTACAAGTAATTTTAATTACCACACCATTCTGGTCATTCACAATTGCCAGTGAGGAATCAATGCATTGCATGGACTTATTACTACATTTGATCTGTCAAATTATGCGACGATCTGTTGGTCCCGAATCAATCAGATTAAGCAAACATGCTATATATTTAGAGGCTAAGAACATTAGAATCACATACTAGTTAAATTGGCTGCATGAAACAAAGCCATTGAAGCTTAATGCTTCAATAGGCGTGCACTATGTGGACTTCACTTAGTTGAGATTTACAAGTCAGCATAAGGCGTTTGCTGAACTTACTTTATCCTAATAATTGGGACCAGTTTCATGGCCAGTTTGTGCTGAAAAACAAAATCATGCATCTATTTTCTACACCTGATTAGCTTCAGTTACCTCTTTAGAAAGAAAAACAACCCTTAAGCACACAAACTCTCCATGACAACATAAAAAACATAAAAATTATGAAAAATTTGCAATGTATATTTAATAATGTGAGATGACAAAATCAACAATGGAGAAACATGACCGTTATCAAGGGGAAAAGAAAATGTAGCTTTTACTAAGCTTCTGCAGCTGTAAAAACAGATGGTCCAATAAATCAAACTGTGCATGTGTATTTGCTTTGCTGAAATATTTGCTACATGTGATGATCCAATCATGAAAAACACAAGTTTTTGCACATTGGAACTTTTTGCCAAGTGTCATCACATAATCGACCTGTCAGTTTGCATGAAACAAACCAATTGATAGATTGCCTGCAAAGGTAAACTGGATGACTAGAAAGTTCCCGGCCATGGGCGTAGGGGGAGATGATCTGTTTGGGTAAGCAGTGCATTACCGTGCCCACATTAAGTGACTATAACCAATTCCAGTTTTCAGCTGAACGCCGGAATTTAAACTGCTGACAGAATAATTTAAGTGGGGTTGGGGAGTCCCTGTCTCATTTGCAAATAAACATAGTTCCCATGCATATTTTCTAATCTAGAAATAATGCAGAGAGTTAAGACTTGTTGTTATCTGCATTGTGAAAACTCAGTTTTATTTGCACCCATTTTCGACAAGTTCTGGGATAAGAATGATCATATGTCAAATGAATTGGCAAGTATAACAATGTAGCATATTATGCTATGATGCTATATTGCCACCAGTGACCAAAAGGAAATGTTCAGGTTAGCATCACGCACTGTCACAGGACAAAGCAATAAAGCAATTAGAACCAACCTGAGACAATAAACATGGAATGAAGCAAGCCACAGAAGAATCAATGACTCTCAAATGAAGCGCTTGACCTTTTCCTTGCGAATACACAATGTCTTTGCAGTGTCTTTCATCTGATGTTATCATATCTCTACCACTGCTCTTCAGTGTTTATTTTCTTTGATCCCACCCTTTCCCCCTCTCATGACCACTCTGCATACACAAAGTACCTTTCTTCTCTTGCATCCGCCTAATTCCTTTTCTTAGACTGCTTAATATCAACACATCATTCCTCCTTTGGCTCAACTCACTACTTCCATTTCATAGTGACTGTCTTCAATCCTTTGCTTGTTATCCACTTACACTCACATTTCCTTGCTTCAAAGGCTGTAACATAACAAGTATCCATTGTTATGGAATGGTAATTTGAGGAAATTCAACAAGATTGGAAAATGTAATTTAATGTTTTGAGATACCAGCTACAAAACAATCTGACATAGTTTCTCTGCAAAAATGACACCATTTTTTTCATCCGCTCTTCTATTCGTCACTTCCACTGCTTAGGACAAAAGCACCACCTAGAAGATTCAACAAGGTAGTCTGATAATTGTGTTCACTTTCCCAAAAACAAGAATTCATCTTTTTTCACAATATAGCGGATGAAGGATTATTTTCTAAATAACTACAGAAGTCGAAGAAGTATATTTATTTTAAAGTTTCATGAAAAAACTGCTCCAGGCTTTTTTCATGTCTTATAAAAGCCTTCTTTCGAATGTAGTGAAATTACCAGCTGGTGTTTTAATTACATTGGAGACAATGGTAAAGACATCAGAGTGTTAAGTAATGTTGGAAAAGCTCCAATTTAGAAGAAAAAAAAAAAGAAGAGATTCATCAGTGTCACTTTGGTCACATTTGCGTGACACATACCTGATAACATGCCGAACTTACAAGCCTGTAATAAAATTTTCGCAAAGCAATTCAATTTCAGAGAAATTATGTCATTGTAGGGTATGATTAGAATGTAACTCAATTGCTGACAATCTGCTTTGTCACACTTTATATTGTGCCTAGTATGATTTGCACCATCTTGCCTTAACCATTTGAAATACTGGGGAAAAGTCGAAATTTCAATACCTTGATATGAGTAACACTTGATTTAAATATTCGTCTGTGATATTCTTATACGCATTACACAACCAATACTTACAATAAACATTCCAAGAGAGATTCCAAGCTATAGTGTTGCAGCATTCACTTTACCATCTAGATTTGATTTTTCTTTATTACTCATTTCCATGATATTAAGGAGGCCTACTTTATGCCAACACCAATAAATATCAGCAAACAGGCAAAGGCCCCTACATGACACAACTTTATTTGACATCATTTTATAATATCAAACAAGAGTAAGGCAATTATCAAAATGCCCATACCGTGTCTTGTTAATATGAGATATTGCAAAGTGACAGGTTCTAAGCCAATTACAAAGATCTTGTTTGGGCTTCCTACAGTTGTTGGGATAATGCTTTTTACAGTTGTTGTGGTAATGCAACTTCTTGCAATTGCATCTTCAAAGAACTACACATTTCATGATAGTGGCATTTCTACAGGGTCACATATAACAACCACAGCAATGGTTTTTGTCAGTGTTAACCAACCTTCGGAAAAACAATAAATGAAAATAATTCACACAATACATGAATTGCTTGGAAAATAATGTACTAAATTCAATAATATTTAGCACCCTGAAGTGGAACCACAACTCATGCAGGGACCATTATCCACTGCTAATCTGCAGTGGATTATACAGGGCCGGACTGGCGACATTTTGGGCCCGTGGCAAAATAGGTAGATGGACCTCCACATTCTTATTTTTGGTATTGCTCGACTTACGCCAAGGTGATAGGAACCTTTCTATATACAAGGCCCTCTCACATTGGGGCCCTTTCCTAAAAGTTTGATTGTATCACAGTCACAAACATGATCATAAAGGCAGATATTTGGGCTTCTTTTTTTTTTTATTTTTTGGCACCTTGCATGGGCCACCTAAATGGTTAAGCCCGTGGCAGCTGCCACTCTCATAGTTTTTCATATGAAAGAATTAGCACACTTTGTAATATCCTCTGCCCGGGGCGCTGCTCTTTGGCTGCCCTGAGCTGTAATTAGTTGGTGGCTCACCACAAATTTCCGCACACCAGGAGACCAAGAAGATATACAAATTTATATTTATAAATACAATATGTTTATTCATAATTTTCCACGAAATTCAATATGAAAGTTCCTTCTGAATGTTCTGCGCACATGAGGGTGATGTAGATTGTACAAAAAAAAATAAACTTTTGAATTTTCAATGGGGCACCCCCCTAATATGTTCTAATATATGAAAAAAAAATTCAGTAAAAATTTGAGCCAAATCGGACAAATTTTAGAGGGTGCTACCGCAATTTGAAATATAACATTGTATTGCAATGGGCGAAATCCCAGTTTTATGGGTGATGGGTGAAGGAAGTTGTCTAACCAATAGAGTGTTGGTAATTTTTTTCTTATTTAAGCTTTCCACTATTCTCATCAAAAATCAATTCCTATTTTGCCAATATCCAGTCATTTCAGGCTACTGGGCACTCCTAAAGCAACAAATTTTGCCCGATTTTTACAGCATTAAGGTTAGACGCGGTATGGAATAACATAACCAGGAATAAAGGTACACAAATTTAAGTTACACCATCTTATTAAGTAGGAAAATAGCTTTTATTTGAATACCAACATTACTATGTTGCTGTATTCTATAGTATTACGGCAGTGCTTTGAATATTTGGAATTTTCGCAAAATAATTGTTAATGACAAATAAGCTAATTCAACGGGGTCAGATGGTCAGAATATAGCAGTGTTGGTATTCAAATTAAAACTCTTTTCATGCTCCATCTATTGAAGTAACTTTCATTTCTGTGACATTGAAACTCATAATGTTATTAAATACCGCGAATTTGGTATATTTTGACTATTTTATCTTCGTTAGTTTGGTGGTAGCAGCATGGAGAAGTCAAAAATAATCCAAATTTGCATTGATCCGCTGTTCTGACAACCAGACCCAAAAATTATGACCATGTCGCATTGGTTTGGTGCACCAGGTATAGTTGAACTCGCTACATGCCAAATTATGGGATATTTTCGGATTGAATACTAATGTTAATTTTCATGATGCGGTAGGACCCTCTAATTTTTGTCCGGTTGAGCTCAAATTTTTGCTGAATTTTTGTTTCATATATTGGAACAACTTCAGGGGGTGCCCCATTAACATTTCAAAACTTCACTTTTTTGCATCACCCTAGCTCACATGATTTTTTTTTTTCTCTGTCACTGTGTGGGGAAAGTTTACTTTAAAATTATGAATAAATCTGTTTTTAATATGATGCTCTTTGTCCACAATTAAGCTATTCCAAGAACTTAAATGACATTAAGTCCCAAATACAATTAAGGAAAATTCAATTAATTTAAGCTGTCACATCTTAAATTTATAAATCTCCAAGAAATCGAAAGTTTCAGCAAAATTCTTCTCCAGGGCTGCATTTTTTCAGCTTCCTTTTTTCTATTTTGCATTGAGTTGTCGTTGCCTAGAGTAGATTCATGTGTTCAACAATTCACTCCTTACCTAATTGTTTGCATGTATGTGGTAGGTCTCTCTCATTAAATTTACCTTTTTCAATTTTATGAAGGATTTAATTAAAAGCACTTACCCAAAATAAGTAACTAAATCATAATACCTACACGATAAACAAAACATAAATTTAGATAATTATTTCACTAATCTTGCTAAAATGTAGGTCCTTCTATGTTATAAATGATTTCATCACTGTAGACACTGAGACTGAAAGTGAATTTATTTTCTAGGACATGTATTCTATAGGGAAAAGTTACATAAAAAAACTTATGGTCAAGGCACACAACCTTGTGTTACACCATGTCCTACTTAAATCATCCAACTTGAAATTGCATGCCGTCCATCCTCCATCAGCTGGTGTTAGTTGGATTTGCCATCTGTGTGAACATGCTTAGAATATTTCCTCTGTTTTTGACTATGTTTTTACACTGTCATCATGTTAAACATTGCATCAAATTGTAAGAATTTTGCTGTACACTTACTTTATAACTTCCACTAGTTTGCCTCTTTTAGTTTCACATAGATCAAGTAAAGAATGATCAAAGTGACTTTGAAATAAAATTTAAAAAACTCTTCACACTCATTGTACATTTGTCCAGAATCTAAAACACAGTCTGTCTGGCCTTTTTGGCACAGTGACAGCCACGGCCCAATCACTCACGCAAGGTGCCACAAAAAAAGTCAACATGTACTTTTGTGACTGCATTATAGAACACCAAACTTTTAGAGTAGAGCCCCAATGTGAGAGGGTCCTGTACAGGAAAAGGCCCTTACACCAATACACCATGGCATAAAGGGAGTAATACCAAAAATGGGAATGTGGGGGCTTGACTTACTTTGCCAAAGACCCGAAATGTCGCCAGTTAGCCCCTGGTTTTTTACAAAGCTACAGGTGATTTAATTACCATGCGTTTCTGGTCATTCACAGTTGCCAGTAAGGAATCAATGCATTGAATGGACCTGCTTAATTTGATTTGTTAAATTGTGTGACGATCTGTTGGTCCTGAATCAATCAGATTAAGCAAACAAGCTATATATATAGGGGCTAATAACATCAGAATGACATACTAATTAGATTGCCTGCATGTAACAAAAGTCGTTGAGGCTTAATGCTTCCATAGGCGTGCACCATGTGGACTACATGTAGTTGAGATTTACAAGTTTAATGAGCATGTTAAGGTGTTTGCTGAGCTTACTTTATCCTAGTAGCTGGGACCAGTGATGGCCAGTTTGTGTTGAAACACAGAATAATTCATCCATTTGCTCCAACTGAATAGCCTCAGTTACTATTTAGACAGAAAAACAACCTTTAAGCACACAAACTCTCCATGACAATGCAAAACAATTTTAACAATAGGAAAAGATTGCAATGTATATTTAATAATGTGAGATGACAAAATCAACAATGGAGTAATATGACCGTTATCAAGGGGAAAAGAAAATATAGCTTTTACTAAGCTTCTGCAGCTGTAAAAACAGATGGTCCAATAAATCAAACTGTGCAAGCCTCAGAAGAATCAATGACTCTCAAATAGAGCGCTTGACCCTTTCCTTGCGAATACACAATGTCTTTGCAGTATCTTTCATCTGATGTTGTCATGTCTCTATCACTGCTCTTCAGAGTGTTTATATTCTTTGATCCCACCCTTCCCCCCTCTCTTGCCCACTCTGCATACACAGAGTACCTTTCTTCTCTTGCACGCGCCTAATTCCTTTCCTTCAACAGCTTGTCCGATATATCTGTATATTCTTTAATATCAACAAATCATTCCTGCTTTGGCTCAACTCACTACTTCCATTTCATAGTGACTGTCTTCAATCCTTTGTTTGTTATCCACTTACACTCACATTTCCTTGCTTCAAAGACTGTAACATAACAGGTATCCATTGTTATGAAATGCTAATTTGAAATTCAAAAAGATTGGAAAATGTAATTTAATGTTTTGAGATACTGGCTACAAAACAGTCTGATATAGTTTCTCTGCAAAAAATGACACAATTTTTTAATCCACTCTGATATTTGTCACTTCTCAAGCTTAGGACAAAAGCACCACCTAGAAGATTCAACAAGGTAGTTTGGTAATTGTGTTCACTTTTCCAAAAACAAGGTTTCATCTTTTATCACAAGTGGATGAAGTATTATTTTCTAAATAACTACAGAAGTCGAGGAAGTATTTACTTTAAAGTTTCAAGGTAAAACTGCTCCAGGCTTTTTTCATGTCTTATAAAAGCCTTTTTGCAAATGTTGTGAAATTACCAACTGGTGTTTTAATTACATTGGAGACAATGGGAAAGACATCGGAGTGTTGAGAAATGTTGGAAAAGCCCCAATTTAGAAGAAAAAATATCCATGATATACTATGTATATCCGAGCTACACACTGTTTCCATGTGTAATCCTGTATATATTTTTAAGTTTGCTAGTAATAATAAAGAAATCCCTATGTCGTCATGACTCCCTGCACTAGACTGACTCTCTTATGTGACCGCTTTCCTCCATGCATTTAGTGTTCGTACACGTAGAATATTTGCATCCTCAGGCGAAATCGCAACTAATGCAGGAAGCACTTCAGATTCATTTGATTTTCACACATTCCCAAGACAATGAATGGATGGATGATCGAGGCTTTATGTCATGCATCTGAGCACTTGATAGGCAATTAAGGATGGGAGAATGAGGCAAAGGATGATTGAAAATGCCATCCAACATAGGCCAAGGTGATCCACAAAGAGAGTGATTCGAACCCTGGACCCAAAATTGGCAGCCCAGCATGCCACCACTGAACCAACCCCCCCCCCCCAAAAAAAACATCCCCAAAACAGATTTGTGCTACTTTATAATAGAGGGGGGAACAAAAACACTTTTTCTCTCAAAACCCTCATGTGACCCCCCTAATTTTTGACAAATTATATGAAAACACCATTTCCAGAAGGATTTGTCTATGAGTTGGTTTTTCAGCCTGCTACCAGCATTTTGGCGTACAGTAAATTGAAGAATTAGCGCAAATTCGCGGTTTGCCGTAATATTGTCAATTTTGAAGTTAGGTAGAAAAGAAGTACGCCATAGCATTCAGTGAAGAAAAAGCTTTAATTTGAATACCCACATTGCTATGCTACTGATATTTTAAGGCATAGCCAGCATCTCAAAATATTCCATTAAAATTCTCCGAATTTGTGAAAAATTAGGTTAAACAGTCTAATACTAAGTTTTATACCAATGTGAAAGATTGCATATATAATTCTCAATTTGTTTATGATACAATATAATTACATCATCAATAATAGTTTGTGTTCAAGGATACCAGAGACAGCAATGCAATTTATTTTCAGCAATTTGCAATCATCGTTGACGACACTTGAGATAGAGCGTCTCTGTAATTTTGGAGTGTCACGCTGCTGCGATCTGATTTCTTGCCCAGTAGGATTTTCAAATTCTTTGAAAATTCATTGACAGTTAATAGTCTACGAGGTTTTACATTAGTGTTAAAAATTCTAAATATCAAATGGTTTCGTGGTAAGGAAACTGAGGTGTCCCTGGAATATGTCACCTCTGCCCGCATGCGTTTGGATTTTTCTGCTTGATTGATCGTGACATTTTCTACATAGCTATCAATTTCTTCAGCAGAGGTGAAAGGTCCTCCTGCTTCTTTAAGCTGCTCAAGAATTGTCAGCTTTCTGTTGTCAACTCGAAGAGATTGTGTCTCCTTGCTGTTGAGGCCAGCTGCACTCAATTCTTGTTGACGCACACTCCAACTGGCACGAAGCTCTTTTATCGCATTTACTGAATTCGCCATTTTATGGAAGTTCAGTCCACTGTTCTGTCGCAATTTTGAAGTGCCTTTCAGAATGACACCTCGTGAAGCTGCATTTAGACTAGCCTTCTTTTTCAACCTGTGATCAATGTCACCACATTGACGTTCCTGCTCCAAATTGTTCACTGGCACCAAGTCTACGTTACTAGCTTGCTCAAAAACCGGATATTCAGACTCGAAGTTTCCAAACCCATAGTATTTTCCTCGTTGCCGAGCTAGTGTTTCAGAAAGGCCTGGCATCATGGTTTGGGCAAGTTGCACGCAATCTTCCAGGTGATTGTTTGCCATGGTGACAACAGCATCGACTACAACATCGCGATAGTCTGCCTTTACTGCTGAGAACTGGTTTCCAGAAACACCAGACAAAGCTGGTCGTTCGAAGTGGAAGAAGTCATTCGTCACTATGAGAGTACCTAAGTCGCTGTATAGGGACACGAAATATTCCTTCAAGTTTGAATGGTTGGATGAATTGCTGATGGTTTTAGCATGGAAAGGTGATACCAATTGAATTCCGAAAGCAGCAATTACTGCAATGACAACTTGAATATATTCAAGTTGCATGGCATCTCGAACTAAGCATGCCAACTTGTTTGTGACATATTCATGGCTGCTTAGGAAAGTCTTGAAATCTTCCCAGTGATAGCAAACAATCGCACAGCACCTGGATAAAGACCCAAATCTGGCGTCTTTCAAATGAAACAAGTGAACTTGGCGCTTTGATTTGTGCATGAAAGTGACAAAGTCTTTGTGATAGTTCCAGGGTTTGTTTTTCATGTCTGAACAAAACAGGTTCAAGATCCAAGACACAGCTGACATAGTGACTGCATCTTGTTTATCAATTTGGATGTCTACCAGGAATCCACTGAAAAGCCGGTCCATGCCCATAGTTTGTTCGACCTTGTTTACTACAGTGGAGAAGGACCTGTCAAAAGCTAGAGTGGTATGACTATCACAGAACAGTTGACCTGCAGTGTCGGTCCTTCCCAGCTTGTCCGCAAGAGATTCTGCAATGCCCTTGTTGTGTGCAGTGGCATCAGTCATATGGCAGTCAACTGTCGCGTACAGCTCTTCAGTCGAATATGATGATGCAGCTGAAACCAAGTCAATACCATGTTTTATGGTGTCGGCGACATTGTCTCTTGTTTCTCGGCACAAGTTAACTGTAGGCAATGGCAGATATTCACTTTTATCAATGTGAAGCCCAGCAGTGGCAAATGTTCCTACAACCTTTCTTGTAGTGGAGTCAGTAGCATGAGTGATAATGTGGCCTTCTTTCTTAGCAGAAATTATTGAGTCTGCTACTAATGAGAGAGACGATGCCTCGATTTTTGACAACATATGACGTATGGCCCTTCTTGTTGGCAAGATATCAATGCTTTTGAAAGTTGGATTATCTTCATCCGGTGATTCAGTTTCTTCAGGTAATTTCCAGTTTCTTTTGAATAGCATATTTCCAACTACCATAATTGCTAATTGACACTCTCTGTAGGAGAAACCATAACCATCAAGCTCAGCAATTGTTAAATAAACATCGTCACGTACACTTTTACTTGAACAACGAATATGCTGAAATTCAGGCGGCAGTGGATCATCATCATTTCTGGCTTGAGAATCACAAGTTGACCTCGTAGACACTTTAGAACTTTCATCAAACTGCCGTTTGCGGGATTTTCTACCATCAAGAGGATCATCAGCTTCCAAGGAATAGTCTGAGTCATTAGCAGTGCGGTCGTAGTCATTCGTCTCTGCTTCAACTTCCATAGCCAGTTCTTCAAAATCACATGTCACTGACTTGGCATCCATTGTCATGGATTGACGCCTCACAGATGCTTCTTGCTTGATTTTCTGTTTTTCTTGATGATCATGCCAAGATCTGTCCACTTGTTTGACACAGATTGCCTTGCGGTCAGAACGCATCGACTGTAGATATTTGAAATCCTCCTCTAACATTGGGATACCATATTGTGCCTCCATGATTTTTTGTTGTTCCTTGTCTTCACAGAAAATGTCAAACAACTGGTCTGCCTGTGTTTTGAAATTTAAAACAGTCTCTTTCCAAAAGTCATTCCGTTTATTCTTAGCAGTTCGTGACAACTTTCTAAATTGTTCAAAGTCCTTTTTCAGCTTCTTAACTACTGTTTTTCTGCAGACTGGATAAACATTCTGAGACACCCAGTGATCAAGTAAGAGGGCAGCTGTCCTTGCCACTGCTTTGTCATAGTTGCCAGTGTCTTTGAAGTTATATCTCACAACACCGATTACTTCCTTCAGAGCAGGAAGTTTGTTTCTGTTAAAACTTGAAACTTCTGGACACACATCATTCAAATCATACTTTTCCGAACATTCTGTACTTCTAAGCACAGGGCGACTGGGTTCTTTTCTGGTCTCCATGTTTCAGTCATTCAATTCTGAAAAAAGAATTTTCGAGAAATTAGTTTGACATGAAAGATATTTAAGGAAATAAAATTGTACAATATGCTAGGACTGTATGTCTTTCGACTGAAATCAACAATATGTAATACTAGCTACAAGAATGAAACTATTTACAATACCTGTCATGTTGGTATTCATTTGAAAGGATTTTTTCCAAGGATTCCAAATATGCTATTAGTTTTGTTATAGTTTCAAAATTGACAAAGTTATTAGCAACCGCGGATTTGCGTAGATCGGCAAACGCGGTCATCACAAATATGCTGGTAGCAGGCTGGAAACACATTTTAAACCAGTTTAAATGGTCGATTAATCATTTTTAAGATAAAAATAAAAAATTTAGGGGGTCCCGCCAAGGTTTTGCATTTTGTTCCCCCCCCTATTTATAATTTTTCCAAAAGAAAGTTACAATATCAAAGCATGATATTTGAAATATATCCTTTTCTGGGATGTGTTTACATTCAATGGAATTCTTTCTCTGTCACTGTGTAGGGAAACTTTACTTTAAATATGAATAAATCTGTTTTTCAAATGACATTCTTTGTTCACAATTAAGCTATTTCAAGAACTTAGATAACATTAAATCCCAAATGCAATTAAGGAAAATTCAATTAATTTAAGCTGTCACATCTAAAATTTATTTATAAGTCTCCCATGATTCAGAAATTGAAGCAAAATTCTTCTCCCTGCATTTTTCAGCTTCCTTTTTTTGTATTTTTCATTTAATGTCTCCAAGACATTTTTCTGTGCTTCAGGATTAGATTAGTGAGTCGTCACAATCTAGTCCTTGATTGTTCGCATGTAACTTTGCAAGTGGTGGATCTAAGTAATTAAATAGCCTCTATTTGAATTTATTTTTTCCAATTTCATCAAGGATTTCATTTTAAGCACCCACACAACATAAGTTATAAAATAAGCAAGCATCTCTAAAAACATGATCATGTGATAAATTAATTGGCATGATTCTTGCATCAGTGATGCTAAGGCTATCTTCAATGGCAAATCATTGAAGGGTGTACTGTACTTACTTTCAAGAGCGACTGCAATTACTGCGTAGTTCTACATGTATGTTATATCTCAAGCTAGTGGCAATTTCATAGAATTAAATCCAGGATAATATAAGATTATTGGATGCAAAACCCTTTACTTCCAAAGTTATGACACTGCTCACTGAGTGCCAAAATCGGTGTGAAGTAACACTAATTTTTTTGCATGTCAAGTGTACAGGCTGTAATTGTTCATTCCCAGTCATGTATTTTTTTCCATTCACTTCTTACAAACCCAGTTACAGCTTTTTTCATGAGTGGATCATCATTATTTTTTAATTAATTTACCGAAGGCAGAATGGGCCCTTACAAAGACATTTCAGCAAAAGAGCTCCAGGCTGCTTTTCCTGTCATATAAAAGGTTTTACTTTTTTGTGAATGCTGTGAATTTACAGTCCTTGTCATACTTACGTGGAATCTCCAGTTTTTTTTCTATGTTGTTGAACTGTGATGTAAGAGATGACTCTATTCTAGCATTGCAATATATGTAAATTAACTACAAGCTGTGATGTCATTTCAAACTGGGTCAGATTCCCCAGCTTCTAGCCAATGTTGATCCTCCCGAACTGAGCATCACAGTTTCAACACAGTGTCAGAGTAAGAGTTTTATCAGGGATAGCCCCTACAACTACGTCATCACAGCTTGATAGCCAATGGGCTGACCGTAAACTACGTCATCACAGTTCAAACATTGATATATTGAAAGAAGCATTACATTTTTTATCCCAATGATTTATCACAGCAATCACCAGTCTAATCCTACCAAATGGCAGCTTTGTGAGCATTCACAGTAGACAACTGTTATAATCCCCACAAGGTTGTTTGATTAATCTACAAACTTGCTAACTTACAAATTCAAACTTCGATGGAAGTTGGTATAAACAGAAGGCTTTGAAACTTTGTTTGTAAACACATGGCTTATGTTATGTGTATTTGTTCTGGCAGCCCATTGGCTGAGAGGCTGTGATGACTTAGGGTGTGTCAATTTTTAATTTTTATGCAAATTCAAAAAGCACTAGGGCCTAAAAGGTGCGTTTTGACCTGGGAAATCCAAATCTGTTCTCGAAATGGTGATACGACAATTCTTACCTACTTCAATTTTGGTCCAAAGTTTCAATGTTTTTTTCGTTTTCGACCATTTTCGCCAATCCGCGGTTCTCTATAACTTTGTCAGTATGTGTCATACAACATTCTTATTGACATGGTTGGAAAGCTCTCAAAAAGACCTTCATTTTGCATACCAACTTCAATGGTCTAGGACGATTTCTTGATTCCCATTGGCTTTTCAGTCTGCACTTTTTAGAATGAAAATGTTGCAGATTGTCTAATCCTGTTAAAAAAAGACTTTTGAATTTTTTTCACTGATTAGTTGCAGTGATTTGCATGCTATAAGTGCCAGAATGACAAAATATAAAAACCTTTTTGATTTTTACCGTGGGAATGCCTGGCTTGTGAGTGATGAAGCTTTTTTGTTAATGTCAGTTGAAAACTCGTAAAATGTGAGATGGGGTCTGTAGCATTTCATATCATATCTTCATCAGAATTTATTGCAGGGCAACATGAGTGGTACCACATGATAGAAAATACTCTTAGCATTCTCATGGTACCAGTGATGTTGTCCAATATATAATTATTATGAAGTTAAAATACGAAATATAACAGCTCCTCCCTGATTTGTTGCAATACTTCAAACAAAATTCCGCTTTAAAACTTCCAAGCTCATAAAGCAGGATTTTCCATAGCCAAAAATTTTAAAAATATTTTATTTGCTCTTTCTTGAACTTGGAGAATGTGTATCACTGCAATTATCAGTGAAAAAAATTCAAAACCCCTTTTTTAACAGGATTAGACAGTCAGCAACATTTTTGTTTCTAAAAAGTGCAGACTGAAGAGCCAATGGGAGTCAAGAAATCGTCCTAGACCATTAATGTTGGTATGCAAAATGTAGGTCTTTTTGAGAGCTTTCCAACCATGGCTATAATAATACTGTATTACAAATATTGATAAAGTTATAGAGAACCGCGGATCGGCGAATATGGTCGAAAAATGAAACTTTGAACCAAAATTGAAGTAGGTAAGAATTGTCGTATCGCCATTTCGAGAACAGATTTTGATTCCCCAGGTCAAAATGCAACTTTTAGGCACCAGTGCTTTTTGAATTTACATAAAAAATTAAAATTGACATACCCTGCTGTGATGTCAAACTTGCATGGGTTTTTCCCAGACCCAATTTTAACTCTGACACTGAGTTGAAACTGTGATGCTCAGTTTGGTGGAATCGCATTGGCTAGAAGCTAGGGAATCTGACCCAGTTTGAAATGACATCACAGCTTGTAGTTAATTTACATATATTGCAATGCTAGAATAGAGTCATCTCTGACATCACAGTTCAGCAGCATAGAAAAAAAACTGGAGATTCCACGTAAGTATGACAAGGACTGTAACAACTGTTGTCCTAATAACTTGTGTAACAATCGAAATGTCATCAGCCTTTTAAGTGATCATGGAAATATCCCAAAGTGTTTCATGGTTATATATCTATGCAACTGCAAATTGACCATGACAAAAAAAGTAATTGTGACAACCATTCTGATTAAACATTATAACGTCTCAAAGAAGTCATTTTTGTGTTTATTGGTCACTTTGCCATTTCGTCAACGCAGTCCTGTAGGGTAATGTTCTTTGAGTCGGACACTTAAATTCTGTACATGTTTAAAAAGTGATATCTTACTTGGCCTATGGGTCAGTAATTGTCAACCAGGGCCTCAAATTAATAGTTTTTGCCAAATCTAACATAAAATTGACAATTGGCATAAAACACAATAACTAAATTTGTGTTAAATTTCTGAAATAAGAAATGACATTGGGTATCTTTGAGTCAGACAGCTGTGTTGTAAAAACATGACATCAAAGGTATAGGTGCTTTAGAGCCTTCCCTTGAATCGAGAAAGCTCATATTTGATCACAAATGGGCTAATAAGCTTACAAGTAACTGAACGACATGGAAACTGGAGTCAAATCAATACCATAGGTGCCGAAGGATGCTTCAAATCTGACAAAAATTCACTAAAATAGACAATTTTATGACAAAAAATTCGGAGAAAAACGGGAATTTTACCCAATCTTTATAGCCATGAAAAACACACTTAAGGTGACTCAAGCGTGGTAGTTTGATCATACAGATTTTTCTAAAATTTTGCACAGGTAGTCTATGGGACCCATACATCCCAAAAATGAAAAATAAAAAAAATTCACCGACTCGTTTGGTTGCCATGGTAACAGCATATTTGGCCTTATGACTGCTTGAAAGTTACAAATTGAGTTTTTTGTTATGTACCACAGAATAAAGCATTACATGCATTTGTCACACAAAAATGTCAGAAATGTCTTCCCATGGATGTAAACCAATACATTTACCACAAATTTGAAGAAAAAGGTTCAAATACTTTTTTCTGTAAGAGCTCAAAGGGCACAAACACACTAATTAATTGCAGATTTTGCATGCATCAGTTTTGGCAGTAATCAAATTTTAGGAAAACGATCATACAGATTTTTTAAAAAATTTGCATATATCATAAACAAGTTATTGTCAAACAAATATCCAAAAATAAAAAAAATTCACCGAGTCGTTTTTTAACTGCAGTACTATGACTATGCCAATGTCAATTTAAAGAAATAAAGACAATTTTAGACACAGTTGACTGAAATTAGTCGAGAAAATTCTTTTGATAAAGACGAGAAGCTGAAACTTTGAATTAGCATAGAGTAGGTTTTACTGCATTCAATAAAAAAATAATTATGCTTCTAGCTGCATTAGATCTCATTTAAATAGCAAATTACTGGCTGCCATGCTGTTAAAAAAAAGAGAGCAGAAAATGGTAACGTCACAACTTTTTCAGGGCCTGCAGCAGTTGTGACGCTATGTTGCTAGGCAACCAGGCTGCTCTGAAGTATGTGCAATGTACCACGGTTGAGTCACCTTAAGTGGCTCATATCAAGCTGATGCTTTTTTTTATGGATAAAAGACGTTTTGGGCTTCACATTGGTACCCAAATATACTGGTGGAGAAGCTTTTTCTAATAGTCAGTATAGCCCCACTAAAAGTGTCCGACTCAAGGAAACTTACCCTATGCATTAATTCCTCTATAGACGCAGTCACACATTTCCACTTAGTCTTCTTCGTTTTTCTTGTATGAAACACTTTTCTGGAAGAGCTAAGACAACTGCCTGCAATTTGCATTGAGGTGGAAGTCTAAGTTGTGTAGAGAATGAATTTGTTCTATGTTGGGCAGAACTATCTTGACTTGTGTCAGGGAGTCACAATATGTATATCAGTATGATGTAATTGATGTATGCCTATTCCTCAGAACTTCAAAGTCCTGTTAGGCTGTTATGATCCAATCCTGTTAGGCTGTTATGATCCAATCAAAGGACCTGAAAATATAGTGTCCACCATCACTTTAGTTCAGCTTGCATCAATTCTTTTGTCTTTGCTGTTATAAAACAAAGATGTCATTTGATGTTTCTTGATTAAGTTTGCATTTCTTCCGTGCAGTCCGTTGCGTGTCAATTCATCTGTGCAGTCAGTGACTGGCAGTCACACATTCCCTCTTGGTCTGCTTCCTCTTTCTTCTGGCACAAACACAAATGTACTGGAAGAGCTAAGACAACTGCCTACAATTTGCATTGAGGTGGAAGGCTGAGTAGTGTAGAGAATTTAGTCATGCAACAGAGTGCACAAGTATCTTGACTATGCAGTGTGCACCAACTTCTGTTTCTTACCAAGTCCTTTCCACTATTCTTAACCCCATGGGTTTTGCTTGAATTCCTTTGCATGAATAACAGCTGCATTACGTTACAAGGTGAGATTTGTCTCCTCACAGTCAGAGAGTTTGAATCTCCATCTCCTCTGAACAATTAATCCTCCTTTTTGGTGCAGTTGTGCAAATTAAATTTAGTAACAGTTAGTGTAGATATTTTGTTGATCTACTTATAAAATTGATATGGTATGTTCTAGTATGGTTCTCAAATAGCAACATTCTTAATCCCACGCAATTTTGCTTGTTCTTTTGACAAAATTTCATCAGGCCATGTTTCCCTGCTATTTGTGATGACAGGATGTTTTTGAAGTCAAGTCACAACTCTAAAAAAAATGCAGTTAGATGGGAGAAATGACAAATGTTTTGAGATGATGTTTCTTAAAAATGGTGATGTGTTCAGGTTCACAGGCATCTCTCCATCTTCAAAACAGTCCTGCTTAACTTCATTGCATAATAACAAGATTATTTCATTTTATTCTTCTATTTGCCACCTTCACTGCTTTTACCTTGGAACATTGCTCAAGGCAAGAGCCAGCCAGCTAAAAGATCTTGCCTTGGCAAAGTAATCCATTAATTTCTTCCACTTTCTTGCAACCTAGATTTCATCTTTTGTCACAAGTGGATTAAGCTAAATAATTGAAAGTTCTAAGTCAAAGTGGTATTTGCATGGAAGTTTAAAGTAAAAAGCGCTCCAGGCATATTTGCATGTCATACAAAAGCCTTTTGCGAATGTTGTGAATGTGCCAACTGTTGTTTTAATTACATTTTATGACAATGAGAAGGTTATCAGCTTGTAGAGAGATGCTGAAATGCTTCAAGATGAAACTCGACTGAAAGTTTTATTCATGTGCATGAGAGTACCCATAACGAATCATGACAAGCGTATGTAACTCAAATTGGAGATTGCATGCAGAAGCACAGCCATTTTGCAAATAACATATAGATTGATGATGTGCGTGCAATAACAGACAAATAAGTTTCCCTGCTCCAGTATTTGCATATTTTTAAGAAATAAATTTCTAGCATCAGCCTGCTCTAAAATTGTATGACAAATTTAAATAAACAATAACATACATCAACATAACTGTGTGTGATTTCAGTGGACGCAAGCTGAAAATAGAAAAGATCTTCATCGATTAGAACAAAAAGTATTATTAAAACAATAACTGTCAATTTGGTGAAAATGTGTTTCACAATCAACTGTCAAACTTGGTAGGAACTGTGACAGATACACTCTTGATCAAAATGCTGGAATAATTTGGATTTTCAAGGTGTCAGGATTTCGAAGTCCGAAAATTGGTGATTGAATGTGTGGAATTGCAAAGATTTTTTCCTCAGACATTAGATTTATGTATAAATGATATCATGAACCATTTTTAGTTGCTGAGAATTATTTGAAAACTTTTTTTGGGTGACCCGGAAAAATTGATCGTTTTTAGTAAAAAATCATCAAAAATCGCATAGTGGCTCAACAACCCAGACATAAAATTTCAACATAAGCAAAAAATGCCAACTTAATCTTGATGTGTACAACCAAAAAACATAACAATATCATGTTGAATGCCACATTCATTGACCTCCGCCTCCACTTGACTTGACATGGATACCGCCAATCTGTTTTTTGCTTCTTTTTTAACCAATATGGCCATTCTTCGGTGAAAGTCATCTGCACCAGGTTCAGAGTAGTTGGCTGGACCTCCATCTTGCGTGCAGAATGGTTAAAGATGTCCCTATGATGTTATTTAGGTTCAAATCAGGTGAAGTTGCCAATAACGGTAAATTCTAAATTTTCTAAATTTTCAGGGTTTGGAAGGATTTGTGGTGCCCTACAAGCTTGAGCATTGCCATAAATGAATACAATGTTTCAACTGAAGTGTTCTCTACACTGAGGTACCATTTCCTCTTCCAACAAACTTAGATAGGAGACTGCCGGGATGTTTCTATACCACACTACCAGACACAAATTTCCGTCATAATGGATGACACACAAAACAAGCATTAAACCGCCACCCTGAACCCTTGTGGCCATGAGGCAGTTTTCGGACAGTTTCTGGCCACCTTCCCATCACACAAAAATTTCTCCATAAGTTCTGTGAAACATGTGCTGGGATATCTTGACTGAGATGGAATTTGCTTGAATAATTTGCAAAATATTCCAGCATTTTTGTTAAAGAGTGTACACTTGTTGGAAGAGTAAATGATACCTCAGAGTAGAGAACACTTCAGTTGAAACATCTTATTCATTTATGGCAATACTCAAGCTTTTCCGGCACCACAAATCCTTCTAAACCTTGAAAATTGAGAAAATTGAGAATTTGACGTTATTGGCAACTTCACCTGATATGAATGTAAATAACATTATAGGGACATCTTTGACCATTCTGCACACAAGATGGAGGTCCAGCCAACTACTCTGGACTAGGTGCAAGCGACTTTCACCGAAGAATGGCCATATCGGTCAAAAAGAATGAAAAAATGGGTTGGCGGACTCCATGTCAAGTTAAGTGAAGGCTGAGGTCACGAATGTGACATTCAACATGATATTGTTATGTTTATAGGTTGTATACATCAAGATAAAGTTGACATTTTTTGAGTATGTTGAAATTTTATGTCTGTATTGTTGAACCACTATGCGATTTTTGATGATTTTTTACTAAAAATGATAAATTTTTTCGGGTCACCCAAAGAAACTTTTCAGATAATTCTCAGCAACTAAAAATGGCTTATTATAATTATTATCATTTATACATAAATATAATGTCTGAGGAAAAGATCTTTGCAATTTCACGCATTCAATCACCAATTTTAGGGCTTTGAAATCCTGACACCTTGAAAATACAAATTATTCCAGCATTTTGCTCAAGAGTGTATATCTTAGAACACATACAAGCCTTGGCCACCTTGGCCAATATTGTTTCCCTTTGTATAACTTTTGTAGGTATCGTGTAAAAATTACAATATGTGGTTTGTGACAACAGTCGCTTGTCTTCAACAAGAAAAAGAACGATGAGACAGACTGGAATGTGAGACCTGTTCTATAAACAGCTAACAAAATAGTTGTATTCTTAGGCATTCCAAAGACATGTTTCCCTGAATTACCTTTGCTGCATATCTTCTTATCACAATTTTATTGTTTCCCATTCTCCTCCAAGCATCTTCAAAGAATGAGGAGCAGAACAATAGGCCCTACTCCTTTTTTACAGCAAGCTGGCCTGTATCACATCATAATCATGCCTTGACCAAGTGTCACTGACCCAACAACAATATTACTTCAGTAAGCTCATTTACAGTAGCCAAAAAACGAGTGCTTACTGAAAAGCACTGGAATGTTTCTTGTGAGGTCATATCCCTATCCCTGCCATGTGATATAATTATTCTGTATGAGTCATTTATAAGCAGTTTGTGAGATCATATCCCATACTTGCAATGCTAGCAGGGAAAGCCATGCTGATGTGTTATACCACTCATCAATGAGGTCAGAAGTTACTGAATGACAAATTGACTGTTCATTTCAATATTTTTGATAGGGTACGTAACTGCATGTTGTGACGTCATTGATGGCTCCCAACAGCATTTCTTTAAGCACTAGCTTTTTTGTCTACTGTTCTATATTGACAACATACATTCCAGCAAACATCGCATGCTTTGTGAACATTTTAAAGGTTTTATGCTATTTATAATATAAGTAAATTGACCAACCACGGAATGCATTTTATGGAATTTCCCTGTGGCAACTTCATTTTTGCTTGAAAGAGGGCCTAAACTGAAACAATGATTGGGGTTAAAAACAGCCTAAACATTCAGACACAGCAAAGCTATTCATTAATTTTGTCAGGAATGGATAATACACTCTATCTTTTGATTTTCTCAGTCAATAATAGCCTGTATATATTCAATTAGGTTTCAGCTTGCCAAATGGGCATTTGCAAACATGAGTGCTCAAAGTTATATTGCAGGTTTTGTTGCAGGTGTTTTGAAGTGGTGTCTTAATTTCATTGGTTACAATTTGGATGTCATCAACCTTATGAGTGATGTCGATGAGAAAAACCACCAAGGTGAATATTCCAAGCAAAACCAGCATAGAGCTTTTTGTAAAGCCACGGTTAACTCCAACTCTAGCAATCTATGAACTCCCCACTGAATGGTTAGAACTGGTTCCTTTCCACATCAATGCCACTGGGTTAGAGACCGTCATTGCACCATGCAGCTTACTACCAGTTGTCAGGGGTGATCTTCGTGGTAAAGTGATTCTCTCAATTTAAATTTTACACTCATTTACCAGGTCACAGCAACAAAGTCACACTTTCAAAAAGATGTAAGGCCATCATAATGCTGTGCACTCGTCAGGTGACCCGATGAAGGTTTTTTTCTTTAGATTTCGCTTGTTCTCATCTGTAGAGCAAAGATTGCTATACATTTAATTTCGCATCAATATGTCCCTTACAATACTTAAATACAGCACATTGACTTTATTACACTATAATTAAATAGGTTTCTTATACAAAATCATACATGTGCAACCTGCAGGGATAGGACTAATTTCAAAAGTACGCAAAATCAAGCATTCATTAGCTGCTGTGTAAATTTAATTTGCTGGTGTCCCGAAGTGACAACTGGAGGGTATTCATTTTTCATATTGTGGAGCATTGGGTTAAGCACTGACTAACATTTCATTCACATTAGCGAAAGCTGCTGACAGCAAGGACAAATTGGTTAATTTGTAACAAGATGGATTCGTCACATTATCATTCAGGGCAAGTACTTCACGCCATTAATCTCTGAGGCGTACCACAAAGGCATCATAACTGCACCATTTACTCTTAATAAGCACCAACAGAAACCACTTATATGTCTTTGCAGATTGTTCTGTATACTACAAAGGTTACCCAACTAAGAGAGAATTGCCAACTGAGGGCACATAACAATAACTGCTTGATGTAGGGATTAACAGGACAAAATTACCGTTATTCCTTTAATTCACAAGTTTAATGATGACATTGAAAGCCTTTTCAAATTCCCATTCTCGTTCTTTCGTCCTGCAGTTTCCCGCACAGGATAGACAAAGTGATAGTTTCAGCGAATATAAAAAGTAGACATATAGTGCATAATGATAAATTGCATATGGTGAATAATCGGAGTCAGCCTAGTTTATGTCATTAATAAAACAAACCAAAAACAACATAGTAATAAATTCTTGTTTCAAACCCTTGCAATGTTTCTTTCCATGGGACATGATTTCATAAAATTCTTCTGTCTATCATCTTCCCTTTGGTCTTCTTTGAAAAGATCACTTTGAGGTGCACACTCTTAACGCTAAAGGCTCTTGATGGTATATACTATAAAGAACCCACAGCCGAAAAATTTTGTTTAGGGTTCAACTGAATTGAAAAGGTTCAATACTGGTGGGAAGGCCCTATGATGGAGCTCTATGCTCCCAACTTGAGAAAAAGGAGTTCCATTGTGGGAGTTCAGTGCAGCTGGATTATCTAAATGTTGTTTTTGTTTGCTGTTAGAACCTTTAAAAGTTGTATAATTAACGTTTTAGGGTTCGTTATCTATACCAGCTTATAGACCCCTTAAAGGTAAAAAACCTCTTTGTTTAGAGTGTATGTTAGCATTTGACTCTAACTGAAAGTTAGTCCACCCATGGTTGCAAAGATCGCTAGTCCCTCTGTATCACACCTGTATCACACCTGTATCGCATCCTGTAGTAGTCCCGTCACTGAACCTGAACCCCCCCTTCCCAAATTCCTGGATCCGCCCCTTTATGGTTATTACATGATTTTTAAAAATCTTGATATCAAAATTAGCATCAGCTACATCTTAGCAGGTGACAAATATTCTGCTTATACGAATAACATTACTCAGGATTTGCATAGTGATTAGCTCTGTTGAAACGACGTGACAGATTAGCCCCTTGCATATTTTACTGTTTAAAGACAACACTTGTATATATACTGCATAATCAAATTATGTGTAGCAATGGGCGGATGTCAAATTCTATTTAAATAGAAATGGGTGACAAAATAAAAGAATTTTGGTTGTCGTCTATCTTGGTAATTAATCACTATTGCATGTACCATGAATTGCCCTGATGAAATTAATCTGGAGACCCTTTATATGTGATACTGCATATATATATAATTATACCATACCTGTGACCCATCAGCCAATCAGAAGCCTGTATTTGGCTGGTATATATCCTATATTCTTTGTTGTTCACTTATACGCCCATGGGAGTATATAAAGCCTCACTGTTTAACAAATCTCACAACAAAAACAGCAAAACTGCACCAAACAGAGAATTGTCAACAACAAAACAAAAATAAACAAAAGTATTATAAAATGTAAAGCTTTTGACAAATCCATAAATCCTTTAATTTCAGATCAATCTGGATTTTTAATGCAAATACCATGACTACTTAAGAGTAAGGGTTCAACCATATTAGGTATCCGGGAGGGGGAGAAGGCTTGCAGTTTATTTTAAATAAAAAATTATTTTCAAGTTTTGGTAAATAAATAAATTACTTTTGAGCAATGTTAAAATAAATAATTACTGGTGGTGGGGATATTTCATAGTATGGTTTGTTTGATAAAAACACACTCGAAATAAATAGGTCGTTTTACTGTTACCATGAATTTAAAACTCCAAGTCTCTCTCCCCCTTTATACTGACGCTCGCCCTTAACAATCCAAATGCATATATATGTCCTTAACTCTTTTTTTTTCTTTTGTCTATTTCCCTTCATATTTTTTCCACCTGATTCTAATTAATTTTTTTTTTCACCCAAAATTTCTTGTATCAATTTTTAAAAAAAATTTTTTTCACCCAAAATTTCTTTTTTCAAATTCTTTTTTTCACTAACTTTTTCCCCGGGATTTATTCACCCTCAAAGTTTTTCTAAATTTTTCTTTTCAATTTTTTTTTTCCAGATAATTTTTTTCCTCAAATATTTGTTCAATATTCGACAGGTTTTGTTCTCCACTTTTTAAAATTTTGTTCCAATTTTTTTTTTCTAATAATTTTGCCACTAGCTACTTATAACCTTATTATATTATCTGAGCATATACATATTAAAGTGGGTAATTGGGATGCTTATATGCCTATGCTTAGTATTGAAATCACAATTGCTTCTATAATCAGATTCTAAAAAATATATATATATGGGAAATCTCTTAAGCTTTTTTCATATAAATTTGATTGATAATTTACAATACCTTTCACATGCATTGGAGTTGTATATCCCAGAAAATTCTCAGAATAAGTAAGAATTTCATTTCATATATGTCAACCTGTTGCCTGTTGGATTTTTTTCTTCAACTGATACTTTCATGTTATTTAATTAATCCCACTTGGCAAATTGTTTGTAGCTGTTTTCTATTTCAGTCGAATCCTTCCTGTTTTATTTTATTTTTTAAATCTCTTTGTTTATGTTTTGTTGTGTTTGGGTATAAGTTAGTTATATCCCTTGTTTTCGTGAATATGTGATATACACCTCGGCTTACGCCTCGGTATATATCACATATTCCCTCAAACGCGGGATATAACTAGTACTTATGTTTTTTGCTGTAATTGTAGATAGCTGGGCTGACACCTTTAATTCAAATAATTAAGTTAGTCTTATCTGACATAATTGAAAAGCAAAATGGACATTATTTCGAAAACATTGTTGGGATAATCACATTGCTTTTGGCCAAAGATATAAAATGTCATGCAAAAGTGTAATTCAATTTGCTTCAATCAGAGTAATATTGTCAAACAAATCAAGTTAATAACACTTATCAGGATTTTAGTGCTTAAAATAATGCTTGCAGTTTGCCTTTTCCCTCGAACCTTTTATTTCAAAACTAATTGATTTATGTTGTTTTGCAGGCATTTGCAAGCTTATCAGGTTTCTTTGCTTCACATCTTGAATAAAGGTGAATTGCTTTTTATGTGCTCCAGAATGCCATGTCATTTTGTGTCTTGGAATTTACTTTATAATCAATATCTCTAAATAACGTGATGTAGGTACTATTTCTCGTATGTACCAGAAGACTACCCTTAATAAAGGGTACTGTATGGATCTTTATGTGAATTAATCTGAGACAATCTGACAAAAAACTGGTGTCTAAACATCTATAATTAGAGATGAAATCAACAGTTATCTCAATCAAGCAGACAATGATGCCATTCCCACCCCAACCTTCCATTTCACAGTGTTTATAGATATGCTCAGGTTTATTTTGATTTTGGGAGAATCATGTATAATGTCATGTGTCACAGGCCTGTGAAAGTTCATCACTTCCACAATAGCAAAATTTTCCTCAAAGTTATATCCTAGCATAATTTTTATTATTATTTGTATAGGCTTTTGATTCTCACAAACTGGTTTATTAATAATGGGATGATCAGAGAATATTTTGAGTTTATTCGCATTTTATTGACTTTAATACCTTTAGAACTGGGACCGAATTTTAATTCAAATATCACCAAATGTACCATGAACAAAGATGGATGTACTTAAAAATCGTTTTGAATGTTCCTGCATTGTTTGTAGATGAAGACTAGTTTTCAATTTTTCATTATCTTTCTGCTGAGAGATGTATCTGATTGATATGAGAATTGTCAATAAAACGATATATAATTAAAATGATTTTAGATTCTTGTGTGTCTCATTCCTCGTAACACAAGTCTTGATAACGTTTTGCATGCTCAGATGATCACGCAAGCTTGATTATATGAAGATGAAAAATCGTATTTGTCAGCATCTTTCACTTTTACATGGGATCACTTGAGTCAGGAAAGTTTGACTTAATCCCATTTTCTTGTTAATTTTGCACAATACTCCTCTTTGTATCATTCTATTTTTGAACAATTTTCAGCAAATGCTCCAAAGTGTTAGGCTCCTATTCTTGAAATCTTTCTCCTTGACCGGTGCCCTGGTCATTGCCTCGTCCGATGTTCTTTGATGTGACAATGCTCTCCTTGAAATGTCCCTGCAACTTTCGCGAACTTATGTTGTATCGAAAATTGGATATTCAGGGTTTGGGGCACCTGGAGTTTTTCTTGATGTGATTTTGTTATTTGGTTTAAACATATTTATTGGCATGTACTTTAACAACGCGCACAAGGCTCAACTGCAGGCTCAGTCGAAATTACTTATTTCTTGAGGACAAGTGATATTATTATTTCCAGATAGATAGATAGATAGATAGATAGATAGATATGGTAAGTGCAGCCCTCTAAGCCCAGTTCTGGGTGCTAACTAGGGTTGATTGATGAGATGCGAGAGAGAGCGGGAGTCCTCAACATGTCACACATTTACCCCATGTGAGGGATCTTTTACTTGCCCAGCACAGACACACCAGCTGGTGGTGACGGTGGCCAGAAATTATTAGAGTCTGAAATATACAATAGTGATGAGAAAACCAACCTAAACCACATATTCATTTCGAATCTGCCATGAAAGAATATATTTATTTCACCAAAACTGGCAAGAAATAATTATTTCCAAAAAATTTCTATTCCCCTGATGCCGATTACCTCTCTAGTCCTGACATGTAATGAATTCTTCCCGAAGTGTTCGCGGTATTGATGTTAAGATTGAGAATTATTGGGTCATTCCACAATAACTGAGTTTTTTGTGTCACTCAAGCAGTTTTCAGCAAAATTATAACACTACGATTTTCTTTCTAATCCTATGCCTTTCCCCTCATTTAATGAAGTTGGAAATTATCAGTAGGTGCTTATATTGTGAATCGTTGACAATATTCGAAATATACTAAAAAAGTGACGTCACAGAAATTGTTCTTTCATTTACCATATGTTTTCAACCATGTCAAATCAATATGAATACTTGTGGTGGGTCTAAATCTTAAGACATCTACTCCACATACTTATATCCCAAGACCGACTGAATTTTTCCTCTCCTGTGTATACTGTGGAAAACAAAATAACCTCGTCACCAGAAAACATGTCACGGGTGTTGCTCATTAAATAAAGCATGGCTGTAAAAGGAACGCTCCCTTCTATCTTAGGTCAAATGTACCAGGGGGCATCTTCTGATGGACACTGGACAGGCATCCATTGTAACTACAGATTTTGGCATTTATATGTTTTTAGCATGCAGAGTGGCTTCACAGTGTGCTGAAATTAAGAGTATTCTTTTTCAGTGTCCCTGGTGTTACCCTAAAAAATGGTGAATTATTCTAGAATTTTCAAAAACTGCCTCAGACATAGGATATGCCATTTTTACAGAAATCAACCTGTTGCAGCACCTTTTCAAATCAATGCATCACTGTGGGAGCAATTGGTATTTCAGTGCAAATTGTCACTGGTGTTACCGTCACTGGTGTTACTCAAAAATGGTTAACACTGGAGTCCTATGACAACACTAGTGATAAATGGTGGTAGAAAATCCAATGCAATTCTTATTTTAATGGGAAATATTTCAAACAAATATTAATTTGGTCACTAGTTTTACTTTTAGTCAATGGTGTTTCTTTACTTATACTGTAACACCAGTGACAGTTTTGTCTTAGTTATTGTGGAATGACCCTATTACTACTGGAGTTTCGAATATCTTTGCTGTAATAAAACAAACATGTCATAATATGTTTCTTAATTAAGTTCGCCATTACTTCTGTGCAATCCTTTGAATGTCCATTCATCTGTGCAATCCATTCCTACTTACGAGGGGCGTCCCAAAAGTTCTGACCAATTTTTTTGGCAGACCTTGTATTTGAAGTAGCTGAATGAAATTTTCACAGAATCATTTTCAGATATTTCACTATCTATTTTGCAAATATGGTACCTGCTGAAACAGTTTAAATAACTTTTCTGTTGCCATGGAAACAGAAGGTCAGTGCACCCAGTGCAGCCCAATTTTTTAGGCCAAATCCAAGTGTCAAGGCTTGTAAATAACCAAGGAATTTACTGTAAATAAGCAATGGATGATCATAAAAAATATTAAATGGAAACCTAACAGTATCTCAGAGTTGTTCATTTAAATTTAAAGTCTCTGTGAATCAGTTTAACCCCTGTGCTGAGGCAATCACATTGGTCCTCCAAACCGGGCTGTTCCTAAATTGTGGAATTTCAGTGTACGTGGCTACTGCTTCATTTCTCGTTATGATTATTTTTTCTTTAATTTTTGAACTGGTATAGATATTTTAGTATCACCAAAACATAGAGAAGACTAAATCTGGTAATTAAAGCAGATGATATTCGGTTTGGAACCTAAGGTTCCTGAGCACTGCCTCTTGACAGTAGATTGTTTCAGCCAAACTGTCTCAAGCGCTGTTAGGCAACTGCTGGAGAAAGCCTTTGGTAATTGCCTCAGCTGATCAGGTTGAAATATAAATAAATGTTTAAAATGTAATGGAAGATATCTAGAAAGACTGCAAGCCTATCAAGAAATACATTTTCTTGCAATCACTTATTTTTTTACTATAAATTCTCTTATTTTTACTGTAAAACAGCTAATTTGCTGAATTTTGCCTGAGAAATTTAGCTGCACTGGGTGCACTGAGCTCTCATTACCATGGTAACAGAAAAGTAACTGAAACACTTCTTACAGTTATGATTTTTTCGGATTATAAGGTCTAGCTATCTGAAACAGAAAGGTCTGCCGAAAAAATTGGTCAGAACTTTTGGGACGCCCCTTGTAGTCTGCAACCTTTTTCCTCTTGCCCAACAACAAATTTGCTGGCTAAGGCAATCGCGTACACTTTGTATTGAGGTGGGAGACTGAGTGGTGAAAAGAATTAAGTCATTGCATACGGGGTATAAGTATCTAAACAATGCACAAAGTTCTATTTCATGCAAAGTCCTTTCCGCTATTCTAAACCCCATGGGTTTTGCTTGAATTTGCTTGCATGAGCAACTCCTTAGCTGCGTGAGACTTTTCTTCTTGCAGTCAGAGAGTTTGAATCTCCATCTCCACTGAACAAGTTATCCTCCTTTTTGGTGCAGTTGTTGCAATTAAATTTATTAACAGTTAGTGTGAATATTTTTCTGGTCTACTTAATGAATTAATATGGTATGTTCAATTGTATGTTTCTCAAATAGCAATGGTCTTAATCCCAAGCAATTTTGCTTATTTAATTGACAACATTTTGTCAGGCCATGTGTTTCTGCTATTTGTGATGACAGATTATTTTTGAGGTTTTTTAGCAACTCTAAAAAAGAGAAAAGAAAGAAGTTTGTTTGGAGAAATGACGAATGTTCTGAGATGATGCTTCGCAAAAATGGTTTATGTGTTCAGGTTTCAAGACATCTCTCCAGCTTCAAACAGTCCTGCTTAACTTCATTGCATAATAACAAGATTATTTAATTTTATTCTTCTATTTTTCTTTTTCACTGCTTTTACCCTGCTCAAGGCAAGAACCAGCTAAGAGATCTAGCTTTTGCAAAGTAATCCATCAATTTCTTTCACTTTCAATGTTCTTTATCCCAATCAATTTTGCTTATTCTTTTGACAAAATTGTATCAGGCCATGTTCCCCTGATATTTGTGATGACAGGAGGTTTTTAAAGTTTTGAGCAAGTCACAAAAACAAAAAAAAGCAGTCAGACGGGAGAAATTAGAAATGTTTTGAGATGATGTTTCTTCAAAATGATGATGTGTTCAGGTTTACAGGCATCTCTCCAGCTTCAAACAGTCTTGCTTAACTTCATTGCATCATTACAAGATTATTTCATTTGATTCTTGTATATTCCACTTTCACTGCTTTTACCTTGGAACATTGCTCTAGGCAAGAGCAAACAGAAAGATCTAGCCTTGGCAAAGTAATCCATTAATTTCTTACACTTTCTTGCAAACTAGGTTTTATCTTTTGTCACAAGTGGATCAAGCTAAATAATTGAAAGTGGTATTTGCATTGAAGTTTAAAGTAAAAAACCCTCCAGGCATTTTTGCAAATGTTGTGAATTTGCCAACTGTTGTTTTAATTACATTTTGTGACAACAAGAAAGTTATCAGCTTGGAGAGAGATGCTGAATAGCTCCAAGATGAGATTTGACAGAGAGTTTTATTCATGTAGATGAATATTGAGTACCCGAAAACAAAACATGACATTTGACTTGAGATTGCAGAAGTATAGCTTTAAAAAAAAAGATGTTATATAGATATGGTGTACATCTAAGCAGTTGACATTGTTCATGCCACTTATTTTGATAATAACCTGGCATGCATATAATTTTTCCTGTTCCAGTATTTGCAAATTTCAAGAGGTCAATTTCAGCCGCTCCAACAACAATTAACAATATCTGTCATTTGGTAAAAAGGCTTTTCACAATCAACTATCAAACTTGGCAGGAACTGTTAGGTGGCAGACACATTTCCAAATAAGCGCATGTCTATGGTATTTCGGCCAATGGTATTTTGCTTTGGATCATAATAGGTTTGACAAAAAATTATATAATAAGGTACGTATATGCCAACAACTTTGTCTTCGATAAAAAAGTCTGTTCCTTCTTCACCGTGATTTTGTTAATCCTTTTAATTGCATTTATGAATCAGGAATGAGAACTCCATCAAGAAGACATCACTGGAATTTTAGACATAATCAATAAACAGCTATGAGATGCAATAACAAAATAGCTGTATTCCTGTTTACCTGGTTTACCTTGACTGCCAATCTTCTCATCACAATCTTATTTTTTTCTCATTCTCTTCCAAGCATCTTGATAGAATATGAGAAGGAGAAGACAATGCTCATTTTTTTACAACAAGTTGGCCTGATATCATATCTTGACCAAGTGTCACTGACCCAACATCAGTAGTACTTCAGAAAGCTCAGTTAATATTTTGACAACATACAGACAACATTAAATGTTTTATGCAAATAAGAAAAGTGTGATGTGCTATTAAATTGGTGCTATAAGTACCTTGACCAATCACAGAATGTATTATATTGAATTTACCTGGCAACTGCAATTTTGCTCAAAAGAGGGCCTGAAATGAAACATTTTTGAGGTTAAAAAAGACCTAAACATTCAGACACAGCAAAGCTATTCATTAATTTTGTCAGTAATGGATTAAACACTGTTTTTAATTAGTTTTTATCCTGTGGTAAGGGTTTTTAAATAAACATGAGTGCTCAAAGCTATATTGCAGGTTTCGTTGCAAGTGTTTTGAAGTGATGTCTTAATATCACTGGTTACAATGGGGATGTTATCAACATTATAAGTGATGTCAATAAGAGAAACCAGAAATGGTTCCTAGCAAATCAACCTGGAGGTTTTTCATAAGCCACCATTAACCCAAACAGATGGAGTTTCAACAATCTAAAACCCCGCACTGAATGGCTAGAACTGGTTCCTTTCCAGATGAATGCCACTGGGCCAGAGACCGTCATTGCACCATGCTGTTTACTTCCAGTTGTCAGGGGGGATCTACGTGGAAAAGTGATTCTCCAAATTTCAATTTTACACTCATTTACCTGGTCTCAGCGACAAAGACACGTTTTCAAAAGATGTTTACAAGGCCATCATAACGCTGTGTACATGCCAGGTGACCTAATAAAGTTTTTTTCTTTAAATTTTGCTTGTTCTCATCTGTAGAGCAAACAACAAACGTTGCCATACAGTGTATAGCCAGTATGCTGGCTAGTAGTAGGCCCCAATAATATAATAATGCACATAAATAAAATTCATTTTTCAGGAGATAAGAAAGTTTTAGTATTTTTGTGAATTTTTTTGCAAGAATCACAAAATCTTATGATGGCCAAACATTTAATTTAACATCGCTATGTCCAATACTTAAATATGCTGTGTAAATTTGATTGCTGGTGTCCCGAAGTGACTTATTGCAGGGTAATCATTTTTCATATTGTGGAGCATTGGGTGAAACACTGACTAACATTTCATTCACATTAGTGAAAGGTGCTGACAGCAAGGAAAAATTGGATAATTTGTAACAAGATGGTTTCGTCACATTATCATTCAGGGCAAGTACTACACGCCATAAATCTCTGAGGTGTAGCACACGGGTCATAATTGCCCCATTTACTCTTAATAAGCATCAGCAGAAACCACTTACATGTCCTTGCAGATTGTTCTGTATGCCACAAAGCTTACCTAACTCAGAGACAGAAAATTTTCCAAGTGAGGGCATATAGCAGTAACGGCAACATTTAGCAATATTATAATTATTTTTCGAAATTACAAGGTGAATGATGAGATTGAAAGCCTTTCCAAATTCCCATTTAAGAATTAGAATTAGAATTAGTTTATTTATATAGATGCATAAAGTACATACAATCAACTCTCAATAATTACATACAATAAATCAGACATATTTTTTTAAAAGAAACAAATGCATCAAAGGGTAAGTAGCCGAGTTACAAGTGACTATGGAAATTGGTACTCCCGTTACATACTTTTTTCCTGCAGATTCTTGCAAAGTGAAGACCAAAGTGATAACTTCAGCAGACACAAAAAGATATACAGTGTATGACAATAACTGCATATGGTGCAGAAAAACAGAGTCAGCTATGCCTATGTAATTTAGATTAATAAACAAAAACAACATGGTCATAATTTGTTGTTTCAACCTTTGCAATGTTTCTTTCCATGGGACATGAGCTCATAGTTTTTACAACATTCCTCTTTCTGTCATCTTCCCTTTTGTTTCATTGAAAATATCCCACTAGGAAAGAAAAGTTTCTGCAGGACAATTGCTCTGCAATTGAAGCAAATTTCAAGGAATATTCAATCATTCAACTGTTGCTAACCAATGGTGTAGGGGCGACAATTAGCTATTCAGAGGAGGGGGGAGTTATTTAATTCATAGAAATGCATAGAAACAGCCCCCTTTAACTATGTGTATCTCAATATAAACAATACATGTACAATGTCAATCATTTTGTGTCGTCACTGGCTGGACCCCGGGGCTATCCAAACTTCATTGTCATTGTAGAACTGCGTCTAACATTTACTTACTTGTTTCCTTATGCATTTACCTATTTTTTTCCAATTAAACTCTTTTATGTTATTGAATAAAATAAAATCAATCAAAGCAATCAATACTATAGCAATTATTTATTTCAAGACTGCCAGGAAAGGATGAATTTATTTCATAAAAACTTTGCAATAAATGATTTATTTCCAAAAAACGTCCCCCTTTGATATCAAATGGTTCTCCCAAAGACGATTATATCTCGAGTCCTAAAATGAAATGAAATCCTACTGAAGTGTCCGTCCAAGGCATTTGATGTTGAGATCTTAGAAAAATATTCAAATCTCTCTGCGGAAGTTTTGCTATTGGCACAATTATGCGAAACTATTCTTCTTATGGTTATTACAGGATTTTCTTGAATCTTAATATTGAAATAGGAACTACAACTCAGCAGGTGACAAATACTCTGCTGATATAAATACCATTACTCAGGATGTGCAGGGGATCAGCTTTGTTGAAACGACAGATTAGTCTCTTGCATATTTTACTGTATAATCTACTTAAGTTAGGCCCTGGGCGCCGTGGGCGGATGTCAAATTCTATTTAAAGTATAGAAAACGGGTGACAAAATGAAAATATTTTGGTTGTCATCTGTCATTGTGATTAATCACTGATGCATGTACCATGAATTGCCCTGATGAAATGAAGACCCTTTATATATAATATTTTATTCAAACACTTTTACAATCATAATTATAAAAGGTTTAGACATGATATATGTGATACCGCATTATGTAATTATGTTTTTTGTTGTAATTGTGATGGCAGGGCTGACATCTATAATTCAAATAATTCATTTAGTCTTGTCTGACGTTATTCAAAACCAAAATGGATATTATTTTGAAAACATTGTAGGGATAATCACATTGCTTTTGGCTAAAGATATAAAATGTCATGCGAAAGTGTAATTTGAGTGGCTTCAATCAGAGTAATATTGTCAAGCAAATCAAGTTAATAACTCTTATCAGGATTTTATTGCTTAAAATAATGCCTGCAGTTCGCCTTTTCCCTCAATCGTGTTATTTGCTAAATTAATTGATTTATGTTGTTTCCAAGGCATTTACAAGCTTATCAGGTTTCTTTGCTTCACATCTTGAATTAAGGTGAATTGCTTTTTATGTGCTCCAGAATGCCATGTCATTTTGTGTCTCGGAATTTACTTATAAAATCTCAGTAGTATCTGAGTTTTAACTGCCTGGATGGAACTACCTGTCAGCTAGTTAGGTGGATTTATTTTCAATCATAGAGTGTGGTAATTAGATTATAGTCATTGCAAAAACATATATATAAACATTAATCTCATAATTGAAATAGTAAATAGTTATTTTATCATTTAAAAAAAAAGATAGGATAAAATCAATTTATAAATAAAAAGCAATAATAATGAAACGTAGGAAAACAAGATCAATGAAGTAGGTACATAAATATGTAGGTTCAATTAGGAATTTAAGGGAATGATTGATTCTATCATGCAGGGTCCATGCACTATACAAATATTTCTTGCCCAGGACAAGGGGCTCAAATCTCATTCCTAATAGAGAAAGGTGCTGACAGCAAGGAAAAATTGGTTAATGTATAACAAGATTGATTCATCGCATTATCATTCAGGGCAAGCACTTCACACCATTAATCTCTGAGGTGCTATACAACGGCATCATAATTGCGCCATTTACCCTTAATAAGCACAAGCAGTAACCACTTATATTTTTGGTGACACCAGCTGTTTCTCCTCATTTGGAGGTATTTGATGTTGAGATGTGAGAAAATGTTTCTGTTGGAGTTTTGCTCTCGGCACAATTCTTCTAACAATTATTACCGGATATTCTTGAGAGTCGATGTAGAAGTAGCTGTTAACTGTATCCGAGCTGGTGACAAATATTCTGCATGAATAATATAGAAACCGTTTTGTCTGACAATCAGATCTTTGACCAGCTGGTTTTGTGGAAATTCAATTCTGGCTAAAAAGTAATTGTAAAAGAATGTTTAGTGGTTTTTTGTACCATATCTAAATTAAATAGTAAATGCATTAAGTGTTTGCCAGATGAAAAGAGCGTCAATGTTCCTATGTCGCTTGTGAAGAGGGTGTGTGTGGCGGTGGTAATTTTACCCTTATATTAACCTAAAAATTCCTCAAAAAGTGGGCCCCTCTAGTTCAGACCCTGGCCCCCCTTGCCCCCCCCCATTCCTGAATTTCTAGCTACGCCACTGCAACTAGTCAGACTCCGAATCGTTTTTTAAGACAAGTTTGTTGGGAATCTGAGTCGAGTAGCGAGTGAACCAACTCTGAAGCTCTGCTGACATCTTAAATTCAAATTATACATTTTCAGCATATCTAGAGTATTTGAAAAGCGAAATGGACATTAATTCGAAAACATTGTTAGAATAATCACAGTGCTTCTGGCCAAAGATGTGAAATGTCATGCGAAGGTGTAATCCAAGTGGCTTCAATCAGAGTAGTATTGTCAACAAATCAAGTTAATAACACTTATAAGGTGACCAGGGGCGGACTGGCGACCTTTCTGGCCCGTGGCAAATAAGTCAATGGTACGCTAGGTCGATACCATGGGTGATATTTTAAGATAGAAAAGCAAAATACAACAGGACTATTATATAAATTTGGCAAAATGTTTAAATTAGGGAGGGGGCCCCCACATGAGAGGGTGTTGTCATTTCAAGTTAGCATGGTTTTTGTCACACAATCATGAACCTTAGAGCTACATTTCTCTCTTTACTTGAAATTTTTATTTATTGGCATCTTGCATGGGCCCCCCTGAATGGATGGGCCCGTGGCAGCTGCCACTTTGCCACATAGGCTAGTCCGCCCCTGAAGGTGACTGCATGAGCTTGGCGAAATAAGAACTAAACAATAAATTACATTTTATTACATGACCTGGACAATTATTGTTATATTGTATCTGTTTCATGGGATCTGTTAACTATATTATTGAGTATGGCACTTTAATGATTTCTATAAATAGAGCTGAGTTCAGTAGTCTTGAATTTCAAACAACAGAATTGGCAGGTTGAGAAACTTTGTCTGATGTTACAAAGGTTCACCATGAATAAGTGACTGTAACATCATTGATTTCATACGCGTTCTTTTGATATTTGAAGCCTTATTATCGAGTCAGTACCTGAGTGACTTATTCTGACGTATTATAGAGATAAGTCAAGCAGGAGCTATAATGAAGCTAACAGAGAAACACTGTAAAACCGGATGCATTAAATCAACGGTTTAGATGATAAACTGACAAAATGGCTGTTGTGTACAGACAGCGTTTCTGTCAGTTTTACGGCTATATTCTATTAATTCAACAGCAGATTGTTTCACAGAGCCCAGTGAATTAGGACTCAAGATGAGTCAAACTCATTGATATAAGGTTTAAATGATGAACCATCTATTTCACAAAATTAAGAAAAAGTATTGTGAAATATACCAAAATGTTGCTCAGAAAAAAAATTATCAATTGATCCATACATGGCCGTGTCAAGCACTTTAGTGAATGAAGCAAGGGTTAGAAAGGCCAAATGGCAGCAGGGTCAAGCCTCTCATGGACCTCCTGGGAATCACCTCTGAAAGTAATCTTCACATTGGTTGACTAATATCATTGATTTACTGATCTGAACCTTCCTCAGAAAATTGCCATTTGACGAAGCTGTATTTGATTTGTGAAGCCTTCTCACCAAGACAAGTAAAAGTAATACAAAATTGTGAAATTGGCCTGAACTTGAAAAAAAAATTGAACTGAAAACATCACTTCTACTGCAGAGGCCTAATAGAAACCCAACAGGCATTGTAAGTAAATCTTTTCACACAAAAGCTCCTCCTTAAAAATCGTATATGGGACATTAATCGACAAAGGAGTTAACTGCACGTGGCAACATAACATCTTCCTTTCTCACATTCCACTTATCTCAAATTGCCAAGAAAAAGCAACATTAATATTCCTTGAATGAAGTCAACGAGAAAGACTCTGAACGCATGAACTTGCTCTATACTGTTAGTTACATCTCATATACAAAGTGAGGAGATTTATGACAGGGAATGCCGTCCGCACCCTAGTGCAAAGCAATGTCACTTCGCTGTTGGACTACTGCAATGGACTTCTCATTGGATTACCATCATCCCTCCTGCACCATCTGCAACGAGTGCAAAACTCTGCAGCACGGGTCATAAAACAAATGCCAAAATCTGTCACATAACTCCAGTATTGAAAGAACTTCATTGGCTACAAGTCAAGTTCAGGGTTGAATACAACATCATCATATTAACATTTAAAGGGCTAAATGGCATGGCACCGGATTACATTAAAGACCTGCTGGTGCCCTACTGCCCCAAAAGAACACTCCGATCTTCTAAACAGCAATTTCCCTATAAACAATTTTATATTTCCAACATATTACCACAATATTACAAATTACTCACTCGCATATTATTTTAAATATTTTTTTAAGGTCAAAATGTGGACACTTTCCCTTTGATAGTGATATTTTTTTTAATATTCTCTGTAATTTTCTTACATTATGCAGAAAACCTTAAAGAAAATATTATTTTCTAACATGTTGCCAACATTTGTGAAATGTGAAACTTACACCAATATGACATCATGTAAATATTATTTTCTAATATTTCTACAAGGTTTTGTCTGATATATGTATTTCATATTTTGCAGACATTCTCTTAAGGCCGCAGTAACCTTATCACCACCTTTGTGAAAAATATTGGCCCCAATTACTTGTTTAAGCTTTCTCTGATATTATCACAATACTGGCAGAATGTCTTTGAAATATTTCAAATCATTATCAAAGGTAAATATTAGTCAAATATTAATAATGATATTTAAACAAGATTTGCATTGTTCTCTATAAAAGGTTGAATGAAACACAAAAATAATATTTCTTTAAATATTTATTTTATCATACAATCAATATTAAAACACGATGGTCACAAATCTCACAAATTGTGATCATACAAATATTATCTATTCAACTTTTGCATGCACAGTTAATAACCACATTGCACTTGGTATAGTCCAAAGAAATGATAATAAGCAGAGTCAATTTCATATCCATTCGACTGCATTACTATGCACACGGTTTTCTTAAAAACTTAGTCCACAGAAGTAATATTTATCCAATGAAAAGTGTTCAATTCATACATAGTGTCCGCAGGTAGTGATTGCAGCACTTGAATTCCGAACAGAGTCAATCATATGAAGAGATTCAGCCTCACAGTCCTCAATGTACACACAAGACTTCTTGTACTTTATCCTCTTCTCAGCAAAATCATCCATCATACTACACTTGCACAACCCTGAAATAACAAGAAAGTTATTAAGATTGATGTCACCAAATTCACCTAGGGTCTTAAATGATTCACACTTGTTCTAGAGGACTACACTGTGTGTTTCTTTAAGAAATATTAGCATCCACAGGAAGCATTTAAAAGAAATCATCTTGTTTCCATATTTTCTAGTGAACTTTTGAAAATCTAAAAATTTTATAATTACATAAGTTTGAAAATTCTTATTCCTTTGCTAATGCAGTGACATACTTCATTGAATAGAGCAGAGCAAGAAATGCTTCTTTGCTTTGGGTATGCAACCATTAGATATCCATGGGGGGGGGGTATTTATGAAATTTAAAATTTAATACCTCACCATATTTGTATTTAGGGACCGTTCAGAATTTATGACTGGGGGGGTGGGAGCTTTGGCCGAGGGAGTACACACGTGTTTCAAGCGGGGGTATTAATTTCTGAAAACACTTCCAAGGGGGGTAAGAAATTTTAACAATGAAAAAATTTTTTAAAATACGCATAAACTCACTTTATTTGGACTTTTTTACGGGCAAAGTCCGCGAAATTACGCGAATCTGTACGCATGGCCATGTATAACAGTATATATGTGTGTATTGCTTTGAATGTCGAGGGGGGGGTACCAAAAATATGTGTGAAACCTAGTGGTGGGGTACTAAAAACACGTATGAAACTCAAGGGGGGTATCAATTTTTGAAGGGAAGTTCCAGCAAAACTCCCCCCCCCCCAGTCATAAATTCTGAACGGTCCCTTAGACTAAGCAATACATTATTGTGAAATCCGTCTTCATATAAATTATTTCTTTAAGGAAAGAATTCATTAATTTCATTTAATTCATCAAAATCATTTCTCAATAATTATAAATCCAAGCCTCTGCCTCCATCTCAGTGGTTTACCCCCTGAGGTAGGAAATGCATGGGACAACTGATGGGATGAGATATTCTTTTTGGTGAATCTTCACCTTAAGCACTAGGTGGAGACACTGGTCCCTTTCAGCATATAATTGCTCTCAACCCCTGTCTCAACCCCATGTGGGCAGCACACTATCTGACAGTATCTGTACAGGGGGCACCACTAGTCATGCTCCTGCTTACAGATGGGCCATGACAGCCTCATCCAAAAATGGCACCACACAATTGCAGACAACAAGTAGCAACAAAATAAAAAGAGGCTCATATAATAGAATGTTCTACATATTATGCGTGCAAAATATCAAAATATAGGCCTATGTATTATGCACAACTTGCAATATCCACATATTAATTTTCACAATAATAAATATATCCAAGTGTAGATATGATTTTATAACAAAGTAAACAGTAAAATTTTCAACAGCAGCAAGAAATGTTCAAAACAACTTACATGTGGATTCTGTCCAATTTTGCAAAATGGAGAAAGTGTCTCATAATGGAGAGCTCAATGCACTGGCTGCCATGTCTTCTTACTCATGTGTTGTAAAGTGACCAACAAAGCAGGTTCTGGCATTGGTTTAGTTTACCTCTGCACTTTAAAAATTTGCTGTACATTCAGTTGCTTAACTTTCCATCAATCACAACATTACAATATTGGATGAAAAGTAAATGCTTCATATTACGAAGAGCACTTCAATCATTTGGGGAAAAATGTGTACATTTATGATTTAACCTATTCTAATAGTAATTTTACAGTGTCTGCTATAAATTAGCCCTGCCCCCCCCCCCCCCCCGACAATGGCAGGAGGTGCAATTGCCATGCCCCCCTGTTCCGGCAGCCCTGAGTCCATTTCCACATTATTTTCTCCCTTCCTTCCTTATTTCTTCGTTCCATTTTTTTCCATTCTGCTTGACTTTGTATTTCTTTAAAGCCTTCCTTGTTTTCTTAGGGGGGAATCGGGAAGGGTAGCTCAGTCTGACTGGCCAAATTCAATGAATTTTGATATCAAACCTCCATCTAATCCTATATAATTATTTTAAAAGAATTGATTTGCATGTAATAGACCAGTACAGTTTTGGCCATAGGCCACGCCCCTTCCAAGCAACCCCTAAAAGTCCGACAAGCTGCACCCCTTTTAACATGGGGCAGATATACATTTGCGTGCATTTCATACCAAAAAGTTGCATTTGGCATCACTTACATCACACTTCTTACACCTGTTGTGACAGGATACACAACAAAAGAATGTGGGTTTACTCTCTTGATAAACAAAACCACTCAATTGATCAAATAAAAAGATAAATGGCCACAAAAACAGTGATGACGTTTATCTTTTCTAAGCTTTTCTACTGCAGCACTGCTAATCTGTATTATATATTTCTGGGCTATACTAAAGTCAGTGATTCATTTGCTGTATATTGTGTTTGGATATATATATTAAAAACTTCTAATTATTCACTTATAATATGGAATTCAATGATTATTGCATGGTTTTTCTTCGAAGCCAACACATATCTACTCTGGTATAGACTATATACTTGACATAAAAATGAATAACTCATCATATAAATGTTATAATGAAATGACTCATCAAAAATGTCATTTTTACACTTCAAAATGTAGCCTAGTATATATGATAAACGTGAACATTGATGCTATATATTACGAAATTGGCAATATAATGAACATTTTAATTATCATTTCATTATCACTTTTTTTTTCATTTTTCTCAAATATTCACATTCAATGATGTAGCTTACTTCTAGGCATATGTTTTTTTACATGAGTTGAGTGGATACTACTACTCTTTATATATATTGAGGGCATGTTTCAGTTGTGTTCGAGATCATAAACTTGTATAATCAAGAGTCATCAGCCTGAACCCAGACATTCAACCTATTTTAATTAATTTCAGTTCAGGCAAGAAGGGTAAATCTTGATTCCAAATCTTCATTCAACATTTCTAATGCCCAACAAAAAAGTCCCATCTTCATTGGGGCAATCTACTCTCCTTCCAATGAGTTTTAATAAGTCAAAACATTGGTAATCCCATTGGAAACTGTATGCTACAAGGGGTTCAATGTCGGAGTTTTGGTCACTGCTCTGTTACCCCCTGTCACGTGACCAAATGGGGTGAAACCATTGGCTGTGCCCCAGATTTGGGGTAGCAAGCTGTACTGGTCTATTTTCACTTCAGGCAATAAAAGTAGAAATTTGTGTAATATATTTGCTTTATATACAGATAGACAGATAGATAGGGTGAAAGACAATTAACCAGATTGACAAATAGATAGCCACTCTGAGCGTAGATAGCTGGACAAATCAGCTTGATTTGACAAAATTATAGACTTAATGTCTGATTGAAGGGTTGGGAGGATTTGATTAAAAATTAGTTGGACGGATAGACAAAGTGAATTATTAAGTAAACAATGGATCAACTTATTGATTAATTTTCAAATTGCTTGATAGATAGATAGATAAATAGATAATTAGATAGGCCAATACAAAGATAGATAGATACATACATACATACATACATACATACTTACATACTTACATACTTACATACTTACATACTTACATACTTACATACTTACATACTTACATACATAGTTAAATAGATAGACATATAGATAGACATATAGATAGACATATAGATAGACATATAGATAGACATATAGATAGACATATAGATAGACATATAGATAGACATATAGATAGACATATAGATAGACTTATAGATAGACATATAGATACTGATAGACATATAGATAGACATATAGATAAAAATATAGATAGATAGACAAATAGACAGACATATATGACATATATGACATATATGACATATATGACATATATGACATATATGACATATATGACATATAGATAGATAGATAGATAGATAGATAGATAGATAGATAGATAGATAGATAGATAGATAGATAGATAGATACTACAACAAGACATATTTTATACTTCTATGGTTGATTGATTGTCAGATCAACTTCTTGGCAATACCTTTTGGAATTCTGACAAGTTTTACAGTTTTGCTCTCAGTGCACATATATATAGGAGCACAGGTGCTCACAATCAGCTTCATTTAGATACTGTATATAGTAAAAGAAACAGCTTATAGTGTGTGGACCTCATTAACCTATTTAAGACGGGTATAAGATAGCACCCTCTACATGTTATTGTTTACACATGTCCAAGTCCATCAGCCTCCCCAGGGACCAGTCTCTTAAACCTAGAGGACCTTTTCACTAAGCAAAATCATACTGAGTGTAAGCAAAGTTATATTTGAAAAGTCATGTCTGCGTCCTACCAGAATAGATTCAATGGGTTAGCATTTTATATGAAATTCATTTGATTCGAAGGAAATTCATTAAAACAATTAACTACTATAATTTCAAGGGTCTTGCTAAATTTTACAAAATATTACATAACCACATTTTTCTATATGTTACATAGGGAACAACAATTTATTTTGTTCTTTCAGGAGTCACTCAAGTTGAATAATTATGTTAGGCTTATAAACTTATATCTGCACCTGGCTGCATGTAAAACATAATTTTGATATCAACTAAAACATCTTTATTCAATGGAAAGATAAGACTTTTCTGCATGATATTTAAACAGCATTTATAAAACATTGAAAAATATCTGCACCAGGATGTATGTAATACAAATGTATAATTATACAAATTAAAATATATTAATATGATCATGGATCTCTTCTTACTCTATGAAATAATGGATTGAAAGACATTTTCTGTGTGATAGTTAGACATTTCCCAAGGTTAAACAACATTTTATAAAACACACATGTTAAAATTTTAATATCTGCACAAGGATGCATGCAATACATCTTTATGACATAAATTAAAGATGTTAATATATCTTCATAAAAACATTTTCTGGAGGGAAAAAAATAATATCATATATTGTTTTGATGAAAACTTTTTCTATCTGATACATCTATGTTATTTTTTAGTTATCCGAAAACTTTTGTTTGGATGTGAGGGCAGAATGCATTTTATCTTCAATCCTGACATAAGTTTTATGCAAACTTAAATCAAATCATTACCTTGGGCCTCTCAAAGTTCCTTCAATTTAATACTAAATTAACTAAAATGCAAGTTTTTCTGACATAATTTATGATTAAGAGAAAAGCAATCATTTAACCACATCTCTAGGGCTATGGAAAAAAAGGCATGCTTAACTTTTTCAAAATCAATTCTGATGCTTTTGAGTGGAGAGAGGATGGATGGATGGATGATTGGGGCTTTAAGTCCTGTATGTTTGCACTTGGTAGGCCAATTAGGAAAGGAGGAGGACACAGCAATGAGGTGAAGGATGATTGAAAAAGCCATCCAACATGGGCCCAGGTGACCCGTCAAGAGCTGGATTCGAACCCTGGACCCAGCGATTTGCAGCCCAGCACACTACCGCTAGACCATGACAGTAATCTGGTAACTGTCATGGCTGTCCCAAGCTTAATGTTTTAAATACAAAAGCCCAAACACAGTGATAAGTCAGCAATGACTTGGCTATTTCGACACCATGGTTTCTTTTGTTAGTTTCCTGCTATAACAATGTCATCACCCACATGCATTAAACCATAATATGTGTAAAGTGATCTGGTGATGCTTTTTATTGTTCAGATACTATGTTTGTGCAGATTTGCCTATGTTAAAATATGTTGCAAAATTATTGCATTTCTTGTGTTGCCCTGTATCTGCAAAATTTTGCTCATTCAATAGTTTAAATTGTACTAAATATTTCATCTAACATACTGTAATCCGCAATATACTTGTAGAATTTGTTGACTTTGATGGTTGCCTGGGGATGGTTGAGACTCGAGATGAATTTAAAAACGACCTTATGCTCCTATTGCAAGTACACCTGTACGTCTTCCTATCGATCCCTCCCATTTGGTGCAATGGAAAACCAAATTTTGGTATTGTCATTGTGAGGTTGTTTGTTAAAGGTTTGCTGCCACACAGCTGTGCTTTTATTTATCAAACCATTTCAGAAAAGAGATAATTATTTCTTTAAAAAATAGACATACATGATAGACAGATAGATAGACAGATAAATAGACAGATAGATAGATAGATAGATAAATAATCTAGATAGCATGCAGCCCATTCTCCACCCCAGAATGAAATGCATACTTTATGGACTTTTTGCACCTAACTATAAACACCGGTCTAGTACCATTCTTTATTTCAACACAATTCTACAAAATAAAAGGTGGTCTTCATTCTCTCAAAATCAGGATGAAAATTAAGGATGGTCTTCATTGCAAATGCAAATTAAACACACAGTGTTTCATTATTTAATCCATTAAATAAAACGAAGGACAGTTTTCCTATCCAGTAAATGATATTACTCCAGACCAATGGCTGAATGGATATAACTCGTTATTGAAGTTTTTCCATTCTTGCATAATTGAAAAATCAACATATATCATTGTAAATAAAGATTGGGCTTGGTTTTTCGTATAAATCAATATTAATCCTACAGCCTTCATTTCCAAAATTGTGGTTGGTGATTTGTTAAAATATAGTGGATCCAGGGATTTTCATGTGGGGGGGGGGGTATATACTAACCTTTTTTTAACCAAATATACGTATGAAGGTTATATCACATTTTGGGGGGGGGGGTTGTCACCCAATCTAGATCTGCCACTATTGTCCTACTTATTAAAACTTAATATTTTACTCATTGATCAGATAATTTTTCTTTTAATGACTGCCCTCCCCAATTTTTTGTTGTTGCTATCATACTCTGTGCCTATGTTGCACGGCTATATCAGTCATCATTGCCATGTCCCTTCTCCTGCCCTTATTAGCCTACCAAGTGCGTAAGTACAGGACGTCAAGCAACAATCATCCATCCATCCATACTGTATGCCTGCTTTTTCAGTTGGAAGGGGGAGAGGGTGGGTTCACTAACTTCACTTTATTCATAAATGGTATATTTAAAATTGAAGTTCTAAAAATATAATGCCTTTATAACGGTGGATTAAAAAAAAAAAATCTTTATCATCGCTTATAAAAACAACATATTAATTTTTTTGTAACACAGTGCATTTTTTTCACAAAAACAAAATTCACTAAAACAGTTTTTAAATTTCTCCTTTACTGACTATCTAACCTTAGTTATATCCATTGAACGGACTTTATATATAATATTTATAAGATGTAACTCCTATAACTTGCTTTCTTTAACCAGTTATCTAACTCATGACATGTTCCGCATTGACACATCATCAGTAAAATGACTTAACCACTTAAGGATAACCTGTGTTAAGCGTTGATACTATCCAAATTATCCAGGTGGATAAATACAGGATGTAAAGCCTCAACCATCCATTCATCCTTGCTTCCTCACTCCGTTAGGCTGATCAACAGGCAGGCAGCGACTCAGGCTTTGAAAATGTCGTTATAATTTTAAGAATTTTATATGTGAATTTTAAAAACAAACCTCCATCTAATCCTATGTAAATCATTTCAAATTTGTTAAATTGCATGCATGGTTATTTTTACATCAAGCAATGCAAAATAAGATAATCTCTTCATTGGAGTCTTTTCATTAATATGCAAGTTTTTGTTCAATTATGTATTTTGTAATATCAAAACCAAAAACAAAACTTGTAAAAATTTCCATAATTCTTTTTTATTTATCTTTTTTTGGGAGTGGGGGGGGGGGGCTTAAAAATTTCCATAATTCTTTCTATTTCTTTTTTTTGGGGGGGGGCTAATATGGATCATCAAAGCTGGGCCTAAAGGTAAATACATGGCTAAATAGTCAGATTCCTGCGATTTTACTGAATAATTGATTGATTTTAAAATTGACAGATTGTCCGGGATTGATATACACTGTAAAATTTGAAATTTTGAGTCAGCTCAAATTATTGAGTGAGATTGTTGCATAATTGCTTTAAGTTGTTGTTTTGAGTTATGATAATCTGTCCATTGTCATAACTTACATACAACAAGCAATGTTGGCTCAGAGGAATTGTGGAACCATCTCACTCAATCATTGAAGCTGACTAAAAATTAAAATTGTACAGTGTAGATAGATTGACAAAAGAACTAGATGGTCCTAGATCAAGTTATTGATTTATTCAGTGATTTGTAGTTGATAGTTTAATTTCAAAGTTGCTTGATATAGCTACAGATAGATAGAAGAATTTCCAGTGGATATTCTTAGGATAGACAGAATCTGACAGATAGATAAATAGACAATTAAATGGACAGACCATGGCAGCTATTAAGCTCTGGTAACTGCCACAGACAGATCAACTGAATGATGTGACAGAATGATTGACTAAATGTATGGTTGACGGGTTCAATCTAAAAAATGGACAGACTGGCAAACTGAATAATTGAGTAAACAATGGATTAATTTTGATAGATAGTTAGAAAGATAGTTAGAAAGATAGTTAGAAAGATAGTTAGAAAGATAGATAGAAAGATAGATAGAAAGATAGATAGAAAGATAGATAGAAAGATAGATAGAAAGATAGATAGAAAGATAGATAGAAAGATAGAAAGAAAGATAGATAGATAGATAGACAGATAGATAGATAGATAGATAGATAGATAGATAGATAGATAGATAAATTGACTGACTGACTGACTGACTGACTGACTTGATTGGTTTGTTTGTTTGTTTGTTTGTTTGTTTGTTGGTTGGTTGGTTGGTTGATCAACTTCTTGAGAAATACTTCTTGGACATGTGCAGAGCCCTCACAATCAGCTTCATATCTGCTCATTCTCCCATGCTGAATTGTCCAGAATAGTTACTTTTGCAGCCTGTGTGGGCAGGGGTTGTCTTGGCAGGTTGCTTCATATAGATATACAGTAAAAGAAGTTGCTTATAGTTTGTGACCTCATTAGCCTATTTATCCTGAGAGTATAATTGTTTACACATGCCCAAGTATACTGCAACATTATCAGTTAGACATCCCCCTCTACCCATACCCCTTCTCCCCTCCTATAATCTCAAAAGGTCATTTTCACTATGCAGCCTATCAGTTAAGCAACATCAAGCAAAGTTACATTTCAAAAGTCACAATTAGATATAATTTCAAGGGTCTAGAACTATTGTTAAAATGCGTTACAAAAAGCAGTTTTTTTTACATTTTTTTATATGCCTAATAAGAAGGAAGTATCATGTTAAAGATTGATATCAAATACAGTGCTTGGTCAGCAATGACTTGGCTATTTCAATGCCTTTAACATGTCCATCTCAATGGGATAGATGGATGATTGGGCTTTACATCCTGTTTTCATGCATTGGGTAGGTTAAAAAGAAAAGAAGTAAAGAGAAGGCAGGAAGGAAAAAGGAGAAGTAAGGAAGAAAGGAAAATGAAGGAAGGAGGGAAGGAAGGAAGGAAGGAAGGAAGGAAGGAAGGAAGGAAGGAAGGAAGGAAGGAAGGAAGGAAGGAAGGAAGATATAGGACAGACCATAGATATATTATATATTCTGACTCCATAGATAGATAGATAGATAGATAGATAGATAGATAGATAGATAGATAGATAGATAGATAGATAGATAGATGTATTCAAACATAGCTAGCTGACGACAGATAGGCCTGGGCCTATAACATAGCAGGCCTGCAGGCCTACGTATGCACTCTCTGAGTGTTCGTTCTTGTTATATAGTATAATGGATTGGGTATAATAGGTTGTTCCTAAGCACTTGGCCGCCCTTTAGCTCAACTGGTTTAATAGCGGACCTTTAAGGGGGACAGTATTATATTTACTCTAAAATCAGTTAGGGATCATGACAAATCAATCTTGAATGTAGAGAAGATGATACTTCATTGGCTATCAATCATGAGCCACAAAGACAAAGTGCATTTTTTTACAGTTAGGTGGTCCACTCTTTTTTCATGACTGACGGATAGGCTGTAACTTGTGTACTATATTCTGTGAACTTCTCAAAAACAACAAAGTTCTGTGCATATTGACAATTAGGTTCCATGAAATAATCCTTCATAGCATTCTGAATTTTTTTAACAATTAACATGCGTTTTAAATAGATACATTCCTGTTGAAATAATTGATGAAAGAATTATACATATTCTGCGAGGATAATATTTTCTTATTAATTTCAAGGGAACTTCTGTTGTTATTTATTTTTGTTGTATTCATACAATTTACCATAAGATGCACTCTGACAGGGAAAAGTAAATTGATTCTCTAAATGGGTGCTTGGAGTTTCACATCCTACATTTAAGAAGAGGAAGCTATTAATATAGGTATCTATCTATAGACATCTGTCTATCTATCTATGATAAGCAGATAGATAGATAGATAGATAGATAGATAGATAGATAGATAGATTTGATCATAAATAGATAGAAAGATAGATAGATATATTGGATCAACAAAATTAATTGACTAGTTGATTGTTTAGTTTATTGATCGTTTCTGGAATTTTTTTTAAAAACTTAACACAATATCTTGGTAGTATTTCTTAAATTCATATTATCAAATTCATTTGAGTCATTTCTGTTATTTTGCACTATGTTAAAACTATATGGACACAAACAAAATGGGAAAGATGAAACATTAATTAAAATTATAAATTATTTGAATCTGATATATAAATTAGAAAACAAACTTTTGGTAACATTTCTAAAATATAGCCCCAGTTATATTTATGCAATGACACATCTTTCACAAACATTTTACCATGGTAATTTTACTTATAGCATAGAGTAACTTATAGTTCCATGCTAGTATCGACCAGCCATAGCCATAATGAGATAAGATTAGCTGTAGTCACAGGGTGCACCCCATCAACAAATAAGCAGCCCAGATGATGGGGGGGGGTGGTGAGGGGGGGAGTTATCTCAAAGCAAAACTGTATCCTGCTGTCCTCTGGTGATATGTGAATAACTCTGTAAAGTTTTATCTTGGCTTACTTTTTTAATTTGTAGCCCTCTGGTGTCAGGTCATGTAAGCCAAAAGTGAATTTTAGAGTATATATAGGGAGTTATACAGCATGGACTGGTGCTCTAAATTTATGTCTGTAGCACAACCATAAATCAGGACCTTGGGGTGTAATACCCCGGGAGTACTGCCTAATTGACTAGTGGTATTAAAAAAAAAAGACAATTGTGATGACTGGAGGCTTTTCCTTTTCTTTATTTTAACAAATTGTCACTAATGGACTTTCCCTGCTCTATGTTGATTATATATATAATTTGTCAGATTTTATATTTTTTATGGAAACATCCCGGCTACTATGGGCCTGCACTCAGAGTGTGGGCCTGCTTCGAATAATTAAATCTAAAGGTATGTTGATTGTTGAGTCCTTCCGAAAAGTTGATATTTCAAAGAAACGGCCAAAATTACACTAGTAGGGATAGGAAATATGCCATCATAACAGAAATCATGATTCCGATTTTTTATATTACCTGTACGTTTTGGTAGTACGCCAAAACTGACATATATTTAAGAAATGATTTAATGTTATTGAACAGTTTTGGGATCATCTAATGACATATGGAAACATAAGCACAATAAAATTAATGTTCCTTCAAACATATTGTTGTTATATCAGGAGAATGGTAAGCTTACCATTTTAAATTGTTATGTTCTGCATCCATGGATTCACTATGTCGCCATGTTAACACAAATATTGTTTAAACATGGATGGCAATGTTGTAATTAACAGCAAAGAAATATTTTGTCTATCTCAGCACTAATATGTTTAAGAAATACCCCTGCAATATTCAAAAGTTTAGTATTCCTATGATATTTTATAATATTATAAAAATGATGGCAAGCACAGTTTTAGAATTGTCGTCATTTCATTAGGAAAATGTTGAAACAAATATGTAGAAAAGATATTCATGAAATATAGATCGTTTTAGTGTCAACATAATATTTAGAAATATTTCAATAATAATCTAACTTTTGTTTTTTTGAAATGTCTTCCAACTATATCTAGAATAATGTCCTTAACATTTCTACACATCCTTCTAAAAATATTGATAATGACAATGTCCCAATGGCATTCACAAATATTGCATAAACATGCGTATCAATCTTAAAATCAACATCAGTGACATGTTTAGCCTATCTCAGTACTAATATATATAAAAAATAGCTTTGTGATGTTTAAAAAGTTTACCATCTTAATGATATTTTATAACATCAGCAAAATGTTAATAATCATACGACTTGAAATGTTGTAATTTCATCAGGAAAATGTTCGAACAAATATATAGTTGAAATAGTTATGTGATAACGACTATTTTAGTGTCAACATAATATTTAGAAATATGCCAATAATAATCTTAATCTATATTTTGCTTAATGTTTTGAAGTTGTCTGCAGAACATTTACTTGAATATTTCTTTATGTCCTTCTACAAATATTAGAAATTGACAATGTCCTCATGATACTCACAAACATTGCACTGAGATTGACGGAAATATATCATATGATATTAAAGCAACATTTGGCTAATATCACAAACAAATATAACGCATAAATGCTGCAGAGATATGTTAAAATATTGTTAACAAGACATAATTTTTAAATATTATTAAATATTTTGAAATAATATCACTTTTTTATCTTGCAGAAACATTAGTAAAACCTTAGAAAATAATATATTTCTCAAATGTAACTAGCAGCTTGTCGCATCCTCACCAAAATGTCACCAGAACCTTTGGGGAACCTTAAATATAATAATTAACACTAACATTTGTATATGACAAGTGCAACATGGCAAGAAATATGTGAAAAATATTAGTTGTTTACAGGGTTACTGACAGTTCCTAAGTTCAACTGTAAAATGTATGGTAGTCGAATGTTTGAAGTGTGTGCCCCCCAACTGTGGAATAATCTTCCAATGGAATCACTTCTCTAGAGCAATTCAAGAAGTCACTCAAGACATATTTTTATTTAAAAGTGCATTTGATTGAATTTTAACACAGGTTTTAATATCATTTTCTGTAATCTTATTTTACAGTTTTATGTCTCGATTTTAATTAACATATTCCGTGTTAAATTTAATGTTGCTTTGTGAAGTGCATTAGAATCGCATGAGATAATGTACAATAACATGTAATGTAATAGATAAATAAATAATAAGTTCTTCATTATTATATTTCTTCTCGGTGATTCTTGATTACAAATGACTTCATATTTGTAGACACTGAGACTGAATGTGATTTTTTTTCAGGACATGTTATTCTATCTGGAAGTTTTTTGACATCACTTTTCCTCAACTAGAATACATGTCCTGCATTCAGCCTCTGTGTCCACGATTTTGAAATCATTTGAAAACTTAGTTTCCTGCTTTTAATTCATGCATCACTCCTCATCCTTGTATTATATCCCGTTCTCATAACTCTTTCATCACAGGGGATGTTCCGATAACAGCTATATTTAACTAGTGGGACACCTACTTACCATACACTTGATTTGTGATATGGATTTTACTTTACTGATGGAATGTGTGAATATGTGAAAGTGCATTGTTGTATATATGAGTGGTATGTGTGGTAAAAACAAATAAACAAATCAATCAATCAGAAATATGATAGATAGATAGATGTGGTAAGTGCAGCCCCCTAAGCCCAGTTCTGGGTGCTCACGAGGGTTGATTGATGAGATGGGAGAGAGAGTGGGAGTCCTCAACAGTCAACATGTTACACATTTACCCCATGTGAGGGATCTTATACTTGCCCAGCACAGACACTGATACAAGGGACCACCAATTTAACTTATCCGAACGACATCCAGCCGGGATCTTGCTCATGAAGGTCAACTGAAAATTTTGGGTTTCCCAACCAGGGTTAGAACCCACGCAGGCAAAGACATTCAGCGGAGCAGGTGGGCACCTAAGCCACTTGGCCACACAGCTGCCCTGAATCAAGGGAGCTACCTCATATCCAACTCCAGAGATGTCTTTGTTGTTCATAAAATCCTTCAGGCAGGCCCGAAAAATTACATTCAGGTGAAGGGAACGCTCGTCAATTGGAATGTTTCATACAAATTAGAAGAAGCTAAAACCAACCTTAAATTTAAATTAGGACAAGGAAATATTTTTCACTCAGAATCCAAGGCTGTTCTCAAATTTCCCATGCCTTCCAATTTTTCATCTAAATCACATTCTACTGATTGCCCTATTGTCCCTATTTGAGACTGGTCCAAAAACCATAACAAAAATTCTGCGGAACTACTTGCTATGGCAATATTACAGCGTATCTCAATAAATCCACAGGCAAGATATTGCTGAGGGTTGTGACTTTATAACATATGTATCTTAATGGTCATAAATGGACAATGGCACGGGTTTAATTACATTATTAGCTTGTGTTATCAGTATATCGCATGATTTTGAGACATGTTTGAAAAGCATCATTTGGTTTTTGCAAGGACATATAAGTCATTGTTGTCATAAAAGTGAAGTTAAGAGAATCTTGAGTGAAGTCTTGCATGAAGAAATCAAATCATTTCAATTTTATATCAAAAGCATTTTTTAATGTTTGGCATTAAATATAAACTTCTGAGATGCAATGTCATTACAAAAAAGTTTACCGTAGATGGGCCTGGTTCTCTCAAAGGGCATCAGATGACAACTGCATTTACCATCAAACAAAAAACATAGTGAGAGTCACACAGAAATGTAGTCGAAACTAATAGTTGCGTTCGCACATGTGTGTGCGCAAGGCTATTTTGGCAAATTTACAAAAAAGCGTACTCCAGTGTTTTCGGTGTGGGTGGAGGAGTGCTAATTTTAGATGGCTCTTTGATCTTCTTAAAACTAACCATGTTACATAAAAAAACATAATCGGCAACATTACGAAGCAGTTGATAGAGAAACCCTTATTCACACATGAAGTTTAAACACCACTGATTTAACTTTGCTTTGCAATGAAACAATCTTTGATGTCACTGTCAAGGGGTCAAACACAAAGACATGTTAGGGGCAACCAAACGTCCATTTGATGGTTTTATAGTGGTACATAATGGAAAGGTATCCAATTTGAGCCAACAGGGGCAATGGCTTTGCTTATAAGCGCCAAGAGTAATTACATAAGACATCCCACCAAGTTATTGCTGTTTGTCAGTGGGCCACCCACTTGTCTAAACAATTAGTTTCCCAAAGCTGCCCTTTATGGTCAAGAGAATATATATATACGCACAATTCATGGAATAAAGCACACAAGCCACAATAAAAACTAGTCTGTTTCCACAAACAAAACTTCTTGTGAGATAAGGGGGTACTGTGCAAACTTGATGTAGTGCTGCTTTAGTGATCTCAACTCTCAGCAATGCAGGCACGAAGTTTGTGATGATGCAGACCAGCCAAAGAACGGTGCCCATGGGCAGAGACAAGTGGAACATTGCCCAAGGTTTTATGTCGTAGCATACTCCAGTATTGGTGATCACCATGGGTTGATGGATTGATGAATGTCGAGAAGACTGTGAATGTTGCAAATACCCTATTCATTCAGGGATGTCCAGTAGGGTGGTCCTAAAATAAAAATTTCAACTTTTCCAAGGGGCTTCTTCATTTTCTTGTTCCATTTGGGGAAAAAATAAGTTGTATTGAATTTCATGAGAATTGATACATATTAACTACTGCCACCGGACCCCTGATTTTGCACAACGCAAGCAAAATTTTTAGTTTTTGAACTGATGCATTGCCTGTTAGAATAAAGGAGACAAAACATAATTCAGTACTCTGAATAGTTATATTATTTACAATTTGAACTATTTAGTCCATCACTTGAGTCTTTTCATTGTGTTAGTATCACACATAGATATTGGATACCAGATTAACATAATTAGTAATCGCAATTCAGGTTTGAGAGAAAAGCCTCCTTTGGGCTTTAACTTAAAAAGTTCTGGAAGATGTCAACAACCAAGAGAGATGTGGCCTGCCTGACCCCGGCAGAACTGCCTTTTATATGCCTGGAGTTTTCCAGAAGGCAAGGGGAGGGGGGTAGATCCTGGAGGGGGATGCTTCCCGCCTCGGATTAGCCTTGGCCTTTGAGCGATGATCATATGATTGTCCACCCATCGAACTTCAAATTATAACTTCTTGATTGTGTTAAATAATTGATATTTAGCAGTTTTTTCTGTGATACCAGGGTTGATGTAATGTGGATAATACTGACTACAGGCCTGTGTCTCAGAAAATACCTTAGTTTAACTAAATTCTAGCAGCTTCTGGGCCCTTAAGTGGCCCCTGAAATTCCTGCTGCACGAATTTTGGCCTGTTTGGCCTCGCACAAAGTTTGTGTTCACCTAAATCATCCCCCAACAAAAATGAAAAATCTACACCCCTGCCGAAAGGTCTTTTGTATATAAAAGGACGCACACCAACACAGTGAGACAGAGAGAGACGTTGTTAGTTAGGTTGTTAATGATCTGGGGAAAAGCAAGTTTTCCACTTGCGGAAGAGCAAAAACATCAAAAAGCTTGAGAACAAGGTGCATGGATGAAGAAAGAGGAGTTCCAGGCAAATTTTATTATCTTGATGAAGGGAATCAATATCTTTGAAAGACTTGCAAGAATCAACTGAAACAGATGTTTCAAGCTTGATTGTAGATGCTATACTAATATTTTGTTGCCCGATCTAAAATTAAGAGATTTTGAATCTCCTAAAATGCTCAAGAATTTCCTAAAATGCTCAAGAATTTCCTAAAATGCTCAAGACATGTCCCCCATATTGGACCAGTGCCCCCCCCAGGTGCCCCCATATAAACTTTTCAACCTTGGATATAATATAGAAGTAGTATTATGGGTCCCCCCCCCAGAGAATCGCGTGCCCCAAGGACCAAGGTGCCCCCCATCCCGTTCGACATTCCCTAGTTACGCCACTGATATTTTGGTAAAATGCATCGAATACAAACAATATGATGTTTGATTGCTATATACTATACAGTTCACACAAACTGAAAAGTATCCGATGAGTTGGAGGACACCTAATACAGTATAAGGCAACTATTTGCCGCTGAGGAGGTGTCCACCTAGAATTGTTAAAGAGAGGCTCAGGCAAGGAGAAGCAGTTGAACCAAAAAAAAGATGTGTTATTCACTTAATGAAGTGTTTTCCTTTTTTTTAAATAAAAGGACATCAATCTTATATCGACCTCAGACTTTTTGGAGTTGTCTAAGTAAAAGGAATCAATGGTTAAAAATATTTTCTCAACATTAACCTGAACTTTTTCGTGAATTTATTGTTTTTCACACTTATGACCCAAAATGCCTTCTTTGACCTTTGTGTCATTCCCATTTGTCAAAACAACCCCAGAAATGAAATTGCTGCACCAGTTTTGACTGAAAAATAGGAATCACATTATATTTTAGGTCAAATAGTTTTGAAGTTGTCCCATTTGAACTACTCCAGATTCCTTGGTGGCCTTCTTGGATTTCTCGAAACCACCAAAGGTACCAAATGGATGCTGGCCACATATATATTTTCCAGAGGGTTTAATAACAAGTATTCCATTGAGAAAAAACTCAATCTATTGGTCCAGGTTTCAGCCAGAAAGTCGGCTCTGGCTGCCAGACTATTGCTGATTTAAACAATATACTTAAATATTCAAATTTTCAACCCGCGTATGGCAGTGGTTAGAATTGTTGTATTGAACTAAAATTTTTCACAGAATGTTTTCTCATCAATATGAACAGTTCTTTTAGGAAGCACCTTCAGAAAGTCACATTTTAATTTTTAGTATACCGTAGAGGACCACCCTAATGTCCAGGGTCTTTCAGTAACCCATCACAGAACACTGGATACAACCCATCTCCAGTTAATGTCCCATGGGCTCAGACCAAGAGTGGGAGTCAAACCTCACAGCAAGACTACATTGTATCTTTACATGAAAAGATATTCTAATGAGTCTCCATTCATGATATTGCAAGTTTATGGACATGGCTTACTCGAAGCATTTTCGTAATCACTCATAGAGTACTTTCATGGATGTAGTTTCCACAAGCTCAAGCAAAGAATGCATTTATATATCTGGCTGAGAAGACTTCTGCCCAGACATATATACGCCACTCTGTACACACACAGTGTACATACAAAGAATTTGTACATTTTTCTTAGCATTCTGTTCTGGCTGAGCATTTTTCAATTGCTTGTTTTCAGCTTTTAGTATCATATCCCCACAAACAAGAAAGTGACACTTGTGGGTGCAAAGATAACACTTGTGTACAAAATGTACATATAGCATCTTAGGGTAGGCTTTGCAGAAACCCTGATGGCTGTGATAGGCGTACTGACTGAAATATTATACAATATATAGTTCTAAAAGTAAGTCGTCTTTTAAAATCGAGCCTCAGCTATATCCGTAGCCATATTAAGCGACACTTAGCTGCACTTATAGCTACATCTATCCACAGCTAGCCACAACCCTATTGTTTAAATAAGGGGTAAAGAGTGTATGCCTAGGCATTGATGTGGACAGCTACACTGTATCCATGGATAGGTTTAGTTATGAATAGCTAATTTTACCGAGCAGCTAAATTGAGCCACTTATAAAAATTAGTTCACTTTATGTTTTTTGTTAGTGGTGGAGTCGTTACCCTATTCCTGGCACCTCTACCTCCCCCCTCCTGGATTTCTTAGATGAAATTAACATTTTAAAGAAAATATGCCGCAGTGGGTGGGGACCCGCAAATGTCAAAAACATGTTAGCATTGGTTCCGAAGTCGTTTGGGCCTCCCTTGACTACCCTCCACTTAGTTTTATTACATGTACAAATGCATGTTTGTTATCTTAAGAAGACAAATTGAGTGAGAAAGTCGTCCTGACTATTTTAAAAGTCTTTGTCATTTTACTGTAACAGACGCCCCCCACCTTTGCATAGACATGAAACACAAGAAAAGGAATGTCATTGGGTAGCAGGATGAAGACAGACAGGAAACATGTAATTATACATAAACTTTTGTAATTTACAATAGAGCATAATGGAATGGTCCGCAACTTAACACCACAAAGGAAATGATGGTCAAGCATGTCAAGAGTTACAACTAATAAGCAACAAAAGACTCTTTTGTGATTAGTCAGTTTGTTAAAAATTATTGAAGTGACATTTTTTTTCTGTAAGGTGACTATAAGAAGCTGCATTGGTATAGATATAATACGATTGTTTCCTATAAAGGACAACAGGCACGAATCTGGCTCATGCGTTGTTACCAAGGGCAAAGCGTCTTCGTTCCAAAATCCCAATCTTATACACAATTATTTTTAGAGAAGAATTGCATTCTATAATTTTAGCAAAAACGCTGATTGGGACATAAAGCTCAAATCATCTATCCATCCATCCATTTGTCCTCCAGCCAATTTGTAGTCGAGCCAGGACATCCAAGTCTGAGACTAAAGCATAAAAGTGTGAGCCTCTGAGACCGAAAAATATGCATCTCAACGCCCAACTATTTCAGCTGGGATTGTTATTGACATTTAGCCAACACATCATTTCAAATAAGCTTTAATGATTTCTTTAATTTAAAAATTGTCAAAGTTTCTAGTAAAAACATGGAAGCAAAGACATTTGAGGGCAATCATTGCATTTTTATAGAAAGGAGCTTACCCTTCCCAGAATTTATTTATTTTACAGAAACAGCGGAGGCAGACAGATTAGATCTTTTTATTCAGTTATTCTATTCTGAACCAAATATTGTAGCTTACCGGTACATAGTCCATCCATCTGGAATTTATTTCAAGACTGCCAACAAAGAAAAGATTTTAAGAGTCATTGCTATCAAACCCACAGTCTTGATCGCAGTGAAAAAGCGTTCTTTGCAAAGAGTCACTTAAGAGACATCGAGGGGTACTAAAGAAGCCAGATGCCACTTCAAACAAAGAAGTCCACTTAACAAGATTGTGGTTAAACATCACCATTTAAAGGAAGTAATGATGATACCACACCACCACTCGACAGCAGTTTCTTTCTTTGTGCAGCAGAGAGGTCTGTTTTATAACCCAATTTGGTGAACACTGAAAACTTTTCAGTTTAGTAGTTTTGACTAATCCAGTCGAAATTAAAATGCACATACACTTGCATGGGCATCAGTCTGTCATTGCCATGTAATAATGTATTTTGGTGATGGAAATTGTAAATATAATTGTATGTAGTAAATATGATCAATAAATGCTAACTATTTTGGTGGGTAAAACTGACTTTTCTTAAAGACATCACACATGTGGAATTTCTTGTAATACACTCTAATGAATACACAGCCTGAAAATCATAATATAATTTGCTTTATGTCTGAGTTCACTTGTTGGGTTATATTGAATTATGTATGTCCCTGTTTGTCCTCAACTTAATCGACCGGGAAATTTCTCAAATTCAGTGAATATTGTTGCACGTCTGGAAAATGTCCATGCTGAAAGGGCTGTGTTGAATTTCCTGCTGAAATAACTTTCAGTTATAAGCAAATCCCTTTTCATTTTGAACAATGACTCTTTCCTCGGTCTCTGAAACTGAATAGCCTTCAAAAATATTTAGACTAGAGAGACTCGTAGATGTCCCCCCCCCTTTTTTTTAAAACAAATTCACCACATTTTTTGCCTTTTATTGATGTTCAGGAATCATCTGTTAACAGTTGCAAAATAATTTTTTCATGAATTATATATAATTTCCAGTCTAATTACATAGTGTATGGGTGATGGTTATCTTTGACTGTTATTCTCCTTTTTGAAAACTGATACTATGAACTCCTGAGTTTCACCAACACAGCTAAGACCAAGTTTAATGTTTAACCAGGTCTTGCTTATTTTGCTTACTTGACAGTGCTGCCATTTTATTACTGAAATTGACCCCACTGTAAATTTTGGAGGATGGGCGACATTGGCTCTCATTTCTTGATCTAAATTTTATTACATGTCAAAAGAAATTGTTTGGAAACCACATGTTTTTCAATCATATTTATGTGATCATCTGCCCATGTTTTTAGCTTCCCTCCCCTCCGATATGCCTATCCCCATCCTATTTGGATTGGTAAAATCAAGCATCTTTTAGTTGAAGGGGAATTATAAATCCATGTCGGTTTTTTGCATTGAAATTTGGTTTTTCAAAAAACCATTTTGAATCTAAAAAACCAATTTTGTCCCAACATTTTTTAGAGTGTATAGTGTTTAAGGATTACAATTTGTCAAAATGCACTGTGTTTTTATATCATACAACGTACAGTATTTGTTTGACAGGAAAGAAAGGACATCATAAAAATGATCTTTGATAATTATTTATAACTGTCGGGACGAGTGCTTTCAGTGCGAGTTAAAGGCTTTCAAGTTTCATGTAAAAAAGGGTGCTTTGTTTCAGAAAAGGTGGAAATATCGGAGAAAAACATAATGTTTATACATGCAACATAACACCATTAAAAAAAATCTACCTTTGTTCTATTATTGAATATCAAAGAGAAACCACACTTAGAAACCCTTTGATTTTAAATGTATCGATGTTGCAACACATATTTTTACATTGTGTTTGCAGAAAACAGCACCTGTTAACAACCCAGAACCATAAATAGGCAATGAGCCATGCAACAGTTGGATCAATAACCCCAACATTAGATGCTTGTCTCTGATAAGAATATCTATGAACTGCCCTTCCCAATGGGCATGACTATATACAATACAGCAATCATTTTACAATGTCTCAATGTTGCATGGGAGTGAATAGTGTGGAACTGTACGGTAGAAATAATGTTACCACAACGTTGACAAATTGAAGCACCGTCAAGATGTGCTGTGTCAGCATGTGTTTTTAAGGCAACATTTTCACATCGTTGACAAAAAATCTCAATGTTGTGTTGAAGTTGTGGCATCGTGATTTCAACCATACATTTCTATGTATTATGTAAAAAAACAGATGAGCCTTCTGACAATTGGCAATGTTGTGTTTACGTCGTGTACCCCTTGGGTTCCATTCTCACAGCAAAGCGCCAGAAGCTTGGATTCAATCTAAGATAAAGTATTATTGATATCATTATTATTTCCATATGACCCCTTTATTCCTTTTTTACTTTTGATTGAGCTCCATTTGTGTGTAGCAGAACCATTGCTTAGTTTCGATGCACTCATTAATTTTGGATGGCTACTTAATAAAACATAAGAGATATTTTCAGCAAAGAACAGTGAATATGCAATGAGGCAAACAACAGAAGAATCAATAACCACAAATCAAATATTTGGCCTTATATTAGTTAAAGAACAACATTTTCTAGTTTCAGTAGCATCTTATATTATCTGCTGTGAAAGCGCAGACTGATAATCATAATATATCTGTTTCTTGTGGAACTTTAATTAAATGGTTAAAAGTATATAAGTACTGTATACTTTTCCCTGCTTGTGTTCTCCTAACTTCCAGTAGATGAAAAACGAGTGCTTACAGAACTGGACTAAAATGTTCCCTGTAAGGTCGATCATAACCCTATTCATGTCATATTACCCTCTATGGGTCATAAGTTATTTAAATTAGGTCACAGCCTACACTTGCAATGCTTTCAAAACGAGTAACTGAGTATCAATGAGGTCACAAGTTGCTCAATGACAAATTAACAGCTCGTTTGTATGTGTTTGATAGGGCTTGTTCAGCCTTGTTGTGAGGTCATTGGTGGCCATCAACAGCTTTTCTGTAAGCACCAGTATTTGTCCATTGTAAATGTCCGAGTTAAATTCAGTGAATATTGCGGCATGTCTGGCAAATGTCAAAGTGTCCAATGAAAAGTGTATAGTTTCTTTCGGCAATCACTGCAGAAATTTCATTTTAGTTCCAACTGCAGTCACTTTTCATACAAAAATTCTTTATCTGAAAGAAGGGGGACACAGTACTATTGAGACCACACTCAGACGCAATATTCGAAAATCTTTAATCTGAACAAAAAAAGCACCAAAATAAAACATCATAACTGTCATTCTGTCAACAATTAAATTGATTTTATTCTTCATAATATCACAGCCATTGTATGGAAATGGCATTTTTCATTTGTGCTAATTTTATGTGAACAAGCCAAAATAAGTATCATTATGACAAGCAATACTATGCCTATGAAGAGAACTCATTTATCAAATTACCACTGAGTTCGTTTTGATCATCTGTGCTAATAAATGGGTGTTTGTGAGTAAATGGACTTAGAAATAGACACACGGTCTTGTCATTGCTGATGGGAATCTGACTACTAAGCATCCATTAATGGTCATCAAGCCAATCTTGTTTTATAATGCTAATCAAATAGCTATTAGGGACTGTTCAAGTTTACACATGTTTGTGACAGGCAGTCCTTGTAATTACAGCTGATCTCGTGAAGTGCACTATGTGATTAATTTCCACATCAAGTATTTCTGTCACAATTTCTCCTTCAAGCTATTTCTATTTGAGTGTATTTTTCTCTGCAGGTGAAGCATAAACAAAGTGCTATAGAATTGATAAAATGAAGTGTAAAAGTATAGGCCGAAGCACCATCGCATATAATTGTTTTCAGGATTGACCTTTAGAATTTGATTATTTTGAAGTTCTCCTGCAATTGATTAGTCAAATAATTAACTGCTGATGTCTCATCTTAGAGAGGGGAGCATTGGGCAAGGGGCTCAAAATTTTTTGTGATAAATATTTTCTTGTACTGTTTACTACACTGTATATATAGGAATAATTTTTCATTGACAACTGAGTTTCTGGCTACATTGGAAATAAAAATAAATTTGTGTGCAATGGTGATTGCCATTGCTCGGTAAGATAATCAATTCTTTTTTCTTGGATGTCCTAGCTTGGAAGAAATACACTCTAAGAATGAAAGGCACTTTAAAGTGCCTAAAAAGGTATTCCAGCTTGTCACAAATAGGATACCCCGGCTTGTTCCTCGAAATACCCAAATGCAGGGTTTTACAGTCAGTTACTTCGGACAACCTAACAAGGGTATTTCAAAAAGCAATTTGCACAAAATATTCAGATGATAAAGCTATCTCAGAGGGTTCTTCTGTCAACTCATAAATTTTGCCATTAATTTCTATAATTTTTATCTATAGGCCCTATGCATTTAATTTTATTGTGAAGAATTGGTACAATGGTCATGTCAAGTGAGACCTACGGAAATATTCACAAGCCTCCTCTTCAACTGACTCAAACTCCTCCCTTCAAGGCAGTTATTGAGAGGGGAAGAGCAGGGTTTCAAAAATATCCATCCATTCTAGTGTAATGGATCTGTTGAGTTTCTTTCATATAGAACTGCGATGTCCGGATTTCGAATGTACACAATACCGCATGCTTCTTTTTGTTTTCAAATTGACCCTTCTTTCTTTGTCTACAGCTGGCATATTGTTATTTCTAACTATATAAATGCAACTGAAAAGTTTCATACCCACGATGGGAATGCGCTTAAATCATCACATGGGTAAATTTGGCAATTACAGGGTGTCTACAGAAAAAGAGGACAGTCACTTGTCTTCTTTTCTGCGCTCATATCAGTTCAGAAATTGGTGATAAGTCTGACATAAGAGTGGATTTGATAGTCAGCCATATTACATCTATGGCAAATAAGTTTATTTGTGACTTATATAACAGCTAATGGCAAAATGGAAGTATGATATGCGAAAGTGCTTGCGTTGCTCCAAGCTGACCACGGTTGTCCTGCTTTCCTCATTGTCGATGAAAACTTTTTCATCATTTATAGTACTTTTAAGAGGAGTAATGAATCATTTGTGAGTAGTGGGACATTTGCTGATGCTCCAGCTGCTGATAATTCATATTCAGGACCTAACACACGGTATTCAACATGGGGTCATCTGATGACCAGAAAATCACAAAAATGTCTCAAATAGCCATTGATCAGAGCACCCGAATCAAGGCAAATGTTTATAATTAAATATTCTGAAAGAATTTGTGATGCTGTGGCATCAGACAAGTTAAATACCTCCATCATGTCTACATGGGGAAAAATTTTGGTGGAATTCAACAAACATGTTTTCACATCATTTTGGTCTCATCTGCAGAAAGTCACCACAGCAAGGGGTGCAAGTAAAGGGTAATTTGACTGCTGTTCTGATTATACTGTTCACATACAAATCATGTTTTCTTGAATAATGATGCTCGGCGCAAAATTAACTGTAAACAAATCAAATTGTTTTGACTACAGTCCTTTTTTTCTGTAGACACCCAGTATATATTTCAAAATTGGCAAAGGAAAAATCACATCTGGAATTTCCCATGTGGTGAATAAATTTCCTTGTGTGTTTCAAGGAAATCATATCCTTGTTAGTCCACTCCTCAATATTTATATTTCCAAGGCAGCCGGAAACTCAGTTGAAAATGACAAGAGAGTGGCGTAACAGAGAAATCCTTTTTGTATCTTCCTGTCCAGACAAAAAGATATTGGTTTACTAATGCCAGTGCAGTGTATTGTGAATGCTGTGATTACATTGTACATCTTCCTTTTGTGCAACTGATGCCAGTGCACTCCTGATTTGTGTAGTTGATTTTCCTGTTTCTTACATACTGTAGCACTACTTATCCGGAAAACTCCTTTGGCTGAAAAGCATTTGCTGAACTGCTTGACCTTTCAAGTTGTTTTAAAGCTACGTCATGCCTTGATTAAATGAGACAAAGCTTTTCCTTTTTCTTCAATACAGAGTATATATACTACAGAAGAAACGTTTCCACAGCCATAGAGAGAGAGGTCAAGGAATACTCACTGAATATTAGGATCAAATGTACACCTTGGTATAATTTCATATCTTCCCTAGAGCAGTAAATGTGTTTTTGACCAAACTAAGATTTTTATCTCATTTTTGTAAAGCTTTAGGATATACCTGGCTCTCTCGCCGCTATCATAACTTGAACGACAGTGTATCTTACATGTAGCTCAAGGGAATTGTGCAACCATTTCACTCTATCATTATACTGACTCAAAATAAATATTTTACAGTGTTGTTTTGAAGGATCATTCCATAACACATTTCACAATGCAACCTCTTTGATATCGCGATCATAATCTCAAATGGGACAGCTGCTTGGTGCCAGATTACATCTTTTTGAATTTGATAAGAGTTCAATGGAATGAAATGGGAACATTGTAAAGGCATGTCACAAGGAGACATGTGGGCTTAAAAAGAGAAATTGCAAGGATTCGATTTGCAACGAAAACCTAATAACGTGTCTGCGTGTTACGTCGAAGCATTGAGCAGGGTTAAATGAATTGCGTGGCATAACCATTTGAAAGTGTATTTGTTTGCAAAACTGCTATTCATTATCTTGGATCTGTGTGCTGAGATCATTATAGCAAAAACATTGTTATTGAAGTACAATGTGAAGTTAATACTAACTCTCACTGAAGTACGGTAATGATAACATTTATGAAATAGCAAAAATTCAGGTCTAGATCATATGGCAACTCCGTGAGCCTAGGAGATGGCAGCATTTATTGCAATGAAAAAGTAATTCTTCATTGTTCACTCATTTTCATTTATAAAAAGTTATTCAACATGGTATCTGCACTATACGTTTATCACAAGCATTTGTAACAAGAAGCTGCACGCAGAGTCCTACAATTTCTTGGAGTGGGGAAATCTGAGCAATGGTGCAATTTTGTTAGGTGATGTGCCCACCAACAGAGATAGAGGAAGAGAGATAGAAACGGCATATCCAGTAGTTCCATCATGACTGCAGCAGCTGACCCTAGATTCACTTCTGCTGAGTGCTAATTCATGAGTAAACAAATTGGTAGGCTAGCCAGATAAGATTGATATTTATGTGAAATACATTCTTGATCACCGAGTGTGACTGTTGGTGGTGGCAGCTTCGCTCAGTGCTCACTCATGCATCACGCGCATGCATACCAATAATACCCTGAAAGACAATACAAGTGTATGCAATTCAAATTTGGAGATTGCAGAAGCAGGGTCATTTTGCAAAAAACATACAGATATGATGCAAATGCGATAGTTGACCTTGTACATCTCACTTATTTTGATAATGTTGTGGCATGCAAATACTTGTTTCCTTTATACTATTTGCATATTTTAAAGAAATGCATAACTAGTGGGAGCCTATTCCAAAATCACATGACAAATTCTAATTAACATACATCAACAGGAGTGATCACATACTGTTCAATACATTGTTTGTTAGTACTTGTGCTTTCAGCAGTTAGACATAAGATAGAAGTAAATAAGAATCTACAACTTATAGAACCAAAAACACGAACACCCAACAATAACTGTGAATTTTGAGAATATGTTTTTCATAATCAACTGCCAAATTGGATGGAATCTTTGACAAATATATCAAAACACACATGTCTTGGGCATTTCTTTGATTTGTCATATGCTAGTATATAGATGCACTGAAGCCATTTGCCCTGATACCTTTTGTCTCTCAATGATCAGTATGGCCGCCCATGTCATGCACACATAGGTAATAGGCAAGCTAGCCATGCAATACTGATACATATTAAGAAACTGTATCTGGTGATTGTGGCCTATCCATTGTACGGGTCTTCAACAAAATCAAATCAGTTCTTTGTTGTGATGATTGGACAATGCGTGCAGTGTTTCATTGGAAAGCGCCCAGCAGTTTTCCCTCGATCTTGTTGAAAGACAAACAGACATATAGCCAAACAGAAGAACAGAAATCCACGAAAGAAAACATGATTCCCGTCCTGCAGCAGGACTAATAACCTATACTTATAATTGTTTCAAATTTTTCATGCTGATTTTCGATTCTATTATTCTGCACTTGATTGCATTGTTCTTGGAGACAGTAACAGATAATATGCAAGAGACATATTGTCCTAACAGTAGACAACCAAAAAGCTTATTATCACCCACTTAAGGCTTGTCGTGATAGCCTCCAGTTGCACTTTGGCACTGATGGGTGGGTGATAATTTAGGGAAGTGGAAGGGACTGATTGTTGTTGACTGGTGTTGACAGTCTGTTGAAGTTTGTATTTTTTTTCAATACCAGCTGCGAGAAAAACTTGTTTGCATTTGCTCCATATTCTTGGTCAAGCCCATGAGATACTTATCGGAGGAAAGCTAGGGGAGAGTGGGGACCGATGGGCCGCTTGACAAATTATTGGCTGTGGAGGCAAATCTGTTTCAGATACAGGATTCATACTGTGCACCATTTTAGCCGATGTAATTCTCTATAAAATGATATAAGATCCACATAGATCAAAATAGGAAGAAAGATGAGAAAGCCAATTTTCTGTCAAGTAAGATGGTGGCCCATCGGTCCCCAACCATGGGGACCGATGGGCCATCCCATGGGGTCCGATGGACCATGTCAATAACTTGCCAAAGGGTGGATGAGGAATTTGAAATTTGGATTCAAGATGTTTTTGTTGATCCAACTGAGTGTATAGAATAATAAGAGATCGAAAAATTATAGATATGCCCAGATTTTACACAAAACAGACTTTAATATCCAGTCCCATGCCAATATGCCACCTATAGACAATTTCAGGAAATAGTGGCCTTTGGTACCCATGTTGGGTGGCCCATCGGTCCCCAAAAGCATTCAGAATAGTTAAACCCCCTTTTTTGTGAAATATGGTTCTTGTTCCTAAAATTCAACGTGTAAATTGCAACCAATATATAGGGAAAATCGTCATAGAAAATATATTGCCTCAAGTCTACACAAATTGGAGATATAACACTTTTTCTGAATCAGTACAAAATTACTTTAGATGTTGAAAATATCATTTTGCCTACTAAACGCTTATGCTTTAACTTATCGATCAGTCGTCAATATGGTGTTTATAGATGTGATAAGCAATACTAAAAATGCAAATAAGATGTTTCAAAACGTTTTTGATGTGGAGTTAAGAGGATGGCCCTTCGGTCCCCATGGCCCGTCGGTCCCCATTCTCCCCTATAGGCCTGCCGATCAAGTGTTCTGTGCTGTGCTGGTGCAACCGAAATACCATAGTTGTTATGCACCCGATGTACGTTGCCATCCAAGTTTTTAAATAGCTCCCGGGATGACTTACAGTCATTTCAAGAATCTGAAGTAAAGTTCAGAATGGAGGTGATGTGGGAGTATGTCATTACAGAAAAGTATCCAAAGGTATAATTGGAAGACGTGTCAATCAGGTGTGCTCTGAATAAGATTTGTATATTTGTTCAGTCAACGCTTTATTGGTGACCACTGATCACACTGTGCCAGACAGCCAAACTCTAAAGCACATTGCATTGTGTTCATTGTATTTATGCCGCACTTATTTATATGTTGGTTTTTGTTATGTGCGAGATTATAATTTACCCAGGGGCCAGACAGGTCCACCAGACACGGGCTGCTGTAAAAGGTTGTGGGGTATGGTTTGATTCCTAAGACCCTCAGCTATGGATTCCTAAAACCCCAAAATAGACATATTGCACATCAATATACGATTATTATTGAGCGAGATAGAGAGTGCTCAAGAAACGGCGGCCATCTTGGACGCCATCTTGAATAGCCGGATTTGAGCAGCCGTTTGGGGAGGTTGTGCACCTGGAGGTGATAGCTGAGGGTCTCAGGAATCCAACCACACCCCACAACCTTTTACAGCAGCCCGTGTCTGGTGGACCCAAATATTGGGGCCTGGCCCCCTGGGTATATTACATGGTTCAATTACAAGTGCTTACTGGACTATTTCTTGTGATCAGTTTGTGAGGTCATATCCTGTATATACTACTATGAAAAGTCATTTATCGCAACAAACCACTCATCAATGAAGTCACAAGGTATACTGAATGGTAAATCAACAGTTTATTTCAGTTTTTGATAGGGCTTGTTTTGAGGTTATTGACGTCCACCAACAGTCTGGAATATCTTATTTGATGTAGTAGAACCTAACTAGACTATCATTCTCATGTCATAAACAAGAAGCAACACATATAAACGCCATGGTTATTTTAGCCTACATCACTTGCCAAACCAGCATCAACTGATCGTCACGGACTTTCACGTCACTCTAGCGATATAATGACACTCACCATTTCGGCTGGAGTTTTCATAATTTGTAACGGAAACTGCTGTTAGAACATTTATTCTTCAGTTGATTTGTATATTTCTAGAATCCCTCTGCCACAAAGAGTGGCCTTAGCAAATACAGAGACAGTTTATGACTTTTCAAGTATGCAAATGCTTGTGGCAGGCAATTAAACCAAATGTCATAACATCTCTAATGTGATAATTTCCATAAAATTTTAAAAAAAGGAATAATTTTAATAATTCAGCTCAACAGTTATGGTGACAATGGTCTTCTATTTCCCTACTAACACACTTGTCTTACAATGATATGACAGCCTTACTTAATTAAGCACCTTTATTCAATATTCAATCATTTGTCAAAAAGTTTTGATTTTAATTATGTTGTCATAGTGAGAATCTTTAACCTACAGAGAGCAATTATGAAGAGTACTGTCCAAATATTTGAAGGAAGGTAGCACAGGCTAAAGTCCAAAATGATTTATGAACAGAAAATCTTAAAGGAAAGAAGCATTGTAGATCTACATATCCTTTCAAACCATCTCCCTTGCCCCTGTCTCCGTTACTTATTAAGCGTGGTCAATATACTAGAACTCAGAAAATGCCGCATGCATCTGTCCTCATCTTTGTCGTTGGACGTCTTGACATTTGTGCTTGCGTGCTAAGTGGATACAGAATTGTCTTGTTCCTTGACAATCTGAGCATATATATGAAGCATACATAGGTCCTCTGATTGGTTGCCAGTACTGTCTTAAGTGAAAGAAGCATGATTCCATATGCAGGACTGAACGATGTCACGTGATGCATATGTGATGCATTATATATGGCTGCATTCTTTATGGTGGCCATCTGATGTCGTGATGATGTAACACAATTCAAGATTAGCAAGCATTGATGGTTTATTTGTGCTTTATATCCTGTAGTTGTGCTCACACTTTGCTGAGGTAATTAGCCTGAGGACTGGGTATTTAAAATGTCCACCAACAATAAAGAGATATTTCCTTGTAACTGCAGTGCCACCCATATCCAGTGGTGTAAATGGGCAGGAGCTCACCGGAGCTGAGCCCCAAACCTCTTGAAGGCAGTGGAGCTCTCAAGGTCTAGAGCTCCGGCAGCTCTTTGCAACACTTTATTGACCTTACAGCTGAAGTCAAAAGGACAGTATCAAGAACATTTTGACTGCATTTGGAGCTGGAGTATGTCATATTTTCAAAGCATTTAATCGGTTTATAACAGCCTAACAGTCCTCTTGATTGGCTGTGAAATTACCTTTGTCTTGTTAAATCTTCTACCTGTACGTACACAGGCTCTCTCAACCAAAAGCAATCACTCATTCAGAGCTGTTTGCCTATTATAGTGATCCAAACAGTTTAGAAATTTTAAAACTTTCAACTTGGTCGTGTGATGTCACTGGCTTAAAACTGTTTTGTTTTTGTCAGTTATGGTTAATCAGTTGATGCAGTGCTTTTCATATCTAGCAGCATAGGTGACAATAAACAAACTAATTAAGTGACTTTTAAAGGTACTTCATCAAATAAGAAGATTAGGAGACCAACAGAGAACTGTCAATGATGTGGCAAAACCAGTTTGCAAATTGAAAAGAAGGAAATTAATTATTTCAGTGGTCAATTCGCAAAGAGCTATAATATGATTCTCATCTAGTCAAGGCAATGTATGGACCAGAAGCTTCAGCAGTTAGCTGACTGCTTTTGAATTCAGCCTATCCAATTTTGTTAGCCGCAACTCTATGAACAGTGAGCACTTATAAATACACTAATTGTTTTAGTCTGCTGCTGTACTAACAAGAAAATCTTTTTCAAAAAAAAAAGATATGCTGGTTGTAGCAATGATATATTTGAAACGTGAAGAAATTATTAATTTTTACAAGTAGGTAGCATTTTTATTCAACAAATATATCTATAAATTTGAACATTATAAATAGGCCTACTAGAAGTTATAACCTGTCAATATAACTTCAACCAGTGATGTAAATTGTGTGCTGTGTAAGTGCTTCATCATATTGATAGATTTATTAATGAGACATCTAATATAACATCCTTCTTTATAAATATTTCAAAAATTCAGCAGAGAAAAAAAACTACTTGGTTAGAAGTATATATGAAAGACCATTTTTTGAAAGAATTTGAAAATTGTATGACCCAGGCTAAAATTGAACCCTGGCCAGTGGGGTGGAAGGCAAGCACTCTACCAACTTCGCCACTGGGACAGCCGTGGCTGCTGCTGTTTTTGAGGCTGACCTTTCAAAACCCAGTGGCCAGTGCCATACATATTATGTTTCTGAACGTCACAGCACGTGCCTTGGCCAAGATTAAATCAGAGTGTTAACTTGGACTTATTACTAATTGTGAAAAATACAACTGGAATGATTACCCAAAGACCATGATCAAGCAGAAACACAAGGATTCAAAGTCTATATTTAGAATTCTGACCAGTGCTATTCCTGGTCACATGACAAGTGTCGTCCACTAGTCTGTATCAATCATGACAACTCACCTCCAGTTTAAATTGTACTAAAAACAATTTTGCGCTGATCAATCATCAATTTCCGAAATGGCAGGTGTATTTTGAGATAAATGCAACAACTTGAAGTATTTGCAATGATAAGTTATTTGTCAGTGCTCCAACTTATATCACTAAAAGCTGGGGTGAACTTGTGTTGACACTTTTCAGTATGGGGTGCCGAGTAAACTGCTGGTATTAATGGCTAAAGATATGCTATAATACATCTTTTCTTACAGCCTAATGGAACCAGCATTAAAAATATATGTTCACACTTACTGAAAAATATGTACATTGAAGTGTTGAGTATGTCATGAATCATGATGAATGTGATATATACTATCATTTATCAAATGGATCTATTTTCATGTGATCTGTGATAGCCTACATACGTGCGCGATTATGCCGTCGCTATAACAGATATAATTTACATACGCGCGCGGTTATGCCATCGCTATAATAGTAGGTGGGTTAGGTCAAAGCTGACTTCACTTTCTGATGCAAAGGTCCCCTTTGGCACAGATGTACCTTGGGGTCATCGGAAAAGATTTATCCAAAGACACAAGTGAGATCACCCCCTGGATTGGAAATACAGCCATTTTTCAAAATGGCCGCCGCAAGTGCAAAAAGTCCAATATCTCCGCTTCTATTTCAGCTAGAAAGACAAAATTGGGGTCAAAATATATGTTTTTGGGGTCAGAGAATCCATTGAAATAGTTCCTAAGTACGAAAAACCAATACTTACACATTTTATTTTAGCCCCTGCTTTAAAAATGGCTGCCAAGCAAGGTTGACAGCAACAGGGCCACTGTTAGTGAACATTTTGTGTTACTTTGATACCATTAGGTAGCATAATCTGCAAACATTATTGGAAAATCAATCTACTGAAATCAACACACTCTAACACAATTAAAAATAAGACATACTCAATATCAGCTCAATTGAACAATATTTATGTGATCTTCAAAGCCTCTTAAGTTTCTTCACTTCGATCAATCACTTTGTCGAATATGCTTTTCATGATAATTTTGCCAAATCTAAATTTAGGACATTTGCATTCCTGATATCAGCATTCAGCATCAACAGCTTTTACATAAACAGCATCAAGCTGTGGTTCCATTTAATTTTAGTTATCTCGTCGTATCCTGACCTTGTAAACATTCTGTCAATTTACTAATTTTTTCGTCATCACTTAGCTTTCATTTTGATTGTCCAGCAATTCAATCATGGTATGTTCAGTAAATGAAAAATGTGACAAATTGATTTTTTTAATATGTATACACTGTGCCATGGTATTTGGCTGAATTTTCTTATGTGCATAGCTACAATAGTCACCAAGAAATAACCCAGCCACTGCAGTTTTTGTCAATCAGAGTGACAAAATGAGTGTCAGTAATTTTGAGATACAAAAAAAAAGTTTGACATGGGTTTAATCAGTATTCATGAAAATTTGTAGACTGGTGGAGAACATTTATAGTGTGCTATGCTATATGACTTGTAAACAGGTTGCATGCATGACTTAGATGAGCTGAGGGATATTAACTTGAATAGTATGCTGCCCCTGCCCAGGACATCTAGTGATCACTTTCATGTGTTTATTTTGAAGATTTTCTACCCTTTCCTGCCAGTCATAACCATCTTTGAAGACCAATACTAAAGCTAGTAAGCAAAAAGTTAGAAAAATGTCCTTTTTTGGTGTAAGGAATTAATTAAAATGCGCATTGCAGGACATATGTTTAGATGATGCAATTATTCAAAGGGAGCCAAAACACCATGAGTATCTTGTGAATGAAGCAGTCATTCATCAGTTCCCTTTCATCTTAATGCGAGGCTGATTCATTCCTCCAGATGCTGCTTGAATAGTCTTGAAGAATACCATATACAGTGCCGCCTGTAAGTAAGTGAAACGCATGATATTGTGCCATTACATCAATGTTAAACATCCTTAACCAAAATGCTTCTGGAAGGACTAATTCTCATCCGATGAGAGGAAAACATTTTGGGTCATAAAGGCTGATATGTGAGGCATGTGACATAAAAATAGCTGATAAGTGAGTGAAACGCAGTCCCAATGTTAAAACATAGGGAAGGGTGGTTCACTTACTTATCAAAGACGTTGACCCATACCTAACTTCGACTACAGCGAAGAAAATGGGCGGCTATTTTTATCCCACTTGCCTCACACATCGGCCTTTATGACCCACTTTGTTTCCCTTTCATCCGATGAGAATTCATTGCTCCACAAGCAGTTTGGCTGAGGATGATTAGCATTGATGCAATGGCACAATGTCATGCGTTTCACTTACTTACAGGCGGCACTGTACTGAAGACTCCTACGTCCTAAGCCTCACATGACTCTCAACCCAGCACTGTCTTCACTACCATGACCAGGACTCTTTCAGTGCACAGTATCATCATTGACAAGCTAGTTAAAGATACATGAAGCTCTTGACACTGCTTAAGTTGGCATGTAGTTTTATCAGGGTCTCAACTAATTTTGCCAGCCCACTCCATTTCATAACCAGGAAAAAAAAACATTAGTTCCAGAGAAAACAAGTGTACTGTCATGAGAGGCGATGACTCAATGAAATAGGGTAGAGTCAGTCCAGCTACTGATATGCTGGTGGGGGATGAGGATAACTGCACAGAGGTCAGACTTTTTTCTGACACCAGCCTGATCAACCCCACAAACTCAATCATCCTGTCAGGACCAGGACTAGAATTGCAATAGTCCTCATGTGACTATAATCTCTCTAACTGTAAAAGGGTTAGGTATTGATCAGTCTCCTCTGGTCAACAGATTATTCAAATTTCAATAAAACCTTAATGCAGATTCAACCATCATAGCAGTATTCCATGCCAAAAAGGAGACAAAAAATCTGTTTTATGTAGCAATGAAGCTGTATCTTCAATCTAGAAGTGCATTAGTTGTAAAAACCATCCATAGACAAGGGCTGTGTGTGTTATGTAGGCCTATATATGACAGATTGAAGACAATAAGCATAGATGTGGCTGATTTAATGATCAGCCCCTAAGAAAAATTTGGAGTTATGGTACCACCTCAAGCAGCTCATGGAGTCTTTATCATAGTTGGTTACAATACAACAATATTCATCACAACCCCTTATTCTCTACAGCTATGTCTACTTCTCTTACACATGGAATAGGCATTGAATCAACCAGCTCTTCTATACAAGTAACCAAACCACTAGAAGTAAAACATCCTTGATACACTTGAAGTGGGAATAAAGGCAAGTTAAAAGTTTGTGACATCTCTAAAAGGCTATGTACCATCCCTGCAAGCTTTATGCCTTGTAACATTGGTCATCAAAATTGCTCTGACTGGCTAGAAAGAGTAGAAAACAAAGACATGACAGTGGTAACTGGATATCCTGGGCAATGGGCAGGATAATTTGCTAATATTTCTTAGCATAATTCATATCCCTCAGCCAAGTCATACATGCAACATATTGTACCTCCGTTCACTGAGTGTCTGAAATGTCTAACTATGGCATGGCATACCATGAAAGTTCTGCACCAAACAATAAATTTCTTGAATCATCCACAAACACCTTACCAATATTTTTTGCCCAAAACATATTTTCACACCTGCAGTGGAAACTCCTGAGTCTGGGCTTGGTGGGGTGCTCTCTTGGTGACTTTACTAGCTTAGCACATGAGAAGATGCTGTGAAGTTGTGTCTCGTGATTGACTCTACAGAAGTGACAGGACAACAGCCTTAAATAACACTATTATCTTAAATGTACAGCGTAATTAATTTGACATATATTATTTTTCACTCACTGAGCATACATACGATACTTGAATTACTAGACTATCAAAATGAAAGCTTGGCGATGATGAAAAAATTAGTAAATGGACATAATGTAAGATCAGAGGAAACCGAAATTACAGGTAAATAGAACGGAGCTTCATGCTGTCTATGTAAAAGCTGTTTCTTTCTGCTGATATCAAGAAAGTAAATATCCTCAATGTAGATTATGATTTGGAAACATTATCATGAAATGCATATGCATGTTAAAATGCGATTTGATCGTGGCTTTGAAGATCACATAAATATTTTTAAATAGTGCTGATGTTGGGCATATCTTCTTTTCAATTGTGTTAGAGTGTGTTGATTTCAGTAGAGATTGATTTTCCAATAATGTTTGCAGATTATGCAACCTAATGGTATCAAAGTAACACAAAATGTTCACTAACAGTGGCCCTGGTGCTGTCAACCTTACTTGGCGGCCATTTTTAAAGCAGGTGCCACAATAAAATGTGTAAATATTGGTTTTTCATACTCAGAAACTATTTCAATTGATTCTCTGACCCCAAAAACTTCTTTTTTGAACCTAATTTTGTCTCTCTAGCTGAAATAGAAGCGGAGATATTGGACTTTTTACACTTGCGGCGGCCATTTTGAAAAATGGCTGTATTTCCAATCCAGGGAGTGATCTCACTTGTGTCTTTGGATAATTTTTTTCCTATTACCCCAAGGTACATTTGTGCCAAAAGGGACCTTTGCATCAGAAAGTGAAGTCAACCACCTATTTTGTTGACCTAACCCACCAACTATAACAGATATAATTTGCTTTGGGGCAGAGCTCCTGCCCTTCTAAATTCCTATTTACACCACTGCCCATATCACATACTGAATCTGTATACAGTAGGCCTATATCGGGCTGCAATGGTGCTAATAATATCATTCACAATTTTGTGAATTGAAACAATCATCCAACTTGCCGTCTCATTCTTATTCATTTTTCTTCTATGAATTATTAATCTTCATCCTTTTGATAATTTCTCTTGTTGCTTTGTAATTTCAAAAGAAAACTTCAAGAAAACATCTTTTCTCACCTTTGTGAAGAAAACAATGAGTGGTGTTGGATGTTCATGACAGGGCTAATTGAAATTGCCACCTTTTCAAAAACAGCTTTCAATGTGAGCAGTCGGGGAAATTTCCAGATCGGGCAATGCATCAATATTGCCCGATCTAGCAATTTTCCCGATCGGGCAATGCTTGCAAATGGCCATAAATGCTGGTGGAAATACAATCAAAATCGTTTTACGTGATCAACAAAAACTTTTTTCGCATTGTCAATGATTCAGGGGGCGACCAGGGCCTGAGACAAGGCCCAGGGGGGCACCCTCCACAAATTGTAGCAAAAAATAAAATGGAGTTGGAGTCACCAAAAATCATTTTGGTCCCTCTTTTACATTTTTTATCATAATTAGGACTGAGGGGAAAATGCATAGGCCTATAATATGAAATTAAATATTGTTCAGAGGGGGCGGGTGACACGGCTCAATAATAAGATCTGAGAGTGCAGCTGCCCAGCTGAGCTCAGCTGGGAGGCAACCACTAGATCATGTAGATCTATAGATACATAGATAGATAGATAATCTATAATATCCGAAGAACGGAAATATATCCCACACTTGGCAGTGATCCTCATGGAAAACCCATGAGGAACAGCCCATGGGATATAATTTTGTTATCCACCATCCCTAATTTAAATATGATCCACCATCCCTAATTTAAATATGATCCACTATCCTTGATTTACATATTTTATTTATTTGTGGCACTACTTCAGATCACACATGAGGTCACAATCGCGACACATGACATCACAACAGCAGCACATGACGTCACAATAGCAGTAGAGCCACTATGACATCATCAGCATTGGTGACGTCACCAGCAGTCATGTGACTCTGTCCGCTTTGTTTATAGCAACCAGTCTGACTCCACCCACTTTGTTATTTGTTTATGTTACAGTTTGATCTCATTGGTTTGGCCACCATCAAAACATTAGATCCATCCACCAAAGTGATTAGGTCATTATGATTTTTAATTATCCATATTCAAGCATTAAAATGACCTCATAGGTTGTCAAAATAGCAGAAAATGTGGGATATAAATAAAACCCACTCAGGGTGGTGGATCAGTCCACTGAAACCCACTCGTGGTCTGGCTGGCTGCGGAACTCACTCGTGGCTTCGCCACTCGTGAGTTCCTCCGCCAGCCAGACCACTCATGGGTTTCAGTGGACTGATCCACCACCCTGAGTGGGTTTTATTATATTGCTTTGCACCCACAGGCAAAAAGTACATAGTAAAGAAATGACAGTAAATATTTCACAAAATTGATAAATACATAAATGCAAGTGTCATTGGGTATTGAAAAGTCTAATGCTCGATGGCACAAGTGATTGCTGCATTCTCCGGGTTCTACCAAAGGATGATCTCACAAGTAAAATCAAAGAAATAATCACGAAATAAAGTCTCATAATCCTCAACAAGTGCGATCCCACAACCATGGATAATAATTGAAAGTAAAAGTTAACATATTAATTGATAGAAACAGCTTAAAGCAAGAGCCTGTGAAGTGTGTGTCGCATGCTGAGCAGCGCCTATTATCCAGGCCATATTCTAAGGGGGCTTGGATTTTTTTCAACAGCACTGGATGGACAGTTTTCGTTGAGGGAGGCCCCCATGGAATTTGAATTGTTTGATCTTGGCTGGCGCGAACACAAGATAATTGTTCTTTCAGACTTTCACCACTGATCATTCGGGGAACTGTCGCAAGTAACAGCCCTCCAGGTTTTTTTATCAAGGAAGCTTAGCTCACACCACCCCCCCCCCCCGCCCCAATTTCTGTGCCCAGTTTTGGTGGAAAAAATATCAAGTCCTTCCTGGCTATACAATTAAGGTTTGGAATGGATTTTCTTTAATGAAGTCAATGACTCTTGGTCCTGGATTACCTTGCCTGATACATTGGAATTTCAATGGCCTGATAGGGCTTGACAGATCATCCTAAAACTTTATATCTGCATGTGCTGTCGTGCCCCCTCAATCTATTTACTGATTGGTTCTCCTGTACAGTGCCCGCTGAGGGGACAGGGCTTGGCAAATGTCCATCCTTTTCAGAATGAAGGACAAGATTATTCCTTCATGCAGATTTTAGGACAGGAGGACACAGCAATACGACAAAGGATGGTTGAAACCGGTAAACAACATGCTTCTGGGGTGAGCGGGTATCAAACCCAGGACCCAGAAATTGGCGGTTCGTACAGTGCGCCACCTAATCCCTTGCTTAGCCTACTGATTTTTCTTTCACACATTATCTTTAAATAAAATTATTTTGAAATTGAAAGTTGTTGATTGTTCAGTATTTTTAATTTTCAATATGTTTAATACTATGTATTTTATAACCATGATTGGTGCCGGCAGATCGTTAGATCAGCCAGCGTCTATGTTTTGAACTTGTAGCATGTTGTCGTATCGTAGAATGAACTCTTTGCTCTGCCTCACTTTGCCTTCTTTCCTACACAACAAATACACCTTGTCGCTTATGCTAACTCTTTTTTAAAAAGGGCCTGTATATGCCAGCTGTTTTCAATCCAGTTGAGTGATGCCGGGTTCCTGAAAAATACTCCAGATAACCTCAAGTGACCTTAAAAGTGTGGATTTTACCCCTTATCCAGACGACTCTTGATGACAGATCCTGTAATTTTGTGATGAGTAAACTTTTATCCCACCCTTCCACAAGATTGCATGACAAATTGCATGTTCTTATTTAACAACGGTCCCAGCTCAGAGGCCAGGCTCAGAGGCCAGGCTCAGAGGCCAGGCTCAGAGGCCAGGCTCAGAGGCCAGGCTCAGAGGCCAGGCTCAGAGGCCAGGCTCAGAGGCCAGGCTCAGAGGCCAGGCTCAGAGGCCAGGCTCAGAGGCCAGGCTCAGAGGCCAGGCTCAGAGGCCAGGCTCAGAGGCCAGGCTCAGAGGCCAGGCTCAGAGGCCAGGCTCAGAGGCCAGGCTCAGAGTCCCGGCTCAAGGCCACAACTGTGAGTCGGGACTGTGATTCGGGACTGTGATTCGGGACTGTGATTCGGGACTGTGATTCGGGACTGTGATTCAGGACTCAAGAGTTCCGACTCAGAGTCACAGTCCCGACTCAGAGTCCTGGCTCAGAGTCCTGGCCCCTAAAAAACCCATTTTTGTATATCAGTGCAAAAGTGGCGCCATTTCGTCCCTTTGGGACAGAATTCTAGTTATCCCATGGAAAGTCACTTTTTCCCAATACTGATGCTTTTTCTTGACTCATCCTGAGCAATAATAAAAAAATAATCTAGTCAGAGGAAATGTGGAAAAAAGGAGGCAAACTATGAGAATTGTAGAGGGAAAATATGAAACTTTAAAAAAAAGAAGGTATTTAGAGAGAAAAAATGCTTTCTTGGGCTGAATTTCTGCGATATGGTCACCCACGGCCACCTAAGCCATGGCCCATATATAACCTATAAATAGGCCCATATCATGCAGGACTGTAAAAAATTATGTTTTGAGTTTTATCCATTTTATTAGAAAAATCCAGATAGAACTACACTTATTTGTGTAGAACTTTTGAACTATTGAAGTTGTCCCAAACATTACACAATGTTATTGACATTACGTAAATCATATTCAGTAGACTTATTTTGTATCCATATATATCCAAATTACAGATTTTATTAGGAAAAAAGTTAGTATAGGCTTATTTCACATTATATCTGTTTATTTAAGATTGCAAAAAAGACTTGTGGTACGTATTTGAGGGTGTTCACCAATCTGTGCGTTATATATCACACATTACCACATTTGAACCTTAATTGTGGATCTATAGGTCCATATTTATAAAGTAGTCTAATAATATCTATATAACCTATTACAAGTAGACTTAAATATATTCTGCATTTATAAATTTGAAAAAATTTAATAACTCATTTGTATAGCCATTTCTTTACCTGCCAAACTCTGTTCTCTCAAATTATTGAGAGTAACCCCCTTGCCTAAAACGCATTGAATATTGGAATAATGGGAGTATGCACAGTCAAATTAACTGATTTAGTGTCCATTCAATGCACTGCATCAAATACACACATATTGATGGCTTGGGGTTGCAGAATAATGGGTAATTGCCGCCAAAAAGGCTGGAAAACAGCTACCGCTGAATTAAAAGCGAGTGCCCCCCTGGAAGTTGACAGCAAGTTGGTCATGTGATACAGCCAAATGAAGCGTAAGGAGCCCTGCTATTGGTCAGTATAGTTTTCATTATGCGCATTTGGGGCACAAAATGCGCAAATACGATTTTGTAGGGGGAAGTCAGTCAAAAAAATGAGATTGCCCGATCGAGCATGTTGTATTGCCGCATCGGGCAACTGCAAGGTACGCTGGGATTGGTCATTGCTCGAACGGGCAAGGTTGCCCGATCAGGAAATTTCCCCGACTGGTGAGTGTGACAGGAGGAAGAAGAACAATGGAGATTTAGATGATTTGTACATCCTTCATTCCTTGATTTACTTTTACAAGTTCAAGGATTATGATTGATCAACTGTTTTGATCTCACTGATTTACGATGAGATATGAAAAGATTAACAATTCTAGATCTATAGACGAGACACCTTGTGATAAGATATATGTATTGAAGCTGCAGGGACTGCTTTATTATATGTAACCAAGAACAATGAATATGTGATGAAGCAAGCAACACATGAATCAATCACATGGACACATTCAGTGGCGTAACTAGGGATTCTCTAGCGAGGGTGGCACCTGGGGAGGGCACGCAATTCTCTGGAGGGTCACCCACAATACTAATTGTATATTTTAGCCAAGGCTGAAAAGTTCATATTGGGGGGCACCTGGGGGCACAGGTCAAATATGAGAGGGCACGTGACCCCTTTGCCACCCTTAGGGACGCCACTGGACACATTTCATCTAAGCCCAAAAAGTGGAAACTTTAAACAAAGGGTCATTGCGTGACCATGCACATACAGGTTGGTGTACCAAGAATATCCACATTATTTACAAAAACGAAAAACATTTGTGTTTCGTAATGACACAGAATCTTGCACTAAATGGCAAGATATATTTACAAATATATATATATTAGGTATATATAAGAGAACAGACCCACTTTCTGCTTTGGTCTTTGATGCTAAGAATGCCACAGTTGGGAAACTCAAATCGATGTCTGATATTGTTACTGTGTCTTTTTTGACAATGAAAGGAGATAGATGGTGAAAATAGATTAACATATTACTTCTGAGTCATGCAGAAGCCTCTTTGTCCGGACACAATAATTCAGAACAACTTTTTGATATAGAGTATTTGTCTTTTTGATACAACGTTAAATCGCAGACATGATGTCAATAGTATTATAACCCTTATCTAATATTTTATTTTGCTCTCTCAGTTTTGTACATCATATAAATAGAATTCTCCACTCAAAAGTTAGTATACTTGGATAATATATTATGGTGAGAAAAGTTATATTGGATTATTGCATCCAAAAAGTTAAATTAGATCCAAAAATAGCTATATTGGATCGAAAAAAGCTATATTGGATTCGAAAAAGTTATATTGGATGCAAAATTGGATCCAAAAAGAGTTATATTGGATCCAAAAAATTTAACTTACACTGGAAGGAGAATATAACAGACTGCGCCTCATCCAATATAACTTTTCTTCATCCAATTATACTCTATATTGAACTCCTTCCCATCCAGTTTTGTAAAATATTGGTAAGTAAACATGTTGAGCACTGAGCAGATCCTGAATGAATAGAGAACACAGACCCTTCTCTGAATCTCTAAGCAGTATCTCTTAATACAGCCATGGTCATTAGTTTTCACTTAGCTGCTATGCTTCACCATGGTGCTATCATTGTGACCAGTCATAACGAAGCAAATACTTGCTCAATCTTCACCAAATTTTTAGGAATTATAGTCTGTACACAGTAGCAAGTGCTTTGATAACTAGTGTTGAATGAAAGAATGTTGCAATGTACATGATGACTGTAAAGCAAAATACTAAATTAGTTGAAATTTAAGCATATAATCAGTTCTGATGCTATATATCATTTGCATGATAGTAATAGTCACCAAAGTGTCTGAATGTGTTAAGTATGCATCAAATTAAGCATTTGTGACAAAATTACAAATAAATACACAGTTTAACTCTTGGTTCGTCGGGTTTTATATAAGCCATTTTGGCTTTAAATATGGCCAAATTTAAAGTAGGTGGAGGAAGACAGAACGCTACCTTATCTGAACAGAAAGCTGTGTTAAATGCTTTCCATAGATTTAGAATTTAATAAAACAAATGAAATTTTTAAAGAAGACAAAATTTTTACCATTTTATTCTTACTTGAGAAATCAACAATTTTTCTTATTATAAACACTTCAAGCAAACCCGATGAACCAATGTTAAAGTTGCATATTTAATTGCAATTTTGTCATGAATGCTAAATTTGGTGTGTGCCAAACACATCCAGACACTTTGGTGACTAATACTATCATGCAAATGATATTCAGGATCAGAAATGATTAATATAATTTCAACTAATTTAGTATTTTGCTTTACAGTTATTATATAGAATTCTTTCATTCAATAATTTTATCAGAACACCTGCTACTGTGTACAGACTATAATTCAGAGGTGGCCACACCTCTGTTTGTTTTTCCCCTCATTGTCAAAATGCTGGTTTTTGAGGATCAAACTTTGGTTAAGTTTTTGGGGATTCTGGGGTTAATTTAATCATAACAAAGTGTCGGCATTGGCCTTTTATGTAATTCAGCATTACATGTGGGTACTCACAATGTCGTCCTTGCTTGCTAACTTGAACATTCTTGCTTGCAAATCCCGTTGTTTTCCGAGAAAAGGACTCTGCAGATCGACTAAAATCTTTCAATTTCGCGCTAGGAGGGCCTAAAATGCGGACTGTACGGCCGTAAAATGCGGGCCATACGGCCGTAAAATCGGATCACCAGTCGCAGGCAATTCTAGGGAAACTTATGCATTGTAAGTGTGGACTGTAATCAAGAATGTCATCCAATTGGAGGTCATTATTGATTGCTTTTCATGACATTCCCTATAATCTATTGATTACAAAGCCCTACTATACATGATTACCAGATTTGAAGTTAATTGCACTTTAAATGTTGTCTTTACAATAACTGCCTTTTGCATTTTGACACTTGAAGTGCGATTTAGCCAATTAGAGTCTGATGCCAATTGCTTAATTTGCACTTTCATTACAGAAGTTGTATACATAATGCCTTTCTACTTCTTTTTTTAATTCTATAAATATTTTCAGTATTTTATAAACTCTCATGTTGTTAAGGAAATATTATTTCCATGACTATTATTAGTGTTTATTCCTACAAATAAAATATACACTTAAAAGTACATAAGATCTTTTAAAATAAGAATAAAAAAACACAAAAAATAAGAAACAACAAGAAAGACAATGAATCTGACCCCCCGAGAGTGAACATCTCTCCAAGTCTCTCACTTTTTCCCAATTTCTTGAGCGACAAAGCAACTTTCAAGTATTAATTTTGGCCTCATGGAGATACATTCAATTGGAGGACATATACATTGATGTCAAGATGCAGGCCAAATTAAGACAAAAGATATCATCAAATTGAAGGTGTCTCCATTAATTGCACTTTAAAGAGACATTTGTCATTTCATGATCACAATATAAATTTACTGCAAGGTTTGACACTTCTTAGAGGTCTGAATTAATATATTTTTCTGTTCATACAAATTTCTCCATTTTAACTTAGAATGCAGACCAAAATTACTATCATGCTGACCAAATTTTTTACCATACAGACCAAGATGCAGGCCAAATGCTAACAAAAATATGCAGACCAAGCACATCAGTTAAAATTTCTAATATTCATGAATATAGAGAAAGACAATAAGCGCAATTCAAGTTCAATGGCCACCTCCTTTCATTCCGCTTCGCGATATGAAGTCTAGTTCCTGAAAATTTGGTGAAGATTGAGCAAGTACATGTATTTGCTTTGTTATGACTGGTCACAACGATAGCGCCATGGTGAAGCATAGCAGCTGAGTGAAAACTAACGGCCATGGCTGCATGTCCTTTTTGTAGGTATCCCATTCTCTTTATCCGAGGTTGCAATAATCTTTGATCTCACTCTGTTCATCCTCTTCTCTCCCTCTTACCTACCAACCACAATGCCGGCTCCTTTTCCACATTTACACAATTCCTTACTCTGTTATTTGGCACTTTCTTCCCTTTTCTACTTCTTAATCTTATCCACAAATGATTTTCACTCTCATTCTTGCATTTGAAAAACAATAATAAATTCACCTTACAAAAAATTATTTATTTTCGAAAACATAATTCAATTTAGAGCCAATTGATTGAGTGAATTGAATGTTATTATTGAGCACTGTGCAGTCTTACAGTATTGACTTATCAATTATAGTGAACTGATTTGTCATCTTATATCTCGATTATTAAGAATAACAACCTTTACTTCAAATTACAATTAACTAACAAACTAAATGTTAAAATCTGAGATAGAATGTCCTTAAAGAGAGAAAGAGATTCTGCTTGGCTCAATCTGTCCTGTATTTTTTGGCAGCTGAGCAACATGATTGCTTGCAGAAGACTTTGCTGTGTCACTCAGCCAGTGATCTCCATAGAAATTGAGCCTCGAGGAAACTACCAGGGGAATTGTTGTATTGTTACCTTGCATTTTGTATCCTACTGGCATATGTTTAGGAAATGTAAATACAATGTAACTCATGGAGGTGTTGTGTGTCCCACTTAGTGACATGGAAATGGTTCTCACTTCACCAGTGAGCATGCTATCTTCATGCACAGAGTAAACATAGAAATGCGCAATTGAAAATCACATGTTTACAATTGTAGTTGCATAATTCTTGAATGGTCAAGATGCTGTTTTATTTCAATGTTTTTATTAAAAGTTACTTTTGGAAAATACAGAACTTTATATAGCACTAGAGTTTTGGTGTTTTTTTTAGATACAATTACATGTACAATTATGTATGAATTCTTTCCCTTAAAATGTTTTCAGTTGCACAAAAGAAGTTTTGCAGTAGATAAGGTAGTGCATTGGCATACATTTGCGATGTACATTTGTTTTGCTCAATCACAAAAGAAACTGGTTCACAAATGCAAAGCAGTACTTATACTTCAAATTACAGATTATTTCAGTGTTACCTTTTTGCCGTCATCTGCACATAAATTGTCCTCTTTTGTGCAACTGATACTGGTTTTCTAATATGGTGCATATCTAAGCAGTTTCTTCAGCAGAAAAATATGTTTGTCTTACGAGTTTTGTCAATTCGAAGAAAATAATGATAATTGCTCAGATTTTTTATTCTCACAACATTTATTTTTTGTTTTCAATTACATATCTATCCGCAAGAACAAAGAATGATGACCCTGCAATGGCTGCATTCAAGCCCGGACTCAGCGATAACAGTTCAGCATTGTGCCATTGACCCAACCCTCTCCAAAATGCATGTCTCCAAATTTCTGCAAGCGTCTGAGTAACTTTCATCTTATACCCTTTTTTCATGCTAGCATAGAATAGACACCAAATAGTATGCAAGATGCATGTACAAAGTATATGTTTGTCTAATTCCTAATTTCTTTCACTGTGTCTGCCCTGCTTCCTGCTCTTGGTTACATGGTACAGGACCAATGCACCTGCTGCGAAAGGGAACAGGCCGAGGCCTGGCATCAAAGCGGTTCCCACTGTTGCCCAGGTAATTGTCTTCTCAACCTGAAACATACCATTTATGAAATAATCAAATATATCTGTAGTATATTTTAATTGGAAATGGGTAGATGGATGATCTGGCTTTAGGTCATGCATGTACACATGCACTTGGTACTTGTTGGAAGGCTCATTAGGACAGGAGGAGGACAAAACAACGAAGCAAAGGATAATTTAAACTGCCATCCAACACAGGTTAAAATGATCCAACCGATAGCTGGATTTGAACCTGGTGTCCAGCGATTGGAAGCCCAGCACATTACCATGAAAATGATGTCACTGAAAGACATTTTTTGAGGTAAAATGTTGCAATGAAAATAATTACTGTTGCATATATTTATCTGAGCATTAGAGCTGTTTGCAGATTAGCGGTACAAACGGTTTCCAAATTAACTTTCAGCTTGGTCGTGTGATGTCACTGGCTAAAAAATGTTTTGTTTGTGTCAGTTGTGGTTAATCAATTGGCAGCTGGATGGTGTAGTGGTTAAGGTTCCCGCCTGCTCTGCTGAAGGTCTTAACCTGCATGGGTTCGAACCCCCGGGTGAGGAACCCAAAATTTTCAGTGGACCTTCATGAGCAAAATCCCAGCTGGATGTCGTTCGGATGAGACGTTAAATTGGCGGCCCCTTGTATCAGTGTCCGTGCTGGGCAAGTAAAAGATCCCTCACATGGGGTAAATGTGTAACATGTTGAGGACTCCCGCTCTCTCTCTCATCTCATCAATCAACCCTCGTGAGCGCCCAGAACTGGGCTTAGAGGGCTGCACTTACCATATCTATCTATCTATCTATCTATCTATCTATCTATCTATCTATCTATCAATTGATTCAGAGTTTATCATATCTAGCAGCATAGCTGACAATAAACAAACTACTTAAATGACTTGAGGTTCTTCATCAAAGAAGAAGATTAGGAGACCAACAGAAAAAAGTCAATGATGTGGCATAGCCAGTTTGCAAACTAAAAATAAGAAAGTTATTTTTTCCAGTGGACTGACAATTTGCAAAGAGCTATAACCTCATCCAGATGAACTTGTCTAATCATTTCTGAAATTTGAAATCAATAGGAAAATAAAAGTTGTCTTCAGCAAGTAATAAGTTGACACGATAGTGTAGTCTGCAAGATCAGATTTTTAGAGCCTCCTGTATCGTGGCATTTCGTGTAATTTTCCGAACATACCTGTTCACTCCTTTCCACTCCATATCGACACCAGGATGCAAAATGTTCACAGTTTTTCCAAATTAAATTATAACCCTCCTCTCCAATCCTTCTTAATGCATTAGCAACAATTTCATCGACACTATATGGGCTGAAATGATAAATAATAATTGTTGCTATACATGCATAAATTACCAAACTGAAGTTTTGTATTCAATTATAGGAACAGACAAAAATAGGTGTGGTTATCTACAATGATTATTCCATGTTTTAAAAAAATAACGTGCACAAGGTACTTTTAAGGGCACTCTGCATGTCATCTAACTACTGATCTGAAGTCCTGGTTACCTTGTTTTAAAAAAAATGCCCCTGGGTATTTCAAAGTCTCAAAGTATCCTTTTATCATCAAGATTCTTGCATCGTAATTCATTTAACATAATATATTTTACTTAGTCACCTGAGTTTTCTATCCTTGTCATTATTTATCTTTGCCTGGCTGTTTCCAACAACTTCCCAGAAGTTGTTACGGCAAACTTTGGCCTTGTTGAGATTTAGTCCTGAGGCAGCGAGCCCTACGTTTGTCATGTTTGTGAGTTCGCCCATCCTGTCACCGTCAACCCACAGGTGAACCAGAAGCCCATCTCCTGAAAAAGTGAAAAGAAGTCTTAAATGTTTAGCGCCTAATTATCAAAGGCATAAAATGGTTAAAGGCAAAATAAATTTTAAGACTCCATCAACAGATTTCGGTCATACCTAACAATGTCATACGGGGGACCATTAAATAAAGAGGAGAGGCTACTTGGGAGTTTTTCTCAATGGTCACAGCAACCAGTTATTATCTAATTTGAGCATGTGACATCCTCAAATGTTATTTGTTTGTAAATTAAGTTGCTCTACACAAAGGAATAACCCCTATCAATTATTTATTTCAAGGCTGTCCAGCTAGAAGGAATTTATTTATTTCACTCAAATTGGGCAGGAAATTATTTATTTAAGAGACTCCAAGCTCTAATCTAGTTGTTGCCCCTAATAAATTAACTTTTAAAAGTGCGATATTCACTCGATCAAAATGCTGAAACCTTAGTAAGAATGTTGGCAGTTAGTTTGTTATAAAGTTTGGCCTAACGTTTGAGTCACCGTTTGTCATACCTGTGGTTAAGACGTTTGAAGAATGTTTGGTTGTAATGTTTGGCTGAACGTCGAGGCATATGTAGGTCATACCTTTGGTTGAGAGGTTTGAAGAAGATTTGGTTGTATTGTTTGACCAAAACGTTTGAGTAATTCGTAAGTTGATTGAGAGGTTTGAAGAACGCTTGCACAACCTTTGATTCAAACATTTATTATGGCCACTAGGGTGGGCTGGCGCCCCAATGTTTGTGGATCAAACCTAACTTTTGTTTGCAGGTGAGGTTGGTATATGAGAGTATGTGAGCAAAATTTCAGCACATTCTATTTTATATTTAGAGATGGCACATTTCACTTGAAGTTTATAATGTAAATCTCCATTGGGGAGCCCTGATAAAAATATATTTTTCAAAAATGAGACTTAGGATCAATATTTTTCGACCATTCAAGAACCATGGGGGAGGGTGTTGGGAAGGCAGCTTAAATCTGGCATAATTTTCCACTACTCATCTCAGCACAATGTAATGCCCAATATGACGAAAATGACTAAAAAACGCCTAAATTTAGAGATTTTAGCTCCTTATAGTGGCCTTCCAATATATGTTATAGCAAAATGGATGCCAGTTCTGAACTGCCCTCCCAAATCTCTCCCCATAGTTGTTGAATGGTTGAAAAATATTGAAATCTAAGTCTCATTTTTGAAAAAAAAAATTTCAGGGCTAGTAAATGGGGATTTACATTATAAACTTCAAGTGAAATGTGCCACCTCTAAATATAGAATGAGCTGAAATTTTACACACATACTCTCATATACCAACCTCACCTGCAAAAAAAAATTAGGTTTGATCCTCTTAGGATTTTCAAAATGTGGGGCGCCAGTCCCACCCTAATGGCCACACGACACACGTTTGGCAATGGATATGGAAGTTCAAATATTTCTCATTGAGCTGAAACTGTGATGCTCAGTTTTTGGGGATTCACATTGACTAGAAGCGGGGGGGGGGATTCTGACCCAGTTTAAAATTACATCAGAGCTTGAAGTTACTTTACATATATTGCAGTGCTAGAGAATAGAGTCATCTCCGACATCACACTTCTACAGCATAGAAAGAACTAGAGAACACTGTCTAGCACTGAAAAAATATGCTCTTGAGCATTGTAATGTAAATATGTAGATATAATATACAGTGTTGGTCCTGGAATCATCCTGGTTTAAATGTGATAATCAACATCCGTATGTTTAGGAAACAGTTATAAATCATATCAGCAATTAATGTTACACTGTATTACGTCAACAAATTTTGCCAAAATTAATACACTTCCCTTTTGATGTATTTTACTTGTATCTAACATAGAAGCAATTTAGTTTATTTGATGTCCTTGCAAACCCTGCATAGCAAGGGTTTTTCATGGCATTAAAAGCTGTTGAATTCATATTCATATAATTTACATACAATGGCAATTAAATCATTTAATCATGTAGAATATGGTACGTATGACTCAAATCTACTTGTAGAGCATCTTTTAAACAAAAAATGAATGAGATCTGACTGTTTGACATCTGTATAATAGAGGAACAGCATTATCTTGTGCAGATGTCTTATTATAGGTTCTTGACCTTGAAATAAGAACTTACAAAGAAGCAACAAATGTGTGGATGCATAATTATTTGCTTTCTCTATCCGTCGAGAAAAGGGGAGGTTGCCTCAGCAATCGCACTCATGACTTGTGCGGATGGGTGAACAAAATACTGTCAAATGTTATTGTTCATGCAAGCCTGCCACACAAATTCATACCTACCAACATGTACAGCCCAATGAGAATAATTGCCCCTGGGTATTTCAATCAGATCTCCTGGTTTCATTTGTTGATATATCTTCTCGTTATGACCATCCCGAATTCTTGTTTCTGATGCCATCTTCTAAAGTTTTTTGAACTGTAATTGCACGATCTTTCACAACATATATCACTTTGAAGTCAGCTTCATTAACAGCTATTTGAGTCCAACAGGCTTTTACAATGCATTTTATCTGCAAATAGGATGTATACGTCACATCCTAATTTTTGATAAGGAATCGTCGCGAATTTATGACTAGAGGGGGGAGTGAGTGGAAGTTTCGTCGGAGGGAGTGCAAGGGCCGGAGGGGGTACTGATTTTTTGCAACATGTCTGAGGGGAATTTGAACAAAAGAAAAAAAATCATAACATAAGTGTGCGGATATGTATGCGCAATTTTCAATGTGTGCATCTATAGGCCTATATATAACAAAATGTGCGTATGTCTAATCTGAAGGGGAGTTACTAAACATCCAAATGAATTCTATGGTGCAACTTAAAACAAAAGTCGAACCCCCTCCTAGTGATAAATTCTAAATGTTCCCTAATTGAGATCTGATAAGGAAATCACGATGATATATTTGGTTTGCCTATTTATGTGACTTTCACAACTATAATTATCAAAAATGAATCAATCAGTCATGGACTCATGGTGCCAGTGTTTAGTACATATTTAGTGGATATAAAACAATTTCACTTGTCTGAAGTAGTTTCTTACCACCTCAAATACATCATATTCAAAAAATTATTCAACTTTCAGCTATCTGACTTGGACTATTCACATTTTTGAGAGTGCCAATATGCTAAAAGCTAATAAGTCTGCCAATTCTATGTAAGATTCAACTTGTAGTTATAGATCGTAAATTGATAGATTTTCAGAAAACTATACACTACCAATAAACAGAACAGGGTATTTTCTATAATTAAGTGAAGTTTGAAAACAGAAATGTAAACAAAATTGTGATTTTTCACATGTTACAAGGAAATAAACTACATTGTACATTGCCATTACAGTAGCAAATAGGTAAAATTTTCCTAATGGAATGTGTTCTTCTATTAAATATGCGGACACATGAGCTTTAAGCTTCATCTTCAGTGCATGTTGTCTCATTCATAAAATAACATAAATTTTATATATTAGTACAGATGTTTACTTAGAAAATGATTCTATAATAGTTTGAATGAGGTATAATTCTTGTCTATAAAAGGAAAAATAAATAAATTTCGCAAGTGGTCAATATTCTTTGACAAATTTGATGTACAGTAGAGCAATTGTAGCAAACAGCATAGCTTTGCTAGCATATTTTTAGCAGACAGCATGGATCTATAAATAGCCTAGCCCAGTTCATGCTCCATTGCTCAGGCTGCTGCACATGCTCAGTGTCAATCAAGCATAACAGATTTCAAATCAAATTCAGTTGGCAGTTAGACTCCAAAGAGATAACATCAATGTGACAGCAATTAGGCTTTAAAATGGTATGTAGACTTTTATATGGTTATTTTCTAGGGATAGTATTGCTTTTCATTTCTGGATCTCTTATTTGTATATATCTCTAAATGATTGCTTGTCTAATTATGTGGATTTAATAGATTGCTATTGTGTGTATGAAACATTAACTGTTTGCCTGTGTTTGCTGTGGCATAATCTTTAAGTTGCATGATCCTTAAATTGTTTGTGTATTGTTGTTTCTCAATAATTGCTCTGTGATCTAGATCCTATGTTGTATATATTTTGAACAGCTGATATCTCAGAATACACAATTTTGGTACTTGGAAGTTTATGTAAATAATTCTTTATTATAGGATAACTCATAAGGACGATACCATACAAGAGACAAACTGGACTCCCGATGTAGTTGCTACTATTGTAAGTAAATTACTGTGATTGTAGAAATTAATATGTAAGATGTTTATAGTTGATAATTTGGTTATTTTACTGTATGCATTTGGTGTGGGATTTGTGTATTGGGATGCATTTGTGCATTTAAGTTATCCCGCTCTTGTCTATTAACTGTACATTTAAGCATTCTTACTATAAGTATTAATTGATATGTTATTTGACATTAATTTATTCTGGTGTTTAATGGTCTAACTTTATGACCTATTTAGTACTTAATATTTAGTCATAAGATTTTGTTATAAGACAACTGACTTGCATGTTGGTATTGGTTTAGAACTTAAGGTGTTTATTTTGTGTTTACTTATAGATTCACCGACTTTGTTGATACGATAAGAGTGATACGATTTGAATGATACGTCGTGTCGAATAAAGTGGCAATTTCTAACTACTTTGGCGTCGGGTCTTCCATAGTGAATAATAGCAACATCAACTGCCACTCAACAATTGCCAATCGACAACTCAACCATCATGGCGGAAGTAGAAGAATTCAAGAAGCAGCGGAGAATCTACAAGGGCCTGGTGACCAAACATGCAAAATCGTTAGCGCAACATGTAGCAGAAGAAGATATAGAGGCCCTAAATGACAGGATGAAACGTCTAAAAGATGCTTTTGATAAGTTTGAAGAATACCACGACAAGTACCATGCTACCTTAGATGAGCCAGACGAGGCTGACAGTGAAAAGTATTTCTTCAACGTTCAAGACGACTACATTGATGCTGTGAAAGGGGCCAAGGGATGGTTACGGACGTATTATCCTCCACCCAATGATGTCAAGGTAGCCCATGGTGAGGTAAAAGTGGCTGAACAACTTAAGCCTTCTGATTTCATGGCTGTCGCTTGTCTACCTCCAGTGAAAATTGCAGAATTTGATGGAGATGTATTGAAGTACCATCGATTCATTAGACAGTTTGAAGATTGTGTTAAGTCTCTAGATGATGATAATGGCAAATTGACAAGACTTTTGCAGTTCACAGTGAAAGAAGCCCACAATGCCATTGCCCCTTGTGTACTGATGGAGAATGGGTACGTCAGAGCTCGTGAGATCCTGAAGGAGAGGTATGGGGATGACTATTTGGTGAGCGAGAGAGTAGTCAGTAACGTTCGTGTTGGAAAGCGGATAAGGACGGCAGAAGAGTTGCGTGACCTGGCGGATGAAGTTACGAACTGTTACCAAACACTTCTTGAAATTGACCGGGCTCAAGAGGTGGAGAATCACAACTGTATAAGGGACATCGTTCATAGAACACAGAACTTCATTCAGAATCGATGGCGAAGTGTGATCGCAGAAGCTAAACGCACCCAGCGCAAGTATCCAACGTTTAGAGAGTTCTCGGAATTTCTACAACGGCAAGCACAAGAGGCTACAGACCCTGTGTATGGTAATTTAGCACAGAATGATGCTGATAGAAAGTCGAGCTCAAAGCCACCGCAGAAGTCTTCTACATTTTCGTCTGATGTTCGTAACACTAACTTTTTTGCTAAGCAAGCATGTCTATTATGTAAGGGTGAACACAAGTTGATGCAATGTCAGGACTTCAAAGCTATGAAGCCCAGTGAACGCTTGCAATTAGTGGTTAAGCACAAGTTATGTGAGAACTGTTTACTTTCGAACCACGCCACGAGTCAATGTCGTAAACAAACTGTATGTTCAGTTCCAGGTTGTGGTAAACGTCATACGAAGTTCATACACCTTGACCCACAGTCCAACGCAGGAGACAGAAGTGATCACCGACGAGACAGAACATCAGTGCGAACGATAAATGCCAGTGTGAGTACTAGTGATAAGGTGCATATGCCGATCGTTGCTGTAAATGTAAATGACAGTGTGGAAATTTGTGCTCTGCTGGATACAGCGTCCAGTAACAGTTTTTGCTCAAAGTCACTAGTTAAGTCTCTCGGCATTGACAAATCTCATCCGGTGACATACTCGTTGAATACTTTAAGTGGAGAGAAGAATGTGAACTCAATTGCAGTCGATCTTGAGTTGACTTCTTTGGACGGATCAGAGTGTTTGCATATGAACAATGTGTATGTGGTAGATAACATCCCTGTAATTACGTCACATCCAAAAACTCAAGATTATGAACATTTAAAAGGTGTCGAAATTGTAGCAGGTGGTCAGAAAGCTGAGTTGTTGATCGGACAAGATAATGCTGAAGCGTTGATGCCACTAGAGGTCAGACGTGGTAGGAAAGGTGAGCCCTATGCGACCCGTACTTTGTTTGGGTGGTCTGTCAATGGCCTTGAGGACAAGAGTAATGCAGTTAACAAACGGGTTCAGGCTCACTTCATCAGCGCTCTCTCCACTGAACAGAAAATTGAAAATTTATGGGAAATTGAGAATGATGACATGCGTCTTGATGATTTGGGTCACTCTCCAAATGACAAGAAGGTGTTGGAACTATGGGACAGTCGTGTCAAGTTGGTTAATGGGCACTATGAGTTACCAATTCCCTGGAAAGGTGGAGTTGAAGTCCGAAGTAACTATGTTGTTGCTGCTACAAGGTTGAATTCTCTTACGAAGAGTTTAGAAAAGAGAGGTCTGAGATCTCGGTATGATGTGGAAATGAAGAAATTGTTAGACAAGAGTTATTGTGAAATTGTACCAAAGAATGAATTGTTGAATTAGAATGATGTATGGTTTCTTCCGCATCAAGCTGTTGTTAGTGACAAGAAACCGGATAAAGTTCGCATTGTATTTGACTGTGCCTCAAAGTACAAGGGCCAGTCTTTGAATGATAAATGTTTGCAGGGTCCAGATCTGAACAACAAGCTACTCCATGTTTTGTTAAGATTCAGGGAACATCAATGTGCGATAATGGCGGACATCGAAGCGATGTACTACCAAGTGGTTATCCCCGAAGGTGACAGAAATGTCTTAAGGTTTCTGTGGTACAGTGATAGTGGTCAAATTGTTCAGTATCGTATGACGAGACATGTGTTCGGTGGAATCTGGTGCGCCAGTAGTTCTACGTATGCGCTGAGGCGTATTGTTGTTGACAATGTTGTTCCGGATAATGTTTCAGATACGATCCTTCGAAATTTCTATGTGGATGACCTGTTGAAGTCTGTTGAGTCTGTGGAGGAGGCTGTTGAAGTGATTGAAGGAACCAGGTCTGCCCTCGGTCTCGCAGGGTTCAATTTGACAAAGTTTGTGGCCAATAATGTGGACATTCTTTCTACAATTTCAAGTGATCATCGGGCTAGTGAGGTGAAGGATCTGAACTTGGATTCATGTAGTCAAGCCCTGGGAATCAAATGGTGTGTCATAGATGATGATTTCTATTTTGATGTAAATGTGGATTCTGAAATGAAGATAACCAAGAGGTCTATGTTGAGTTTCGTTGCTTCCATGTATGATCCCATGGGGTTTATTTGTCCGTATGTTGTTGCAGGCAAGGTATTGTTCCAGGAAGCAGTTAAACAAGGTTCTTGGGATGATGTTGTTACGTTTGATCTCCAGACTAGATGGTTGGAATGGGTCCAAAGTCTCCAGTGTCTGGTCAGTCTTCGAATACCAAGGTGCATCAAGCCGAAAATGTTTAATGACGCAGCATTAGAATTGCATGTATTCTCAGATGCCAGTGAACAAGCTTACGGAAGTTGTTGCTACTTACGTGCGGTCAACAAAGGAGGAATGATTCATACGGCGTTGATACTTGCTAAGTCCAGAGTTGCACCACGCAAGTGTATCTCTATTCCGAGATTGGAGCTTCAGGCTTCTGTTTTGTCAGCCCAAATTGAAGGTGTTGTAAGAGGCGAGTTGGATCTTGATTTGTTACAGACTTACTTTTGGACAGATAGTGAGATTGTTTTAAAGTATATCCAGAATGATTCACGCAGGTTCCAGGTTTTTGTAGCAAATCGCGTCGGCATCATCAGGAATTTGACAGAGCCAAGTCAGTGGTTTCATGTTCCAGGGTTGCTAAATCCGGCTGATTTACTCACCAGAGGGCGGAGTCCACTTTCCATTGATGAAAAGTTGTGGTTAGAAGGTCCTGGATTTCTAAGGTTGCACAAAAGTGAGTGGAAACTTGGTTCATGTGATGCTAGCTTACCTGATGACGATGTTGAGTTGAGGAAACTTAAAGTTGAACCAGCAGTCGCTCTCTTTGGTCAAGTGGAAGAAAATCCTCTCAGCAAGTTGGTTGAATATTACTCTGATTGGTCGAAATTGATTAGAGCAGTCGGCTGGCTTCTGAGGTTGAAGAATCGTTTGAGACGTAAATCAAATGTGGTGCAAAAGGAGTTGACTCTAGATGAAGTCAAGACAGCGAAAATGGTCTTAATTGGATTTGCTCAGGCTGAATGTTTCTCTCAGGAACTGGAGTGTCTTCAGAAAGGCAAGCCGGTTTCTAGGTCAAGTCCCATCAAAGATTTGTCGCCGTTTCTGGATGAAGATGGTCTCATTCGGGTTGGTGGTAGGCTTCGATATGCTGATGTAACAAGGGATCAAAAACAGCCGTTGATTGTGTCACATTCTCATAGAGTTGCTCACTTGATTTCGCTTGACTTCCACAACATGGCTCATCTTGGCGTAGAATGGGTTATAAGTAGAATCAGAGAAGTCTTTTGGATTACCAGGATTCGCAGTGTTGTCAAAAAAGTTGCTTTCTCATGCGTTACTTGTAAGAAGCTTTTTGCCTCCACATGCACTCAAAAGATGGCAGATTTGCCTAAGGAGAGGTTGGAACCAAACAAGCCCCCTTTTTCTTATGTTGGCCTTGATTGTTTTGGTCCTTTCATTGTTAAGCGTGGACGTTCAGAGGTGAAGCGATATGGGTGTATTTTTACATGTTTCTGTACCAGGGCAGTTCATCTGGAGAAGTTGGATTCACTCGACACTGACAGCTTCATCAATGGTTTCAGAAGGTTCTGCGCAAGAAGAGGAACTCCAATTCGTGTATGGTCTGACCAGGGGACTAATTTTGTTGGCGCCAAATCGGAGTTGGAAAGGAGTATGAGACAGTTGGATGATAAGATGATTCAGAGATATTTTGTTTCCAAAGATATTGAATGGATTTTTAACCCACCATGCGCTTCACACATGGGTGGTGTCTGGGAACGGATGATCAGAACAGTTAGGAAAGTACTGAGTGGTCTACTGGTTTCAAACAGTCTGTCGGATGAGTGTCTCTCTACTCTGTTTTGCGAGGTGGAAACTATCATTAATGGTAGGCCTTTGACAAAGGTTAGCGATGATTTAAGAGATTTAGCTCCTCTGACACCCAATCACCTTTTGCTCTATCGGGAACTCCCTTCTCTTCCTCCGGGATTGTTTACGGAAACGGACGTTTATAAGAGACGTTGGCGTTGTATACAGCATCTCGCCAATGTGTTTTGGAAACGATGGTTAAGGGAATACATTCCCAAGTTACATGGTCGAAGCAAGTGGTTAAATGAGACAAGAAATGTCCAAGTGGGATCTTTAGTTCTGTTGGCCGATGAGAATACTCCTCGTGGAATTTGGCCTTTGGCTGTCGTAACGGAAGTTGTCAAAGGGAGAGATAATCTTGTTAGAAGTGTGAAGTTGCGTACTAAGTCTACAAATCTGACGAGGCCAATTACTAAGATTGTACTCTTGGAGGGTCACAATCAATCCTAGGGTACTTGTTATATTTTGTACATGCTTATTTTGTATAATGAATGTTTACATGTAATTGATTGTATTATTGAAAATGATTTTTGCGACTATTGTATGTTTTTCGCGAATATTGTATGATGTTTTGTGTTAGCTATTGTAGTAGAAATTTCATTGTTTTTAAAATGTAGCCATTCCAATGAGGTGGAGTGTAGCAAACAGCATAGCTTTGCTAGCATATTTTTAGCAGACAGCATGGATCTATAAATAGCCTAGCCCAGTTCATGCTCCATTGCTCAGGCTGCTGCACATGCTCAGTGTCAATCAAGCATAACAGATTTCAAATCAAATTCAGTTGGCAGTTAGACTCCAAAGAGATAACATCAATGTGACAGCAATTAGGCTTTAAAATGGTATGTAGACTTTTATATGGTTATTTTCTAGGGATAGCATTGCTTTTCATTTCTGGATGTCTTAATTGTATATATCTCTAAATGATTGCTTGTCTAATTATGTGGATTTAATAGATTGCTATTGTGTGTATGAAACATTAACTGTTTGCCTGTGTTTGCTGTGGCATAATCTTTAAGTTGCATGATCCTTAAATTGTTTGTGTATTGTTGTTTCACATTAATTGCTCTGTGATCTAGATCCTATGTTGTATATATTTTGAACAGCTGATATCTCAGAATACACAATTTTGGTACTTGGAAGTTTATGTAAATAATTCTTTATTATAGGATAACTCATAAGGACGATACCATACAAGAGACAAACTGGACTCCCGATGTAGTTGCTACTATTGTAAGTAAATTACTGTGATTGTAGAAATTAATATGTAAGATGTTTATAGTTGATAATTTGGTTATTTTACTGTATGCATTTGGTGTGGGATTTGTGTATTGGGATGCATTTGTGCATTTAAGTTATCCCGCTCTTGTCTATTAGCTGTACATTTAAGCATTCTTACTATAAGTATTAATTGATATGTTATTTGACATTAATTTATTCTGGTGTTTAATGGTCTAACTTTATGACCTATTTAGTACTTAATATTTAGTCATAAGATTTTGTTATAAGACAACTGACTTGCATGTTGGTATTGGTTTAGAACTTAAGGTGTTTATTTTGTGTTTACTTATAGATTCACCGACTTTGTTGATACGATAAGAGTGATACGATTTGAATGATACGTCGTGTCGAATAAAGTGGCAATTTCTAACTACTTTGGCGTCGGGTCTTTCATAGCAATGTTTGATCACAATAGTGATAAAATGATTATGTTTACCTAAAAGTCAGATAAATGTTGCTCGCTCAGTGACCAATGAAGCAATTGTTTCAAAATTTCCAATACAATTTTGAAAACCTTGACGACGTTCATCACGAGGCCATGTTAACACAATTAGCAACTGCTTTCTGATGATTTAAAGAGAAATTTCAGGTCTTGTGACATGAAAGCATGTTGCTTAAAGCAGTTTGGACTACGTGGTCGTCTTATAATTGGAGGTACTGACACCTTAGAAATTTTAAGAATCGACGGAGGCCAGAGTCCCTTTTTTGGCACTAGGAAAAATAAAGTGTCCTTCTGCTTATTCCCTTGTATATCATGGAATATCATGTGAATGATTGCAAACGACACTAAATGAAACATAAATACATACATGCGATGTAATGTAGTGGGTTTATAGTCTGCATCTTTGACGTATAGACATACTCTGCCGACTTTACAATTACATAATTGGCAGGCCAATCCAGAGTCTTTCTCAACTCCCTGGGGAGTAGTCAGCCTTTAACATGGGGTTAACCGCAGGGGTTTAAGAGCTCATTCCAGTACAATCACCTTATTGCCTTATTGCCAAGTACCCATTGCACCTGGGTGGGATGAGGCAGTGGTTTCAGGAGGATCTGCCCAACTCCTCCATGCCATGGCTGGAATTCGAACCCACAACCTTGCGCTCGAGTCGAGCACCTTATCCACTAGGCCACCCATCCAAAACATACATAGTCAGCATGAACACCATTTAAAAGGGGACCATCCCAGGCACTTACCATAGAAATTTCAGAGCTTAATACCTCCTAGATTTGTTGAGATACACAATCAGTCATCTACTCCCATTGTGAAGCACAACAACACGGGGAATATTCTGCGATTCAACCTACTCAAGACGTATAGACTTTAGTTTCAATCTGTACAGTGTACATGATGCTAGATATTAGCTATTCCTTTATTTTACTTTTGCAGTTGTCATGGCGAAACACACTGGAAAGTGAACTGAGTGAGCAATGAGTAAATTATGAATGAAAGAGAACGTTTGCAAACCCTTCTTACAGTGAATGAGCAATATTTTGCAAGCAGCATCTCTTACCCTGTCTTCCTTGTCCTCCTCCTTATCAGAGGTTGCAATAATCTTCGATCTCACTGTGTTCATCCTCTTCTCTCCCTCTTGCCCACCTACCTCATATGCCAGGTCATTTTACTCGGTTACACATTTCCTTTCAATTCCTTATTGTTCCTAGCTGCTTATCCCTTTTTGTGTATGCAATGATTTTATTTTTCTTCCTGCTTTAAAAAAATAATTTTCCTTCCTGTTCTTTATTTCTTTCTCTTTTTTTCCGTTCACTAGTCAGTGTTTACCAACTTGTTGGTCCACCTCGTGTTACCTCAAAAACATATCCATTCTTGACACTGTCTTTGAAATTGAAGGGAAAAAGGTTACTAAATAACATAGACTATAACATAGATATCGTGTCATATTGAATTAGAATAAATATTCAAACAGAAAGCCCACCCCAAAAATTCACAAGAAAAAAATTATCATATTTACATGCAGGGGAGCCTGCACATGCTAGTCAAATTTATGGAATGAGTTTAATGTTTTTTTGTACGTTTGTGCAATTATTTCATCTTACAATACCAAATTGTAGGTAATTGCGAATTGAGTTACTTTAAAAGGTAGAATAATGAGCTTCATTTTCCCAAATAAATGATAGTAGTTTGTCGTATACATTGTAATTTGGCAAAAGCAGTTCCAAACCCTCGTCTTTTCCGTCCGTCATGGAGCAGAAGAGTAGTCCCAATGTCTCTGAGGCAGAGTGTCTATCAAAGCCAAAGGATTCTCTTTGGTTCTATCGCTCCTGTATCTTTTGGCAGTTGAGCCATATAATTGTTTGCAGAAGACTTTGCCGTGTCACTCAGACAGCGATCTCCATACAAATTGGGCATAAGGAAACTGCCAGGGGAATTGTTATACGGTTGCCTTGCATTTTGTGACCTACTGGCATATGTTTAGGGAATGTAGATAACTCACAGAGGTGTTTTGTGCTCCACTCTGTGACATGGAAATGGTTCTCACTTCACTAACGAGCATGCTGTATTCATGCCATAGAGTAAACAAAGCCATAAGAAATATACCTAGAGTGTCAAATTTTTGAAGCGCAGTTGAAACAAACTTTATGGCATTGCCAGTTTACAATTCTTAAACATTTAAAAGTGTTTCCTACTGAGGGTGTTTAACATAATTATGCTTTCTGTTAAAATAATGTATCAAGCATATAGTTATGTTTTCTATATGAGTTTAAAATATTTTCTATGTGTTTATGTAAATGACCATAGGTGATCATACAATAACATATTTTAACATATTTCTTTAATATTTCCTGTCCTTAATATTTTAGTAATTTGCTATTCAAAACTGAAGGAAAGAAAATACGTCACTGCTCTATGCTTCCTATCTCCACAACACTACAAAATAGCGAGGAGTTAAATAAATAATTAAAATAATACTGCAAATTTCTAAAAACAATTATGAAATTTTGAATATTGAAAGAGAATTAAAATACACCAAAATGAGTTTTCCTCAAACGTTCAGGTGTGTTGACCATAGTTCTAATAGTGAACTTGTAAATACTCCGTTTGAATGCAGGGACTTAATTATTAGCAGCAGGCTGTCTTCCTTATTTCTAGCTACTACGGTATCATTCGCATAAAAGAAGACAGTTTTGTTGCAGACAAGGTCAAAAATGTACCACTGAAATAACTTGTATCTGTGTGCAGGTTGTAGTTTTTAATAGCAGGCCATTGTTTGTGCACTGCTTAATGACGTAAGAAACTGGTTCACAAATGTCAATGCCGTCCTGAGCTCCATAGATTTTCTCAGTGCTACATTTTTGACCTCATCTGAAACAGAACTGTCTTCTTTTGTGCAACCGACACCAGTGCGCCAGTTGTTTGTGTTGTTGATTTTCTTATACAGGACTTATGGATCTGGAATGTTTCTTTGCAGAAAAATATGTTTGTACTACTGAGTCCATTCAGAGAAATAATCCAGTGATTCAGTACAAAATTGATCCAAACAGCATCATCATCTATTAGTCTTGGCTGTGGTGAGTACACATGGATCCATGGATGCCCCCCCCCCCCAAATGCACTTTATCCTCATCCTTCAAGGCCTAACTTGAGCAATGCTATATTTGTACACAACTGAAGTTTTTTACAGCCAGTTAATTACTTTGCTATGTTGGAAGATAATAAACTGAATGACAAAAATAAGTTATCACTTCTTTAGGAGACTGTGGTACATGTATGAAGTCCTGGGGGAATAATACCTGGATGGCACATGAAAACAGATTGTAATTCTGTATTTTTTCAACAAATCAGATCAAACAAGGTCTGGGCTGACCCATTTCACTTCAATAATGAATAAACATCAGGAGGTCAGAAAAAGTTCACAGATCTGTCAAAACAGGCCGTTTGCATGGAAGTCTGACTGACAGGCCTGCTTACAGTGCTTAGCGACCCATCTCATACAGTGTAACTGTTTTGGCACTCAACATTGGGTTGTGAGTGCCTGGAATTTCAGCAGCTGTGGACGTGGCGGTCTAGAAACGGTTTTGAAACGGTCACCCAGATTCTGATGGATGTTGTGCCTGTCTTGATCATGGGTTGTAACTGCAGGTCTGCCTGGCTTTAGAAGGTCCTTCATTCAGCCTGTAAGACAAAACTTGGTTGTGAGCTTGCTGATTGCTGGTTGGAAGCAGCCCCTCTGACGTGCAACCTCCTTCTGGGACATGCCAGCAGCCAACATCCCAACTGCCTGCTGGGCCTCATTGCTCAATGGAGAGTCTACCCAATGGAATTCTGTCGGCGTATCCCAACTCAGGAAAGGTCAAGGAACTTGTGTAAGTGCTTTTTGTGCAGTTAAGCCTGATTACTGCATTTCCTGACCTGTACAAGTGCAGAGGCAATGACGCATGACAAGAACATGTAAACATGACTAATTGGTCATTGAACACACAACAAATAAGTTTGAAGAATTTTTTTCTTAAAATTATTTCAAATTAAAAAGTGATAACTTATTTTAGTCCTTCAGTTTATTATTTCAAATGATGATAACCTTTGGCAGAGATGTAACATGTTACAATAGACAAAAAACAAGTGCTTACAGAAAAGCTGTCGATGGCCATCAATGACCACACAACATACCCTATCAAATACATTGTAATGAAGTGTCAATTTGTCATTCAGTATCTTGTGACTTCATTGATGAGTGGTATGACACGTCAAACGGCTTTCCCTGCTAGCATTGCAAGTATAGGCTCTGACCTGAAAAATTGCTTATGACTTATAGAGAATAAAATGGCATGGATAGGGCTATGACCTCACAAGAAACATTCAAGAGCTTTTCTGTAAGAACTCGGTTTTTTCTCTACTGTAACTAATAAGGTGACAGCAACGTGATGTGCAGTCTTGCTGAGAGAATGGCCCAATAGCGAGAAACTCAGAAAAACAAGTAAGTGATTAGGCATGCAAAAAATATCAATAAAGAGACAGTCATTACAGCATTTTATGGAACAATGTCTTCATGTACATATAATCATATAGAAGCATCTCATCTGCCGTATCTCTCATTTTCCTCTTTGGAGTGTCCGTATGGTTGTTGCCTAACAACTTGAATGTGTAGCTCTCTTCAGATATAATATCGAAGTGAAGCAACCCAGATATCCGGAGTATCCTAGTAGGCCTACACAGTAAAGCATTTCCAGGCAGGCTGCATGTGGCATTTTCAAGAGACAGCTGATTTGCAAAGACCAGCGAAGCAGACATCACCGATTTACGTGTCTGAATATATTTCATATATTATATTCTAAGCATGGTTCTCCAAATGTTGCATATTAATCAAGGATTAATTATTGATCCAAGGTCCAAATTGCCAAAAACAAAAGGAAGACTTTTCAGAGCTTACCTTATTGCATTGGACACTCTGAAGGCCATAGCAAATTTGGAATTGTGAGAGGGCACCACACATTGTCACATGACTGTGTGAGATATGTTGTAGTAGCCACGGCCTCTTGAGTCTATTAATCTATTCCTGCACTTTCAGAAGTTCAGAAAAGGAATTTTGCTAAATTGTCCCTGACACATACTACGTCTTTCTCATTTCTACAGTTCACGGCCGTCGTAAAAAATCGGACGAAAAAAAACCACCAAAACATCATAAAAATGTGATAAATAGATTACAAAATGGCTTTACCATCCGTGACTATGCATATTTCTACAGCGCGACCTATAGATGAGGAGTAAGTGAGGCATTTGTCTCAACAAAAGCCATTTGGATCATCTCAGTTTGACCATTTGCATAAACACAAATTGATGAATCTATTTTTTGGTTTGGATCTTGTATGCATTTTTGCCACTTCAATACATTTGATGATTACTGACACATTATTCCACAAATCTTGATCTAATCTGTGTATACCATCAAAAATAATACACAGCAACTTAATGTCCTTTTCCCACACTCTAAAAACACAACGTTTTGGCAGTGTAAAAGTATCTGCTAATCTGGTGAATTGGCCTTCCTTGAAATAATTCATGTATCACACACAATTTAAGAAACAAATTAAATAAGTATAAATTAAAGGAGAGACAAAATTAATGATATGCAAATTTATGTCTTTCTATGCGGTAAACAAACATTTTTTTAAAAGTCAGGATGAACGCAATCCCAGAAAATGGAGAATAAGTCAGAATGGCCACAATTACTCGTGCAGAAGGTGCACATGGAGAATGGGGTGCTTTTAATGCATATTACATCACATGACATCATAAGTCACAATAGAATCACGTGTCTATCACAGAAGGTAGCCCAAGTTACCGATCAATGGAGCTATATTATGCATGACTTTGTCAAGGCATTATCAAACAACTCTGTATCCACTTATAATTCAAGCCACAAATGTCAGATTTCCATTCACAAAAATAAGGACAGCTATTCTACCATTATCTTGTTCCTCGTTTGACCTTATTCTGCAGGTAGAGAAAAGTGAAAACAACACTTGTTTCATGCATAAAAAGTTATTCGCACATGAGACATTCCCGTTAAATCTTTCAGACAAACCCAGAAAGAGACTCTATTTGAGAATGCTTGCGATTACAAAAGGGATTGTCTCATAACATAGCAATAACTGTATTATAAGACCAGGTGATTGTTCTGCTCACATCCACTGATGTTATTGGATTCAGCCAACAAACTCAGTGTGGCTCTCTTATTCAAAATATGGTCAAGATAAATCATCAGCTATGATGATTAGCATCATAATTATTGTTATGCAAATCTAACAGTGGATGTTCAACTTTTATTCATGCATACTTCATTCTTTAAACTGAATACATTGTTTCTTGGCAATTGTTTGAATGAAAATTATTCACATTCGATCTAAATTCAATGTAATTCTTCATACTTTGTGTCCACTTTAAGATTCCTCCCTCCTTTGTTTGAATGGATAACCCATTTGCTGTCATCTGAAATTAAGAGGAGTAATATGAAAAGATGCACCTAAATGATTCAGGAGAGCAGATAACACTTCCTTAGTGTTTCTAACAAAATATGGGAGCAAATGGCATTAAAAACCCTTTCTACCCACAAGTGTTTCAACATGAAGAAAGAGCAATAATTTCGACATTTGAAATAATGACGATAATTAAGGATAACATTATTTCCTAAATGAAACAAACAAAGGAGGAAGACAAGGATGATACCCTGTCTACAAGTGGACTGCTCTTGCATTGCCACAGATCAGAACATATGCTGTCTTGTGTTGCCACCTAGTGCTTAGTGTGCTATTCCGCAAGCACACACAATTTTGTCTGGAAGACACCAGGGCTGTTTCTGAGTGTACTGATGGCCTTGTCTACTTCCTTAGAGAATGTGATTGCTGAGTCTGACTCTGGTATACATCAATGTTGAATAGAAATTTTGTGAATGTGCAATGAAATTGGAACTATTTCTTGGGACAGCAATGATGTAGCATACAAAATCAACTTTTGTGCCTTCGGGCAGCAGCATGCAGTTCTCATTTTCACCAGACTGGATGATACCCACTGGTAAAGACAAGAAGGGGAGCACCAGGGTAACAGACAGTCACAAAAAGATGTAAATCAAGCAAAATGGCCGTGTGAAACTGCATGGCAAGTTTTCAATCTAGATCAATTTGATTTAATACCATAAAAGAAACCGCAAAAATGAGCTATTTCAAAAAGTATAAAGTTGGAAGAGATGGTAAGTACTAAAAATGAGAATATATGCACTAAAAAGAGAGAATGAATTTAGTGAGTCCACATGAATCAGGAGACAAGAGAGAGTGAAATGATATCAAGTATATAATTTAAGAGCCTCTCGGATTCTTAACATGGAAAAATGGGTAAATGGAGCAAAGATAGGCCTATAGGATTCCTTATAAATGTCCTGTAATTAATATGTTGCTACACCATTGCTCATCAACAAAGAAATAGATTAAGCATTCATTCTACTGTGGGGTATTGATTCATGTTTTACTTGCCTCATTGTCTATTTATTGTTCTGGGTTGCCAAGAATGCGCCACTCGTTGAGCAACAGTGTCCGTCACATCTTATTCCATCTTCTTTGTTTACCTCTATCAAAGGGCATCTCTGAATTGGGCTTTCAATGTCCTCACACGCATAGCCATTAGCAATTATTTTGCACAATGAATCATCTGTTACAGCACTAAAGTGTGACTAACGATGCCAAATAAAAATCAATATAATTTTCTACATAATTTTTGTAACAATGATGCTCATTCTTTGGAAATTTAGGGTGGTTATTTTAAACAGGGTCTCATGGAAAAATTGAATTAAATTTTAAATAATTGCTGCAACTGTGTGGAGATGAACTTCTCGGACAATGCTGCATAATTACCTTAATTATCGGGAAACAAACAGCTGAGGTACTGTCACATAAATCTCGAGGGAGAAAGTTTGAATTAACTGTAATATGTGTCAGTTCTAAAATTTGTTATTCATTATGTTGTGAATTGAAACAATCATCCAACTTGCCCCCTATTATTTGACCTTCACGTTTCTTCCTTGAAGCATTAATCTTTGTATTTTTGGCTTTCTTTCTTGTTGCTTTGTAATTTCAAAGAAATTTTTCTAAGAAAACATCTTATCTCACCTCTATGAAGAAAACAATGAGTGGTGTTGAATGTTCATGACAGGGCTAATTGAAATTGCCACATTTTCAAAAACAGCTTTCAATGTGACAAGAGAAGAGGAACAATGGAGATTCAGATGATTTGTCCATCCGAAATCCCTTGATTGATTCATAGTCAGGGGCGTATCTAGAAATGGCCCGGGGGGCATAACATTGACTGAATACGGGGCGCTCCGCGGCTTTTCCTATCTCTTCCATGTTAATTTTTGGCCTAAATACGCCACTGTTCATAGTATACAGAAATTGACTAATCTTGAGGGCAGTAGTCAAATGTATTTCCCTCGAGGGTGTGTGGCGAAATCTATTTCATGAGGCCATTAGAAATTTTATTAATTCCCCCACAGTTTTGCTGGGCATTAGTGTTTTCCCCTTGTCAGAGTTTTCTTCCTTTATGAGCTATTGCAGGGAACAATAATGTAATAAACTATTGGCTGACATGTGATCTGCTCTCGGCCAATGAGAGCTCTGCTTTCATGGTAGAGATTTTATAATAATAAATACGTTTGGCCTAAAATACTGTACCTTTTCAAGAGCATTAGTCCAAAAAACTGGTTTCTGTTCAATTTGATGAATTGAACAAAACGCTACCTGAGACAAAGTAGAAAAGTTTGGCATTTACGTTTGTAATGCCATTGTGACTTGACCTTAGTTTGTCTTAACTCTGAAATAACTGAGTCTTCACCAGGGTCAACTTCTAGGAGTCAACTCCGAGGTCTAATGCAGCTCATATGATATATTAGAGTAAAGCTACCAGGCGATCCGGAGTATCCCAACACACAGCAAGCATTGCCAAGTAAGCTGTCGCAAAGCCATTTTGCAAGTTAAAAATAATTGTCAGAGGACGACTGATCTGCAAAGAGCAGTGGAGCAGACATCACTGATTAAAGACTCTGAATGTTTTTAGTTTCAGATGCCAAAGCGAGCTTACAACCGAAATACCTAATTTGGTTTTTGTAATCTTGCTGAATGTACTTTGCCGTTTTAGACAGCCTCTACAGTGTTCTGCAGTGAATCTTTCGTCATTCTTAAAAGAAGCTTTCTTTTGTCTCTTAGCCTCTTCAAAAAGCAGACCACTCTGTTTTACATAGTCATTGTTTCTTAAAGATAAGGATTGACTAAAATTCCTTACAATGAAGGTACACAACTGGTGGGCAAACCTGAGTGGAAATTACACAATAAAAGTAATGAAACAAAACAAAGTCTTCATTTTCAGTAATCTTGATGGAGGCTGCTAGAGTTGCAGGAATTTCATCAAGTATGACACATTGCACAAGTTTAAAGTGAAACAATCAAAAAGCCTTACACCAAATTGCCATATGCACTACAATTTTCAAGGCTAACTTAACTACTAGCTGAAGAGTAATTAGTACTTATAAAATTTGTGAGAGAGCATGCATATGGAACAATCTCAATAGTGTCAGCCGCGACAGCCCTTCTTCTGTCACAGATGCATTTCTGGAATGCAGACAAGGTCATTTTGCATAATTGTGCTTGTCACTTACATTCAGCAAGTACAAGAATTTAGTTCCAAGAGTAGTCTTCAATACAACAAATTGCAGTAAATCTTTCAGACTACTCTTCCTGCACAATTTCTTACACCCCCAGAAGCGACAGTCTCCCTTAGATTTATAATGCTTCATTAAAACAGAAGGATTTGTCTTATAAAGTGACAGTCACTGTGATATAAGCACTTGATTTTCAACATCCACTTATGATATTAGATTCAGTCCATGAACTACAGGTTATAGTGAAGGTTTTAGTATTAATGAACAATCTGTATGGCTGCCATGTTCAAAATATTATCATGATACATCATCAGCTGTGATGACCTACATGCAGGAGTTTAGGGCACATTTGCCTCATAATTACAGATTTATTGTATATGCAAATTTCACAGTGTATGGTCAACTTTCACTAATGCATAGAGCATGTAGTCCCCCTTAACTTCGAGGTGCGATTTGACCTACTTTTTGTTGTCGATTATTTGAATGCTCATGCTGTCAGGAAGGGATCACTTGACTCTACTTATAACTAGTGAATCAAATGTCTACCAATTTTAATAAAGGAGTTACGGCCCTTTTTGTAAAAAAAATAAAATGGCCTTCTTACCCCACCAATCGGGCAAGAAGCCCCCCTATTATAATCCTATGGCAATTTTTTTTGCGAGCGCATTCAGCTTGAAAGTTATTTCTCGGGGTTCTTCTATCATATTTTTAGGCATTCTATTCACTTTTTCTGAATTTCATAATTTTTCTGTTCATATATTTATATATATATATTTTTTTTTTGCCCTGTTTCAATTTCGGCCAATTTTTTTTTTTCATTTCAATTGGCTTTTCGATCAAGATTTAAGGTAAAGTACATATTATTAAATGGTTCCTGGAGCATTTGAGGCCTCAGTGAAGGGGGCCTCATGCCCCATACCATGTGGGGCCTCTTGCCCAAAACCCACATATTTTAATTTGACCTCTATATTTTGAGCTAAAATGCAAAAAAACATGATCCAAATCATATTTATCTGATGGTCAAAGAGTAAAGCAATGCAGATATCCATTATACTTTTAAAAATTTCCCAAGTTATTTGTGTCAACTGCTTTCAAAGAATTAATCAAAGTTACATAAACCATGCACCTTTTTTTGTTTATTTAATTACTACTATGGTTTGATGCTGTTTGCCCTGAAAATTGGTGACGTCACCTAAAAAGCCTCTATCTTCAATCATATCAATAAGAAAAAGCACCAAAAATGTTAGTTTAGATATAACCCTGGGGGGGCCTCTCACCTAACCCGGGCTTTTTGCCCTGACCAACTCTACTTCAATTCTTTAAATCACGCACATTAATTTTTGCAATCGTTTGAATGAAATTTATTCAAATTAGATCTGAATTCAATTGAAAGCTTCACACTTTGTATCCTCTTCAAGATTCCTACCTCATTTGTTTGAATGAATATTGAATTTGGTGTCATTTTAAATTCAGAGCAGTAATACAAATAGATGGCACCTAAATGATTTTGAAGGGCAGATAACATTTCCTTAGTGTTTCTAAATCTTGGAAATGGGAGAAAATGGTGTTGAAAATCCCTGCCTCCCACAAGTATTATAAACATGATAAAAGAGAATAGGCCTAATCTTAATATTGGAAATTACGACAACAAACGAGGATGAAAGTTTATCTTAAAATGAAAGAAATTAAACACAAAGAGAAGGATGATACCCATTTAAAAAAAACGGGAATAAATGATATGAAGCTCTTATTAAGAAATATATGTGCACCCATGATATTACAAATGTGATAGATAAAAGGAACCATATATTATTATTTTAAAAAATATAGAAAATACCGAAGTCAAAAATAAATGTGCCAGGGTAATAGTACACTGAATAGTCACTCACAAATAGATGTAAATCAGGCGAAATTAAATAATTCTTCATTTTAAACAATGAGTATTAGTCTTGTTTTAGGTTGCTTGAATGAGCACTAATCAAAAAAGGAGAATATGACCTAAAAAGGGCGAATGAATCAAATAAGTTCATATTATTCACAAACAACACTGAATGAATGAGATCAAGGATATTATTACAGCCAAAGTTCTAGACCCCGAAGTCAGTCATAGTTACACTCTGACTTGCTTGGCAAGAACTTCAACTGACTAGTCAGTTAAGTTGTTCAACTCAGACTTCACTTGACTTCAATTAACTTCAGCTTACTTCAGCATCTTAATGAGATTTATTAGGGGCTTTTGTTAAATATTCTCTGAGAATTGTGCAGTTAGCAAATGTGACCAATTTTTAAAGTTTTTTTTTGTTGCATAGACTTTAAAAAGCTTTAAAAGAGTACAAAATATGTACTGTGCTCTTCATGCTGTTTAAAATGATACCAAAACCATTTCTGTGAGGTAAAAATTGGTTAAGTTATGCAACAGTGACTTGACTTTAGCTGACTCAAGTCTGACTTCACAAGTTTGAGTGAACTTCAACTTGCTGCTTGATAAAGTAACTATGACTTGACTAGTCGACTTTCTGTAGTCGACTTCGGGGTCTAAGCCAAACACTTTGATATAGAATTAGAGTGGACTGTGGCACTGTGGAAATGGCACTTCGTGAATCATGATAGCCGATGAAGTGTCATCTTCTCTACTTTCAACATGGGAAACATAGAGGCTGTTTGATTAGTCATAATCAAGAGAATGCCATTTGACTTCTCATAACAGATTTTAGAGTGAAAATCAGATGTATAATCCTTTCGTCTGGCTGTCACCAACAAGTGGGAGAAGTCTCCTTCAATCAAATCAACACTGAAAGTATTGGATTTGATCACGACAAATCATCAGCATGATGACACTAAGTGCCATTTTCACAGTGCCACAGTCAACTTTAATTCTATATCAAAGTGTTTGGCTGTGATTAAGAACCTTCCAGGTTCATACGTATTCTACAAATATTGGCTGGGCATGAGGGCACTTAGAATGCAAACTATTTGGCCCAATGGAGTGAGGCTGGCTATTATTGCCGGAGGGTAATTTAAAAAGCTTATCTAAACATTAAGTGTTGATTAGAATACTTCCAAAATTTCAAGATTGGGAAAATACAGAGAAAGTCATGGCGTCACCATTTGGCCTGCCTGGTTTATGACCTCATAGCAACTGGACGTCATTACTAGCTTCATAAGTCTGTCCAGTCAATTATTTTGTGGATAATGCCTGAATGCACTATCCAAGTAGACTATTGACCTGTCAGTACCAGTGCTTTCTATTCCCAATCAGGTTTAGCCAATCACAACATAACAGGGAATGGACGGTGCAGGTGTACTAATATGGAATAACTTGGAAAGAAATAGATTAAGCATTAATTCTATTGTGGGATATTGATTCATCTTTTCCTTGCCTCAGTGTCTATCAATTGTTCTGGGTTGCATAGAATTGTGACACTCACTAAGCAATAGAGACCTGAGCGGGCACTAAAAGCCTGCCCAAAGTCTGAATAAACTGTGAAAGGTATTGGTTCTAACATATGTTAGTAACAGTTTGCCTGAAAAGTCCTTGCAATGATGCTCATGATATTGATTCATAATGCTATGGATTCGAACAATCATCCATTCTGCTGTCATTTATTCGACATTCATGTTTCTTCCTTGAATTATTAATCTCCATCCTTTAGATAATCTTTCTTGTTGCTTTGTAATTTCAAAAGAAAACTTCAAGAAGAAAGCGTCTTTTGTCACCTTTATGAAGAGAACAATGAGTGGTGTTGGATGTTCATGACAGGGCTAATTGAAATTGCCACATTTTCAAAAACTTCGTTCAATGTGACAAGAGAAGGGGAACAGTGGAGATTTAGAAAATGTTTCCATCCTGCGTTCCTTGATTGAACCATAGTAGGCTACACAGAAATTGACTGATCATTAGGGCAGTAGTCTAATCTATTTCCCTTGATGATGAGGAATGAAAAATGTTGTGTTAAGTTGTTGGAGGTTTTTTTTTGCACTACTACCGCCATTTCAGAGCATCATTTTTTTACTAACCACGCCCTTCTGAAAATGTATGTTTTTTTTGTGAATTATCGATAAAGCATTGCCCCACTTAAAAAGTCATCTCTCCTGTGCCTTCAATGCACATACCAATTCGAATACAGGAATATGAGAAGTTCCCCTCACAGAAATATGCTTAATCATTGTGATAACATATGAGTATAGATTTAATTTTTTGGTTTGGTATGCGACATGAAGAATGACACAGTCAGGAACTGCAAGCAAGAACTGACTCTTCCATGAATGAGCAGTATCCAAGCAACATCTCACTATGTCTCATTTGTTTTCTCTTTTTCTTTCTCAGAGGCTGCAATAAACTTTTATCTCGCTGTGTTCACACTTTCATTTTACTTATAGCTACTTACTTATATCTCAAATGCCACGTCTTTTTGTCATTTGCATTGTACACATTTCATTTCAAATCCTTACTATTCTTTGTTCATGCATTTTATTCTCCAGTGATTTTCTAATGGGATGGACATATATGGAATAGTTAAATGTGATTAGTTAAGAATATTAATGTATCTATTGATGAACAGTTTCGTTGTAGAGTTTTGGTCTAGGGCTTCTGAGACAGAATTATTACCTTTTACTGCCAATTGTAATCTATGTAAACCTACCGGTCTTTAACAGCTTGTAATAAGCATTGCAATAAGGTAAATGAATCAAGTTCCAAACCATCTGTAGCAATTCCTTACAGGAATTTGCGTTGAAGTAGACTTGGGCTGGTCACTGAGTTGCTTTTTTTGCCAAAATAGTAATTCACTTCTATTTATTGAACAAAACAGCTGATGCTGCTCAATTAAGTTCAGACAGGAGTGCAAGATGGGTTTACAAATGATGGCAGCTCAAAAGTTGCTCATCAAAAGGATTATGATAGCATAATCTGCAAAACCGTTTTGAGGATCATGACGTATGGTGCACATATGACATCTGCTACATACTAAATGAGGACCACTGAAGCATGACAGTCCATGTTACATATAGCCTGCAGAGTGGTGCGGCCAGTGGCCACGGCCCCTTGAATCCACAAGTTGGTGGTGCAGCAATGCCAGCATGCTGCTCATGATCGTGACGCAACCTGGAGTGTGTTATAACAGGGTGATCTGTCCACCCCATACTTCGCTTTTTGAAAACATAATATACTTGGGCCAGGAAACTGTTATGACAAAACTTGATTAATTTCTTCATAGATGAATGACAAGATGCAAATAGATAGATAGACAGACGGACAGATAGAGACAGTCATGCAGTTAGATATAAAGATAGATAGAGAGATAAATAGATATTTATGTAGATGTATTTAAATAGTTTATGTTGGCACTTTACTGAAAGAAATATGACCAGTCACCAATGGATAAAAACGGCTTTTAATTCACAGCTTCTTCTCTCACAAAAAAATTAATGGACATTGCTCATACATGAGTAGGTTTCTACGCTGACCATGAAACATGCCGAAAACAAACATGGTATCACTCTGGCAGATGCCTATAATGAAGTGTTTGAATTTTTCCACATCTGACAAGTCCAGACCGCATATTTTTGAAAGCATGCCAATTCAGTGGGCCTATAGCCTTTTGGCGACTATGCTCTGCTCTGTTAGAAATATTTCTTTTACTATTTTATAACCTGATATGTATATAGATAAATGATATCATTATTATTCTACCTATAGTTATGTCTATAGCCTGATGCGTATAATAGATAAATGCTTTATTATTATACATTTTTATCTATCTATCTATCTATCTATCTATCTACCTATCTAATCTATCTATCTATCTATCTACCTATCTAATCTATCTAATCTGTCTATCTGGAATTGTATTTCTCATTCGTTCAATACAGAACTGATTGGTCAAACTTTCACAGAATGCGTTCTGAGATTATCAAAAGTGGTCTTGGTCAATTCTTGTTCAAAGAAGGCAGGGCTATCCATGAATGCCAACCAATCAATGTCAAATTCAATGAAGCATACAGGATAACTGACAGGGGATTATGAGAGCGAAATATCAGTTTGCTCAGGTTTACCTGAAGTGGATAAACTGATATGAAATGTTTTCAATTCACAGCTACCTTGTATAGACAAAACTGAATTGATATCAGTCACAAATGAGTGGTTTTCTACCATACGTCACGTAGGGCCAAATTGCTTTGGTTTGCAACTCAACAAGTCAACTGCAACGCGAAAATCTGTAACAAGCTAGTTAAAGGAGTAGTCTTTATCAGTCTGTGCCCTCACAAGCCAACCAGATTTGCTTTGGTGCTATCTCTCTCTGCCAGCTTAGCCATATAATTGTTCGCAGATGACTGTGCAGTGTCACTTAGCAAGCGGTTTCCATACAAATTGAGCAAAAGGAAACGGCCAGGGGAATTGTTATATGTTTGCCTTGCATTTTGTGACCTACTGGCATATGTTTAGGGAATGTAAATAATTCACAGAGGTGTTTCGTGTCCCACTTTACGACATGGAAATGGTTCTCACTTCACCAATGGGCATTCTGTGTTCATGTCACTGTGTAAACAAGGCTTCAAGGTCATTGAATTTGCGCAGTAGAAACATATGTTTTCAATGCTGTTTGAGATGTAATTTCAGGAAAATAGGAAAAAGGGATGGCAAAGATGGGAGAGAGAGAGCAAAAATCCTCATCATGTAAAACTTAACCCCATGTTGGGAGTCTTTTAATTGCCCAGCAAAGACACCAATATTAGGAGCTACACATTCTTGACTGTCTGGTCCCTGAGCGTTGGACCCATGCAGTTAAAGACCTTCAGCAGAACTGGACTGAATGGTCAGCACTTGCAAATCTATCTGACTGATTTTATAAAATGTTCTTTTATTTGGCCTATGGTACACATGAACCCACTTTGCAAATCAAATAGATCCATGCTTTATTGTTGCTGGGGTACAACAGTTTTTCCTTTGTTTTCCTGTAACCAAGAAGATGCTAAGGATTTGATGTGCTGTGTTACTTGGTGAATGGTACAATTGTTGGCAAAACATGTAAGCAGGCAAACAAGACCTGAATCAATAAGCAAACAACATCTACAGTTAAAAAAAAGGAATCTTCTTACATGTATATAGGCACTTTCATACAATACAACCGAAAAATAAAGAAGAACTGCACCAACAGGAAGGAAGAACCACACACTACTTTACAGTTTCACAAATTTTGGATCCCTCCAATCACTTCCTCCCTTTATCTACTTTGAACTACCTCTTAAAATTGTGTTAGATTTACATTAAGCCCAGTGGCGTATTTAGGGGGGGGGTATTGGGCCATGGCCCCCTCAGGCCAAAAAATAACATGGAAGAGCTAGGAAACGCCGCAGAGCACCGCATATTCACCCCATGTAATGCCCCCCCCCCTCAGGCAATTTCTAGATACGCCCCTGATTAAGCCAATACCAATTCAAACTCCACCAGACCCATTGTGTTTGATTTCTTTTATAGTGTTCCCTTTGGTAATTGCAATAACTTTGCCAGCTGTCTTATAAGTTTTTAATATCCATGGGATGAACTTGTGGTTGGGAGTCAAACTCAAAGGCATTTTAAACGAGATTTGGGGTGGAGAGGAGAAAGGAGGGCAACATAGGTAAACGGAGGTCTTCTGACATAACTTTTCTTACTTTATTTTGGGTTGTACTTTATATGTACCTTAGTTTCACCATTCTTGTCTTTGGAGTGTCTTCACTGTATAAATTTCTGATCACACGTTATTCATTTTCTCCAGTTTTTGTCTTCCCAGCTCGGCTACTGTCCATGGTGCTAATCTTTCGAGACCTAAAACAGTGACCAAGCTACACTGCTCAAAAAGATTCAGAGACCACTTCTTTCAAATATATATTTTTTCAAACTTGACTAGCCGTACCAGATGACCTAATTTTGTTTCAGTTGTCTCATCTGTAAGCAGTCTTAATTCAGGCACCACAGCAATATTGGTTGGAAATTGCCTTGTCAGGAGCATAAGTTGCCCAAAAATCGAACACATTTTGTCGAATTATTGCCTTAGTACGATTATCCAGAAATGTATTTCATAATAGCAAATATAAGAATTTACAATTGTTGTAAATATGTCTACAATACTATCAAAGATTTCCATGAAAATGAAGAAATTTCTATGATTATCTCAGAAAAGCTTGAACAAAGATCTGATATTATGTTGGATGAAATTTACAATTTCTCACTTTTTTTGGCGAATTTCGTGCATTATTTAGTCTATTTCGCACATTTTTAGTACAATTATTGCATATATTTTTATAATCAAGCAAAAAGTGATCCATGTACAAGCTTTATGACACTTTCAAAATACAAATTTGTTTTGGTAACATTCAAAACTCACAAAACGAAAGTTGGAATCACAAGGAAAATTCTGCTGTGATTGGCTGTCCCAGGTCAGTCCAGCAAGCACATTCAGGTTCAACCTTGATAGATAGCATATATATATTTTGTTTGTTATTACATATCCACTCATGCGTGTATGTGTATAAACGCACACGTGTACATGAACAAACGAACACCAGCTCGTCAATGTGGATTGCCTAACACTCGTGTATGTTACATAACTTGCATGCGTGTATGTGTCATTGCATGCATGCCTGGGTATGCTATTGCTTGCATGCGTGGATATGCTATTGCTAACATAACCAGAACTCACAATATTGATTGAATATTTTATTAGGAAAAAATATAAAAAATATTGTTAGCCTGATGCAACATTTTTGTATTGCATTCTGAATATATTATACAGTTGTTTCTACAATTACAAAAACGTTATCTAAATTTACATCTATACACAATTAACATCTGTCATATCAACTTTAAGGACAAATTAAATTTTTTCAATGTTATAGGGTGAAAATTTATGTTGTCAAATTTCAAATTCAGCATTTTTACAATGAAACTCACAAAAAAGTCACATTCTGCAAGGTACAATCATTCAGAAATATATAACTCTTTCATGAGAGCATAAAATTCACATTCAATTAACGTTAAAGTATAACATCAATGTCAAATAACCATGCATACGAAAAACAAATGGTTTTTGTCTAGATTTTCACTTGCACCATCATATGACAATGAGCATGCACAATGACCAACAGCACTGTGGCAAAACAGGACGAGGGTAACTGAGTTACCCTCGTCTCATTTTGTCAAATTTTATTGAAAAATCTAGGTCATCCCATTGGATCCCATGTTAAAAGAAGACGAAGGTAACTGCTTTTCCAATAGTACAAAGACGAAGGTAACTGCATAAGGTGACGAGGGTATTTGCAGCTAAACTGTGTATTAAACCAATGCAATTTGGCCAAGGTTGATTGAATATGAGGAAGGCAGTCACTGGAGTGGCTCTATAAAAAGCATAGCAAAAAATGAAAGTACTACTCTACTTTCGCTCTGTAATATTCAGGCAAATCAAGCTGTACAACCATACAAATAGAATGGTTGGACTGCATGGTATTAATCAGAGCTTCATTTTGAATACCAATTTGGATGTTTTGTGATGCTTTGTTTTAGCCTTTAATATTCTGAATGTTCATTCTGAAAATTTGCTGATAACCTCATGTTTGCCTGATTTTTCTTAGTTTTTGTGATATTTTTCCTTGGTCATATCCTAGTCAACAGGAGAGCATGTGCGAAGAGTTTTAGCCTTAAATTCAAATACTTTCATTGGAAAGAATGATTGAACTGCTGTCAAAAGTGAATGTAGGATCATGGCACTCATCCTCACTATATGGAGGATGGATTTGTCGTTTAATTAACATGAAAGGTACACACTTCTTACGCTTCTATTCAAGCTTTTTCATTTATCTTTCTTTCAAAATTTCCTAATATTACCAGCCTCTGTACCAATATATTGCAAATGAGGTAAAAAGGCAGGATGGAGGTTCACAGGTAGATCATTATCTGGAAATAATTGAAATCCCAAGTAGGGAGAAAAAGAGAAATATGAAAAGATACATCATAATAACAAGGGTATAGGGACCATGGAGAGAACAGGAAGTGATGGGAGGGGGGGCATGCAGTGGGACATTATCTGATTATAGGGAGAGATGAGAAGTAGGATAATGGACAGAAAAGGAAGACGGAGATTTGAAGGTGAAAACAAGAAGGCTGGGAGGTGAAGAGGAAAAGGCCGTGCAGAAAGAGGATGGACGAATTCCTTCACTGACCACATCTGTGCACAGAAATGGGAGGCTAATTGTTGAAAAAATATCCAAAACAAATTTATTACAATATGGCGAGAAATCTGGTGAGAAGAGTTACACTTTTATTGAACTAAAAGTTATACAGACACTTTAACCAAGTTTTAGAAAGTCAAATATTAACTGGTTTTTATTATTAGTATTTATCTCAAATAGTGTTCACTACCTTGGTACCACTATGACTTCATATCACCAACTTTGATAAAGTTTCCAGTTCTTTATTTTCACAGAAAAGGTCCAAACACAAACACCTGCAAATCCCAATCTCCACTCATATCTATATACAGCAAGTTCTAGTTATGTAACATTTTTGCGTACGTATTGGGACCAATACTCCAAAATTGTAGAAGTAATTGTCCTCTCCCCCATTATCTTCCCCTGTCATGGTCTTGGTATTCTAATTCTTGATATCCCTAGTTTGTCTTGCTGTCATTCCTGCTTTGATCTTGTCTGTGATATTGAAAAATTTAAATTGTTGAGCACTGCGTTCATGGGAAGGTCCTGAATTTTGCTGGGCATAGTCACTGTGATTTTTGGCCTGTTGGGAATGCCTGTTACACCAGAGTACCACGCCCCTGAGTTGATGCCAAATTTGTATGGCTCTCCCACAACCAACTCAGAAACTATGCTTTGAGAGAAAAAAAAACACCTTTCATTGCTTTTTGAAAAAGCTATCTGAAAAAAATTTGGGATGTGTGCAGCACTTGAATGTCTAGAATTTCATAAATTTATATCCATGAGGGAAATTAAATCTTGTGTCATGGTTCAGAATGTTTTTATTGGCCTATGTAAAAAGACACTCTGAATGGCCTTACAAGTAAAGGTTTTCCATGATTAAATATTAGAAAACTTTAACACATGCATAACAGCAGATCAACTTTTTAAAAATATGTGATGCTGATGATGTGTCATGATCATACCATTACTTTCAATACTTTTAGGAGAATAATTCTGCTTTGTGGAAGCTAAAAACTTGAAAGTACTATGTATCTAATTATTGCACTAAAACTACATTGTTAACCATTACCTTTGTGGCAGTAACCACTAAAACAACAATACATGCCGTAAAAAAATGGTTTTCAACCGTAAAGTGGCACTTCTTAATATTCATTGTGTTAGCTGTTGTTAAAGTGACGCAGCGGGTTTTACAGTGTACTTATAACTTTCGAATCAAACAGCCTCTATGGTTGAATTTTAAGAGTAATATCATGTTAAATCATTAGCTATCATGAGTCATAATGCGTATTTTGCGCGTTGACAATGTCCTCTCTCTTTTCATAAATAGTGAAACAAGAATGTTTGATGGTATCATATTTTGCAGTTTGTTTGTTTGTTTGTTTGTTTGTGTTTTACGCCTCAGCAGCACCTTAGTGGGCTATATCGAGGCAGGCGATCGCCGTATGATGATGAGATGAGAAGACTGTGAGTCTGGTACATACCCTATTAATTCAGGGATGCCCAGGGTCTTTCAGTTGCCCCAGCATAGAACACTGGATACAACCCGCCTCCATTTAATGTCCCATGGGCTCGGACTAAATTGAGTTCCGGGGTGGGATTCGAACCCACGCCCTCAGAGCCATTGGTTGTGCAAACAAGCACTCTTAACCATTAGGCCACGGAGGAACTCTCATATTTTGCAGTAAATTCTGGGAAAGGTAAGGTAAAAGACATAATGGATTTGTTTTAAGCTACCTGGGCCTAGGCCTATATATGTTTTTGGAATTCCAAAATTTACAGTGATAATAAAATACACAGTTTGTGTAAATATTGAAGGACTTCAACCATTGATGCAGATAAGTAAATCTAGAAAATTTTAGATGATCACTATCATATAGAGACTGTCTGCAGTCCATCTACTTTATGCCAAGGAAGGGCAGTTACCTTCGTCATATCAATATCAGGATCACAGTTACCCTCGTCTTGAGATACAGTTACCCTCGTCAATTGAGGTGTGCTTTAAGTCAATTTTAGACCCAAACAGCTCACATACAGGGTTACTTTCCTTTGAAATCATATTTTCGGCCACTAATGATGACTATACATCACTTTGATACGTTTTCAACCAAGTGGTAAGCTCAAATTCAACATTACATAATATTTAAGGCTAATTTAGGGACGAGGGTAACTCAGTTACCCTCGTCTTGTTTTGCCACAGTGAACAGAGGGACATTTACTAGAGTGAGTGAATGTGCAACATTTGACATTTACAAGAGTGAGTGAATGTGCAACATTTGACATTTACAAGAGTGAGTGAATGTGCAACATTTGACATTTACAAGAGTGAGTGAAAGTGCAACATATTGCACATTCACGAATCAATGCGTGGATGTGTAAAATAGTGAATAACTTGTATGTTGTATCTGACACATTCACGCACTAGAGAAGTGTCAGAAAACACACATCCACTCCTGGGCTGTGAGTGGACGTGTAATAACTTGCATGAGTAGATGTGCAATTGCTAACAAAATATATAGCTCTAGATAGATATTGATAGATATGGTAAATGAAGCCCTCTAAGCCCAGTTCTCGGTGCTCTTGAGGGTTGATTGATGAGAATCTGATGGGAGAGAGAGCAGGAGTCCTCAACATATTTCTCATTCACCCCCCAATATAATGTCTCATCCGAATGACAGCCAGGTGAGATTTTGCTCATGAAGGTCTACTGAAAATTTCGAGTTCCCCATCCGAGAGTCGAACCCATGCAGGCGAAGACCTTCTGCGAAGCAGGCGGGCATCTTAACTGTTCAGCCAGCCAGCTGCCTTGAACCTCATGCTACCTTCATCCAGTCCTGTGCAGCTCATCTGATTTATGAGAGTGAAGGTGGTCTGGAGTATCCTAGCACACAGCGGGCATTGTCAAGTAAGCTGTTGCAAAGCCACTTTGCAAGTTAAAAATAATTGTCAAAGGACGACTGATCTGCAAAGAGCAGTGAAGCAGACATCACTGATTAAAGTCTCTAAATGTTTTTAGTTTCAGTTGGCATTGCTGGCTTACAACCGAAATACCTAATTTGGTTTTTGTAATCTTGCTAAATGTACTTTGCTGTTTGAGGCAACTCCTGCTTCTATGGTGCTCTGCAGTGCATCTTTCGTCATTCTTAAAAGAAGCTTTCTTTTGTCTCCTAGCCCCTTCGAAAAGAAGACCACTCTGTTTTACAAAATCATTGTTTCGTAAAGAGAAGGATTGAAAAAAAAATAGCCTGCTACGAAAGTAAACTACCGACAGACTTACAGATCAGACCATCACCTGATTTGTTGTCATAACTTACTTTTTGCACTTTAGATGTGGAAATTACATTACATTTCAAGGGAAGTTGCCTTAATAGCAAGAATTTCATCAAGTATAACACGATACACAATGTTAAAGTGAAATGATAAAAATATCTTTATGCCTATATGCCAATTCAAAATGTTTCTCAAGGCTAACTACTATCATAGGCATAAGAGGTCAATTAATTTTGGGGGGCTGCCTGAAAAATATTGCCCAAGTTGCCCCAAAAAATAAAAACACCCACAATTTTCTGCCCGAAACTGCATGAAAAATAGACTTTCCAAAATTTTTTTATGGGGGGGGGCTTAGGCCCCCCCCCCAGCCCCCCTGCCTCCTACGCCTATGACTACTATACTGTCCGAAGGGTTTAGTGAATAAATAATCTGCGAGAGGTACACATAGAATAATTTATAATTTCAGCAGTGACATTTGCACTATCGAAATGCAGGAAAGGTCATTTAACAGAATTTTTCTTGACATTAACTTGTAGCCGGTTGGGTATTTAGTCCCAACACTAGTCTTTGATACAAAACTTAGCTTAATTCACACCTTCCACATGTATGTATAAGCAGAATCTAATTCTTACTTCGAGTAGTCTAGCATTTTTCCGATACCTGCAGGTCGAAATTGCCGATCCCATACTTGAGTCGGCAGTGTTAAGCATGTTTAAGCCCCATAGCACATTCACTGATGAAGACGATGCGAAATCATCGAAAAATTATGATAATTTATACCAATTCTCCTGAAGGTAAATTCATCAATACTAACATATTTCATTCAAGTCAATATGGCTGCAGTCAGCGCAGTGATTTGGAATGCCTTGTACATCACAAGTCACTATACAATCACGTGTCTATCACAGAAGGTAGCACGAGTTACCGATCAATGGAGCTATATAATGCTTAGCATTGTGAAGGCATTATCAGGCAACTCATTCCCACTTATCATTCAAGCCACAAATGTCAGATTTCCATGGATGAAAAATTACTACGGATAGCCTTACCTTACTCCTGTTCTGATCGAATTCTGCAAGGGGAGAAATGAAAAAGAACAATTACAAGACAGATATGCACAAATTTAGTTACCTCTGACATTCTTCTGTAAGATCTTTCAGACTACCATCCATACACCATATTTTTGCATGTCCCAAAGGCGACACCACCCACACAAGAAGCTGCTTTGTGATAGCGGAATGAGTGGAATTTTTTTATCATTGATTCCTTTGGCAGATAACCAACTGCTTGCGAGACCTCAGCTGTACGTGTCATTGTAGTATTAGATTTCGAATTTGAAGTGAAAGAAAAACGTTTAAAATGCATATTACTTGTACATTCACTTGCTTGGAACCCTTTGAAAGAAAATTATAAGATTTTATCAACATTTAATATCATGCTTCACACTTTGTGTCCTCTTTAAGATTCCTCTCTCCTTTGTTTTTCTGAATATTAAATTTGCTGTTATCTTGAATTGAGAGGAGTAATTTAAATAGATTGCATCTAAATGATTTGTGAGAGCAAAAAATACTTCCTTAATATTCTGGCATTAAAAGTTCTTGTCAGCCACGAGAATTCAAAGTGGCAACAGTTTTGTTTGTACAGTCATTAGTTTCAACAGTTTTTTTTTAAATTATCCACTACACTAATCATCTAAACTTTGCTACCTTTGGGTGCGCCACAGTGATACTCTGAGCACCACTCAAATAGACATAATTGGACTAAAAAAAAACAATGGGAAGAGAAATGCAGCAATCCCCCTCCCTACCCAATCCAGTGATGCAAAAAAAGTAAACTTTCCTATATTATAATATTCATGCAGCGAACCGGCGGCAGGCCGTTTTGCGAAGCGAAATTGAGCACAGGATAGGACTCAAAATCTGTGCAGTGATGGTTCCAACATCAGCAGTCCACAGTTGGAAATTAGGTCAAGTGGGCCGAGCTTCTCATCAATAATTTATTTTCGTATATAAAAAAAATAACATATATTCATCTTCAAAAGTGTCTTTAAAAATTCAATTTTCTCCAGTAATATTCCCTGAACCTATAATTTTTATGGAATAGTTAATTATTAGCCTTGACAAGTAAAGCTAAATTGAATTGTTAACAAGTGATTCATTTAATTTCAAAACAGACAACAAGGAAACAAAAAAGAATTAAAGTTACATAATCATTATAAACTGATGATTATGTAACAGTGGGCAATTAATCTACATGCAAATCATGTTATTGTTTTTTATTACTAAGCCTGCAGTATTGTCTGCCTTAACCATTGAGATGATTATTGATCAATCTATCAGTATTTGGACTATTTATCGATTTAATATTTTTATCGATCTATCTATCTATCTATCTATCTATCTATCTACATTGTATCTATTATATATTTCATCCCTCTATTATTCTCCATTTATCTGTCGTCAACATATGTCTTCTTAATTTTTTGAAACAGTTACATAACTGCCTTTATACATTGGATATGAAACAAAAATAAAAGTTATGGTAACACTGTGAGTCCTAAAACTTTGAAGTGCTGTGTGAATTTCATGGCAGTGCCATTTACATATTACCTAAAAACGCTTTTCTATCATCATTTTCGCATTTTGAATGAGCAAAAAACATTGGAGCTAAATTCTTACCACAAAAATCGTATTCAACCTCATTCTGGTTCAATAATCTGCATATTAGCCTGGATAATAAACTGTATCTGAATGTGTGAATTTTTCCAAAGGTATGGATCAAACAATATTGATCTCGTCACATGTTGTTAGATCTGTGTCATTCAATCTTATCAGATTTCAAAGAATTCTTGTGAGCCTTTGTCATTTCCTTTTAGTTTCATAAATTCATAATGATGCTTTGCTTTAACTAGCAATCTGTAAACCGTTTATGATACCCTTCATATCCATTTAAAATAGGATGTAAACGATTTGGGTGGCTAAGTAAGTGTTATGGCATCTTAAAGCATAATAAATCATATATAAACTGGGCTCATTGTGTAGCCCACAGTGTCCTTCAACAAAGTCCAAGGTTAAAAAAAATTTACAAAGAATCTGTCAACGCAGCGTTGTAGTATGTGGTCTCAGATTCGATTTGATGTAAAGGTCAAAAAAATCTGAGAAAATTTTGAGAAAATTGAAATTTAAAATTTTGGGTTTTTCACACCCTTGTTGCACGCAAAATATCAAAATAGAATTTTGAAAACGATCTATCGGAATGCGTTGAATGTAGAAATGCTCTCTTTGACCACCCTGGTGCTTATATTAACAGTTGAACAAATTCAGAATTATGATCAAGTGGATTTTAAAGGAATATATTGAGAAGGTGTTACAAACTTGCTAGACTACATCCTGCATTCTCAGAGCACATTTTTAATCAACTGAAACCTGCGTAGTGTTACTAATTCATTGAGTGCATAAGTAAAGTAGCCAAACACTGCAGCAATATATTCAATAATAAGACATATTTAGATATTTTAGAGCATTTTTATACCCATATCCCGAGACATATGTCGCAACACTTTCAGAGTGCATCTCTCCATATTAATATCAAAACCTCTCATCCCAATCAGAAGAAATAGGCCTAGGATTGTTTCAATTGTCTATTCCTTAAATATGATATATTTGTTCAGGAACTTTATTTCTGAAGGTATATCATAGATTTTCTTCAATTGGCATAACTCTCAAATTAGCACTTTCTTCGTAGATTTTACATCACTAATGCAATGAATTGGTAAGAAAATACATATAAAATGCATTTTTGAGTGTTTTCATTATGGCCATTAAATAAAAATAAGTAATTTCGCCAATAATTACTTGTTTCAGAGATTCTGGTGTGAAGTTAACTTGTTTAAAATGCTGATAACTGTTCATTTTGTATTGAAAGTTCACAGATAACCGCTATTAACCATGTGACTATAGAGTAGAATCTGTTGACTAATAGTTTGATAATACATTGATTGCACCAATGCATGATACTACTAAACAACTGAATCTTGGAAGTCTGCAACTATTAAATTCTAAGAAATAATCTTGACAAATTGCAAAAACAGGTAAGCAAAGCACTTAAAATCCTTCAGAAGACCACAAATTGCCACCTATATTTCAATATGGATAAAAACACTGTAATAAAACTAGGAATTGACCATTCATTAGCCCACTCACATAGTTTTTGGTATTGATTTTAGAAAATAATTTTATCAGAATATATAATTTCCTTAAATATCAAATACAGCTTACATGAAAAATGTGGTGAAGATACAAAATTTATCAGATCCCAGCAGTAGGTATTAATACAGGGATCTGCTGTGTATTGTCTTATAACTTTACAGATGTTTTGTGAACTTTTTTGAAAAATACAACTGGTGAAATGCTAAAAATCTCACTTTAAATCACTAATGAAGTTAACAAGGCATTTTCGGACACTCTGGTGGTTCATTTGCCGCTTTTCCTTAGTTCAAGAAATAATAAAGCCGAAATAGTCATGTTTATATATGATTTAAACACATTATAATATTTGGTGAGTTTGCAACACACCTAAGTATTGGAAACGATGTGAAAATTTAAAATGAAAGGTTTTTCTTTGATTATTTTACCTGATTGAGTAACGTAATGTATAATTAAATAAATTATGATGTTTCAGTATCACTGAACTGCCATTTGATATATCTATAACAGACATTTCGCATGCAGCAAGGGTGTGAAAAACCAAAAATTTTAAATTTCAATTTTCTCAAAATTTTCCCAACAGATTTTTTTGATCTTTACATCAAATCGAAGCTGAGACCACTTACTACAATGCTGCATCGACAGATTCTTTGTACATTTTTTTTAACCCTAAACTTTGTTCAAGGACACTGTGAGCCACTACAGACGTCTAGAGGGTCTAGAGTATGATCTTATCAACAAGTCAACTGAAGCTAATTTTAAAAATTGATCCAGGAACCAAACAAAACAAAGCAATTGTAGCGTGAAAGCTTTAGGAAATTCAACATGGTCTTGTGAACATGTGCATGCATACCAATAATACCCTATTATACAATACAAGCGTATGCAATTCGAATTTGCAGATTGCAGAAGCAGGAATTTTGCAAATAACATACAGGTATGGTGCAAATGCAGTAGTTGACCTTGTACATCTCACTTATATTGATAATGTTGTGGCATGCAAATCATCTTTTCCTCTATGGTATTTGCATATTTTGAAGGCATGCGTAACTATAGTGGGAGCCTATTCCACATGACAATTCTAATTAACATTCATCAACAGTAATGACCACAAACTGTTATACATTATTTGTTACTATTTGTGCTTTAGCAGTTAGACATAAGATAGAAGTAGATAAGAATCTACAACTTATAGAACCAACAACACCCAACAATAAATGTGAATTTTGAGAAAATATTTTTCATAAACAGCTGTAAAATTGGACAGAATCTGTGACAAATATATCAAAACACACATGTCTTTGGCATTTCTTTGATTTGTCAAATGCTAGTATATAGGTGGACTGAAGCCATTTGCATGCCCTGATACCTTTTTCTCTCAATGATTAGTATGGCCGCCCATGCTTGTGAACTCTATTCAGCTTGACGATTTCCAGACCTCTTCAATATTCAACGCATTCAAAAATTACCATTTGTAGATTCTTTGGCTTGGGAATACCATCTTATACAATAATGAGAATGGAAGACTTTCAGAGATAATATATAATGTTGAAAATATGAGCAAGGTGTGGATAAATAGAGAGATAGATTCTGTAACTTTGGTAACCGCTTATCTCTGGGTTCTCACAAGCATTGACAGAAAAGATTTGAGAGAGAGCGGAAGACACATCACCCCGTTGGAGGGGATCTTATACTTTGCCAGAACAGACACTGATACAACCAAGCGGGCATTATGATGTCAATCTGACAGCATTATGAAGTCGGATTTGATGTTCAATTTCAGTGAAAGTTGATTTGAAAAAAAAAAAGAAGATAGCATTGAATGATAACGTCTGGTGGATAATTAATAACTGGATATCAACATTTTCATTGAATGCAACGTCATATATATTGGAGTAGCTGGGCATCTGGCTCAAGTAGGGCATAAGTAGAAGGTCAGTCAAAAACCTGAAAGACAATGTTTGTGCGACACAATTCCTTGGCATCACCGTGAGGTTCCTTTCTGACCAGCGGCATATCTAGAAATGGCCTGGGGGGGGGGGGGCATACATGGGGTGAAAACGGTGCGCTCCGCAGCTTAATTTTGAGCCATGGCCCAATACTCCCCCCCTAAATTAGCCATTGTTTCTGACCTCAGTCTGATGTCAGTAGAAGATTAGTCTTGCGTCAGGGTCTTGCTGAAATTAGACTTGTCTACCTCTGGTGTCTACAATTATGAAATCATCTGTAACACGTAATTAATTCTTTGACTGACTGTAAAAGCAATTAATGCAGCTCCTCTTCACTAACAACCCATGATCTATACCTGGCAATGTTATTCAAGTCATCAATTGTACATTCGGCTATCTAGTATGAAATCACTCTCTATAGCAGCCCATCATTTTAACTCTTCAATGAGAGAGACCACTCAGTACAACAAAGACTTGGTTTTTCAGTCAAGGAGCATCCTACTGTACTGTAAAAGAAACAGCGGAATCAACAAAACAAATAAGTAGTGCACTGGTGTCAGTTGCACAAAAGAAAGACGTTTTTATCTCAGGTGAGATCTCTTTGACAGCAGACAATCTATGGTGTATTCAGAAAACATAATGGACTGGCATTTGTGAACCAGTTCCTTAGACTTATCTTGATGTAGAAAACAAACAACAAACAGTTGCAAACGTGTCGATGCTCTTAATTAAGGATGGAGCTTCATAATATATACATACATACAATGACTAGTTTAAAAACCAAATGACAAATCTGTCTAGACTCATTCCGTCACAAAAGATATATGTTTCATCCTGAAATAAAGTCAAAGCATTTTTGCAGCTGAAGTCAAAAGGACAGTTTCCGAAGTGGTTGACTTCGACGCCATTTTATCCAAAGTTTGATGCAGGACCTGGTAACGCACGATGTGTTCTTTAGATTGGACTCCATCTAAGAATAAACATTTGCGCCTAATAGTAGCATCCCTGTGGTGGGGGGGGGGCATTGGAGATGGGTAGATGCCCCCGTGTGTGACCTGTGCCCTCCAGGTGCCTCGCCCCCTAAAAACTTCTTTCTTTTCTTAGGAAAAAACATACAGTAAGTATAAAGAATGCCCCTTCTGAGAGTCGCATGCCCGGTATAGCCACCCACCACTATTTAAACAACAAGTGATTCTAACCTTTCCGATGGATTTATGTCTCCATTTCACTGAGAGGAGACTCAAGACTCAGACTCTCTGGCAGAAATGACATGAGAAAATAGACCGTAAATATATATTTGGCCGCTTTGCGAAAGTGCTTTCTTTCTCCAATTCAGCCATTCTATGGACTTGAAGTAAAAAGTGATAATACGGAAAAAGCAAAGCTAAAAAGTGGGACATGAATGCTGGCATTACATGCATGTTAACTTTGCACCAGTCCATGATATCTAAAAAAATTAGGAATCCGGGAAATTCTGTGTCAGCTGTCCATTGCAACCTTCTTAATGGCCTTGCTAACTCTTTGACACGAAGAAAGCATGGTAAATTTGGAGATGAGAACCATTGGCATGTCCAATGGCGCGTCACACCTCCCTGAGTCATTTACATTCCTTAACATATGCCAGCTGTTTACAAAATGCATGGCAAACCTATTACAATTCCCCTGGCAGCAGATGTGTATTCAATTTGTATGGAGATTACTTACTGAGGAGGGCGTCATAAACTTTCACATCTCAGCAACCAACTGTGCGGCAGATATATAGCAAGGCCTGCTCCAGTGAAGGTCATAGCTTGCACAGGTTCGAACCTCGGGTCGTGAACGCAAAATTTGCAGCAGCTCCTTCTTGAGCAAAATCCCGTATGAATGCTGTTCGGATGAGACTTTTTAAATTGACAATGAATGTTCCTTGGCTTGTTAACATAAAAGAAAAGTTTAATCTTATTTTGGCATTGATTGGTGAAACAAACAAAATTATAGTTACAGTCCATTTCTTATTCATTGCTTTAGTGTTTTTAGATCAATAAGGACGAATGATTGTTAAAAAAACCTCCCAGTTACATTTATTGTGATGCCAATATTTGTTTGCAATTATTGTGTATTGTCAGAGATCACCTGTGCAAGGAGTCAATCAACACGACGTTGCCGCCTGTAAGTAAGTGAAGTGAATGATATTTTGCCAGTGGGTCAATGCTAGATATCCTCAACCAAAATGCTTGTGGGTTCAAGGATGCTCATCTGATGAGAGGAAAATACATGAGGTCACAAAGGACAGTATTTGAGGCATGTTGGATACAAATGGCTGCCAATTTTCTTAGCTCTGACAGTTACATATATAGGTTAAAATCATTGATGGGTCAGTGATCTTGCATTAGCCTAGGATTTTACCTACATGTAGGCCTATCAAAGACTCATTCCTACCTTTGAGTACTTCAAAGAAAATTGTCAGCCTTTCTTATAATCACAAACCTCAAGTACCATCCTCACTGTGCACTAACGAGGGGGGTACCCTCGCCATCAGAGCAGCCATTGCAAATCTCGATTCAAAGTAATTTTCTGTCATCCTGAGATTATTTCGTAAAATCCTAAACCTATATTTGTCAAACATGTAGTTTTAATGTAAAACTAACCACTGGGCAAGCAATCCTCGTGTGATAGACCACAGAATTATCAGATTTTGCAATTGAAATACATCGTAAGGGCGAGGGTAACCACTAAAGCCTCTCGAGGGTACCACCAATTCCAAAAATTGTCATGGTGAGGGTAACACCTGAAATGACTGGTCTATAAATTTATAATATAATACTATATTATATTTCTTTTTTGCTGTTAAGCCATTGTTTCAGTGTAACATAAACAGCAATAATGATGTTACTAGATAGATAAGACAGATAAGAAAGACAGATATGAAAAAAATAGATAGATAGATATTATCAGATAGATAGATAGAATCACAGTTAGATAGATAGATAGATAGATAGATAGATAGATAGATACAAACATACATACATACGGGATGGTCATAGGGGGGGGGGGTCCTGTTGCTATTTTGCTCTAATTTTTTTAACATGTTATGAATGTGATCGGGGCAGTTGATCATGCCCGGATATTGGTTAAAATTTGCTCTGACTTGCAGTTTTCTGCAGCCCTCCTGGCCCCCACGAAATGCGCCTATGGATAGACAGACAAGAGGAATATAGATAGACAGAAATATAGAAAGATAGAAAGAAAGATAGATAGATAGATATATAGATAGATAGATAGATAGATATGATAGATAGATAGATAGATAGATAGATAGATAGATAGATAGATAGATAGATAGATAGATAGTAGGGTGGTTCATAATTTTGAAAATTCTGAAATTTAAGTGGGGCGGTATTCCATGTTGTGACAAATATTATAAAGAACATGTACAACGATTTTCATGAAAAAATATTGATGTCTGAAGGGTGCCCAAAAGCAATATAGACGTTAACGTTGTTTTTTCACCAAAAATTCGCATTTTGCCTTATAACTCAAAAACTCTTCCTCCTAGGGCATAATAATGTATTAAAGTTGAATATAAAAATGACCACTCTGGACAATTTGACACCATTCCCATGTCTCTATCTGCCATAGAACTTGATATATTACACATTTTGGCTTATTTTCAGAATATTGACGTTTATTCAGGGAGTGTGTTACTTCCACAAACTTGAAATAGGACATAAGGTGATCATTTTAGAGATACAAAATATTCTCAGCTGCTTTTTTTTTAAATATTATTAGCAAGAACTGCGGTGAGAAAATGTGCAAAAATTTGTCTTCAATGTCTTGCTGTTTCTGAAGTAAGCATTGCAGGAACTTCAAATTTGCACACATGTCGTTCAATATGATAGACAACATCTGCCATTAATATTTCATTACACATCATTTTGATTATAATAATCAGAGCTTATTTCTGATGAGTGCAATTACTATAAAACAGCCCTTATGAACATTTTATTGATACCAGACATCTTCCTTTCTTTGACAACTATGTTGTGGTACTCCTAGTCCCACAGAAAATGCTTAGAGGAGTGGTTTGCACCTCAGGGAATAATTGGTTTCTGAAAAACTGACGACAACTGATGTAATTTGATCAAAGATACATTTAGGATTTCTGGCTCTGAAATAAGGGAGAGGTACAGATTTAAGTGGAAAGGCGAGGCTTTGACATACATGTAAAATGTAGGCTAAAACAATCACATCTCATTCAGGCAAAACAACTTCAATTGCAATTTCCCTGTTTTCCTGGAGATGACTATGCTTGATGGTGGCACAGCAATGCACATATAGGACTTGTTGCTAATGCCTTGATCTTAATTGGTTGTCAAGATGGAAACTCACTGAGCTATTAACAGGGCAATAAGAAAACCTGAACAGCTGATGGAGGTTCGTCCAAATAGTTATTCGTCTTATGGTACAAGTGTAAAAGCAGTAGGTAAGCCAGCAGGTACTGAACTCTGTCAGGCTCATTGACCATTTGAAGGTGATGAGATCTCATTGACAGCTCATTATGTGGAGTCACTTAAAAAACACTTTGTCAGTTGTTTGAAATGGTGTGATCCAAGCATGCAGCAGTAACACTTGATTTCAAGTAATGTAGACATTTGCATTTTGTTTTAAGTCCGCCATGGGTGACATTTAATAAGGATATACTGTAATCACCTAATGCTGATTGTAAGGGCCCTGAATTTCCTTGGTAACCAAGACAAGGAGACATGTTGACAAATCTAACATGTGTATAAGCTGCTGAGCAGGGTGGCATTTCGGGCCCCGTGGCAAAATAAGTCAGTAGGCCCATAGGTCCCTGCCGTCAGCGATATTTAAAAATGAAAAAGCAATACTCCAGGCCTGATTTGGCAAGTTGTTTGAATTAGGTTGGGGTGGCCGCTTGAAAGGCTGTGTCCCTCTTGCTGCAACACACAATCATGAACCGGATAGCAAAATTTCACTCTTTTCTTGAAATTTTTATTTTTTTGCATCTTGAATGGACACCCATGAGTGGATGGGCTCATAGCAATTGCCAGTTGCCACATAGACCAGTCCGCCCATGCTTCTGAGAGTGCCAATCTCATCTAGAGTATCTCAATGTCAGAAAATGGCAGATTGGCTGGCTTGTTGATTATTCTGATTTTCTTGGATAATGCAAACAGCAGAATATTAATTCTATTGTTGTTTTATCTGTCAGTTGTTGGATGAATGACATACATTATTCTAGTGCAAAAAGCAGATTTCAAGCCACTGATATGATGATAGTTTTCATGCAACTCACTTTGACTGATGCTGAAGGAGAATTTCAAAATTGCTCATTCAACTTCAGTGATTTTTGTCCAACTGTCAAGCATAATATTACTGATGCCATGTTGTATGACAATTGAAGATATACAAAAAAAATCTGAATCATGTTCTTCCTTATCAAGAGTATAGCATTAATTTATTGATAAACATTTATCTAATCATTTACGTGTTGAAGTGAGAAAGTCACCATGTAAGTTAGAAAGATGCTCGGCCTCGTGGACTTTTATTTTAACTAAGCAGAATTCAGGTTGGGGTGCTTAAATACCTTTCCTTCCTTTCAGAGAAATCAAGGATTTTCTGTTATATATCAATGGGATATCTTGCCCTAATCTTGTCCACACGAGCACCGGTAATTCAATAACACCCTACCGCAAATCCCAGCATTTATGAATACAGTACGAAGTCTGTAGGCTTACATTAGTTTATTGTTCTGCTGGTTTGCATATCACATCTCAGAACAAGTGAAATTGAGCCACTGTTGCAAGTCTGGGAGCAAGGTGCTAGGATGCACCAATGCTATATCAATAGAAACTGCACACATTGGGCTCCAGAATACAACCTAATCCAAGTTATCACTCTGGACTTTCACTTCCAAGTTTGGAAAGGGGAGCTAGTCTACATGGATTGAACTTCTCTTTCAGAGGCGAGAATGCCAGTCACTATTTATTTTTTATCAGTGAAATACACAATTGCAAATGGACGACGTCCACCGCACATAATGTCCTACTGCATTAGGCATTATTTGATGGAATATTGATTTCTTCAATCATCAGTATAAAGAACGTTGAAATCCATGCGGTGCCCATACAGCTGCAGTGAGAGTCGGCTGTAAATTATGAATATCTGGGTGTTCAAGTGGATAAGGTTGTGCGCTAAAATGAATATGTCTGATATTTATTGACATTGCATGGTCCCTCCATTGTACGAAGACCAAAGAAGCTGTTCTTTGAGCAGAAAGAAGTCAAATAACTAAAAAGTAAAAGAGTTTGCCCTATTGTCCCTATTAATTGAGTGATGTTGCAATGCAAATTGAATGACAAATAACTTCTCAAGATAAAGAGCCAGATAGAAGGGTCTCAGTTCAAAAATCAATGCAAGTTTGAGATCTACAATACTTGATTCAATCCTACAAATACATGTGCAAAATTGTGCATTGTTTCAATTGACTCAAAAACATATTTTCAGAATCCCATAGGGCCACCAGGGGTGCTCCAATCAAAGAAAATATATAACAAATGAATTCCTTGCCCATGATAACCCCAAAAAGAAGGTATCATATTAGAATCTGCGATGCTTAGTAACGAAGTTACATAAGTTTGCCAATTTTTAGGGCGGCCATCATGAATTTTTGCAATATGGCCACCAGGATTGCTCAAATCACCAAATTGATGCCAAAAATGAATTCCTCAGTCAGAAAAACCCCAAACTAGAGGTATCACTTGTGTATTTACGATACCCGGTTGAAAAGTTACGATATCGCTGATATCTGATGGCGGCCATATTGGATTTGCCAAATACGGCCACCAGGGGGTGAAATCAGCTTGGCGGTCGGTGGATTTTGAAAGGACTTGGTCATGGCTACCCACAACCAAAACCTCGTAAAATCGTAATAAAGTGAACAATTCCACCCAATATTGAGGCTAAGCCCCCCTACTAACAATAAAGTACAATAAGTCACACAAATGTGTGTCATTACCTCATTTAATACTTGAGGTGCATTATTGCACAAATAAAAGAAATGCAATGTTTGCAGTGGTAATAAATCATGCAATTCGGCAGTATTCATAAATCTGAGAACTCAAAAGGTTTTTGGAACATTTCAGATTTGCCTTGTCCCTTGACTTTGGCTCTCTGGTGCTACGATCTGCTGAATGTCATTCTCAGTTTCGGAATTATTAGAAAGGATAGTGATGAAGTCTTGGCATAATTTGTTCCCCTTTGACAACTTTGACAGTGGTGACAAAGTCCTTTGCTCTCTGATAGTCATCATTCGATTCCCATTCAGGAAATTGTTGGTGGGGGGTGGGGGGATAGATGTCTTAAACGGGTCACCTATCTTGGAGCAATTGTCATCATTAAAATTATGTAAAATTATGCTTTGAGAGAAAAAGTAATTGATCTGAATCTGAATCTAAATTTGGTTGAGCAAGCCCGTTGCCAGTTTCAGCACATGGAACAAGAAATAGGAATTTTTCCCTCCCAGGTCAACAAGCTCAGTGTCAGGATTCAACTCTGGCAACACTGGTTTCCATATACTGTTGTGGTTACACGAAAGAACAGAGGCCTACCGTCCATATTTCTCTTCTGTTCCTGGCTGACTTTTGTAGATACATGTAAAAGGGCAAAAACCGCAACCTCTTTTATGGGATACCGAGTATGTCTCTGGATGATTGGCACAACACACTGGGCAATTTCTTGTTAAACCAATGCTTGCCAAAAAGACAGGAGGTGAAGAAGGTCAAAAAACTTTCAAATTCTCCAGGAACTTCTTTGAATAATACATGTGGTCTGACCAATTACTATGCATACACTTTCAGTGTATAAATGACTAGTTGGGGGGGGGATGTAGTTGAGGACAAGCAGAATCGCTTCTGCTGATTCTCTTTAGTCGTCAAGCATGAAGGATTTCATAGATGTAGGTTTTCCAAGTGCCTTGACAAGTTCTTCTTTTGTGTTATCGGCTTCTTTTTTGAGGAAATCCTTATTCAGGTGCAGTACTTGGACATTTTTGAACTTGTCATAACTTTCCATGCACCCTCCAGACGGAGTCGCAGGATGTGGTGCCTACAGAAAAGCTTCTTGTCAATATTTGTTTAAGGAGTGTGGCTGCCCCATAACACCTGAGTGTTCCTTGCTTAAGTATCGAAAACAAGTGCCACCACCTCTGAGCTTAATTCCAAATTGGATAGTCCCTGTAATTGTATTGGCCATTGGCCATGATGCAGTATTTATACACTGAAAATGTATGCTTAATTGGTAAGACCAAATGTATTATTCAAAGAAGTTCCAGGAGAATCTCAAAGTTTTTTGACCTTCTTCACCTCCTGTCTTTTTGGCAAGCATTGGTTTAACAAGAAATTGCCCAGTGTGTTGTGCCAATCATCCAGAGACATACTTGGTATCCCACAAAAGAGGTTGTGGTTTTTGCCCTTTTTAGCCAGGAACAGAAGAGAAAATTGTTTAATATGGGTGGTAGGCCTCTGTTCTTTCATGAACCACAATAGTATACAGGGTGGTCAAGAAAAAACTTTGCAGTCTTTGGCCCACGAGGCACAACTCAGTGTGTTCTTGTCTAATCAGCCTCATTCTTGCATGAAGTTCAGATAGGAATCTCAGTATTATGTTTCTTTTCTTGATTTTAATTTCAATAAGGCGTTACGACAGTAGACAAGTTTTGACAAACTATGGTAGCTTGCAATTTCTATCAACCTTCTTCTCCTTTAGTTTCCCCTCTCGAAGAGAGCTGAAAACCTCGGTCCACACTCCTCTGAAGAACTCTAAGTTACTGTATGAATAGGAAAGCAATGCTAAAATATTTGAATTTATGGCAATGCCTTGCATTCGGGGCATCAAGATATGTGCAAATGGCCTTTTTTTTATTTCAGCAAAATCAGGGCTCAAGACACATCATGTCCCAGGAGAACAAACTACAGATAATATGTCGCCATGACTGTCCTCTTTACATTGGAAAAGATTGGATAGTAATAACAGACAAATTTATAGAGCTATGCCAAAGAAAGAGAGTAAAGTTTTTTCTTGACCAGCTCCGGGAAAATCAATGTACACTTGAATTCTGACACTGAGCTAAGTAAGCTTATTGACTTGGGAGGCAAATTCTTATTGTGTTTTTGTGTTCAATTGCTGAAAGTAACAATGAGCCAGCTCAGCCAAGAAGTTCCCGAGTAGGAATCAGATAACGACTATCAGAAAGCAAAGGATTTCGTCACCACTTTCAAATTAGTCAACGATCTAGCTGCAAGGAGCATCAAATTATGTCAAAACTTCGTTAATATCCTTTCTCAAAATTCAGAAACTGAGAAGGACACCCAGCATATCACGGATCACCACAGAGCCCCAGTCAAGGGACAAGGCAAATCTGAAATGTCCAAAAAACCTTTTGAGTTCTTAGATTTATGAACACTGCTGAATTACATGATTTATTACCACTGCAGGCACTGCTTTTTTTATTTGTGCAATAATGCATTTCAAGTAGGCCTATTAAATGAGGTAATGACACACACACATTTGTGTTACTTATTGTACTTTATTGTCCTATTTCAAGTTTGTGGAAGTAACACATTCCATGAATAAACGTCAATATTCTGAAAATAAGCCAAAATGTGTAATATCTCAGGTTCTTTGGCAGATAGAGACATGGGAATGGTGTCAAATTGTCCAGAGTGGTCACTTTTATATTCAACTTCAATACATTATTATGGCCTAGGAGGAGTAGTTTTTGAGTTATAAGGCAAAATGCGATTTTTTGGTGAAAAAACAACGTTAACGTCTATATTGCATTTGGGCACCCTTCAGACATCAATATTTTTTCCTGAAAATCGTTGTACGTGTTCTTTATAATATTTGTCACAACATGGAATACCGCCCCGCTTAAATTTCAGAATTTTCAAAATTATGAACCACCCTAATAGATAGATAGATAGATAGATAGATAGATAGATAGATAGATAGATAGATGATAACTTAATCTGACTGTTTAATTTTCATTCAATTTATCAGTCATGATTCTCTCAATTTACTTTCATTAATAATTTTGAGGCAGATCCCATTTTGCATTTACATTGTAGGTCTAGTACGCGTCAACTCATCTGTGTTTGGTCATCACAACGTTATAGGCCAACACATGACCCATTATAATGTAATTCTTCACTATCTCAGATGGGCAATAAGCTAAATAATTAATTGATTGAATAAACTTTATTGAGCTCGTTACATCTTGGTAGGGTACTTCAGTGTTGTATGGTGCATTGAGCTGGGAGACTATCAAATGGTGCTCTTTGCACCAATGATTGATGATCCATAACCATAGAACCAATGCTTGCCAAAAAGACAGGAGGTGAAGAAGGTCAAAAAACTTTCAAATTCTCCAGGAACTTCTTTGAATAATACATGTGGTCTGACCAATTACTATGCATACACTTTCAGTGTATAAATGACTAGTTGGGGGGGGGATGTAGTTGAGGACAAGCAGAATCGCTTCTGCTGATTCTCTTTAGTCGTCAAGCATGAAGGATTTCATAGATGTAGGTTTTCCAAGTGCCTTGACAAGTTCTTCTTTTGTGTTATCGGCTTCTTTTTTGAGGAAATCCTTATTCAGGTGCAGTACTTGGACATTTTTGAACTTGTCATAACTTTCCATGCACCCTCCAGACGGAGTCGCAGGATGTGGTGCCTACAGAAAAGCTTCTTGTCAATATTTGTTTAAGGAGTGTGGCTGCCCCATAACACCTGAGTGTTCCTTGCTTAAGTATCGAAAACAAGTGCCACCACCTCTGAGCTTAATTCCAAATTGGATAGTCCCTGTAATTGTATGCAGTATTTATACACTGAAAATGTATGCTTAATTGGTAAGACCAAATGTATTATTCAAAGAAGTTCCAGGAGAATCTCAAAGTTTTTTGACCTTCTTCACCTCCTGTCTTTTTGGCAAGCATTGGTTTAACAAGAAATTGCCCAGTGTGTTGTGCCAATCATCCAGAGACATACTTGGTATCCCACAAAAGAGGTTGTGGTTTTTGCCCTTATTAGCCAGGAACAGAAGAGAAAATTGTTTAATATGGGTGGTAGGCCTCTGTTCTTTCATGAACCACAATAGTATACAGGGTGGTCAAGAAAAAACTTTGCAGTCTTTGGCCCACGAGGCACAACTCAGTGTGTTCTTATCTAATCAGCCTCATTCTTGCACGAAGTTCAGATAGGAATCTCAGTATTATGTTTCTTTTCTTGATTTTAATTTCAATAAGGCGTTACGACAGTAGACAAGTTTTGACAAACTATGGTAGCTTGCAATTTCTATCAACCTTCTTCTCCTTTAATTTCCCCACTCGAAGAGAGCTGAAAACCTCGGTCCACACTCCTCTGAAGAACTCTAAGTTACTGTATGAATAGGAAAGCAATGCTAAAATATTTGAATTTATGGCAATGCCTTGCATTCGGGGCATCAAGATATGTGCAAATGGCCTTTTTTTTATTTCTGCAAAATCAGAGCTCAAGACACATCATGTCCCAGGAGAACAAACTACAGATAGTATGTCGCCATGACTGTCCTCTTTACATTGGAAAAGATTGGATAGTAATAACAGACAGATTTATAGAGCTATGCCAAAGAAAGAGAGTAAAGTTTTTTCTTGACCAGCTCCGGGAAAATCAATGTACACTTGAATTCTGACACTGAGCTAAGTAAGCTTATTGACTTTGGAGGGAAATTCTTATTGTGTTTTTGTGTTCAATTGCTGAAAGTAACAATGAGCCAGCTCAGCCAAGAAGTTCCCGAGTAGGAATCAGATAACGACTATCAGAAAGCAAAGGATTTCGTCACCACTTTCAAATTAGTCAACGATCTAGCTGCAAGGAGCATCAAATTATGTCAAAACTTCGTTAATATCCTTTCTCAAAATTCAGAAACTGAGAAGGACACCCAGCATATCACGGATCACCACAGAGCCCCAGTCAAGGGACAAGGCAAATCTGAAATGTCCAAAAAACCTTTTGAGTTCTTAGATTTATGAACACTGCTGAATTACATGATTTATTACCACTGCAGGCACTGCTTTTTTTATTTGTGCAATAATGCATTTCAAGTAGGCCTATTAAATGAGGTAATGACACACACACATTTGTGTTACTTATTGTACTTTATTGTCCTATTTCAAGTTTGTGGAAGTAACACATTCCATGAATAAACGTCAATATTCTGAAAATAAGCCAAAATGTGTAATATCTCAAGTTCTGTGGCAGATAGAGACATGGGAATGGTGTCAAATTGTCCAGAGTGGTCACTTTTATATTCAACTTCAATACATTATTATGGCCTAGGAGGAGTAGTTTTTGAGTTATAAGGCAAAATGCGATTTTTTGGTGAAAAAACAACGTTAACGTCTATATTGCATTTGGGCACCCTTCAGACATCAATATTTTTTCCTGAAAATCGTTGTACGTGTTCTTTATAATATTTGTCACAACATGGAATACCGCCCCGCTTAAATTTCAGAATTTTCAAAATTATGAACCACCCTAATAGATAGATAGATAGATAGATAGATAGATAGATAGATAGATAGATAGATGATAACTTAATCTGACTGTTTAATTTTCATTCAATTTATCAGTCATGATTCTCTCAATTTACTTTCATTAATAATTTTGAGGCAGATCCCATTTTGCATTTACATTGTAGGTCTAGTACGCGTCAACTCATCTGTGTTTGGTCATCACAACGTTATAGGCCAACACATGACCCATTATAATGTAATTCTTCACTATCTCAGATGGGCAATAAGCTAAATAATTAATTGATTGAATAAACTTTATTGAGCTCGTTACATCTTGGTAGGGTACTTCAGTGTTGTATGACGCATTGCGCTGGGAGACTATCAAATGGTGCTCTTTGCACCAATGATTGATGATCCATAACCATAGAACATGAAGAATCTCACATTAAAAGCTTAATCATAACAAGCATGTTATTGTCACTGAATAAAACAAAAATAAAACCACTCAAATACAGGAAGAAGCCATAAAATTTTACTTTTAGAAAGTTTCACTGTGGATGGTATTACTTGGGAGAAGGGCATTTTGAGCAACTTTCTTGGATTTGAAAACTGTAGCATAACTCTCCTCATGCCCTCCCTGTCTGTGAGCAACTCCTCCACCATCAGATAATTCTAAGCAAAGACATATTCAGAAACATAAACTGTGTTAATAAATTTGTGATTATGCTCCATGCTGATTATAAGAAAAAGTTTGACTCTCAGTTTAATGAATGTGCCAGTCAGATTTTTGGAGTTGGGAGGTTTAATAATGGTTTTTGTAATGGTGAACTTCTTACTTCTTCAAAGTTTTATGTAGGCCTGAGTGTGTAGGCTATATATTCATCTAACTCTCTTGCTCTTATCAACAAATTCATGTAATTAACGCCACAATTAGAGCTTTTTTTCCTCGGTGATTATGTGTTGTAATCTCTTCAAATGGCGACTATGGCTACTAAGGGGATTACTGACCATTTGGGAAAACAGTGTTAAACAAGCAAACACTGTCGACAGTTAGATTTCTAACAACTGTGAAGATTTGCAATAGAATGAATTATTTTATCAATAATTTCCCTGCACCCTACCAACCTCGTGAAAAACAATCAAATTAAATTCGAGCACAAGTTTGAGCACTTTTCAACAGAGATTATTTTAAAGTGGTTGTTATTCTGAAGTTTTGTAAAAATACAAAGAATATTAAACTGAGCCAAGGCACGATTTTCTTAGTCCAAGGTAATATCTGGCAGGTAAATAAATGTATGGTGCAACACTCCACATGTTACACATATACCCAGTGTGAGGGACATTTTACTTGTTCAGTACAGACACTGACACAAGGGACCCACTATACTATTTGTATATTTTAGCCAGAGTTGGAAAGTTCATATGGGAGGGCACCTGGGGAGGCACAGGTTCAATATGGGGGCACGTGCCCCCATTCCCCCCACAGGGATGCCACTTTCTATCTATCTATCTATCTATCTATCTATCTATCTATCTATCTATCTATCTATCTATCTATCTATCTATCTATCTGTCTATCATTGAGCAAAACCAACAATGTTTATATCGCAATATAGTGGACTCTGAAACATTTTTCCGGTTTGGCCCAAACTGAAGTGTAAAATCTCAGTCTCAGTGCAAGTTAAAATGCAGCAAATATGAACACTGAAAAACATGTCATACAATAAATTCATAATCGCCATCAGAGGTGTTGAGACAGAGGTCTACCTGCTCTGTCACATGTGTAATCTCCAAGTCTGCTATTACGAGTTTACTAAACAAATTATGTGTTCCCCAACCTTTTCTGAACTTGGAACTGCAGTAATTAAGTAATGCACACCTGTGTTGTTTCCTTGTTCACCTTTTGAAATATGTCAGTACCTAATGTCATTTTATTTCGTTATTTTTTATTTTGGGGGATGCAGACACAGGGCTACATGACTTCTTAAATTCAATGCAAGTATTTATCTGTCTATCTAACTGTCTATCCATCTGTCTAATAGTGTCTATATCTGCTTATCTTGGTTATCTATCTGGCTCATATCTATCTTCATAGACGTGGCTGCAGCATGAATTCATCTCAGTCATCTATACCTGAGTGCTGTGGTTATAACTTTCTTACACTCATATAATTACTTCTTCTTAGTCGCCTCTAAGACACCCAGGTGACTGAAACTTGTATGATCACTTGTATAGCAAACCATAGTCGACCAACAGTCAATTACTTAATCTCAGTCTCAATCTCAGTCGCCCACAGGTGTTCAGATGATGAAGCCCCCCCCCCCTCTCCTTTGTGTTTCTGATTGTCACAAATAGTGTTGCATTGGAACCAGGCTTTCTCAATGCAAAATTAATCCGTGTATAACTGTGTGAAACAGAAATAACAGCTTAAAAACTGCCATAAACTATTTTTGGCGACTAAAGTCATTCTGGAGATTACAGAGATTACAGTTTATAATCACCGAGGAAAAAAAGCTCTATTGGAGACTTCCGCAGTGGGGCAATACAGTATAGTGCATTTTCCTATATTGATAGGGCATGCGTTCATGTTCTTGATTGGAACCCCTGATTTATACATTCCGAATTGCCGTCATGTGTCAGCTGTTATCTTCCACCACAAAGAGCAAATTAATTAGCCGATTCATTGACTTTTTCTTACTCTGTACCCATTTGTTTTTATTTGTAGATATATACCACAAATGTGCTAAATCCACATTGTACTAACATCCACATTTGGGTAGAATGGGTAAGCCTATTATTGTGCAACTGTTTTCTTGTTAGGGGTTAAATTAATTTTAAGATTCTCCTTTATTGACAGGGTATTGAAATTGTGTTCTTGATTGGAGTTCCTGATTGGTATGGTTACTTCAGAAGTGCAATCAAGTGTCAGTACATGCTGTTATCTATTGATAAGCCTATTCATTGCTTTTTTCTTCATGACTGTTTGCTCAGATTGCTCAGATTGCTCAGCCAATATCTTGCTTTACCCTCGCCAATCCCGTCTTGGTGGATACCCTCGCCAAACCGGAAGTGACCCTCGCCCAAATCTTGCAGTACCCTCGCCACTTCCGGCGTTGGTACCCTCGCCAAAATGCTAGTACCCTCGCCAAAATGTGTTGGTACCCTCGCCAAAATGCCCTCGCCCTGCTATTTTTCATTTTTGTGGTACCCTCACCTCGAGTGATTTCTTATTTCATAAATGGCTCACTTCATCAGGCTTCTTTGAGTCTGGCACTTGGTAATTATTCTTTCCACAAGCCATATAAACCGTCTTTACAATTTGAAGACTTCACTCCTCCTACATTTTTTGCAATTTCACTTTGAAATCACGAATCAGGAGTTGTAATGGCTACCCTGATGGCGAAGGTACCCCCTTTGTTAGTGCACAGTGATCCTTTAGGCCTATAGATGTCTCCATGTGTTTTCTCCTGTTACTTACAGGCGGGGCTGTAAATGCCTACAGTGTACAGTGTAAAGGGTATAACCTCTGCTCTATCAATCATGGAAAGGGATGGGTGAGCAAATATTCTGAATCGTCACAGCTCTCAGAAACAACAAAAGCCATTTTTATAAATGTAAAAATTCAATTAGCCCTTCGATGAACATCCAACACCACTCATTGTTTCTTCATAAAGGTTAGAAAGGACTTTCTTTTGCATTCTTGAAAAAGCATTTTTTTGTAATTATGAAGCATGATAAAAATTACCAAAGGAGCTGTGATTGATAATTCAACGAGGACACACGAATGAGAAATAATTAATTGCAATTTGGTGATTGTTTCTGTTCATATCTCGATTAGAAAGATAATTCTGACAGATGTTCGAATATGTGACCTGCTCCACCAAAACGGGTTCAAAGTCGGCCTCCTGTTATATTTAATTGTGAAAATGACTTTAATCTGCAGGAACTAGGCTTTACAGCCTTTCACTTTGATACCGAAAAAAAAGTGAACTGTTGCACTGTGAAAATGGCACTTTGTGTGTCATCATACTGATAATTTGTCATATTCATACCTATAACTTTCAATGTTAATTTGATTTAAGGAGATTTATCCCTCTTGTTGGTGACAGACAAACAAAATGATTATGCATCTGATTTTTTATCTAAAATCAGTTATGACAGGTGGAAAGGCCTTCTCTTGATCATGACTAATCAAACTGCCTCCATGTTTCCCATGTTGAAAGTAGAGAAGATGACACTTCATCAGCTATCATGAGTCATGGAGTGCATTTTTCACAGTGAACTGGTCCTCATTTTTTCTTTTCCAAAGTGAAAGGCTGTAAAATGGTACCTCTTTTGTTTTGATATCTCAATTTTATACCGAGTCTGAGAGATATAGCACCTCAAACATCCATGATACGAAACATCATAATCAGAAAAAATGGCAATTGAATTTCCCGCCATTACAAGAAAAGACTTAAAAATGGCAAGACAGCCACCAAATATCAACGAGTTAAAATCAACTTTTGGTAAAAAATAATTTTAAATTTTCAAAGAAAATGGCTTTTGCAAGAACTTGGTACCAACAGTCAAAAAAATGCCAAAATGTGATTTATTTATATGCATATTTTGCTCATTTGCAGGAAATCTAGAACTCCTATTTTGACTTCATTTTGGTGGAGCAGGTCACATATTTTGAGAATTGCAGGTAAATTCCAACTGAGGCAATAATGTCATGTTACATCTTCCACGAAGGCTGATGAAACTCATAGGCATATCGGAGGGGGGCGGGCAGGGGGGCGATCGCCCCCCCCCCCAAAGTTTGGGAAACAGTAAGATTCGGGCAAAAAGGCTAAAAAATTCGGGCAGATGATTAAATAAAAACTACTTAAAATTAATGATTTCCAGGCAATTTAATTAGAAATGATTATGAAGTCACCCCTTCCTAGGTGTACAAGTACAACTTCCTTTTGCACAAAAAGTCCACATGGGTCAGTGCTCAGAAGTCAGAAACCCCTTAAATTGGGATTGTACTCTAACTTAATTTAAAAATGACTCGTTTCAGTATTGATCCTCAATTGCATTGATCGACAAAGTAGAAGTAGAGAAGACGACACTTCATCAGCTATCATGAGTCACGGAGTGCATTTTTCACAGTGAACTGGTCCTCATTTTTTCTTTTCCAAAGTGAAAGGCTGTAAAATGGTACCTCTTTTGTTTTGATATCTCAATTTTATACAGAGTCTGAGATATCGCACCTCGAACATCCATGATACGAAACATCATAATCAGAAAAAATGGCAATTGAATTTCCCGCCATTACAAGAAAAGACTTTAAAAAAGTGGATATCTTTCACTTAGATTTATTTATAAGCACTGAGGATTACTCTGAGCATTTAGCAACTATCATAGATTTGAAATATCAACAGGTAAAGATGGAAGAAATGAGCAGGGGAGAGGGCCTCAGAGGCCCCATGATGAAGATGGATGAAATGAGCAGGGGAGGGAGCCTCAGACTGTTGTAAAGATTGAAGAAATTAGGGTCGCCTGTTTGTGTCAGTGTTTTGGCTATTAGCAGTAAACTCCAGGCTAAACACAGGAAAGTGAAGATTTCAATAGCATGTCATTCCCTTTCAAACCACAAATAAGCACTTTATACATAATGTCTGCAAAACTTCAGTCAATTTGTGTTTGAAAGACATAGCACCAAAGTTGAGGGGTGTTGCGAGGCCCCTGTGGACCATTAAAATTGAATATAACAGTGAATTTTGACTTTTCTATTTTCAGTTTTTCGTTCTGTAGGCCTATAAAAAGGTAAGACGGACAACTCCTGATTATGATGTATGCAGTGGATTATCCGGCCCAGGCCGTGCCTCATGAGTGAAAGGTTGTGCATTTTTTTCTTGACCACCTTGTACATGTAAGTAGGAAACTATTTACTGGTTCATTTTAACCAGACGTCTATCATGATGACAAATCCAATATTTATTCTTTATCCCTCTTACCAACATCTCCATAAGTGCCAAAGGAGATGGTCCTCATATAATTATGTAGTTGTTGCTTACACGTGTCATGACACAGGCATAGTGTTTAAAAAGAAAGGAAAAATACGTGTATGATAGAAAATAATGTCGTCTGGACATATAACCGCATATCTTTTTCAGTAGTGAGGCCTCAACAAGGCACAATGAATAAGTGACGTTAAGAAATTCAATTCCTGAGGAATGCATATACTGACATCTGGTAAAAATTTACTGACTTGTTTTGAGCATTAATTTAGCATGATGAACTAACAATATTGTTTTGGCAACTTAGATTGGTCATTTTATTGGTCATTTTATTGATCTTACCGTGGTGAGTCATTTATGACTAATGTAATTGGGGCCTGTGTGACATGTTAAGAAGACGTTTAGTGAAGAGTAGAAAATTAAACCATGGATCTATAACTTAACAGGATAGAACACTCCATTTGGTCATGATCCATTTGCTAAATTTTATGTTTTACACACAAATGTGCCAAAATGTTCAAAAGAAAGTTTGAAAAATCCTTTGAATTTCGCGGTATTAACCCCTATGCTAATGGCCCCTTTATTACCTTCGGCTGTCTTTCATCCAATCAGCGTCTCGCCCGCACAATTCAAAACCCTTACCCAACTTTTTGGTGTGCCTGGAACCCCCCACTGAGTCTATGTATCAAAATGAAAGGATCTAAATTCGCTCCATATTGATTGATCCTATAAAATCCAGCTTTTTGAGACCTACAAGTCAGTCTTTTTCCCGAAAATTTAGGACAATTATAACCCCTGATTCTTAATGATTTAAGTTAAAAGTCAGGAAAAAACCAATGAAAACACTCTTTATTAAACCTGTCATATCTCATCAGGGACATGTTTGGCGGATTTGATATTTTGGGATATTAAACTTTAAATGTTAATTGATATGTTTGGCCATATTAGAAAAGTGCGCAAGGGTGCGCACATTGTGAATTTTAAGCAAATAAACCACCACTCAGATCGAGACAGAAGTTCATTATTCTTTGTAAAACACATTATTTTAGCCATACCAACTGACATTTCTGGACACTTAAATTGTCTTTGGCTGATACAGATATTTTCACAACCATCATTATGTTTTGAAATGATATTTACAGATAAACAGTCTTTGTAATCAAAATAGTTTTTTTAATGATAACATTTTGCATAAACCCCCAGCTAAACACAGTATAGATAGGCAGAAAGACAGAAAGACAGATACATGGATAGACAGGCAGATAGATAGATTTATCGATAGATAGATAAATATATATATTGATTGATTGATTGATTGACTAATAGACTGATTGATCGCTTCATACATTCATTCATAGATGCAGACACCTAGATAGATAGATAGATAGATAGATAGATAGATGGATAGATGGATAGATGGATAGATGGATAGATAGATAGATAGATTCTTACAATGCTAAACAAAGAAATTGTTATGCTATTTACCCTCAGTGGACCGTTAGGAGGGTCATTAGATCACTAAAATGTCATTAAGAAGGGGTTTTTTAACTAATACTTGTGATTTTTCACACATCGTTATAGTCTCATGAGAGACGCTGAGTGAACCTTTGATGCAGCCGGCCGTGCCCTCTTCCCCTTATAGCTCTATGATTAAACAATAGATACTATGTGGAGACAGGATTTCTCTTTATCTAAGCTTGAAGTCCATTAAGGTTCGCATATATAATGATTTCTGAACTTGAAATTTAAAAATCCATAATATTTCTAAATAGTGACCTATTTGTTCTATGTAATTATTATTAAAACTAAAGTTCTGCTTCCTCTGACGGTGATCCTGGTTTTATCATCCTGGTGATCAAGGGCTTGGCTTATATGGTGTTTTAACTTAACCTGGGTAATGAAAAGAGGCAGGTTTCTGAAAGTGACAGAAGTAGACCAATTTCTGTACATACCCTTTCAAATGTCCCAAGAAATAACTAAATTTATACCAACGGCTATTGTAGAGACCATGACTCGCACTTTCTGGCCTTTTCTGCATTGCTGACAACAATCTCTGACAGATGAATAGGCTCTAGAGGCTGACACCATTGCATCATGTGCCCCACCTGCCCCCTGGCAAATTAATATTAACAATGGCCTTCAGCAGACCAAACCAAGTTACCTTGGACAGTATTGCATACTTGGCTGTTATGAGTTATTTTATGGAGACTGGGTGTAATTCTCCTAACAATGTGTTTGGGCACTTTTCATTGTATACATAGTGCACTCCATTCTTAAAAAAAAAAGATAAACACTATTAGCAAAAAGAAATTTGTTTGCACTGTGTGGGCTTGACATATATATGTTTCTACTACAGATGCTATATAAGTTGTTGAGTGGTCTTAGATGGGCAAGCAGTGAGAGAGAGTCTGCAGGAGAAAGTGTGTAATGCACCAATTGCATGAAATGAAAGTCCTATACCTTGGGTGCATGAGTGCAACACCACTAGTCTTCTTCTTTGTTTCTGTGTAGTGGAGCATTGGCTTTTAGTCTCATTGCATCTTTCTTGTCTTTGAGAGAGTACAATACGGTGTTCCTACTAAGACAGAGATGCACTTATGTCTCATGTCATCTAAAACTTCAACACCCATTAATGGTGGTTTACAATGAAATAAAGGATAGTGGTGCATTCCTTTTCTGGAAATCAAATTGTGTCAAATTTTGGTCAAACAACGTAATATGATATTTAATGCAACCAATTTCATTGGAAGCAATATTTTCTTAACTATTTCAATATCTCTACAGTAAAAAACAATCTGAATCAAGTTAATCCTGATAGACCATGACACAGCCTTCTGATCAATATCTAATTGTGGGTATTTCCTGAATGCTGTAAAAATCGCATATCTGCCAGCCTGATTGCCTGACAATTCCTGACTATTCACTGTCAAGAAAAAGGATTTATATTGAAGTTCTATAAGCTGGTATAAATAAGTAGCCCTAAATGGTTCATTATTAAACTTTAAAAAGGTTTCAACATCAAACAAATACAACACTTTGATAATCTAGCTGCACTGAGCTCCCACAATGGAACCACTTGCTCTCAAGCTGGGAGCATAGGGCTCCATAAGTATTGAACCTTTTCAATTCAGTTGAACCCTTAACAAAATTTAGAACCTTTTTTGGCTGTGAGTTCTTTATATACACCATCAAGAACCTCTTGCGTTAAGAGTGTTCTGTGACTGTGTCTGACTTAAAAAATCACCATTAAATCATCCGACTGTGCTTAAGCCCAAAATGAAGTATCACAATAATTTTTTTTGCTTTGAACGCACTTGCGATTATTTTTACAAACGTTGATGCTGATTTTTTATCTTTTTGTGTAATTATTTGGAATTTACATTCAGCCTTCTTGTTGTTACAGATCAAGGCAGCTGCTAGTGCACTATTGTCACACACCAATGGCAAAGGGTAAGGGAAGAACAATGCCAAAGTTTTCCGCGCCAAGTTACCCTCCAGTATCGGAGACCCCATACAAAGATTGTTGGGAGTTTAGCTCACATATGTACTGTGTAAATTTAGGATACGCCTATGTCTTTCATCTACTCCAGCAAAGAATAGTGGATACAACCAGCCGCCATATAATGCGTCATGAACTCAAGCTAAATGAAGTTCCAAGGTGGTCAGTTGTTGTGAAAATCAACACTCTAAGCCATCATACAGAAAACTCATGTGATCAAAGAACAAAATGGTAAATTTCATACCAGATGCCCATTGCAATTAACTTGTTTTTCTGACAGAAGAATATTCTAGATATGCACTGAATAAGAAAATCAATAACACACAAGAAGTTCATTGGTGTCGGTTGCACAAAAGAGGAAAGTTTTGTTGCAGATAAGGTAGAAAAATATTCACTCATACACTGAAGTGGTATATACATATACAAAGAACAGGCAACATATTGCATTTGTGAAGCAGCTATATGCAGATCACAAACATTGATGCTCAAAGTTCATCTTCCAAAGATGACAGTGCTTCTAAAAGAAGAATTATTTGTATTGATATGCCAAAATATACCAAGTTCTGTGAAAAAAAAAGAAAACATTATAAAGAAATTGACAGTATTTTAGACCTCATACTTTAGAGAATAACAAAAGGCTTGGCGTTTTCTACAGAGAAAGAACTACTGGATGTTGCAGACTATTGTAAGACAGGAACTCACAAAAATATTTTGTTCTTGTTGTTTTACAGCGGTTCAGGGAACTAGCACTCTCAGTAAATTTAATTGTCTCATTCACTTTGTGACATGAAGACAGCATGGTTACTGGGGAAGTGAGAACCATTGTCACATCACTAAGTGGGACCCACAACACCCCTGTGAGTTATTTACATTCCCTAAACATATGCCAGCAGGTCGCAAAATGCATGGCAAACACATTACAATTCCCCTGGCTGTTTCCTTGCACACAATTTGTATGGAGATCGCTTGCTTAGTGACACTACAAATTTTTCTGCAAACAATTTCTTGTCTCAGCTGCCAAAATATAGAGGACCGATAGAGCTAGAAGGAATACTGCAATTATGGAATTGCTACTTACACAAGTCCTGTCAGGTATAGCATTGAAAAAGAAAGAAGCCTCTCTGCTTGCAGGGCACTGAAAAATGAAAATAGAAGGAATGGTGAAACGGGATGTTCCATGATTGGCCATGTACTGTATTGCGTCTGAACAAATCTAATGCTTCGGAAACTTCATCTTTGAAATATTATAATTCACTAACATTGAAAATGAAATTTCTTATATATGACAGAAAATATAAATATTCATGAGATTTTATCTGATGTGTCCATATACATGATTAAGAATGTTAGAAATTTACCCCGTGTCAAATACCTTTCACATGCTCAGCACAAATACTGATAATCTTAAGGGTCTCATATTAATAATCTCCACAAAATTATATCCGTCGGGTAATTTATGTTTGATTGTCACCAAAAATATTGTGCTGTGTTACGCCGATTTCCTAGGAAGTCTGAGTGCAATATGCAGCATGCAGTATGACATTACAAGTAATTCAATGTAACTACTCCAAACTGCCAAATATAACTAAGAAACTCACTGGGGACTCCTGAAAGCGATTGTGAATATTAATTTTCCAGAGGGCAGGTGGGGCATGTGAGGCAATGGTGTCAACCTCAAGAGCCCATTCATCTGTCAGAGATACGTTGCCACCAATGCAGAAAGGGCCATTATGAAAAATGTCCTTGACACTCATTTGTGACAAGTGTGATTCATATAGTTGCAACATTTGCCTTGGGAGTAATGCATGTACTTATCTTTGCATAAAATATTTTTTCAGTGATGTTATTGTGTATAGTTAGCTACCTTATCAGCTTATCAGTGTTTCAAATGACATCCATAATTGTATTATGTCAAAGTATTGCTTATTAAGTGTAGATACGTGTACTGTATTGCTTTTTAGGAGTTCCCCTAATTATCAGCAAGTGTGGTTAGAGTAACTAGACAATTTACATTCAGTGTGATACGTGGACATCAGACATTTTACAAAGTATCATTTCTTTTAACATCCTAATGGTTGCATCCATTGCACGTCATTGGCTGTTTATTTCTTTGTAAGCATTGGTTTCCTCTAAAGTGGTTGAGCTAATTTTGCCTATTGAGAATCTTGGCAAATTGTTCCTGAAACACAAGATTATCACTTCAATGCATGCAAACCGTCGCTCCTGGGGAATATTTACTTCATTAGGTTAATAGCCAGCCATGGCAACAATTTAAATGTGATTTCTTTCTTATTTCAGTTGCACCAACCGACTTTACATTTAACATAGGCAATATAAGCTACAACTTCAGCGAACTTCATAGCATTGCTGATTATTGTGGTTGCCAACTTTTTAGATTCCCTCATGATACTTCCAGTGCTTGGTAATTGATCTTTCATGATAGAGAATATGATTTTAAATCTGCGATTTCTCCACAGACTTCTCCAACTACTGTATTACAGGTGGATTGTCTGTTTCATAATCTGACAAAAAACTACTGACTTATTGATGAACCAAAGCTTCAACTTTCAAGAGGATATAACTTTGTCTGGGGATTGCTTACAATTATAATCCATAACCCTCGCTTTGATATAATCTGTGTGAAATAAATAACACAGTATGCAGGGAGATTGTATGCGAGGCAAATAGAGAGTGATATTATTTACCTGCCTATTCAAATGTCCAGGCATTCTTTGTCCAACATATTCTAGGCACAAGGTAATGAATAGCCAATGAAGCTCATCCCCTAACAAATAGAAAGATAAACACATTGTACCAGACAAGACAACATGGCTATACCATTACAACCGTTGGACACTTTGTCGGCAATCTAAGTGCCTTGTGTGATGTGCACGTGTGACACTGATGAACAATACGTCTTGTCTTAAGTTGTCTATGGCAATGACTTATTGATATTATTAAAATAAACATGAAATTTAGTATAATAATTTTGTTGTTTCCTGATGATAACTTTTCCAATTAATTTTACCCAATGGGGACTGGGTGGATTGTGTATATTGTAGGGCTTCGTTATCACCTAAATGTTTACTAAGTCATTTGACATGTTGGATATGTTATTGTAGATGTCAGTTGACACAAAAGCTCAGAAATCGAGCAAACCCAATTTATCACTTGTTATGATGTCTTTGTCAAAGCCAGTTTATATTTTCTCACTGTCATGTTTGTCAGACATTAAGAAAAGTTAAGAGCATAATCAGAACAAAACAAAAATCTGCTGAGAAGCTGTTTGATTAGATAATCATGACCTAAATAATTGATTCCCTCTTGATTGGATCAAACAGTCAATGATTAGTGCCAAACCACCAAAATTTTTGTCAAACAGCTATTTAAAGGTAATACGTCCATCACAACAACTGCAATGTGTTCATTTACCTGTCGAAACATTACATGTATTTTAAAGATTCATACGAAAACCGAAAACTATAAAAATCCGATGTTTTGGGCCATAAATAAGTTTTGTTCTTGTTACATATTTATTGTTGCAGTCCTTACATTTCTAAAACTATTTATCTCCTAAATTGTAGGCCTATAAGAGCTGGCTTATCGTCAGCAGTAAGTTAAAAGAGCTAATTTCACTTATTGAGAATCTTGCCCTATCAATGCTAATTGTTGTGAAACCCAAGTTTATATTTTGGTTTGCATGCAAAGTATCGCTCCTTCGAAATATTTACTTTATGAGTAAATGGCAAGCCAAGGCGACAATTCAGAATTGATATTGTTCATATTAATCACACAGATCACCAAATTTTGAGTATTTTTTGTCTCACCTACAATATAACAGGCGCATCATGAAACATTGCCCGTCACAAAAGAATCACGTGTCTGTCACAGAAGACAGCATGGATTGCCAATCAAAAGAGCTTTTCATGATAAAGAGCTTTTCATGATTCAGATCAGTTAGACATTATATCAAGCAACCCTGTTTTCCATTCAAATAAATTATAGATTTATACATATTATAATTATGCATGGCATCTGAGTACCAATTTAATCACATTATTTTGTGTACAAAATGTGCAGCAATAGAGGCAAAAAGAAAAGAATTTATTAAATTAGTTTACAAATAGAACAAATTTTTACAATGTTATGATTCTTCTTGCTCCTTGTTGTTGCATTCATTGCATGTCAGGAGCTATTTATTTTCTGATGAACGCTGGTTTCATCTGCAGCAGTTAAGCCAATTTTGCCTATTGAGAATCTTGGTAAATTGTTCCTGAAACTCAAGTTAATCTTTGCACCGCATGCAAACTTTCTCTCCTCCGGAACATTTACTTTATTAAGTTAATAGCAAGCCAAGGCAACCATTCAAATCTGATATCTTTCTCAAGTGATTACACCGACGAACCTGACAATTAAGGCTACACCTTCAATGAACTTTAAAGCCTTGCTGATTATTGTAGATTACCAATTTTTAAGATTCCATGGTAGGTTATTGAGCTTTCACCATGCATACAATGTATACACAATATGGTGTTATGTATGAGATTGACTCCAACTATACTGCAGCTGCTTGGCACTTCACTTTTGACGGGGATTATCTTTTTCATAAATAACAACACAAAATGACTTGATAATAAACCACAGTTTTAGAAGACATTGTTGCTTTGTCTGGGCAGTGATTACAATTATAGTCCATGACACTCTCTCAGATATATTCTATGTGCAAATAAAGAACTCAGTATGCTGGGAGATTTTATATAGGAAAAAGAGCAACTGATATTATTGACTGGTCAATCCACATGTCCAGTTATTTCTTTTCAAATATACTCGGTACATTATCAGAATAATAGCCCAAGCTATTGAGTATTGACCATAGATAGATTTTTCACAACAAACATAATATTTTGTCAGCATTATCTGGTTTGGTCTGCATGGATTGGTTACCACACAGCAATTAGACATGAGCAGTGTGTGGTATTACCACAAAACCACATGTCTGTTTCTTCAAAAATTCAATTTATTCTTTCTTAAAAGACCAATTTAAACAGTCTGTTTCGCACAGTCTATTCAATGGAAACAAAATGTTTTAAAAATAGGAGCAAGAACTTTCTTTTGATATCATTTATCACTTTACTTTCCATTTCAGGAAGACATGAAAAATTAAGGGCCATTCTCGAATTTCAGGACAGAGTTCCCTGAAAATTGTGGTAAAGGAGGGGTAAGACCATGTGTCCACTAGGGCCAGGACAAGACTAGGAAGGGTTTGGGAAGCTAATTTGGCCATTTCAGTGTATCTTCAGCATCAGATGCTCCATTCCTGAGACCTTCTGCATTCTGTCTGCTGACAGGGTGCAGAACACTTCAGGAAGGGTAAAAACATGGGACAGGACAATTAGGAAGCCCTCCAGACAGCATGAGGAATTTCATTTGGTGGCAGATTGAATGCCATTTTTTCTAATTTTTCTTGACATGACATCTTGTTCTTAGCCATTTTGCACATATTTCAGTGCTTTCCTGGGACCTTCTGCGTGTTGTCTGCACCTTCCTGACACCTTCTGCATGCTGTCTGCACTGTCCTGACACCTTCAGCGAGCTGTCTGCAAGGCTTCCCGATGTTCCTCACGGTTCCTAATAGCTTCTTGGTAGTTTCAGCATTGGTTCCTCAATACTTCATCATGCCTTCAGCGCCTTCAGCATACCTTCAGCAGGCCTTCTTGAATATTCCTGAAGCTGTCAGCAGCGCAGATGGGTCCAGGACAGCTTCAAGAAGATGCCGAAGGGTTCCTGAAGGGTTCAGGAATGCCAGGAAGCCTTCAGGACATGGTCAGGACAACAAGGACAAGTCGCTGAAGGTATCAGGAAATCAATTTCAGCGTCCAAATTTTGCTCTGGAGGAAAATTTGGATGCTGAAATTTGTTTGCCTCTGCTGAAGGCGCTGAAGCAACAGGAAGGGTTCAGGAAAGACGAGGACAGCATGAGGAAGGCTTCAGGAAGACCAGGACAACGTGCTGAAGGGATGGGGAATAGTCAATCTCACTTTCCTGATGGTTCCTGGTCTTGTCCTGGCCCTAGTGGACGGCCCCCATCATAAAGGAGGGGAAAAATTGATGCATGTCGTATTTTCAGAAATACATCATCTTCCATCACTAGATTTTAAAAATTAAATGTCAATTTTTGTGCGTATTTGTGGTAATAGAAAACTTCATCTTTGATCTCTAGGTTTTAGCAATTAAATATCAATTCTGTGCCAATTTTGTGCTAAATTTGTGCTATTTATGTGGTAACGTAACAGAGGGGACCGGAATGCTTTGGTTTTCTCTTGATATTGAATTGTATTTGAGAGATGCAATGTTATGATGACATTCTATCAAAACCTCTCACCTTGAGCAATTACTTGTTTTGAAAAAGTATCATTGGTAAGCTCGGAATGCAGGGAGCAGTGGACATTTTAGTGGAACCAAAAATGTTCCAATGTAAATCATTTCTTAATTTGTTGAATGCCAGTTTGATGAAGTCTGCAAAGCTGTAGTAATTTGGCGCATGTGCATCTTAGAACATTTGGTGGAAATTGCTCATAAAAACAATGGCGAGCTTACCTATGGCCAGTAACAGAGTGGACTGAAAAATACACTTTAACTGGTAACGCGTCTTGAAGCAATCGTTGTCTGTTTTATGGTCTGTTTTTCCTAAAACAAAGAACAAAGATAAATGATTGGCTAAAGTACAAAGAGTGAACTTTGCTCGAAGGGATAAACTCAGGAACCACTGAGCATGTCATGCCTAACCTGTATCAAACTGTGCATAAAATGGCGACGAACTCAACCATTTGGAATCTGTTCTTCTGAATTTAGCTGCAAGAAATAGGCCTAAAAGAAGGTCTTTATTTCAAGATGAAACCTCAATATCTTTTGTAACAGAATGCTGTGCAAGGAGTGAATCAACACCACACTGCTGCCAGTGAGTAAGTGAAGTGGATGATGTTTTGCCAGTGGGTCAAAGCTAGATATCCTCAACCGTAATGCTTCTGGGCTCAAGGATTCTCATCTGACAAGAGGAAAATATGTGGGGTCATAAAGGACAGTACTTGAGGCATGTTGGACAAAAATGGCTGCCAACTGTGTTTGCTCTGCGACAGTTGCCTATGGGTTAAAATCATTGATGGGTCAGTGATCTTGCATTGGCCTTGGATTTCAGTTACCTACGTGTATCAAAGACTTTGACCCATACCAAACTTTGAATGCTTCATAGAAAATTGGCAGCCTTTGTTATACCACATAGAGTAAGGCGGGGCAATGATGCGTTTTCTTATTGATAGGATTGAAGTTAGAGGCTTTTTAGGTGACATCACGAATTTTCTGGCAAACAGCACCAAACCATAGTAGGAATTAAAGACGCAAAAATATGCATGGTATTGTAACTTTGATTAATTCTTTGAAAGGGGTTGTCAGAAATAACTCTGGAAATTTTAAGAAATATAATGGATATCTGCATTCCTTCCCTTTATAATGTATGACCTTCACATAAATATGATTTGGATCATGTTTTTTGCATTTTAATTCAAAATAATAGCTCCAGGTCAAATTAAAATATGTGGGTTTGGGGTGAGAGGCCCCACATGGTATGAGGCCCCCGTCACTGGGGCCTCAATTAAATGTAAATGCTTGCTGTGTGTAGTGTTGCACGTTGTAAATAAAAGGGTATAACCTCTGCTCTATCAATCTATGGGTGTAAAAACTGAGAGTCTAAGTAAAATGTATGATGATGATTGTCTAAAAATGGTTAAAAAGATTATAAAGGAAAGTTGTTATCCTCTGAGTAGTAAATTTATTTTAGTCCAGTCAGGCAAACGTCTGTGTGTACCTAAACATCACATAAAGAGATATGCTAATACTTCTGTGCCACATGGAGTGAAGGTGTTTAACCATGCAAAGTTGATACATCTTATATATTAGGAATGTTAACAAACATAGTAAATACAGTCACCAAACATAGCATTCCTTAAATGCAAATATCTCAATAACCAAATAAGATAAGCAATCGATTTTTTCTGTACCTGAAAATAGACTTATTTTGGCACATTATGACAACAATAACACATATAATTATATCAAAATTTTTGAAATTTTGATTGATTGGTTGATGACTTTTTGGAATTGCACATTGGTCAATTTATCTTGACATGATGAGTCATTGATGACTGATGTAATTTGGGCCTGTTGAGGAATCCTTTAGTGAACAGTAAAAAATAAAACAATAAATTCCTTGTGGAGACAGGATTTCTCTTTATCTCAGTTTGAGGCCCATGAAGGTTCCGGCATGTAATGATTTCTGACTTGAACTGGTAATAAAAAAATCATTATCTATAAAAAAAAAAGTGGCTTATTTGTTCTTAGTTATTATTGTGAAACTAAAGGCAGACACAAATATAACTTCTGAATTCCTCTGACCGTCATCCTGGCTTTATCATCCTGGTGATCTAATGTTTGGTAATAGGATGCTTATTTTATTTAATTAACTTCTGTACTTCCCCTTTCAAATGTCCCAAGAAATTTTATACCAAAGGCTTTTGTGGAGACCATGATTCACACTTGTCATAAATGAGTGTCAAGGATGATTTTGTAAAATGGTCTTTTCTGCAACAATCTCTGACAGATGAATGGGTTCTTGAGGTTGACACCATTGCATCATGTGCCCTACCTGCCCCCTGGCAAATTAATATTAACAATGGCCTTCAGCAGACCAAACCAAGTTACCTTGGACAGTAATGTAAACTTGGCTGTTATGAGTAACTTTATGGAGTATAATTCTCCTGAAAATGTGTGTTGACGCTGTTCATAGCAAGCTATACACATAGTGCACTCCATTCTTTCAAAAAGAGATAAACGCTCTTAGCAAAAAGAAATTTCTGCGCACTGTGTAGGCACGGATTAAAGCAAAGCTCTCTGAAATATAGCAGCCTGCAAAACATCAGGATTTGATCTCTGGACCTCAAGAAGAGTGGGCCAATTCACATGTAGATGACATAACAATATTTGTTTTTACTAAAGATTTTAAGTTATTGAGTGGTCTGAGAATGGTAAGCAGTGAGAGGGAGTCTGCAGGAGAAAATGTGTAATGCACCAATTGCATGAAATGAAAGTCCTATACCACGGGTGCACGAGTGCAACACCACCAGTCTTCTTCTTTGTTTCTTTGTTGTGGAGCATTGGCTTTTAGTCTCATTGCCTTTTTCTTGTCTTTGAGAGAGTGCAATACGGTGTTCCTACTAAGACAGAGATGCACTTATGTCTCATGTCATCTAAAACTTCAACACTCATCAGTGGTGGTTCACAATGAAACAAAGGAGAGTGATGCATTCCTTTTCTGGAAATCAAATTGTGTCAAATTTTGGTCAAACAACGTTATATGATATGTAATGCAACCAATTTCATTGGAAGCAATATTTTCTTAACTATTTCAATATCTCTCCAGTAAACAACAATTTTATGAATCAAGTTAATCCTGATAGACCATGACACCGGCTTATGATCAATATCTAATTGTGGGTTTTTCCTGAATGCTTTAAAAATCGCAAATCTGCCCACCGCAGTGCCCGGCAATTCCTCACTCTTCACTGTTGACAAAAATTTTATATTTATATTGAACCTTTAAGACTTCTACAAGCAGGTATAGATAAGGAATCCTAAAAGGTTCTTTATTTAACTTTAAATAGGTTCCAACTTCAAAGGAATACAACACTTAGATAATCCAGCTGCACTGAACTCCCACAATGGCACCCCTTGCTCCATAGCTCTCAAGTTCGGAGCATATGGCTCCATCATCGACATTCTGATCAGTATTGAACCTTTTCACATCAGGTGAACCCTTAGCAAAATTTAGAACCTTTTTTTTGGCCTTCAGTTCTGTATATATACCATCAAAAACCTTTTGTGTTAAGAGTGTTCTGTGACTGTGTCTGACTTCCAAAAAGTCAGTATTAAAGCATGAAGTATGTCAATTTGGTTTTTTTGCTTTGAACACTTACGATCATTTTTATAAAACCTTGATGCTGATTTTTTCTCTTTTTGTGTAATTATTTGGAATTTACATTCAGCCTTCTTGTTATTACAGATCAAGACAGCTGCTAGTGCACTATGGTCCAGCACCAATGGCAAAGGGTAAAGGAAGAACAATGTCAAAGTTTTCCACGCCAAGTTACCCTCCAGTGTCGGTGACCCCGTACAAAGATTGTTGATGAGATGACTGGGAGTTTAGCTCACACATGTACCCTGTAAATTTAGGATACGCCTATGTCTTCATCTACCCCAGCAAAGAATACTGGATACAACCCGCCGCCATATAATGCGTCATGAACTCAGGCTAAATAAAGTTCAAGGTGATCAGTTGTTGTGAAAATCAACACTCTAAGCCATCATACAGAAAACTCATGTGATCAAAGAACAAAATGGTAAATTTCATGTAGATCGCAAACATTGATGCTCAAAGTTCATCTTCCAAAAATGGCAGTGCTTTTAAAGAAGAATTATTTGTATTGAAATGCCAAAATATACCAAGTTCTGTGAAAAAAAAACATAACAAAGAAATTGACAGTATTTTAGACCTCATACTTTAGAGAATAACAAAATGCTTGACGTTTTCTACAGAGTAAACACTACAGAAAAGAACTACTGGATCTTGCAGACTATTGTAAGACAGGCACACACAAAAATATATTTTTGTTGTTGTTCAACAGCGGTGTCAGTGAACTCGCATTCTCAGTAAATTTAATTGTCACATTCACTTTGTGACATGAAGACAGCATGGTTACTGGGGAAGTGAGAACCATTGTCAAATCCTTAAGTGGGACCCACAACACCTCTCTGAGTTATTCACATTTCCTAAACATATGCCAGGAGGTCACAAAATGCATGGCAATACATTACAATTCCCCTGGCTGTTTCCGTGCACACAATTTGTATGGAGATCATTTGCTTAGTGACACAATACATTTTCTGCAAACAATTTCGTGTCTCAGCTACCAAAATATACAGGACAGATAGAGACAAGGAGAATCCCCTCTGCTTGCTTCGTGATCTCCCAAAACTGGGCTTACAGGTCTGCACTATCATACCTATCTATCTATCTGTCTATCTATAAATATTCATTAGATTTTATCTGATGTATCTGTATACATACATGCAATGAACAAAGTATCATGACAGCTGCAACAACCAGGAGATAGTTAAAGTAATCAAAATGTTAAAAATTTACCCCTTGTGAAATACCTTTTACCTTCTCAGGACAAATACTGAGAAACTCAGATCACTCATTATTTAAAGATTAACCCAATCACTTTTGCATGCACTGATGAATTCCCAGCTTGAAATAAAACAAACAGACAGATATTTGTGCGCAAAAGTTAAATGCATGGACATGTAAAAATATACAAGTACTTCAAGAAGATCACAATAACAGTTGCATCATGACACATTTGCAATCACTAAAGAATCATGTTCTTTCAGAGAAAACAGATTATTGATGAGATGACTGGAAGTCTAGCACACAAATATACCCTGTAGATTTAGGATACGCCTTGGTCTTGCATCTGCCCCAGCAAAGAATATTGGATGCAACCTGCCTCCATTTAAAGCGCCATGGACTCAAGTTAAATAAAGTTTCAAGGTGATCAGTTCTTGTGCAAACCAACACTCTAAGCCGTTAGGCCACAGACATCTCATGTAATAAAAAACAAAATGGTCAATTTCCAAATAAATAAAAAGCCAAATTTCTAGGATCTGCCTATTGCAATATACTTGCTCTTCTGCCAGAATAATATTGTAGATATATGCACTGTATAAGAAAATCAACAACACACAAGAAGTTCATTGGTGTCAGTTGCACAAAGAGGAAAGTTTTGTAGCAGATAAGGTAGAAATATATTCACTCATATACTGAAGTGACATATACATTACAGTGAACAAGGAGCATATTGCCTTTGTGAAACAGCTAAATGGAGATCACTGGCTTTGATGCTCAAAGTTCGTCTTTCAATGATGGCAGTGCTTTTAAAAGAAGAATTGCATGCATTGTATCAAAAAATATATAATAGGTTTTGTGAAATAAAAAAAGGAAAAGATAAAAAGAAATTGAAAGTATTTTAGACCTCATACTTTAGAGAATAATAAAATGCTTGGCATTATCTACACAGAGTTAACACCATCGAAAAAGAATTATGCAATACTGGATTTTGCAGAATATATTGTAAGACAGGAACTCACAAAAATCTTTTTGTTTGTTCAACAGCGTGCCAGGGAACTTGCACTCTCAGTAAATTTAATTGTCTCATTCACTTTGTGACATGAAGACAGCATGGTTACTGGGGAAGTGAGAACCATTGTCACACCACTAAGTGGGACCCACAACACCCCTGCATATACCAGGAGGTCGCAAAATGCATGGCAAACACATTACAATTCCCCTGGATGTTTCCTTGCAGACAATTTGTATGGAGATCACTTGCTAAGTGACATAACAAATTTTCTGCACACAATTTCTTGGCTCAGCTGCAAAAATATAGAGAAAGATAGAGCCAAGCCTTGCTTGCCGGGACAGGGCACTGAACAAAGAAGGAATGGTGATACTATATGTTCCGTGCTTGTCAATATTGCGTCTGAACTAATTGAATACTTCAGAAACTTCATCTTTGAAATATTAAGTAGTTCACTAACATTGAAAAAGAAATTTGTCATTTGACAGATGATATAATTGTTCTTGAGATTTGATCTGATGAGTCCGTGTGGCAAGTTTCTGTGAGTCCGACACTCCCTTGCTCATGGAGTGTGACATTGAGTTGTACTCTTTCAATAAGAATGGCCTGGCTAATTGAGAGCTTGCTTATCTGAGTATTTGGTACCAAACTTTATCTTAATTATGATCCTTTGGACTCTCATCATCTCCTCAAGAGGCATCAGCACGATACGAGCAACTAAAGTGCAATTTTCACTGCTATGAAATATGGGGCAAAAAAATGTGTTTTCACCTAATATAATATCAGGTATTTGTGAATTTTAGCAGAATTTAGTCAGATTGAAGGCAACTTTTGTTGGCCTATGGTATTTAGTGTACTTTCATTGATACATCTTTTAGTTCTAAAGAAAAGGGCTTGGTCGTGATGTGTTGTGCTGTTATACAGGATTTTTCAAAGGACTGGAATGTTGGTAACCACCTTTATCTGTAATTAGGATGTGTTTGTTCTGTCCAACTCAAAGATACCCCCTTTCATTTTTTTTTGTTTCAGAAAATTAACAATGTATTCAGGGATTTAGCCTCACCCACCAGAGAGCAATCTCCTCTTACAGTTAGAGAAAACGTTTTATTTTAGGCCTTGTATGCTAACCTAGAGTTTATAGGCCAATCAAAATAATCACTTTCTAAAATTTGTATAGAAACCAGGTGTCCGACTCAAGGAACCTTACCCTATACCTGGCATGAACAGAGCATCAAGACAGCTGCTATAATCAGGAAAGAGTTAAAGAAATCAAAATGAACATTTACCCCATGTGAAAAGCCTTTACCTACCCAGCACATAGTATACAGTGAATCGTAAGGAACTCATATCAATTAAATCTGCTTTTATTTTCACCAAAAATATTTTACGGCGTTTATCTGATTTCCTGGGAAGCCTGAAGAGCAATATGCAGCGAACACAGTAAGCAGTAACAAATAATTCCATGTAATTACTCCAAACTGCCAAATATATCTAAGAAATTCACTATAGGGCCTGCTGAAAGCCATTGTAAATATTAATTTTCCAGAGGGCAGGTCGGGCACATGATGCAATGGTGTCAGCCTCGAGAGCCCATTCATCTGTCAGAGATGTGATGCCACCAGTGCAGCAAAGGCTGTTTGGCATGTAATTTGTGACTAATTTGTGACAAGTGTGATTTGCTGTTGCAATAATTATAGCATTTGGTATAATACATATCTTGGCATAAAATGATGTATTATTATGAGCAAATGTATGAGAAGACTATGCAAGCACTTTTGCAAATTATTGCATCTTGTCATTAAAATAAGGCTAATTGAAGCAAAAGACTGGATTGATATAACAACTGAGACTGATTACCACTTTGAGTTCATTCAAAGTGCAGATAAGTATAGCAACAGCCACATTTTCATTTCAAAGATGCAACACCAAGTCTGTTTACAAAGTTAAGGTGACTCATGCATGGTACAGTGCACACATTTCTGAGCAGCCTGGTTGCCTAGCAACATAACGTCACGATTGCTTAAGGCCCTGAAGAGGTTGTGACGTTACCATTTTCTACATTTTGTTTCTGACAGCACAAGCTCCAGTAATTTGCCATTTAAACAAAATGTAATGCAGCTAAAAGCATAATTATTTTTTTGTTGAATGCAATATCTAAAGGTTAAGAGATCATAAATAAAGTTAAAAAACTATTTTATGAAAATACCTTAAATACCCTTTATTACTGTTTTATTTATCCTTACTTAACATACTGCATAGAAATTTGGGGAAGCGCTGCTGCTGTTTATCTGGACCCTTTATTTAAGATACAAAAAAAATTTATTAGAATTATTTCAAACTCCCATTATTTAGCCCATACAGCTGAATTATTCACTCAGTATTATATTCTTCCTTTATCCAAGTTATATGTTTATCATGTTCTCTTGCTTATGTATAAGATTGACCATAAATTACTCCCGCCATTATTCTCAAATATGTTTTCCTATAATACATCTATACATAGGCACAATACTAGATCATTTAACAACTTCCATACTCCAAGCATGCGCTTAACTACATGTCAGAAATCTTTAAAATTTATGGGTGTTAAAATATGGAATTATTTCATTTCTTTGATCAGTAATTGCCTTGTTTTAAACTCATTTAAAAAAAAGACCAAACTATATTTAAATAATAATAACCTACCCGATTTTCTGTAAACTATTTCCTGTTTTGTTTTTATCACCGGTACACTTCCTGAATATGTTGTCACTTATTATTAAACTTAATGTATGTATATCAAATAATATTAATCCTACAATTTGTTTTTATTTGTAGCCCTAGTCTTTTTGTTTTCTTTTAAAAAAAAAAGAACTTGTTATTGCTGTTCTTGTTCTCCTTAATTGTATAATCAATTTATGTATTGTAATTGGGCAAAATATGTCCACCGGACATCTGCCCCCAGATGTAACTGTTATTTTTATTGTTTCAATACATACATGTATCCTGTTTACATTTGGCACAGTCATGGTACTCCAGTAAAGAAATGACTCGGTGAAAACTTTTTATTTTTCGCCATTTGCTTGAAAGTAACTTTTTAATGATATATGCAAATTTTTAAAAAAATCTGTATGATCGTTTTCTTAAAATTTGATTATTGCCAAAATTGATGCATGCAAAATCTGCAATTAATTAGTGTGCGGCTGCTCTTTGATCTCTCACAGAAAAAAGTATTGTTACCTTTTTCTTCAAGTTTACGGCAAATGTACTGGTGTACATCCATGGGAAGACATTTCTGATGTTTTTGTGTGACCAATGCATATAATGCTTTATTCTGTGGTACATAACCAAAAACTCAATTTAAGACTTTTAAGCAGCCATCAGGCTAAAAATGTCGTTACTATGGCAACCAAACGAGTCGGTGAAATTTTTTTGTTTTTCATTTTTGGAGTGTATAGTTCCCATAGGGTGCCTGTGCTAAATTTTAGAAAAATCTGTATGATCAAACCACCATGCTTGAGTCACCTTAACAAACATTCAGACTGTGATACATATAGACATCAGATATCTTCAAAGTATTATTTCATTTTGCATCCCAATGGTGGTATTCACTATTTATTTTCTTGTAAGCACAGGTTTCATTTGAAGTGGTAGAGCTAATTTTGCATATTGAGAATCTTGGCAAATTGTTGCTGAAACTCATGTTCATCACATGCAGCCAAGCAAATTGTCACCCCAGGGGAACATTTACTTTATTAGGTGAAATGGCAAGCCAAGGCAACAATTTAAATCGGATATCTTTCTTGAGTAGTTACACCAACCAACTTATAACAGAAAGCATATTCAATACACTTTGAAGTAAAAATGTATTCCCTATGTTCCATGGTAATGAACTTTCTAGTTTCCCACATGATAGAACGTCCACAGCTTGGCGATTTACCTGACACTGTAACAGCATGATGATATCACTGAGACTGACTTCAACGAAGGTTTGAAGGTGGATTATCTTTTTCATAATCTGAAGAAAAATGAACCACGCCCAATTGAGCAACTGCAGGACTATGATATAATGGGATTAAACCATAACAGCTTTGTCTGCTCGTTACTTACAAATATAGTGCATTTTACTCTTTTAGAAATATCCTGTCGTGTAAACAAAGCTCTCTTTGATTCACGTTGAGTTAATATACTTTTTTGAGATAAAGATCAAGTGATATCATGTAACATCCATCAACATTTCTTGTTTTGAGGTAATAATTATGATATTAGAAAGGCTGTAAATTTATTTTTCACTGTACTGTTCCCTTAGGGTGATAAGCATTGAAATCACATCTAAAAATATAATTTCTAAGATCAGTCAGGCAAACTCTTTCTGTATTTTCCTGAAATCCAAATAGATTTGGTTTCTGTGAAAACAGTTCTGGAAATGATATTTTTGTATCATTATGCACAGTGTAGGAACATCAATGGCATATAAAAAGTTTTTGGTATAAGTTGCACAAAAGGGAAAGTCTTGTTGCAGATAAGTTAGAAATATACCTATGCTTGTATGCTGATGACACATATAAAATTATAGTAAACAGGTGCCATACTGCTTTTGTGAAGTAACTATATATGCAGATCACAAACACTGATGCTTTTAAGTTCAACGCATGAAAATTGGAATACTTGTAAACGTATGATGGCTAGAAGTGATATGCCAAAAATATGAAATAATTTCATCTTTTGCTAAAGAAAGAAAAAACACAACAGGAAAAAAAAAAAAAAAATGAGTAAGCTTAATTTGATAGCCACATTCACTTTCTGACAGGAAAACAGCATTTATGGTAGTGAGAACCATTGTCACCACATTGACTTCACTTAGTAGCATGCCTGTGAGTTATTTACGTTCCCTAAACATATGCAAGTAGGTCATGAAATTCATGGCAAACACATTGCAACACCCTAGGCCGTTTCTTTACACTCAAATTGTTTGGAGATTGCTTCGTAAGTGACAACAAATTCCACAGTAAAAAAAAATTCTTGTCTATGCTCCCAAAATATGGAGGATAGATAGAGCCATGCAGAATCATTTCAGCTTTGCTGGCACAGGGCACTGACCAAAGAAGGATTGGGTACACGGAATGTCTCATGACTGGCCATGTACCAAATTTGCTGCTGAAAAAGGCTCACAGATGTTTCAGTATGTGTGCCGTTTGATTTTAAAATTTGATTCTTCTTTGAAATATTAGGGAATTCTCTAGCATTGAAAGTGAGGGTTTACTAGTTGACAAATATTATGTTCATAAGTTTTATCTCATATCACTGTACAAATAAAATGTCAGAATGTTTCACACAGGTTGTTTTCAAGTCCTATATCATGCTATAATTGAGACAGTTGAAGTCATCAATATGTTACACATTTACCTCTTTTGAAAACCTTATACTTACCCTCCGCATATCTACATCTAGAATCTAAGGGGACTCACATTAATTATCTTTATGTTCGATGGTCACTAAAAATATTTTGCGGCATTAGAGTATAACACAACAAGCAATTCCATGTAATAACTACAGACAGCCAAATACACAAAAATAAAGGTTCTTAAATTCACTTTGACCTGCTGAAGACCATTGTAAATATTAATTTGCCAGGGGGGAAGGTAGAGCACATGATGCAATGGTGTCAATCTCAAGAGCCTGTTCATCTGTCAGAGATGCGTTGTCACCAGTGCAGAAAAGGTGATTTGGCAAAATTGTCCTTGATAAAGGTCTTATGAAATAAAATCCTGCATGTACTTATCATGCAAACAGCAATAATTGTCTAACACATGACAACAAAATTAAAGATCAACATATATAGCATCTCAAACAAATTACTGCTTCAATTACATTATTAAGTGTATAAATATGTGTGGTAATAGTAACTAGATCATTTACAAAGTTAACAAACATTCAGTGCGATACACAGACATCAGACATTTTACAAAAGAGTTCTTTCTTTAAACATCCTAATTTTTGCATTCATTGCATGTCATTGGCTGTTTATTTCTTTGCAAGCACTGGTTTCCTTTAAAGTGGTTGAGCTAATTTTGCCTATTGAGAATCTTGGCAAATTGTTGCTGAAACTCAAGATTATCACTGCTTCGCATGCAAATTTTCGCTCCTTGGGAATATTTACTTCATTAGGTTAATAGCAAGCCATATGGCAACAATTTAAACGTGATTTCTTTTGTTCTCATTTTAATTGCATTTAACATAGGCAATATAAGCTACACCTTCAGTGAACTTCATAGCATTGCTGATTATTGTGTTTGACAACTTTCTAGATTCCCTCACGAAACTCGCGCAGCTTGGTAATTGAGCTTTCGTGATGCAGAATAAGACTTTACATCTGCGATTTCTCCACAGATTTCTCCAACTACTGTTTTACAGGTGGAGTGTCTGTTTCAGAATCTGAATAAAAAACTGACTTATTGATGAACGAAAGTTTCAAAAGGATACAACTTTGTCTGGGGATTGCTTAAAAATTTAATCCATAACTCTCCATTAAATATAATCTGTGTGAAAATAAATAATTCAGTATGCAGGGAAATTGTATGCAAGACAAATAGCAAGTGATATTATTGACCTGCCAATTCAAATGTCCAGGCATTCTTTGTCCAACATATTCTAGGCACAAGGTAATGAATAGCCAATGAAGCTCATTCCCTAAACAAATAGAAAGATAAACATATTGTACCAGACAAGGCAACACGGCTATACCATTACAACCATTGGACACTTTGTCAGCAATGTGAGTGCCTTGTGTGATGTGCACGTGTGACACTGATGAACAATACATCTTGTCTATGGCGATGACTTATTGATATTAGAAAAATAAAAATAAAATTTATTATCATTATTTACTTAGTATGATTTCAATATATTGTCCTTTGACCATTGTCAAAAAAATGCTATTGCCTTAGAATACAATTATTTTGTTGTTTTCTGATGATAACTTTTTCAATGATTTCTACTCAATGGGAAGTTGGTGAATTGTATATATTGAGGGGCTTCGTTATCAGATTACTAAGTCTCATTTGACATGTTGGATATGTTATTGCAGATGTCAGTTGACACAAAAGCTCAGAAATCAAACAAACACGATTTATCAACTGGTATGATGTCTTCATCAAAGCCAGTTTATGTTTTCTTACTTCCATGTTTGTCAGACATAAGTTAAGAGTATAATCAGAACAAAAAAAAATCTTCTGGGAAGTTATTCGATTAGATAATCGTGACCAAAATAATTGATTCGCTCTTGTTTGGATCACACAGCTATTTAAAGGTAATACATCCGTCACAACAACAGTTTACTGTAATGTGTTCATTTACCTGTCGAAACATTACATGTATTTTAAACTAGAATTCATCAGTGAATGGTTACTAAAAACTATCAAAATCCTATGTATTGGGTCATATAATAACTTTTGTTTTTGTTTACATTTATTGTTGTAGTCCTTGCATTTCCTGAGCTATTTATTTCCTCAATTGTATACGAGCCGGCTCAACGTCAGCACTTGAGCTAATTTCACTTATTGAGAATCTTGCCCTATCAATGCTAATTGTTGTGAAACCCAAATTTATATGTTGCATTGCATGCAAAGCATTGCTAATTCACAATATTTACTTTATGAGTAGATGGCACGCCAAGGCGACAATTCAAATTTGATATTGTTCATATGTAATTACACAGATCACAAAATGTTGAGTGTTTTGGTCACACCTACAATATAACAGGCGCATCATGAAACATTGCCCATCACAAAAGAATCACGTGTCTGTCACAGAAGACAGCATGGATTGCCAATCAAAAGAGCTTTTCATGATAAAGAGCTTTTCATGATTCAGATCAGACAGACATTATATCAAGCAATCCTGTTTCCATTCAGCGTGCTAACTGCAATAGTCAGAAATGACACAAATAAATTATAGATTTATACATATTATAATTATGCATGGCATCTGAGTACTAATTTCATCACATTCTTGTGTGTACAAAAGTGTAGCAACAGACACAAAGAGGAAAGGAATTGTTTTAAATAAGTTTACAAATAGAACAAACTTTTACAATGTTTTATTTCTTCTTGCATCCTTGTGGTTGCATTCATTGCATGCCAGGAGCCATTTATTTTCTGATGAGTGCTGGTTTCATCTACAGCAGTTTAAAGCCAATTTTCCCTTTTGAGAATTTTGGTAAATTGTTCCTGAAATTCAAGTTAATCTTTGCACCACATGCAAACTTTCTTTCTTCGGGAACAGTGTTCTGTCAAATTGAACTCTTCCAGGTGCTCCTCTGAAGATCTGGCCATTGTTCAGGCAATCAAAGACATTAAAGATAATGGACTTACAAAATTTACGATTGTTGAACAACTTGAACTTTTGCATTTATTATGTGAATACTAAATTGTATATATACTTTCTGTTTTAAATTGTATTACCAAAATGTCAATTTTTTCAATGTACACCTATCAAGTGTGTGTAATAAATATATATATATATTTACTTTATTAAGTTAATAGCAAGCCAAGGTAACCATTCAAATCTGATATCTTTCTCAAGTGATAACACTGACCAACCTGACAATCAAGGCTTCGCCTTCAATGAACTTTAAAGCATTGCTGATATTGCAGGTTACCAATTTTAAGACTCCAAGGCAAGGTATTTGAGCTTTGCATATAGAACATGGTGTTACATGTGACATTGACTCCAACTACAGTTTTAAAAGAGGATTATCTGTTTCCTAAATGACAAAAAAAGACTAATTGAAGAACCAACGTTTAAGAGATGCATGTGCAGTAGCTTCGTCTGTGCATTGCTAACACTCTCTCAGATCTATGTATTCTGTGTATAGATAAAGAACTCAGCATGCTACGAGATTTTAGTTGTGAAAAAGTTGAAGCGATATTATAACTGATCAATCAACATGTCCTCTCTTTTCTTCTCAAATATACTTTGGCACAACTGAATAGCCAATGAAGCTAGTCACCTAAACAAATATAAATAAAAAAATATTTACAAGGACAAGGTAGGGTAAAAGGCCATACAATTACACTTTGAACACTTTATCAGCAACCCAAGACAATCTCTTTTGTCTGTAGCAAGGGTGCCGGAACAGGGGGAGGACAATTTCCTCTCTTGCGGGGGGGGGGGGGGGGGAGGGCAAGGTTGCCCTTTTGATCTCAAAGAAAAAAACCTGATTAAGCCTTGATTTACAATGAATTTAGGCAATATTGGCATTACATTAAATCTGTGTCGCGCGAATTAGAGTTGCCCTTTCTCGACTGACCACCCCTGCTGCCATTGTTTCCTCTGGCACCCCTGGACTGTGGACATAAATTATTGATATCAGAAAGCTTGTGAATTTAATATGATTTCATTTTTTTTTGTTTCAGAAAATTAACAATGTATTCAGGGATTTAGCCTCACCCACCAGAGAGCAATCTCCTCTTACAGTTAGAGAAAACGTTTTATTTTAGGCCTTGTATGCTAACCTAGAGTTTATAGGCCAATCAAAATAATCACTTTCTAAAATTTGTATAGAAACCAGGTGTCCGACTCAAGGAACCTTACCCTATACCTGGCATGAACAGAGCATCAAGACAGCTGCTATAATCAGGAAAGAGTTAAAGAAATCAAAATGAACATTTACCCCATGTGAAAAGCCTTTACCTACCCAGCACATAGTATACAGTGAATCGTAAGGAACTCATATCAATTAAATCTGCTTTTATTTTCACCAAAAATATTTTACGGCGTTTATCTGATTTCCTGGGAAGCCTGAAGAGCAATATGCAGCGAACACAGTAAGCAGTAACAAATAATTCCATGTAATTACTCCAAACTGCCAAATATATCTAAGAAATTCACTATAGGGCCTGCTGAAAGCCATTGTAAATATTAATTTTCCAGAGGGCAGGTCGGGCACATGATGCAATGGTGTCAGCCTCGAGAGCCCATTCATCTGTCAGAGATGTGATGCCACCAGTGCAGCAAAGGCTGTTTGGCATGTAATTTGTGACTAATTTGTGACAAGTGTGATTTGCTGTTGCAATAATTATAGCATTTGGTATAATACATATCTTGGCATAAAATGATGTATTATTATGAGCAAATGTATGAGAAGACTATGCAAGCACTTTTGCAAATTATTGCATCTTGTCATTAAAATAAGGCTAATTGAAGCAAAAGACTGGATTGATATAACAACTGAGACTGATTACCACTTTGAGTTCATTCAAAGTGCAGATAAGTATAGCAACAGCCACATTTTCATTTCAAAGATGCAACACCAAGTCTGTTTACAAAGTTAAGGTGACTCATGCATGGTACAGTGCACACATTTCTGAGCAGCCTGGTTGCCTAGCAACATAACGTCACGATTGCTTAAGGCCCTGAAGAGGTTGTGACGTTACCATTTTCTACATTTTGTTTCTGACAGCACAAGCTCCAGTAATTTGCCATTTAAACAAAATGTAATGCAGCTAAAAGCATAATTATTTTTTTGTTGAATGCAATATCTAAAGGTTATGGGATCATAAATAAAGTTAAAAAACTATTTTATGAAAATACCTTAAATACCCTTTATTACTGTTTTATTTATCCTTACTTAACATACTGCATAGAAATTTGGGGAAGCGCTGCTGCTGTTTATCTGGACCCTTTATTTAAGATACAAAAAAAATTTATTAGAATTATTTCAAACTCCCATTATTTAGCCCATACAGCTGAATTATTCACTCAGTATTATATTCTTCCTTTATCCAAGTTATATGTTTATCATGTTCTCTTGCTTATGTATAAGATTGACCATAAATTACTCCCGCCATTATTCTCAAATATGTTTTCCTATAATACATCTATACATAGGCACAATACTAGATCATTTAACAACTTCCATACTCCAAGCATGCGCTTAACTACATGTCAGAAATCTTTAAAATTTATGGGTGTTAAAATATGGAATTATTTCATTTCTTTGATCAGTAATTGCCTTGTTTTAAACTCATTTAAAAAAAAGACCAAACTATATTTAAATAATAATAACCTACCCGATTTTCTGTAAACTATTTCCTGTTTTGTTTTTATCACCGGTACACTTCCTGAATATGTTGTCACTTATTATTAAACTTAATGTATGTATATCAAATAATATTAATCCTACAATTTGTTTTTATTTGTAGCCCTAGTCTTTTTGTTTTCTTTTAAAAAAAAAAGAACTTGTTATTGCTGTTCTTGTTCTCCTTAATTGTATAATCAATTTATGTATTGTAATTGGGCAAAATATGTCCACCGGACATCTGCCCCCAGATGTAACTGTTATTTTTATTGTTTCAATACATACATGTATCCTGTTTACATTTGGCACAGTCATGGTACTCCAGTAAAGAAATGACTCGGTGAAAACTTTTTATTTTTCGCCATTTGCTTGAAAGTAACTTTTTAATGATATATGCAAATTTTTAAAAAAATCTGTATGATCGTTTTCTTAAAATTTGATTATTGCCAAAATTGATGCATGCAAAATCTGCAATTAATTAGTGTGCGGCTGCTCTTTGATCTCTCACAGAAAAAAGTATTGTTACCTTTTTCTTCAAGTTTATGGCAAATGTACTGGTGTACATCCATGGGAAGACATTTCTGATGTTTTTGTGTGACCAATGCATATAATGCTTTATTCTGTGGTACATAACCAAAAACTCAATTTAAGACTTTTAAGCAGCCATCAGGCTAAAAATGTCGTTACTATGGCAACCAAACGAGTCGGTGAAATTTTTTTGTTTTTCATTTTTGGAGTGTATAGGTCCCATAGGGTGCCTGTGCAAAATTTTAGAAAAATCTGTATGATCAAACCACCATGCTTGAGTCACCTTAACAAACATTCAGACTGTGATACATATAGACATCAGATATCTTCAAAGTATTATTTCATTTTGCATCCCAATGGTGGTATTCACTATTTATTTTCTTGTAAGCACAGGTTTCATTTGAAGTGGTAGAGCTAATTTTGCATATTGAGAATCTTGGCAAATTGTTGCTGAAACTCATGTTCATCACATGCAGCCAAGCAAATTGTCACCCCAGGGGAACATTTACTTTATTAGGTGAAATGGCAAGCCAAGGCAACAATTTAAATCGGATATCTTTCTTGAGTAGTTACACCAACCAACTTATAACAGAAAGCATATTCAATACACTTTGAAGTAAAAATGTATTCCCTATGTTCCATGGTAATGAACTTTCTAGTTTCCCACATGATAGAACGTCCACAGCTTGGCGATTTACCTGACACTGTAACAGCATGATGATATCACTGAGACTGACTTCAACGAAGGTTTGAAGGTGGATTATCTTTTTCATAATCTGAAGAAAAATGAACCACGCCCAATTGAGCAACTGCAGGACTATGATATAATGGGATTAAACCATAACAGCTTTGTCTGCTCGTTACTTACAAATATAGTGCATTTTACTCTTTTAGAAATATCCTGTCGTGTAAACAAAGCTCTCTTTGATTCACGTTGAGTTAATATACTTTTTTGAGATAAAGATCAAGTGATATCATGTAACATCCATCAACATTTCTTGTTTTGAGGTAATAATTATGATATTAGAAAGGCTGTAAATTTATTTTTCACTGTACTGTTCCCTTAGGGTGATAAGCATTGAAATCACATCTAAAAATATAATTTCTAAGATCAGTCAGGCAAACTCTTTCTGTATTTTCCTGAAATCCAAATAGATTTGGTTTCTGTGAAAACAGTTCTGGAAATGATATTTTTGTATCATTATGCACAGTGTAGGAACATCAATGGCATATAAAAAGTTTTTGGTATAAGTTGCACAAAAGGGAAAGTCTTGTTGCAGATAAGTTAGAAATATACCTATGCTTGTATGCTGATGACACATATAAAATTACAGTAAACAGGTGCCATACTGCTTTTGTGAAGTAACTATATATGCAGATCACAAACACTGATGCTTTTAAGTTCAACGCATGAAAATTGGAATACTTGTAAACGTATGATGGCTAGAAGTGATATGCCAAAAATATGAAATAATTTCATCTTTTGCGAAAGAAAGAAAAAACACAACAGGAAAATAAAAAATAAAATGAGTAAGCTTAATTTGATAGCCACATTCACTTTCTGACAGGAAAACAGCATTTATGGTAGTGAGAACCATTGTCACCACATTGACTTCACTTAGTAGCATGCCTGTGAGTTATTTACGTTCCCTAAACATATGCAAGTAGGTCATGAAATTCATGGCAAACACATTGCAACACCCTAGGCCGTTTCTTTACACTCAAATTGTTTGGAGATTGCTTCGTAAGTGACAACAAATTCCACAGTAAAAAAAAATTCTTGTCTATGCTCCCAAAATATGGAGGATAGATAGAGCCATGCAGAATCATTTCAGCTTTGCTGGCACAGGGCACTGACCAAAGAAGGATTGGGTACACGGAATGTCTCATGACTGGCCATGTACCAAATTTGCTGCTGAAAAAGGCTCACAGATGTTTCAGTATGTGTGCCGTTTGATTTTAAAATTTGATTCTTCTTTGAAATATTAGGGAATTCTCTAGCATTGAAAGTGAGGGTTTACTAGTTGACAAATATTATGTTCATAAGTTTTATCTCATATCACTGTACAAATAAAATGTCAGAATGTTTCACACAGGTTGTTTTCAAGTCCTATATCATGCTATAATTGAGACAGTTGAAGTCATCAATATGTTACACATTTACCTCTTTTGAAAACCTTATACTTACCCTCCGCATATCTACATCTAGAATCTAAGGGGACTCACATTAATTATCTTTATGTTCGATGGTCACTAAAAATATTTTGCGGCATTAGAGTATAACACAACAAGCAATTCCATGTAATAACTACAGACAGCCAAATACACAAAAATAAAGGTTCTTAAATTCACTTTGACCTGCTGAAGACCATTGTAAATATTAATTTGCCAGGGGGGAAGGTAGAGCACATGATGCAATGGTGTCAATCTCAAGAGCCTGTTCATCTGTCAGAGATGCGTTGTCACCAGTGCAGAAAAGGTGATTTGGCAAAATTGTCCTTGATAAAGGTCTTATGAAATAAAATCCTGCATGTACTTATCATGCAAACAGCAATAATTGTCTAACACATGACAACAAAATTAAAGATCAACATATATAGCATCTCAAACAAATTACTGCTTCAATTACATTATTAAGTGTATAAATATGTGTGGTAATAGTAAGTAGATCATTTACAAAGTTAACAAACATTCAGTGCGATACACGGACATCAGACATTTTACAAAAGTGTTCTTTCTTTTAACATCCTAATTGTTGCATTCATTGCATGTCGTTGGCTGTTTTTTTCTTTGTAAGCATTGGTTTCCTTTAAAGTGGTTGAGCTAATTTTGCCTATTGAGAATCTTGGCAAATTGTTGCTGAAACTCAAGATTATCACTGCTTCGCATGCAAATTTTCGCTCCTTGGGAATATTTACTTCATTAGGTTAATAGCAAGCCATATGGCAACAATTTAAACGTGATTTCTTTTGTTCTCATTTTAATTGCATTTAACATAGGCAATATAAGCTACACCTTCAGTGAACTTCATAGCATTGCTGATTATTGTGTTTGACAACTTTCTAGATTCCCTCACGAAACTCGCGCAGCTTGGTAATTGAGCTTTCGTGATGCAGAATAAGACTTTACATCTGCGATTTCTCCACAGATTTCTCCAACTACTGTTTTACAGGTGGAGTGTCTGTTTCAGAATCTGAATAAAAAACTGACTTATTGATGAACGAAAGTTTCAAAAGGATACAACTTTGTCTGGGGATTGCTTAAAAATTTAATCCATAACTCTCCATTAAATATAATCTGTGTGAAAATAAATAATTCAGTATGCAGGGAGATTGTATGCAAGACAAATAGCAAGTGATATTATTGACCTGCCAATTCAAATGTCCAGGCATTCTTTGTCCAATATATTCTAGGCACAAGGTAATGAATAGCCAATGAAGCTCATTCCCTAAACAAATAGAAAGATAAACATATTGTACCAGACAAGGCAACACGGCTATACCATTACAACCATTGGACACTTTGTCAGCAATGTGAGTGCCTTGTGTGATGTGCACGTGTGACACTGATGAACAATACATCTTGTCTATGGCGATGACTTGTTGATATTAGAAAAATAAAAATAAAATTTATTATCATTATTTACTTAGTATGATTTCAATATATTGTCCTTTGACCATTGTCAAAAAAATGCTATTGCCTTAGAATACAATTATTTTGTTGTTTTCTGATGATAACTTTTTCAATGATTTCTACTCAATGGGAAGTTGGTGAATTGTATATATTGAGGGGCTTCGTTATCAGATTACTAAGTCTCATTTGACATGTTGGATATGTTATTGCAGATGTCAGTTGACACAAAAGCTCAGAAATCAAACAAACACGATTTATCACCTGTTATCGTGTCTTCATCAAAGCCAGTTTATATTTTCTTACTGTCATGTTTGTCAGACATAAGTTAAGAGTATAATCAGAACAAAAAAAAATCTTCTGGGAAGTTATTCGATTAGATAATCGTGACCAAAATAATTGATTCGCTCTTGTTTGGATCACACAGCTATTTAAAGGTAATACATCCGTCACAACAACAGTTTACTGTAATGTGTTCATTTACCTGTCGAAACATTACATGTATTTTAAACTAGAATTCATCAGTGAATGGTTACTAAAAACTATCAAAATCCAAGGTACAGGGCCACAAATAAGTTGTTTTTTTTTACCTATTTATTATTACATATTTATTGTTGCAGTCCTTGCATTTCCTGAGCTATTTATTTCCTCAATTGTATAAGAGCTGGAAGAAATTGAGGTATTTTCACTTATTGACATCTTGCCCTATCAATGCTAAGTGTTGTGAAACCCAAGTTAATATGTTGCATTGCATGCAAAGCATTGCTCATTCACAATATTTACTTTATGAGTAGATGGCACGCCAAGGCGACAATTCAAATTTGATATTGTTCATATGTAATTACACAGATCACAAAATGTTGAGTGTTTTGGTCACACCTACAATATAACAGGCGCATCATGACTCATTGCCCATCACAAAAGAATCACGTGTCTGTCACAGAAGACAGCATGGATTGCCAATCAAAAGAGCTTTTCATGATAAAGAGCTTTTCATGATTCAGATCAGACAGACATTATATCAAGCAATCCTGTTTCCATTCAGCGTGCTAACTGCAATAGTCAGAAATGACACAAATAAATTATAGATTTATACATATTATAATTATGCATGGCATCTGAGTACTAATTTCATCACATTCTTGTGTGTACAAAAGTGTAGCAACAGACACAAAGAGGAAAGGAATTGTTTTAAATAAGTTTACAAATAGAACAAACTTTTACAATGTTTTATTTCTTCTTGCATCCTTGTGGTTGCATTCATTGCATGCCAGGAGCCATTTATGTTCTGATGAGTGCCGGTTTCATCTACAGCAGTTTAAAGCCAATTTTCCCTTTTGAGAATTTTGGTAAATTGTTCCTGAAATTCAAGTTAATCTTTGCACCACATGCAAACTTTCTTTCTTCGGGAACAGTGTTCTGTCAAGTTGAACTCTTGCAGGTGCTCGTCTGAAGATCTGGCCATTGTTCAGGCAATCAAAGACATTAAAGATAATGGACTTACAAAATTTACGATTGTTGAACAACTTGAACTTTTGCATTTATTATGTGAATACTAAATTGTATATATACTTTCTGTTTTAAATTGTATTACCAAAATGTCAATTTTTTCAATGTACACCTATCAAGTGTGTGTAATAAATATATATATATATTTACTTTATTAAGTTAATAGCAAGCCAATGTAACAATTCAAATCTGATATCTTTCTCAAGTGATAACACTGACCAACCTGACAATCAAGGCTTCGCCTTCAATGAACTTTAAAGCATTGCTGATATTGCAGGTTACCAATTTTAAGACTCCAAGGCAAGGTATTTGAGCTTTGCATATAGAACATGGTGTTACATGTGACATTGACTCCAACTACAGTTTTAAAAGAGGATTATCTGTTTCCTAAATGACAAAAAAAGACTAATTGAAGAACCAACGTTTAAGAGATACATGTGCAGTAGCTTCGTCTGTGCATTGCTAACACTCTCTCAGATCTATGTATTCTGTGTATAGATAAAGAACTCAGCATGCTACGAGATTTTAGTTGTGAAAAAGTTGAAGCGATATTATAACTGATCAATCAACATGTCCTCTCTTTTCTTCTCAAATATACTTTGGCACAACTGAATAGCCAATGAAGCTAGTCACCTAAACAAATATAAATAAAAAAATATTTACAAGGACAAGGTAGGGTAAAAGGCCATACAATTACACTTTGAACACTTTATCAGCAACCCAAGACAATCTCTTTTGTCTGTAGCAAGGGTGCCGGAACAGGGGGAGGACAATTTCCTCTCTTGCGGGGGGGGGGGGGGGGGGGGGGGGGCAAGGTTGCCCTTTTGATCTCAAAGAAAAAAAAACCTGATTAAGCCTTGATTTACAATGAATTTAGGCAATATTGGCATTACATTAAATCTGTGTCGCGCGAATTAGAGTTGCCCTTTCTCGACTGACCACCCCTGCTGCCATTGTTTCCTCTGGCACCCCTGGACTGTGGACATAAATTATTGATATCAGAAAGCTTGTGAATTTAATTTGATTTCAATTCATCAACCTCAGTAGGGCCATTCTCAAATTTCGGGACAAAATGCCCTGGAAAATGTGGTAACGGAGGGGACTTTTGATGCAAAAAACCTGCATTTTGAGCAATTAAAAAAAATAAAAAAAATATGTAAGTCTTATTTTCAGAAGTACTTCATCTCAGATCAATCGTATTTTTAATTAAATATCGATTTTTTTGTGGTAACGGAGGGGACAGGAATGGTAACGGAGTGGACAGGAACGGTTTGGTTTTCTCTTAATAGTGGTTTCTATTTGGGAGATAAAAAGTTTTGATTGCATTCTATTGAATCCTGTCACCCTCAGCAATATATACATAACATTTCTTTGAAAAGGTATCACTGGTAAGCTCAGTGGGACCAAAAAATGTTCCAATGAAAATTATGCCTTAACTTGTTGAATACCTGTTTAATGAAAATCTGCAAAGCTGTGGTAGCTTGGCGCATGTGCATCTTACGACATTGAGTGGAAATTGCTCATTAAAAACAATAGCTAGCCGAGCTATGCCTTGTAACGGAGGGGACAAAAAAATTAACATAAACTAGTGACACATCTTTTACATGAATTTTAAAATTCAATGAAATGAAACAAGAAAAAAGTTAAATATGATGTATATATTAATTCAAGTCTATATTCTCATAAATCGTGCATAGAAACTTTGGAAATGATGGTACTTTAGGAGGAAAATTAACACTTGATTTTGTCATGTCAGGTCCAGTGACAGGGAAAAACCACTGATTTGGCACGGATTACTGGACACAATGCACCAAAAAAAGGTCTTATAAATGACTTTTTGTTCCAAATGCAGTGGTTCTAAATAGAAATATGAATAACAGATGTGGAGTGACGCTTCAGATATCAATTGCATTCAAATTAATGTCAGGGAACTGGAGTGACGCAAATTTGAGAATGACCCAGTATCAATATACTCTCCAATGCTATAGGATCAAACAAACGCAGGACAGGGTATCAAATAATAAAATTGTACCACTGAACATTTCATTAAATCTAACAACCAGTTGCACCACAACCAAAGAATGGAATATAAACTTAACGAAAAATTACATTATCAGAATACTGGCCTGAGCTGTATTGGCCATTATGAGACAATAGATAGACTATTCACAACCAACATAAAATTTCTTCAGCAGTTTCTGGTTTGGTCTGCATGGATTGGTTGGCTCACACCAAATTGACATACATGTGCAGTGTTTGGCATCACCACATGTCTATTTCTTCAAATTTGAAATATCCCTTCTAAAAAGACCAATTTAAACTTTCTGTTTCGCAAAGGTGCTTCACTGGTAACAAAATTTGAAACAGGAGTAATAACTCTCTTTTGATATCATTGATCACATTACTTTCCATTTCAAGAAGACAATACAAATCTATGCTTATAAGTACATCATTCTTAAATACTCATCAGCTGCAGCTGTGGGATTCATCTTCTAACAAATATCCTCATTGGAGATCGGCCAAGCATTTCCACAAATTTAAAAACAAAATCGATGCGATGATACAATAAGTCATTGGCTGCATTTAATAATGAAGAAATATTGGATGCATACACCGACAAGCTCAGGTTGCATAGATCTGTGAAGTCACCATCCTCCTCACGCAGGGATAGTTGACACTACCCCTGCTCTCAAGCCCAGTCTGAGAGCGAAGTCTCATTAAAATTGATCTACTTACATATTTAAGTGACAACCAATCAGGAACTGTTCTGGGATAACCAGAATATTTTCTAAGTAATTTTATTTTCTAAACCTAACACAAGGTGGCTTTAAATCAATCTAAAATCAACTCATCTTCCACCTAGTGTCCTTTTTTAATAACTTTAACCAACAACACTTTTGAATGTGTTTCACACTTTAATATGGCCTTTTATAAGAATTTCCTGCATATTTCAATCTGTGCATAGCAACTGACAAATGAACACTGAAACCTGAATTCTTTATCTGCAAACCATTTTAACCGAAAATCTGGAAATTCTGGAAATATCAATCTTTTCTGAAGGCTTTTACTGTGTGAGTACATTTTCAATTATCTTTATAAATACCTTTATTGATTCATACTATTGCTGTGATGAGAACTTAGATACTTTTTGTAAATAGTATGAGAAATTAATTAGACTTTTCTGCTACAATTATTTAGTCATTTTCATACATTTTGATGAGTTTGAACTTTATTTAAATTTGTGAGTTCACTTAATTTAATCATTGATCTGAACTTTGGTACTTTTGTAAATTCCTACTTTAATACTTTTGCCTACTTTGATGTTTTGATATATGGTTATATTATTATATTGTTTAGATATCTTATTAGTTTACAATTTCTCTGCAGGATATTTTACTGCTAGTTACCCCTGTAAATCTGGTGCTGGTCCAAGGCCTAAGAGGGCACAAATTGTAAGTTGTATAAAACTGTGTGTTATATTACAATGTATTTTTACTTTGATTATTTACTGAACTTTGATTATTTGCTGAACTTATATGTGTTCCCTTTTCTGACATTGATGTTTTTCTTTTTGTAGGGAACTTCGTTTATGATTTGAGTGTGACAATAAATGGTCATTCAATTCATACAAGTGTCGATTGTCATATTCCTTGGGTCCCAGTACAGTTCCAATTTTGTGATGTCTGGAGGAGCTCCAATTTCGTGATGTCTGGAGGAGTTTTCAATATCATGATGTCTGGAGGAGTTCCTATTTCGTGAAGCTGGGAGGAATTTCATCTTCGTGTGGAGTCAGCAATTTCAATTCGGGAGGCATTGAGTTTGTCGCGAAGCCTACTGCGGTTCCAACACTTGAAGTTCTTCAATGACTGTTCCATTTGCACTGATCTGAAGGTACTGTTTAATGATGGCTACTCCAGAAGAACAAATTCAGAAGCTTAAGTCTGCTCGTTCTACTGCCAAAAGCAAAGTAACTTCTTCGTCAAAAAAGCTTCAAAATGAAATTTTGGCTGAAAGTAACTTCTTCCAGTTGGATAATACGCTTTCCATTCTTGAGAGAAATATGTCAAGCTTTGAAGATGCACATGCTGATTATTGTGCATTTATTGACTGTAATGAAGCGCTAGACAATCACAAAACTGTAAATGGCATGGACTTAGAGGCCTACTTTGATGATGTTGAGAAGACTTATAATGATGCCAAAGTTGCTTACGTGAAGCTGAAGACTGCTCGAGAGACTGAGCAGAAGGAGCAGTTTAATCAACAGTTCGCAATGGATGTTAAAAGTCGTTTGAGCATGATCAACAGCATTTGCAGTGACGTCCAATCTTTGTTTAGCAATAACTCTTATGATCTTCACACAGTCACTTGTTACAAAAATGATGTTGCATCGTTGATTGATGAACTCTCGGCATGTTGTCCAATATATGCAAGTTTGATAACAAGGTCGTTGATGTCGATGAAATTAATGATGCTGTATGCAAAGGTGCTGACGTCAAACGTAAATGTGAAATTGCACTTTGCACTTTGAGAGCTAGCCAACCGCAGCATAAATCATCCTTGGAATCTTCTGTCAGTGATTCTTTTGTGTCTCAACAAGATGTTTCGAGTTGTAAATCTGAGCAAACTGATTTAAAAACTACAGTGACTTTTTCTTCAAGCTCAGGCACACCTACCAGTGGGTTACAGTCCAGTACTACCCCCTCTACAGTAACTGCTGGTGGTACTTTCCGTGAAAATAACCTCTTGAGCTCTACCTCTCATGATGTCGCATCGTCTGTAACATTGTCTGCTTCTACCCCATCATTTCGCCCCTCGACGTATCCTTATTCCAGGCAGGCAACTGAACGATCCTTCGGAAGAGGCGTCCGGCTTGAAAGAATTTCCCTTCCAAAGTTCGACGGAACCAGGTCTGAATGGCCTGAATTCAAGGCAGTATGGCGTGAACTGGCTGAATCCAGTATTGAGAGTCCGTCCGCTTTGGCTTATGAGTTGAAGCGCAGCTTGGTAAGAGAAGCTCACAAACATGTCAAAAATATCTATATCACCAAGCCAGGTGCATACCACTTGATGTGGCAGAGACTTTCTGAAGTGTACGATGACACTACTGCCTGTGTTCAATCAGCATTGGACTCTCTTAGTAAACTGAAGCATGTCAAAGAAGACGATTACAGAGGTGTTGTTAGATTTGTTGACTGTGTTGAATGTGTCCATGCTCAGTTAGAGGAGCTTGGTCAATTGAATGTTGTGTCAATGCTTGATGTTGATAAAATTTCTGAACTCTTGCCAACAAACATTAGACTTTTGTGGATACATTTGTACAGCAATTTGAGTGTTGGTGAAAAACTGCACCCCTTTGATGCCTTTATGAAGTTTTTGTTGGACGAGAGAACTGCCTTTTCCCGACTCGCTGAAAGTGGTAGAAAAGTTGAAACTTCTAAAAGTAGCTCTCACCATGGTGCTGTTACGAAGAACAGCAAATCTTCCTGTGTGATTCATTCTGATGGTGGACACCAAACTTCTGAATGCCGTGACTTCATAAAACTTTCTCTTGATGATAAATATGATGCCTTGAGAAAGGTTCATGCTTGTTTTAAATGTTTCGAGTTACACAGGCGGGATACATGCAGCAACAAGGACGAATGTGAACATTGCGGAAAAGACAACCACCATAATCTACTGTGTAAATCCAAGGAGTCTGATCCCACTAAGGAGTCGTGTGTGAGTGAAGCAGACTCAAATGCGACTGACGTTGTAGCTGGTGTAAACAGTGTTGCCCATGATCATTCTGTTCAGCCTCTTTATGCGATACAGCAAGCTCTTGTGGTTGACAGTGGCAAGTGGGCCTCCGTTTTCTTTGACAATGGGTCTAGTACTAGTTTCATTAGCCATCAAGCTGCAGTGAGGTTGAATGCCAAGGTTCTCGGGAGATACACTTTAAATGTTACAACCATGGGAAATGTGTGTAAAGAATATAATACAAAACTGTATGAGTTTTCACTGCGTACTGACACTGGTAAAGTTGTAGCAATTCATGCATTCGGCATGGATCAGATTACTGGTTCTGTTGTCAAACTTGATTTGAAATGTCTGAATGAATTGTTCCCTGAATTTGATGTGTCGATATTACAACGTAGATCTCCTCATATTGATGTATTGTTAGGCTCTGATTATTTTGGGTTACATCCTAAGCAGGAGATTGCTTCAGCTGGAAGTCACCTAAGCATCATGAAGGGTGATTTGGGTGTTTGTCTGCAGGGAAGTCATCCAAAACTGTCTGCTGGGAAGTCTTCTGACTCCAACTTTGCTGCAACACTCCATGGTTCTCGAGTTAGTGGGGTTAGCAACTTCACACAGTGTCATCCAGTTCTGGGTGGACCATCCATTGTTCCAGCAGTGTGCAATTTGGCCAAGATGGAGGATCCAGATGAGCTGAACTTTGTTGATGGCGAAGGAATGACCACTGGGCCCGAGATGGTGCCGAGACAGAGAGACCTCAAGTGTGATGTCATACAAAGCCACTGGACTGCGAGAGATCCCCAGTTGGCCGACCCTGGACCATTGAAAAGCAATTATGCTACTAGCCTCTCCATATTCTCTTCCACTGTATCAATGCTCTTCAGTGATCCCGCGTGGAATCTGCTGCAAACAAAGCAATTACAAGACATGATGAACAGGAGACTTGATTGTAAACTGCCTGAACTGCCTGAAAATGAAATGCAGTCAAATGGTGACTGTGAGTGCATCTCATCTGCTGATTGCCCTTCTATTCCGATGCTTCTGGGAGCTGATCTTTCTTGTCAAGCATGTGGCGCAGCCTATATTCCTGTTGAGGACAAGTTAGTCCCTCTGCATCATTCTCCGAAGATTGGTCCAAACTTCTGCACTTCTGATGTTCCTGATTTATTATCTTTCAATGTTGACATGTTGCTGGATACTGGTACATGTGATGATGATCTTCGATCTACTGATAATCCTGAGTCCTTTTGTTCTTCAAGCCAAGTGGGAGACATGGGCAAGAAGGCTGGGATGGAATGCTGTTCATCCTTCTGAGTTTTCGACTGTTTTGGAAATTGCTGATGGTTTACCGATATGAATGTATTCTGTACTGACTTGCCTTGCTTGTGCCAAATGATTTGTAATTTTGTAATTCACATTGTGCTTTAATATGTATGTTTTCTCTGAAATTACACCTGTATGTACTGTATTGAATTTTTGTATGTTGTAACTTGTATATAATACAAACTGTTCTGTCTTATGTTTTCAATCTCATCACAGCAACCCTCATCCTCCCGATGTTCTGGGATAACCAGAATTTTTTCTAAGTAATTTTATTTTCTAAACCTAACACAAGGTGGCTTTAAATCAATCTAAAATCAACTCATCTTCCACCTAGTGTCCTTTTTTAATAACTTTAACCAACAACACTTTTGAATGTGTTTCACACTTTAATATGGCCTTTTATTAGAATTTCCTGCATATTTCAATCTGTGCATAGCAACTGACAAGTGAACACTGAAACTTGAATTCTTTATCTGCAAACCATTTTAACTGAAAATCTGGAAATTCTGGAAATATTAATCTTTTCTGAAGGCTTTTACTGTGTGAGTACATTTTCAATTATCTTTATAAATACCTTTATTGATTCATACTATTGCTGTGATGAGAACTAATATGAGAAATTAATTAGAATTTTCTGCTACAATTATTTTGTCATTTTCATACATTTTGATGAGTTTGAACTTTATTTAAATTTGTGAGTTTACTTAATTTAATCATTGATCTGAACTTTGGTTCTTTTGTAAATTCCTACTTTAATACTTTTGCCTACTTTGATGTTTTGATATATGGTTATATTATTATATTGTTTAGATATCTTATTAGTTTACAATTTCTCTGCAGGATATTTTACTGCTAGTTACCCCTGTAAATCTGGTGCTGGTCCAAGGCACAAATTGTAAGTTGTATAAAACTGTTATATTACAATGTATTTTTACTTTGATTATTTACTGAACTTTGATTATTTGCTGAACTTATATGTGTTCCCTTTTCTGACATTGATGTTTTTCTTTTTGTAGGGAACTTCGTTTATGATTTGAGTGTGACAATAAATGGTCATTCAATTCATACAAGTGTCGATTGTCATATTCCTTGGGTCCCAGTACAGGAACCTTTTCAGATTTTTGTCGTGAGCTTGTTGTGACAAAACTTGTGCAACTGAGACTGGGCCCACAAGAAGATTATTATTAACTGTGAAAAATATGCCATTTTTGAAATATAATGAAACCATGTTTTGTGCAAACCGTGAAAACCATTGTTCACATTCTTCATGTCTTATCAACAGTTGATTTTGCAATATCTATCCAAGAGAGGGAGTCTTTGCACAGTACCTGATGTAGACAGAGGATACCATGTATATCTATCCATCTATCAATCTATCTATCTGTCTATATATCTATCTACCTATCTATCTATCCATTCATCTATCCATCTATCTATCTATCTATCTATCTATCCATATATCTATCTATCCATCTATCCATCTATCCAAAAAGTATCCATATATCTATCTATTTATCTATCTATCTATCTATCTATCAGTTCCTTGTATCAGAACAGGAGTAAGCAGGTAACTCTGTGCCTACATTTTTAACTCCCTCCTTACCTACATGTTAGAGATTGGAATGAAATAAATCTATCTATCGACCTATCGACCTACCTATCTATCTGTCTAACTAGCTATCCGTCTATCCATATATCTATCTATTTATCTATCAGTTCCTTGTATTAGAACAGGAGTAAGCAGGTAACTCTGTGCCTACATTTTGACCAGGCTAAATGAGCTGGTCACTACAATCCCCGGCCAGGTTTGCTTGGTGGACAGCTTCCCCCCCCCCCTCTAACTATTTATGAGAGAATTTTCAATTTCAGTTTGTTTAGGCTGGCAGAATTACGAAACAGTTATCTGATTTATTACAGTCACCATTCCTAACCACAAACATTGGCTCACACATTGCCCAGCTCAAACATTTGTCAACGTTCAGAAATTTCATAGTTGTAATCCAGATTCTAATTGGACAGGCCATTTTATCATAGCCTTCCAGAGCCTCCTGCATACCTCTCAGTGCCTCGATCTACGGCGCCGGATGCATAGGGGAACGAGGGGCAAAACGGGCCGCCTAACTTCGAAGGCTCGCTGCACGAAGGTGGTATATCATGCGAATGCCAAATAAGGTCTGATCCATGAAGAAGTACCAATACCACTTGCTCCAGCACAGAAAAGTGCTTTTTTAATAGTTCCAATTCAAATTTTCCCCTATTTTCAAAAATGCAACATTATCCCGTTTTGCCCCATGCTTGGGGCAAAATGGAATTTCATATGTGGCAAAATGGGAAGAAATAAAGTTGCAAAAGTTCTGCAATAAATCAGCTGTTTTGATAATAGCCTAACTAAAAAGCATGTTGACAAACAAAAATGCATTAATTCATGTCATTGCAATGTGAGAATATTGTAGAATACTAAGAGTAAACATAGCAATAAATTATGAAATCAAAATCTCAATAAAGGATGCAATCATAGCTTGGAAATGATGCTAGTAATTCTGCATTCTATGTAATTATTTGACAAATTATTTAACCATAAACATTAGGTTACAAAAGAAACAAAAATTAGTTAAATTTTGTGGAAATGTGACATTTTTATGAATATTCACGTAACTCTGATTTCTGAGTTTTCTTAAAAATTTAACAATTTAAACTGGTATTGGATTTGACTATGCTATTTGAAAGGCAGTTACATTCGTTTAAGGTTTCAACAATACAGGGTTTTACCACTAAACCTAAATCGTCAAGGTATTACTGATGACATGGATTAGATCCACAAATCTCTTGTGATTTTTTCAAATTTTGCCTGTTATATGACCAGAAAGTGTATCAAATGTCTCAAATGTCATGGTTGAATTGACCCTATATCAAGCTTCAACCTTTTCTAGGCTGGGATTGCTTTTTTGAGCTTCCCATTTTGCCCCTGCAGGAGGACTCCATATTGCCCCAACCATGCAGGGTAAATTAAAAATGACCTACTTACACATGACTAAGCACCAGACTAGATTTTTTTGCTTAATATACATGCTTAGTAGTCCTCTAATAACACTGACTATGAATTATTTGGCTGGGAATGTCATTGGAGGTATTACACCATTTCCAGTAATTATGATTTTTTTAAGGAAATCGATCAAAAACTTTAAATTAACATAGCTGCATACCTGTAACGTTTTCATTAACGAAACTTTCAGGAAAAGTTGGTCATATATCCTATTTTATTTTCCAACCGAAAAATGAGAAGGCAGGTCAAAACCTTCCGAGAAAACTTAAAAAACCATTTTGCCCCGCCGCTCCGTTTTGCCCCTCGTTCCCCTAATTGGCAAGCTGCCAATCTTCAATGAAACATGGTGCATGTGGTCAGGGTAGGTTCACAAGCCTACACTGAGAGGTGAGGATGGAAGTCACCGCCCTCCCACCACACTTGTAGAGCGCTTTCAGTCTTTGACTGAAGTTTAGCCTTTATGACACAAAGCCCCAATACAAGACCTTTGAACTGTTTCAATAATCAGTTACAGAGTATTCCATACACAAAAATCAAGATTAGGTTTTGCTTGCCTGGAGCTTTCAACAATCTCTCATGGTCTTCTCCAGACAAGCAAAAAGTACTGTTAGATCTTTGTGTATTGAATACTCTATAACTATTAACCAATCAATATTAACCCCCAAAGATCAGGATCAATACTCCATGGATGTTTCACGATGTTTTACATGATTCAGAAGGGTAATAGAAATTATCAGAATATTCCTTGAAATTTGATCAGAACCATGAACCATGAAACATCATGATGATCACAACACATTTAAGATTGATCACCATTCTCTACATTTTGGCATTGTTACATTAAATTTTTAGAACCACACATTAAATTCTCAGAGTTGCCCAAATATTACATCATTATTTCATAGTGTTTTACATAGTTACAGGTATGAAAATTACAGGCCTTAAGGTGGCTCGATACTCATGAACTTTCCAAGATAGGATTTCTTAAAAATACTTTAAAATGATCCAAAATATAGTTTGTAGCAAGGATATATAAACGAAAGTGGTCGCTACCAGCCTTTCTTTCAAAATATTTGAGGTTATGTAAAAGAAAGTCAGTCCACACAAACCTAAAAAACTCAATTTTTTTCGTGAATTGTTTACTGTGAAGTTTTCCATGCCATTCAGTGGCCATTCGTGCTATGTTAATAAATGAAGCATGGAATTAAAGAGGACAGTTTTTTGGAAAAGATAATGACAGTTTCAGAAAGATATATTTAATTTAAAGGGATTTCCAAGGGGCTCAGAATAAAAGTTTCGATTTTGAAAATTTAAACTTTTTTATAAAACATAGTGCTAAAAAAAATTGACGAGATAGGATTTTGTATTTCTTTGTCATTTACTTCCAAAAGTAGTGGGGAACAATACGATGATACAGACAATCCTTCCTACCACACTTGAAATTGATATACAAATTTATTTATATCACAAAGTCATTTTCGAGAAATTAGACCTTCTTTCCGAAAATCACCTGTAAAAAAATTCTATTATGAGTATTAGGCTGAAACTCCGGTTGTATGTCGTCCTCTTCATAGCGCTAATGCTCCAAACGAGAAGTCTCTAACCCAAATAGAAGTGGCGCAAATCGCAATGAAGCGGCCAACGCATGCAATTATCAGAATTGAAAAAAAGATGACAGCAGAGCCCTGCTGCTGTGGTTAGGTTACGATAGATAGGGCCTGCCTGGCTCTGCATGAATGTGCACTTACTACCACTTTGCACGAGTAGAGAGCCACCTTAAACAAAGAAAGATAGCATCACAGGCTCATGCCTATGGAACACCACATAACAGGTACAGATCTCCATTTTTTGATACCCTTCAAAACATCCTCAAAAAGGGTTGTAAACTAGCAATGCCGAGAAATGAATTACCAGCTGATTACGACTGGGCCTACACTTCAGGGAGTTGTCAACCGAAAAGTTTTTCTTGTATACCGTAATAATATGTAGATGGCAATGCCATAGATTCGCGCAGCTCAAATTAACTGTTCTTATTTTGAAAACATGTTATAGTATACAAAAATTGACTGAATTCGAGGGCATTAGTCAAATCTATTTCCCTCGAGGGTGTGTAAGTGAAAACTATTTCACGAGGCCAAAGGCCGAGGGAAATAGTTTTCCTTTCACACACGAGAGGGAAATAGATTTGACTAATGCCCAAGATAATCAGTCTATATTTGTTTTATTATACCGAATAGATAAGCAGACGCATAGCCTACATAGCACTATTATTACTAGTTTTGATGAGTTTTTTTTGGTCTTTACTAATTAATGCCCTGATTTTATTTTCCTGCAATATTGCAAATGTATGGAACATTTTGAAAGAAAAATGTTGAAAAAAAAACATTTAGAAAAAACAAACTTCGGAAAAAAAAATTTTAGAAAAAAAAAATTTGAAAAAATTAAGACAAAAAAAATTGGCAAAAAAAAACTTCGGAAAAAAAAAAATTTCGGAAAAAAAAAAATTTTGGATGGCAATAGTCCTGGTCAATATACTAAAATAATGACTGACATGACATTGTGACCAGCTCTCAGCCAATGACAGCTCTGCTTTCATGGTGGATGTATAATAATGATAAACAAGAACACAATCAGTTGGGCCTAAATTAATTGATGCTATAGTCTGGCAGCCAAAGCTGATTTTCTGGCTGAACCCTGCACCGATCGATAAAGTTTTTTTCTCAGTGGAATCCATGTCCAGAGACCCCCTAGAAAACATTTTTGGCGGGTACCCATGTAGTACCCTTGGGGAAACTGAGAAATCCAAGATGGCCGCCGAGGCATCCGAAATTGCTCGGAATGGGACAATTTCAAAACTATTTGACCTAGAATCAAATGTGATACCTCTTTTTCAGTCAAACATGGTGTAGGGAATCCATTTCTGGGGCTATTTTGGCAATTCGGGGTGATCCAAAGGTCAAAGAGTGCAATTCGTGTCATAAATTGAAAAAAGTTAAATTCACCGAAGAGATATGGGAAATGTTGACAAAGTCTTTGTGACAGTTGATTCCACTTCCTTAAACAATCCCAGAAACATACATGTTGGATGACAGTGTTGTATCCTCAAGCATTCTGGGAAATTCAAGATGGCCACCAAGATGGCAGAGGGTGATATGTCATCAAAACGTTCTTAGTATTGCATGTACAATCATAAGTAACATGTCTATTTCAGCTATTTCCTACATGAGGAATCCACTTTTGAGCTGTTTTTGTCAATTGGAGGTGATTAGAAGCTCAAAGAATCCATTCAATGGCATTATATATGAATAATTAAATTTTCATACGGCTGTTTGTACCAATAGACATTCATTCCTAATTGTCATTAGCGAAACCTCATACTTGATGAATGATCAAAGTAAAAACAAGATGGGATGATGTAACTGGCATAGACAATGGCTCATGCATTTGGTAAACTATTGCACACATGCACATTTTGGTGTCCTACATAGCATTTTATGAGTTTGTGGAGCACAGTGAAACCCTTAAAACATCAATGATCAATCCTAATAATTGTACACTTTATAATTAGAAAAATGAGATGAAGAAACCTTTAGATTCTCTGGGTTACCCAAGATATATCAAAGCAAAGGTAATGTTGCCCTGCTCCTCACCGATGACCCCTTCAGTTATTTGGATCAGCACTGTAAAGTGTTGGTTTTCAGGAAAGGAAATAATATACTGACCATTTGGTTGAAAACTCTATATTTGGTGACATAACATCTGATGGCTTTTTAGATCTCAGGATAAAACCAGCCTCACATCCAGCAAACTATATGTGTATGAATAGGTGCCTGGCTCTTCAAATATGACTGGGTGAACTGCAATGCACCTAACCAAAAGAAAGTGAAGGGACACTACACTCTGCATTGTATCAATCTCCTCCATAGAACATGTCATTGTGTGTTTTTCCAAGCATATCCAATATTGTGGAACAGTTTGCAACACCTTCTTGCTAAAGAACTGTTATGAGCCATCCAATGGAGCTAAAGTATACGAGTGGCTCCACAACTCATGAAGGATCACTGAAACTGCAGTAATCGGGTATCCCATATTTGTTTTATCAAATGGTTTGTTAAGTTGCAAGTTGCACTGCATTCTGACCAATATCAGGCTGGTTAGAAAATGTGTTGATGACCCTGAGATATTTATAAATTATTTGCAAAAGCTAATTTGCTGTGCTATAACAGAGAGAGCTACTGGAGGGTTCATGTATTTATATTCGTTTAAGACTGCTAAGAAAATCAGAAGCCATTTGTACTATATAGTACATACACCTCAAAAATTCTCTTAAAGTTGTTCACAAGTTTTAGTGTTATTGGACGAGATACCATGCTCCTATAGCTAAAAGCAAGTAGACTCAGGACCAAAGCAATGTTATTTCAACAAGATTCTAAAGGGATTCAGCTGTTTTTTTTAAAATCCAAATTGTGAAAAAAGATGAGGTTCTTGGAGCCTTGTGCATTATATTATAACCAATCAAGGAGAGGTGTACAACCTAGCAGGACTGATAACAGGGACAATAACTTTCCTCTAATCTCTCAAGTATGTATATATATATATATCGTATTAATCACTATCGTCTGCAGTTGGTCCAAAATTGCACATTAGATAATTAAAATATAGGCCTATCACACCATTTGTGGATCATGCCATTCTAATTGTTCAATGTAATTTTAGACAATTCGTGGTCAATCAAACTGTAGTTTTGAGTTTTGAGCAGTGCGGCCTGTGAGTTTATAATGTCATCCTGATGCCTATGAAGTCACTCAACTGTTATCGAATTTTGAGGTTTCATCCAAAATCTCTCTGTAACTCAGCTTATCCGTTTCTTGCTTTGAAAATTATACTTTGAGAATTAACCAAATACGAAGAACTTAAGAGGGTCATTTGATGAGTGAAAATCACATAACATTAAATCTTATTTTGATATACATTGGATCATCTGGGAAATCTGCAGTTTTTCATAGAAATTTTACAGTACATATGAGAAAATTTACATTTTGATTAATCTATTTAGTGTTTCACTGTGCTCCAAAAACAATCTTTACTATGCATAAAAGGCTGGGACTATGTGAGACAACAAATGTCTGAGCAATATTTGCCAAACATGTGAGACATTGAATATATGTTAGTTGTCTTATCCCACCTTGTTTATGCTTTTGTTATTTTATCCAGCATAAGTTATTACTAAAGACAAATAGGATTGAATCAAACACCTATTGGTACAAACAGCCGTATGAAAATGTATTTATTTATACATAATACATTTGAATAGATTCTTTGAGCTTCTAATCACCTCCAATTGACAAAAACACCTCAAAAATGGATTCCTCATGTAGGAATTAGCTGAAATAGTTGGGTCACTTTTGCCTGTACATGCAATACTAAGAATGTTGTGATGCCTGATCTATAACTGGGCCATCTTGGTGGCCATCTTGAATTTCCCAGAATGCTTGAGGATATAACACTGTCACCCAACATATATGTTCTTGGAATTGTTTAAGGAAGTGGAATCAACTGTCACAAAGACTTTGTCAACATCTCCCACAACTCTTTGGTGAATTTAACTTTTTTTGATTTATGACACGAATTGCACTCTTTGACCTTTGGGTCACCCCGAATTGCCAAACTAACCCCAGAAATGGATTCACTACACTAGGTTTGACTGAAAATGAGGTATCACATTTGATTCTAGGTCAAATAGTTTTGAAGTTCTCCCATTCCGAGCAATTTCGGATGTCTCGGCGGCCATCTTGGATTTCTCAATTTCCCCAAGGGTACCACATGGGTACCCGCCAAAAATGTTTTCTAGGGGGTCTCAGGACATGGATTCAACTGAGAAAAAAACTTTATCGAACGGTGCAGGGTGTACCCCTCTGGCTGCCAGACTACTATTTAAGTACAGTAATAGCAATCAGCTTTTAAACTTCACACCTCAAATAAACTTCACACATCACTGCTCACAAGCAGGCTGCTGATAGTTCAGTCATTTTCCCTGGGTGTGGCACTGCTAGCATGATGCTACAACGGTGGCGACACCTGTCAGCAAAATAAGCTTTTTTCATGCAGACGACATAAATGAGCATAAAAATGAAGTTTTCAAAACAGGATAGGATAGTTGAGAACCAAATGGAATTTTTCAGACACTACTGCAGTATTGCAAGAGAAATTCAGGGATGTTTACTTTTACCGAAACTAACTGTTTAATCAGGGAGAAACTCCATGGCAGGTACAGGCTGTCCTTCATTCTCACTCCACTGACAGATTCAAAACTTTTATGAGTTATTGTTACGCTAAGTTCGCTGACACGACGGGCGGTGAAGCCGCCCATCGCTGCGCGAATAATATGAAGTCATGGATACATTTTGAAAAAATGCGAGATAGCCTTTTAATTCTTTCAATAACAGGAAGAAAGAAGAACATCATAATTGATACTTTCGAAACAACACCTGCCAAAAATTTGTTTGTCTGCCATAACTGACAATAACTATCGAATAAGTCAATATTGAAGGGTTTCGTTATCAGCTGAGCGCTAAGTCACAGATAAACCTTATTTGATATGCTGGTTTCATTATTGTTGATGTCAGAAGACACTGAAGCTCAGCAAACACAATTGAATGCTGGAGTTTATCCCTATTACATGGTATTATTTCTTGGTCAAAGCCGGTTTATGTGTTCTTAATGTCATGTTTGTCAGACATTAAAAGAAAGGTAAGAGTATAATCAGAATAAAACCAATCTGTTTGGAAGTTACTTTGTTAAGATAATCATGAGCTAAATAAGTAATTAGCTCTTGACAGGATCAAAAAGTCAATGATTAATTCCAAACCACCAACACATTTGCTGACAATTAATAATTATCCATCCAATAACTATGTATCCTTCAATTTTTTTTCATAGACTGAAAGCTTGATGTCATGCTGAGACTCAGTGGCTATTGGTCTGTTGAGGTGTGAGTAGAAAAACTGTATGTCATGCTAGGCTTTTTTGGTGATGTCAAGCTATATGAACATTCTCATTGGTCGGGAGAGTCAGCTGCATGACATCAAGCAGTTGCTCTTAAATTGTACTAAATTAACATTGTGAAGGCTCCAGTGTCATCATTATCATTTAATCAATGGAGTACATGGATACTCAAATCATGCCATGTGATGCCAGGGTGGCTTGATTTGAGAAGTAAAAGAGGTGTTTTATAATATGTAACAGAGAACATCTGATCCCAATATCTATCCTCAAGATGCATCAACTGAATGCATGTCACTCAGCTGGGGAAGGACTTTAGTGAAAAGCCGTAAAACACTAAAACACAAACAAGTCTTTCACTAAATCTTACAGCTGGTCGAATCCAAGCTAGAAGGTCAATGCAGTGTATTGCCATGCTCAATCACCAGGAACCCGAAACGATAACTGAAACCTGACCAACTGTTTGGATACCCAGGTGCAATGAATAACAAAAACCAACAAAATTCCAATGACATGAAACTGTTAAGGATTTTCTTTGACTGTTTGTTGTTGCTAATTATACCAGCCAATCTGATTCGCTTGGCAGCATGTTGTCATGCTCTTCAGCTGCGCATCACACAGAGCTGCCAGACCAATAGCTATCCTTAAACAGCATGACCTCATGCTGTCGGTCTGTGGAAAAAAAATTGAAGGATACATACAGTTGCTCTCGAAAGTAAGTACACCCCTGAAGGATTATTGCATTTGGCTCATTAATTAATATCTTGTCATGATTATCCTCTCGTTTTTGCAATAAAGTGTATCTCTTTGAAGTCTTACATAATATGTTATTTGGATTTCTTGAAATATCAAGGTCATTTTGACCTTTGACCTCAAATGAAAAAATAGCCCATTGCAAAAGTAAGTACACCCTCACAATAGTTGGCCTTTTTATCGCTTCATTCCCTCTGTTTTGGTGTATCTGCTCTTACCTTGCAACCCTAAAATGTTTGTTGTTCCGCCTGGTTGATTTTGACACCTTTATTTAAACCTCCATCCTCCTTAGCAGTACTTAACAATTGATTATCCTTGAATTTGCCAAATCAAGTCATTACGGTGTGGTTGATGGGTCAGTCACCATGCCAAAAACTTAGGAAAAGTCTAAAAGGCTAAGAAATACTATTATTTACACCTACAAAGACAAATTTGAATATGTAAGAATATTTCTGTACAGCTAGGGGTTCACATATCTACTGTCAGGAAGTTTTATTCAAATGGTAGGAGCAAAAATACACAAAATCATCAAGCAGGATGGGAATACCAACAAAGGTGTCTTGCAGGACATCCAAGAAATTAATGCAGAAAGCAGCAAAATACCCTCTGGCTACATCCAAAGAATTACGAGAGCAACTGATATGGTCTGGAATACATGTCTACACGTTGACGACGTGGAGGCATTTGAATGAAGAAGGCCTCATTGCCAGAACGCCCAGAAACAAGCCCGTGCTGATGACAAAACACAAGGAAGCAGGCCTACACTTTGCCCAGAAGCATTTTGATTAACTAGAAGACTTTTTTGGCTGATATTCTTTGGATATATGATCATAAAATTGAATTCTAAGGTCAGATGAACAACCAATGTATTTGCTGCAATGGGAACACAGCTTTCCAAGAGGAGAACCTGGTGCCAAAATTGAAGCATGAAGGTGGGAATATCATGCAGAGTGGGTTTTTTGCCTCATCAGAAACTGGAAAACTGGTTCATGTAGAATGAATCATTAATTTAAAGCTCTATTATGAAATCCTAGGAGATAATGTTGCCCAATTGCTGAAGTATAGCTTGGTTTAACCTGTCTTGGGTGTTCCAGCAGGACAACAATCACAAACACACAAGCATGGCAACTAAATTCTTAATAAATTAAAATAAATACAAGCTTTTGGAATGATCTAGCCCAATCCCAGATGTGAATCCTATTGAGATGTTGTGGTTTGACAATAAAAAATGGGAAATTTCATGGAATCTCCCGGACATTCAGTGGTGACACAGTTTTACATGTAGGCATGGCCGCAAGTTCCAGTGCAAAGATGTTAGAACCTTATTCAATGGTAAAGGGAGCAACTACAAGCTATTTTGGCCACCCACTTAGGAAACACAAGGTATCGACTGCCTGAAATTAGAAGGGTGTACTTACTTTTGCAATGACCATTCTTTCGATACTCAACTGTATTAATTTAATGGGAGGCTGAATTTATGAATTTGTAATATAATTGTATGCACATGTATTAAGTTGACACTATTTTATTGTTAGTGCGTCAATATATAATAATTTGTACCTTTGAGAGACAGAAGTTCAAAAAATTGCATGGGGTGTACTTACTTTCGAGAGCAACTGTAGTTATTGGATGGATAATAAATGTAACACAGTGTACGTTCACCACAGTGGCAATTGTGTTAACTCATCGACGGATAGCTCTCAAAAATTAATAAAAATTCAAGGTATTGTGTCATTTTCGTTTCAATCTTTATTGTTGCTGCATTAGCTTGTCAGGAGTTATTTATTTCCTAGATTGCATTGGAGCTGGTTTCATCATCAGGTGGATCTGGAAAAGGAGTCTAAACAGAGATGGAATGATAAAACTACATTCATATCAGGTCTCATTGGTGATTTATGTCAACTTTACCAAGTGTGTTATCACAGAAATTAACACTGACATCAGTTTTAATGATTGATCAGCAAAATAAAAACTGCAGTAATATTGATGCAATTTGATAAAACAATACCAATAGTTTTTCCGAACAGGGCATCTATCTCCATCACACTCCAGCCAATAATGATTATTATCATAACCCATAAAACTCTCTCAGAGATGTTAGGTTGAATAAACAAATCACTTTCTAATTCAGTGTGTGCTCATAGATTTTCTGTGAGAAAAATAGCAGTGACACTGTTGACATATCAATCAGAACTTCCTGTCATTCCTTCTCAAATAAGTGCTGAACACAGAACAATGAATAGGCAATGAGGCTCATCACCTGAACAAATAGAGAGATAAACATATTGTACCAGGACAAGGCAGAGTGAGAAGGCAATATAATTGCAGCTTTCAAATGCTGTGTCAGCAGCTTGAGTGCCAAGTGTGATATTTATTATGACACTGGATAAATATAATTCATGTGTTTTGTATATCTGACATCCTCTTATCTTCTAATAAGTTTTCGCATTAGATATTTTATGAAGTCCCCATTATCTAGTTTGATATGTGCTAAAATGAAACACGGATCATGGATTTTCTAAATTATGTCAGACAACTATTTGATCAGGTTCGTGAAATCTATGCCAGGTATCTCACAAATATCCAAACATCACAGCGTTTGATTATTCAGTGTCCTTACTTGTTTATTAACAATGAAGCATTTGCATGTGGATATGAATTGATGAGACCGATGCATGATTTTAGCATTGACAAAAGTATTCTGATTTCAATAAATTGTGTTTCAGCAAAGTTATTTTAGGCAATGCTGTCTACTTAACCTTAGGTGGACACGTCAGCTTACTATTCAGGAACATGTACATGCTCATGTTTAAAGAATAAGCACTTACACTTCCCTGTTTTCTTCCAGTACTGTTTTTAAACATCCTCATAATGTATCGTAGAACAGTAGGCATTGTCAACAAAATTTAATGTATTCCAACTCTGATACAGTGAGTTGAAATTATCAGCAAGTTTAATGGCCTTGAGTACTAAGTGACACGAAGACAGTGCATTTTTAACATAGTAACTGGGAGACCAAAATGGTCTCCCAGTGGACAGATTTGGTCTCCCGGTCATTGCCAAATTGGTATCACTGGGAGACCATTTTTTCCAGAGACCCTCATTAATTATACATTTAGTTGTCTTAATTTTAAGTTCTTGGGTGCATTTGAAATTAAGGCTTCTGCTTTCATGTCAAAAACTTTCTTCACTATCTCTAAATATATACTTCTACTTATGCTATCTGGTTTCCGATTTTAAAAAAATTGCCAAGACTGTTTTTTTGGCAATCAGCAAAACTCCTAACGTAGCAGCCAGTTCAACAGTTCAAAGCCTTTGGCAAGGAGATCTTCAGATAAATATACATATATCAATTAATTTACAATTGTACATCTTCAGCTGCATGCTGATGAGCTGATCTATAAATGTTGACATTATGACGCTATGAAATTGCGTTGGTCTCCCAGTCGAAAATCCTTCAAAAATGCTCTGCATGAAGACAGCATGCTCATTAGTGAAGTGAGGACCATTGTCATGTCATAAGGAGGGACACACCTTAGTGAGTTATTTACATTCCCTAAACATTTACCAGTTGGTCGCAAAATGCATGGAAAGCACATGACAACTCCCCTGGCTGTTTACTTGTGCTCAATTTGTATGGAGATGGCTTGCTGAGAAACATGGTAAATACTTCTGCAAACAATTTTGTCTCAACTGCAAGGAGATGCCAAACGAAAATTGTCTTACTGTCGGGTACATGGCATTTGTAATACCAGAATTTGATACACCTGGTAACTTGGAAAACCGCCCACCGCCAAATCCTTTGCATTCTCACCATGCATGATAATTTAAGTTGTAAAAGGTATTCATACAATTCGTTTGAAATATAAGATACATTTTAAGAATCATAATTGTAATGGTGTGTTCTACCATGTGGCCCTGCATATAGAGTAGGTCGGGGCATGCGGCCCCCCTTAACTTCGTGGTGCGATTTGACCTACTTTTTATGGGCGATTATTTGAATGCTTATGCTGTCAGGAAGCGATCACTTGACTCTACTAATAACTAGAGAAACAAATGTCTACCAATTTTAATAAAGGAGTTACGGCCATTTTTGTAAAAAAATTAAAATTGCCTTCTTACCCCACCCATCGGGCAAGAAGCCCCCCTATAATAATCCTATGGCAATTTTTTTTGCAAGCGCATTCAGCCTAAAAGTTATTTCTTAGGGTTCTTCTATCCTTTTTAAGGCATTCTATTCACTTTTTCTGAATTTCAGAATTTTTATGTTCATACTTTTATTTTTTAATATTTTTTGCCCTTTTTCAATTTTGGACCCAATTTTTTTCTATTTTAATTAGCTATTCTATCAAGTTTAAATGTAAAGTACACATTATTAATGGTTCCTGAAGCAGCTTCGACTATCATGTGGGGCCTCTCACCCCAAACCCACATATTTTAATTTGACCTCTATATTTTGAACTAAAATGCAAAAAAAATGATTCAAATCATATCGATGTGATAGTCATAAAGTGAAGCAATGCAGATATCCAATATACTTTAAAAAATTTCCAAAGTTATTTCTGACAACCCCTTTCAAAGAATTAGTCAAAGTTACAAAAACCATGCACATTTTTTTGTTTCTTTAATTTCTACTATGGTTTGGTGCTGTTTGCCCTGAAAATTTGTGACGTCACCTAAAACGCCTCTAGCTTCAATCCTATCAATAGATAAACGCACCAAAAATGTAAGTTTGGATATAAGCCTGGGGGGGCCTCTCACCTAACCCGGGCTTCTTGCCCCGACCTACTCTAGCCTTTATTACTTCGAATGACAAGAAACAAGAAGCACATAAAGTATCATTCTGGAATTACAGTATAACTAAGACCCAGTTCGTCCACTATAACTGGCAACATTTGCTTATTAAATAACATGCGGTTATTAATTATATTGCTGAGCTTTGTGAAGTGCTGGATATATTGTTGATGTCTAGACACTAAAGCTCAGCAAACACAATTAATAGCAGGGATTTACCATTATCATCGTTGATTGGTGTTATGATTCATTTTTCAGTGTCAGTTTGTGTGTTCTTAGTGTCATACTGGTGAGACAATATTAGGAAAGTTAAAAGGATAATCCTATATTAGGGTGGTCCAAAAACACATTCTTCTGAATTTCTCTGATTTGAATCTTGAATTGTGATGTCATATGGATAGAAGGTATGGTGTAAAAATTTCAGCAAAATCAATTGATATTTAGAGGTGGCACAAAGCCGTTGAAGTTTAACATGGGATTGCCCATCGGCAGACCTCAAAATTATCTGTATTTGCAAATCTTGTTATAAAAGCATACTATTTGATCAAGTATGGTTTTTCTTAGTATGTACAGGATGCCCAATGCTGTCCTGATATTCTGTCTGACTTATAAAGCTTCGTAGCAGGTCAGCATAGATTTACATAGGTTAATTATCAAGACTTTTTTCATAAAAACAGGCAAATATTTCACATACTACGAACAATAAATAAAATATTACCCCCAGATATTACTTTGCCATGCCAATTTCATCATGTACTAAAAAATCAGGAAAAAATATCCACTTTTGAGAAAGATCTGGGAAATGGACCAATTTTTCAGTTGCGCGAATGAGGAATTACATTATAAACTTCTAGGGCTTTGTGCCACCTCTAAATATTAACCGATTTGGTTGAAATTTTGCATGAGTTTGTTTTACTCAGGTGGTCATCAATTTCCACTTTCAAATTGGGGGTTTTAGGAAATTTGATTTTTCCCATTGGAATGTGGACCACCCTATCCTATATGCATTGTGATAATCTGAAAAAAATGGATCTGCTGGGTGTTTGTTTAGTTAATAATGATAACGACATGACTAGATAAAGAAGTTGGTGATAGATCCCGAAACAACAATGAATTTGCCAAACAGTCATCTCGTCCAAAGTAATATCACAGCAATAGTGTTGACTTATGATTCGAAACATTTTAATTCAAAACTGTTACTCATATGTGAATAGTTGAAAATTATCAAAATCCATTGTTTACAAAATCAAAATCCATTGTTTACAAAAATATTCAAAGTCGATGGTATTGCACACTATGCACAGGTGTACAAGCAATGGAATATCATGGAATAGTTTTCAGATTGTCCCAGAACCAGCAAGAAAATACGCCCAAATTGAATGCCAGCACAGAGGCAATTGATTTTATTAAACAAGTTCAAGAGTACAATGTAGCTCTTGGCATCTTTCTGTTAGGATTTGCATGGCTGACAACAATTTGTTAATTAATAATATGAATTCTCTGTGATATTTCTGCAATCTGATGTTTTGATCAAACTGGAACTGACAATGGGTCAAACCACTGACAACAACATGTTCAACCGATGCCAATCATCAGTCTGGTGAAATTGAGTAGGGGAACGAGGGGCAAAACGGGTCGCCTAACTTCGAAGGCTCGCTGCACGAAGGTGGTATATCATGCGAATGCCAAATAAGGTCTGATCCATGAAGAAGTACCAATACCACTTGCTCCAGCACAGAAAAGTGCTTTTTTAATAGTTCCAATTCAAATTTTCCCCTATTTTCAAAAATGCAACATTATCCCGTTTTGCCCCATGCTTGGGGCAAAATGGAATTTCATATGTGGCAAAATGGGAAGAAATAAAGTTGCAAAAGTTCTGCAATAAATCAGCTGTTTTGATAATAGCCTAACTAAAAAGCATGTTGACAAACAAAAATGCATTAATTCATGTCATTGCAATGTGAGAATATTGTAGAATACTAAGAGTAAACATAGCAATAAATTATGAAATCAAAATCTCAATAAAGGATGCAATCATAGCTTGGAAATGATGCTAGTAATTCTGCATTCTATGTAATTATTTGACAAATTATTTAACCATAAACATTAGGTTACAAAAGAAACAAAAATTAGTTAAATTTTGTGGAAATGTGACATTTTTATGAATATTCACGTAACTCTGATTTCTGAGTTTTCTTAAAAATTTAACAATTTAAACTGGTATTGGATTTGACTATGCTATTTGAAAGGCAGTTACATTCGTTTCAGTTTCAACAATACAGGGTTTTACCACTAAACCTAAATCGTCAAGGTATTACTGATGACATGGATTAGATCCACAAATCTCTTGTGATTTTTTCAAATTTTGCCTGTTATATGACCAGAAAGTGTATCAAATGTCTCAAATGTTATGGTTGAATTGACCCAATATCAAGCTTCAACCTTTTCTAGGCTGGGATTGCTTTTTTGAGCTTCCCATTTTGCCCCTGCAGGAGGACTCCATATTGCCCCAACCATGCAGGGTAAATTAAAAATGACCTACTTACACATGACTAAGCACCAGACTAGATTTTTTTGCTTAATATACATGCTTAGTAGTCCTCTAATAACACTGACTATGAATTATTTGGCTGGGAATGTCATTGGAGGTATTACACCATTTCCAGTAATTATGATTTTTTTAAGGAAATCGATCAAAAACTTTAAATTAACATAGCTGCATACCTGTAACGTTTTCATTAACGAAACTTTCAGGAAAAGTTGGTCATATATCCTATTTTATTTTCCAACCGAAAAATGAGAAGGCAGGTCAAAACCTTCCGAGAAAACTTAAAAAACCATTTTGCCCCGCCGCTCCGTTTTGCCCCTCGTTCCCCTACTGCCTGCTGCTGCTACCTGGCAAAAAGTCACTTATGTATGTTGTAGCATTGCTACTTCCAAGAAATATTTCCAAATTAATGGCATATTCACAGAATTTCTATTCAATATTGAGGTAAACCAGAGTGAAACTCGGTGATCACATTCTCTGAGGAAGTAGACTAGGCCATCAGCACACTCAAAAACAGCCCTGGTTTCTTCCAGACAAAATGTGTGTGAGTTCCAGAAAATGGGTTTATCAGGACCACTCGCCGGAGCTCGCGGAATTGCACACTAGCCACTGGGTGGTAACACATGGCAGCATACGTTCTGCCAAGGCTACAATGTAAGAAATGACCGTGTTTTTCTGGCTAAAAGAACCGTAAATTTATTGTTATTTTACCTGTATTTTTTAAATACAGCATTTGTCTGGGAATTTACAGTTCTTTGTCAGTTACAAAATGGCTCCAAGAAAAATTTACTGCAACATGTCATTTAACATTCAGTTCACGTCAATGAACAATTACTTCAACCGTTAATTTACTGGCAACTTGTAATATTCAGACAAAACATTTGAATTGGCCAAACAATCAATACACCTGGTCAGATTAGGAACTATAAACAGGAGATTGCATGGACTTCAACCACGGAACATGTGGTGCCATCTATAACATATGCTTTACACAGCTGTTAATTAAACTTAATTTATGACTTATCTGAAGGTAAGGGAACATCCTCATTCATACGATCTTGAAGATGCTGTCATTATGCAAAAGTTGTAATATTTATATATGACATTGACATTCTTGTGAGTCTTATCATGTGATCTAAAGAAAACCAAAATAACCCAGGTGCAGTCTGCATCAATACAACATACTTCGATGAACTTGACACCTGGTTCTCTTGGAAAATATCCATCATTTTTCCAGCTTCGGTACATCCCTACAGCTATGCGACAGTTAAATCACATGCTTAGTCTGTTCTTTCACACTTGTGCAAAAAGTAAGAACAACACATACTGTCCGTATTTTTACAGTAGATTATACAGCTCCTTGCATTCTTTACATTCTATGTTTGACAGTTGATATAACTGTAAAATATACTTTAAATAAACTGTTTTATATATGTACAGTATACCGTAATATCACTTTGTTGAATCTGCAAAATTACAGTTCAATGTACCAATTTGCATTTTACGGTTCATTGTCCTGTTCAGGTTTATTAGTACTTTTACAGTTCTTGGACCTGGAACAAAGTTGCCAGTTAATTTAACTGAAAAATTTAACAGGAATTTTTTGCAGTGTAAAAAAAGCAGTGAAAATGTAACAGCGGTCAACTTGTAGACAGGCCAATCATTGTATTGGGCCCTTAAGAAATTGATTTTTCTTATATATCTTCATTGTTACTGTCGTTGCATGTCTGCAGCTACTTATTCCCTAAATTGTATAAGAGCTGGTTTCATCATCAGCAGTTGAGCCAAGTTTGCTTTTTGAGAATCTTCCCTGATCATGGCTAATTGTTTGTGAAACTCAACTTCATACCTGCATTGCATGCAAAGTATCACTCTTTGGGAACGTTTACTTTATTTGGCTAACAGCAAGTCAAGACAAAAAGTTAATTGTGATATATCTTTCGAAAGTGATTGAATAGACCACCTGAACATGTTATAAAAGTGGAGTCCTGGCAAGCATGACATTGTTGGTATTTCTCAAAAAGAATGTGATGATTAATGAACTCTCACTGCTGATTCACGTCATCTTATTCAGTATGTTATCACAGACGCCGGAAAAATAATCTTAAGTTTATCGATTCCTCATACATTTCTCAGCAAATAAAAAATGATTATAGAAAAAAGAAATTGACAAAACAAAGGGTGTTGAGAGGTAACACAATACTAACAGTTCACCAGACAGTGAAGGAGTTTTCAACGCACTGCCAACAATATTAATCCATATTCCTTTAGAGATGTTTTGCTGAGCAAACAAATATCTCTCTGATTCAGTCTGTGCTTACAGATTTTCAGTGAGAAATATAGCAGTGACATTATTGACATATCAATCCAGATGTCTGGTCATACCTTCTCCAATAAGGGCTAAACACAGAACAATGAATAGCCAATGAGGCTCATCACCTGAACAAATAGAGAGATAAACATATTGTACCATGACACGGCAGAGTATAATTATATTCGCGTAGCGACGGGCGGCGAAGCCGCCCGTCGCGTCAGCGAACTTAGCTTAACAACAGCTCATAGTAAATTTTGAATCTGTCAGTGGAGTGAGAATGAAGGACTGCCTGTACCTGCCATGGAGTTGGTCCCTGATTAAACAGTTAGTTTCGGTAAAAGTAAACATCCCTGAATTTCTCTTGCAATACTGCAGTAGTGTCTGAAAAATTCCATTTGGTTCTTAACTATCCTATTCTGTTTTGAAAATTTCATTTTTATGCTCATTTATGTCGTCTGCTTGAAAAAAGCTTATTTTGCTAACAGGTGTCGCCACCGGTGTAGCATCATGCTTGCAGTGCCACACCCAGGGAAAATGACTGAACTATCAGCAGCCTGCTTGTGAGCAGTGATGTGTGAAGTTTATTTGAGGTGTGAAGTTTAAAAGCTGATTGCTATTACTGTACATAAATAGCATCAATTAATTTAGGCTCAACTGATTGTGTTCTTGTTTATCATTATTATACCTCGACCATGAAAGCAGAGCTGTCATTGGCTGAGAGCTGGTCACATGTCAGTCATTGACCAGGACTATTGCCCTCCAAAATTTGTTTTCCGAAATAAAAAAAATTTTCAGAATTTTTTTTTTTTCCGAAATTTTTTTTTTTCCGAAATTTTTTTTTTCCGAATTTTGTTTTTTTCCGAATTTTTTTTTTTCCAATTTTTTTTTGTCCCAATTTTTTTCAACATTTTTTTTTCCAAAATGTTTTTTTTCCGAAATTTGTTTTTTCTAAAATTTTCTTTCCCTAATTGTTTTTTTTCAACATTTTTCTTTCAAAATTTTCCATACATTTGCAATAGTGCCGGAAAATAATAAAATTAGGGCATTAATTAGTAAAGACCAAAAAAAACTCATCAAAACTAGTAATAATAGTGCAATGTAGGCTATGCGTTTGCTTATCTACTCTCCTGTGTGAAAGAAAAACTATTTCCCTCGGCCTTTCGGCCTCGTGAAATAGTTTTCACTTACACACCCTCGAGGGAAATAGATTTGACTAATGCCCTCGAAATCAGTCAATATTTGTATACTGTAATACGGTTTCAAAATAAGAACAGTTGATTTGAGCTCCGCGAATCTATGGCATTGCCATCTACATATTAACAGGCTTCCATTGCTTTGTCAGCAGCTTGAGTGCCAACCCCATGACGTTTAGAGTAGGTCGGGGCAAGAAGCCCGGGTTAGGTGAGAGGCCCCCCCAGGGTTATATCCAAACTTACATTTTTGGTGCGTTTATCTATTGATAGGATTGAAGCTAGAGGCATTTTAGGTGACGTCACAAATTTTCAGGCCAAACAGCACCAAACCATAGTAGAAATTAAAGAAATTTGAAAATGTGCATGGTTTTTGTAACTTTGACTAATTCTTTGAAAGGGGTTGTCCGAAATAACTTCGGAAATATTTAAAAGTATAACGGATATCTGCATTGCTTCACTTTATGACCATCACATAAATATGATTTGGATCATGTTTCTTGCATTTTAGTTCAAAATATAGAGGTCAAATTCAAATATGTGGGTTTGGGGCGAGAGGCCCAACATGATATGGGACATGAGGCTCCCTTCACTTGGGGTCGAAGCTGCTTCAGGAACCATTTAATAATGTGTACTTCACCTTAATTCTTGATAGAATAGCTAATTTAAAATAGAAAAAATCTGGCCCGAAATTGAAACAGGGCAAAAAAATTAAAAAATAATAGTATGATGAGAAAAATTCTGAAATTCAGAAAAAGTGAATAAAATGCCTTAATAGTGATAGAAGAACCCCAAGAAATAACTTTTATGCTGAATCCGCTCACAAAAAAAATTGCAATAGGATTATAATACGGGGGCTTCTTGCCCGATGGGTGGGGTAAGAAGGCCATTTTAATTTTTTTACAAAAATGGCTGTAACTCCTTTATTAAAATTGGTAGACATTTGTTTCACTAGTTATTAGTAGAGTCAAGTGATCCCTTCCTGACAGCATAAGCATTCAAATAATCGCCCATAAAAAGTAGGTCAAATCGCACCTCGAAGTTAAGGGGGGCCGCATGCCCCGACCTACTCTATGTCTGAATAACTTTCATCTGGAGGACAACTGACAAATATTAGTTCTACATTTTATTGACATTATTAAAAGGCATAGCATTCTAAAATGTGAAGCTCATACTAAACCCCGTTGGTTGTGGTGATGTGTCGCAACGTTGTAAAAAATCGAAAAGTTATGCTACATTGTGGCAATGTTAATTCTACCATTTCTATGTGACAATAGACCAGCCCACCATCAAGTAGCAATGTTTCATTTACATTTTGTGCCTCTTAGCCAAGGTTTAATACATGGTAGCTCATTATACAGAATCATACCAACAACTATATCAGTGCAAGACATATATGACGTTCTGCAGAAAGGAGAAGTGAGCAAAAGACGTCTCGGACGAAATGGAGTATAAGCACCAATCTGCTGAAAATGAAGTCCCAAAGGGTGTGCGCAAGTGCAGTAACACCACTCTCTTTTGGAGTTCTGTGAAGTGGAACACAGTTTTCCAGTCTCGTTGCCTTCTTGGCTCATTGCTTTGTAAGAGTGCACTACATACTTTTACAGGGATACACGGATGTGTGTATTCATTTCAAAATGAACATACAGTATAGACAAGGAGCATTACAATCATAGAGATGATGTTGGAAACTGAAAATTCTTATTTGTTGACTTATGACTTCTTGTCAAAAATCACCTCATAAGTCTAATCAGGATTACGGTAACATGATTTTTGGGAGACGGTAACTTGAGAGTCATGTGATACATTCTGTATTCAAATTCGGTCACTTAAATTGAAGAACAGGAAACCTGTTTGACGGAGTGTTCGTAAGAAATTGACTTATTAGCACATTCTCCATGACTCAATGCAGCTATACAATGTAGAACACTAGTACTGCAGTGATTACAGTTTGAAAAAATATTTTATCAGAGGCTTTTTCTCTAGGAGTATGGTAAAATATTGTGAAAGTAATTCATTCATTCTACTCTGACGGGGGACACAGTGAATCATTGCTTCATATTTTAGAGGAACAGTGAATCAGTGCCATTTATTTTGTGAAAGTTTAAAAAAATGGGAATAAAAATACATTTTTAGCATTTGAAAATGTATAGAAAAGCATCCAATAGTACCAAGGTTTCCAAATTTTAAACAGTTCTATAAATAGTTCGATAAATTGTCACATGTGAGTTTAATGAGTTTAGCCTATTCTAAATGATTTCGTACAGTGCTCATGACCACACACAGCCCTTCATTGAACTTTAGGTGCCAAGGCCCAACCATGGCACATTATTAAACTCCAAAAGAGATCAGCTAAAGTGTCCACACACAATATTTGTATAACTGTAACTTCTGATGTAAGAAGATCCCAAGCCAGTAACAATCAATCTCACTCTTTCACTCTTATATGATATGAATGTCTGGGAATCTCTAGTGCATCATAATATATATATTATATATCAGAAGATTGCTTCTTGAATTTGCCAATGCCTCAGGGAAGTTTTGTTTCTGCTCAAGAACTATTGTAACAGTTATATATCAGTGTAAATGGTCAGTCGTGATTCTCACCAGGTACATGTATGTGGGCTGCGGCACATTGCCATGAGTTGTTTATGTTAGTAGCTACCTCGCTGACAAATGTTTGCTCATTGTTTCAAACTGTACTTGGAGAAATACACCTCGCTAATACTTAGTTTGAACTGCAATTAGAGCTTTTGTTCCTAGTGATTGTGAGCTGCAATCACCTGAAATTCCGATTATGTACACTTAGAGGATTTGCTGGAAAAAAAAAAAAACAGTGTAAAACAAGCAAAAATTCAAACAGTTGCATATTACAATTGTCAAAATTCATACAAGAATGGAATAGTGCTAACTGTGATACCACTTTTCAACAATACACCATCTTTTAAGAAGTAACAGTCTGAAACAGAAAGCAACCATCTAAAACTGTGAACACCCAATTCAAATCTTTTTTGAGATTACAGAGATTTACAACTTTTAATGCTAAGAAAAAAAGCTCTACTAGAGCTTTTTTTCCGAGGTGATTATAAACTGTAATCTCTGTAATCAACTGAATAGTTTTAAGTCGCCAAGAAAAGAGTTTGTGACAGTTTTTAAGCTGGCATTTCTGTTTCATACAGTTACACATGGATTATTTAGTATTGAGAAAGCCTGATACCAATTGAAAACAAAGTGAAACAATGAGAAACACAGAGGAGAGGGGGAGTTCATCATGTCAACACTTACAAGGCGACCATGGAACTGAGACTGAGATTATTGTATATACAGTTTTTCACAAGTGGCCAATGGTCCCCTAAGTGTCCAATTTTGAGTGATTACAACTCATGATACCTGTTGCCAGTGTTGGCGACTGTGGGATTGATACTAATGAAGCAATTGACTGATTTGCTAAGTAACCAGGCGACTGAGGTGATTAGATAGATATGCTGCATATGTTTAAAAAAAAGTGCACTTTTCTCACTGAAGTGGGTTGGAACCCAGCTCATGCCAGGTCACCTGGACGTATGTTAATTATTACCCTGTCATCCCAAGTTGCTTCATTGCCATGTCCTCTTCCTATCCCATTGTATCCCAAGTGGCCTACCAATTGTATACATACAGGACGTAAAGCCCCAATCATCTATCCATCCTGGCAAAAACACACTGTAAGTCGCCAATGGTGTGATTATTCAAGTCTAAATCAATTGGGTGTCTTAGGGAGGGATTATGAAGAATACAGGTGACATACAAATGTGGCATTACTTTCACTGTATATTCTCCATAGATATGAAGGCAGCATTGTACATAGATGGAAAGATAGAAATAAAGAAAAAAATAAAGAAAGAAAGAAGGAAAAAGAAAGAAAGAAAGAAAGATGGATAGATAGATAGATAGATAGATAGATAGATAGATAGATAGATAGATAGATAGATAGATGAAAGTTTTTAAGCTGGTGGTTCTGTTTCATACAGTTACATATGGAGGCGACTGAGACTGATCCTGAGCAAGTGACTGTTGGTCGACTGTAGTGTGGTTGTACAATCAATTATACATGACAAAATAACTCGATGCCTTAGAGGCAACTTTGGAGTGATTATGATTACAAGTTGCAGATATTAAACTGAGTTATTGTTAGCTTGTGTAACACTGTTTTTTCTAGTGTCCATCGTGGTGATTTTAAGTGAATACTCATACTGATACCTGCTGGCGACAATGGGACTGATACTGAGATTAAACAATTCACTGATTTGTTAAGTAACCAGGCGACTTAGTTGAGACTAAACCACACAAATGACAGAAGCAATTTCGCACTGTGCAGTAGACTGGAGTGATTGAGTTGAAGTGATATATGTGATTATTATTTTGACTGCTGTGTTTTTAACTGTGATATTATTTTAATTTAGTATCTGTGATATGTTTGTATTTTTAAATTGTACTGTCTCCCATATCTCTTTTTAGAGAGGCCTTTTTTTATGATGTCACTTGTTTTTAGTTTGTTGTATACAGGGTGATACATAAATAAAATATTTATCGATCTATCTGTGTACGAGGATAATACTACTATCATACTTGTATGTGTGTGTTTATAAAATCAATTACACAAGTGTTAATCCATTGGGTGTCTCAGAGGCAAATATGGTATGGAGTGATTATGTTTTTGTCACCTGCATTCATAATCACTCTGTAGTCGCCTCAAAGGCACCTTAGACTAGAGATTTGAACATGTACATAGTCTCCTTTCTGGCGACTTAAAGAATGTTTTTGCCAGTCCCACACACTAGAGTATCGGTCAGAAAGTTATTATCACAGCGCTCAGGCAAAACAGAGACTGAGATTACATAAGTGACTGAGATGAAAGTCAGGAAGTGAATCAGTCCAGTTATCTCAAACAATAATCATTAGTTGTCAAGGGGGGATAGATAGATTGATAGATAGATTGGTTGATTGATTGATTGATTGATTGATTGATTGATTGATTGATATAGATAGATAGATAGATAGATAGATAGATAGATGGATGATAGATGGATGATAGATGGATGGATAGATAGATAGATAGATAGATAGATAGATAGATAGATAGATAGATAGATAGATAGATTGAGTCATAGATTGGATGATTGATTGATTGATTGATTGATTGACAATAACAAAGTACACTTGGCATGGTTTTATATTCTTAGTAGTTATACAATAACTGCAGAATTATAATATTTTAGAAGAAATAATCCTTAAATTTGTTAAAGTATGAAAATTTGATTTGATTGTTTTTTACGAGATTTGTGTGGAATCATAGGCAAAATAGTTCATTCTATTGAAACTCTTCACAGTTATCAAACTTGTAACTGTTCAAGGTGTTGGCTTGTTTAACACTGTTTTTGTTAGTGGCCAATAATCCCCTTAGTAGCCATAGTCGCCAACAATGAGAGATTACAACTCATAATCACCTCAGAAAAAAAGCTTTACTAGGCCCTCAAAGTGGGTGACTCCATACGAGTGTACATGTAGTCGTTATTACAGTGTACCAGAGTGTGTGTGTGTGTGTTTTACGCCTCTGTAGCACCTTAATAGGCTATATCGAGGCAGGCTAGAATTGTTATATGTCTTTGTCATTTTTCCTCATATTTTGTAATATGTCTGTGTTTGATGCAAAAATGTAATTATGTTTTCTGGTCTGTGTGTTTGGAGAAATGAGTCTCTTTGTCGTTGAAAGCCTCTACAGTCTGTTAATATGTGTTTAATTGTGAGAGGACATTGACAGTTATCACATATTGGAGCTGGATTTCCCAGTAGAAGATAAGCGTGGGTTAGTTGTGAACGTCCAATAAGATACAGTGTACCAGAAACTCCTCTGTAACCTGCAGCAGACTTGTTTTTGTTTCCATTATCTGCATTTTCCAGTTATTTTGACATAATGCAATTGAAGTTTATAACATATTCTGTCAAATCATCAGCTCGTAATTGGTAAAGAATAACATTTATTTTTATTACTATGTTTTACAATTGCAGTTTATAAAAAATAGGTTAGTTTAGGTATCATATTGATACGAGTTAGTATTCAGTAACCAAAACCTCAAAATTCAGAGAAAGTCAAAACAACAAGTAATTTAATAACAGGGTCACAGGTATATTACATCATAAAATTTAGAAAGAAATATTCATGTCCTTCATTGCCACAATAAGTGTTGGCACTTCACACAATCGTGTTAGTGATTTTAAAATGCCGTTTTTAATTTTATGCTTTATATTGCCATAAAAGCACTGTTGTGAATTGTTACTCTCGATTTCATATCAGCATTGTTATCAGCATGTCGTTAATCTCAATGTTTTGCAAATTTCCATATGTACATAATTCTGAATACTGTAAATGTAACTGATTTTTCAGATCTCATCCCAAAGAAGACAAAGTATGAGTTTATGTTGAACATGGAGAAAGTTACAAAGGGGGAACAGCAGGCTTTGTTGTCCCCAAAATTCAATTAAATTCTGGAGTACATGATTACGGCATCTGAGCCATGCACAATTAAACAATTAAAAATTTTCAAAATCAAATAAAAAGTTTCAAATTAACTTTGCACAATTGCCAAACTTTTACCGAGACACAAGTGCAAGATATATGGAAAGTTTGGTATTGGTTTCACATGTAGGCAGGGGCGGACTGGCAGCATTTCGGGCCCGTGGCAAAATAAGTCAATGGGCCCTTACGTCATTGCCGTGGTGTTATTTTCAAATGTGAACAGGAAATTATCATGCCCTATACAATTTGTTAAATTTGTAAGAGGGTCTTCTCCTATTCAGTTAATTTGGTTGCATCACAAAATCGTAAACTGGATGAGAAAATTTAGCTTTTTGGCTATTTTCTTGGAATTTTTATTTTTTTGACATCTTGAATGGGCCCCCCTGAGTGGATGGGCCCGTGGCAGTTGCCGCTCTGCCACAAGGCCAGTCCGCCCCTGACTGAGCGAGGGGCCCCTTACTTCATTGTTTATGCTTGTCCAGTTTTAATTGAAGATTTTTTATTCGGCACGGAATTCAATTTTTGCCATTTTACATATCATTTTTGATAATTTAGATTTTTTTAAGGTTACTGTTGGGCCCCCTCAAGTGGTGGGCCCCAGGGCACTGCCCTCTGGCCCATAGGGCCAGTCCGCCCCTACATGTAGGGACAACGAGAAAAAATGCCTTCTTTGAAAAATATGTCATCTTTAAACTTCAATAATCTTAACTTTTTTGGCAAAGTGATATATTGATAGTATTCTTTGCATCATCATCACTTGTCTTAATAAACCCCACATCTGTTTTAAAGAGAACACAATAGACACTAAATGATAGCATTGGCAATTCAATTTGTAAAATCGTTAGAGACTAGGGCAACCTCTGAATTCTTTGAAATTGGTATCGTGATGAAACGCAAATTGATGAAGGGTTCCATATTTTAACCTTGGGCAATGTTCCTGTATCTTCTGCCAATTGGCGCTACTCTGTGGCTGCCCTGTGCTGTATTCTGTGGAAGGCTCACCACAAATTTCCCCACACCAGGAGACCAATAATATATACAAATACAAATTATTGCTTACAGACAACAAGCTATATCGCCTCAACGGATATGTGCAACCATCTCACTCAAAATTCAAATTTTACAGTGCTCCGAAGCATCCTGAGCAGGCATGCTGACAGGAAATATTGTCTGAGAGCTTCCTTCTCAGGGCAGTGAACATTATATTGCGTTAGTTTTTACTTAGCTGGATATATCAAAGACTTGGCAACCTGCATATCAGCCATACAGGTTTATTAGAGCTTTTTTTCCTCGGTGATTATGAGTTGTAATCTCTCCAAATGGCGACTATGGCTACTAAGGGGATTACTAGTCATTTACTAAAACTGTCTTAAACAAGCCAACACCCTGAACAGTTACATTTCTGACAACTGTGAAGATTTTCAATAGAAAGAACCAATTTCTGCTATGCTTTCCCTCCCTCCAACCAACCTCGTGAAACACAATCAAATAAAATTTGCACACTTCAGATAAGCACACATTTAATTGTTTTTAAAAGGTTGTAATTCTGAATTGATTGCACATACAAAGGCTCAAGCCAAGGCATGATTTTTGAGTCCAAAGTAATTTTCACGCAAGCAAAGCTTAATATAGGCCCTATAGTGCAACCCTCTCCACATGTTACACGTAGGTATGCTCAATATGTGGGATATTTTACAAGTTCAGCATAGGCACTGATACAAGGAACCCCACTAAAGGTACATTTTATTATACTCGTAGAAGATAATGGAAATATGTTTGATTACTGAATTATATCTATCTATCTATCTATCTATCTATCTATCTATCTATCTATCTATCTATCTATCTATCTATCTATCTATCTATCTATCTCTCTATTTATCTATCTATCTAGGATATATAGAAGGACTGGCATTTAATGGCACGGACTATGAGCACAATGCCACAAATTTTTCTCACATTTATTATTATTTTTTCATACTTACACCATGAAGACTGAGGAACATACATGTACATGAAATTTATAATCGCCATCAGAGGTGTGGAGATAGCTGTCACTTGTGTAATCTCCAAGTCTACTGAGTCATATATTCTTAGAGGCGACTACAAAGTGAATATCAACCCAGGTGGCATAAGCTTAATCACTCCATAGTCGCCTCTGGACGCCTAACCCAACTTACATTTGTATAATTGCTACTCAGGTATGAACAAAGTCAACTAATTTGTAGTCAATTATCTGAGTCTAAGACCCATAGTCACCCAATATCAGCCCCTCCTCCGACCTGATAACTGTTAAAGACTCTGCTTGTTTCAAAGATTTGACACTTTTGGAATATATATATATACATTATGATGTGAGAAGTTAAAAGGCTGTTACTTTCGCTGCAATCTCAACAATTATAAGCATCCAGAGCAGGACCCAAGAGAGTTACACTATCTATCTATCTATCTATCTATCTATCTATCTATCTATCTATCTATCTATCTATCTATCTATCTATCTATCTATCTATTTATCTATTCATCTATATATCCATGCAATATCTATCTTTCTATCTGTCAGTAATATAATTGTGTTGCATACTTAATGTAAAAGTTGAATACACATTAATGTGTTTTATCTTGCATGCATGGTTGTAATCCAAGCACAAGTGGGAAGTCTGCTATATTTTTATTTCAAAGAAACCCCAACTTATGACGTTTTTATTGTAGTATTCTCAGAGGTATAGGCCTGCTGCATTGAGTAATGATATTTTTAAACTTAAGACATGTCACAAGTTGAGAGTACATATATGCATACCTCAGATTACAAACGAACAAAGGTGACATAAGATATTACGGAATTTTTCTCAAAGTCCATGGTTGTGGTACACGTACTATGATAATATAAGGTTTTTTTTATATTATAGTTTTATTTGTACAGGAGCATATATCATATCCAGTTCATTCCCTAATTTAATGTGTTACAGGTCTTGGTAACATCTCAGTCACCTGGAGCTGCCTGATAATCACTCCATAGTCGCCCCTAAAACACCCAGGTGACTGAAACTTGTATAATCACTAGTATAACAACACAATATTTCACTAACAGTCAATTGCTTAATCTCAGTCTCAATCTCATAGTCGCCCATAAGTGCTGAAATTCTGAACCCTCCCCTAGGGTGGCCTAAAAATGTACAGGAAAATTTTTTTTTCTGAAATTCACATCGCATACCCCCTCATTTTAGGAGAAATGGTGAAAAAAGCACCTCGTTAAAATTTCATGAAAATCAGTCAAGTCTAAGTGGTCTCTCAAGGCCCCTCAATTCTCACGAAAAAGAAACATTTCAACCATTTTCGCCAATACGCGGTTACCCAAAACTTTGTGAATTTTTAATGAACAACATTCTAATTGCCATGGTTGGAAAGGTATCAAAATTAGCTTCAATTTGCATACCAACATCAATGGTCTAGGATGATATCTTGGCTCCCATGGACTCTTCAGCTGACAGCGCTAATGTGCGAAAGTGTGTACTGAATGATCAAACCTGTTCAAGAAAATATTTCCATTAAATTTCACTGTCAATTAACATCTTCTTATTCTCCAAAAGGCAGGATGACCCGATAAAACATAAAACTTTTTTTTTTACCATGGAGAAACCCGCTTTATGAGCTGTAAAGTTTTAATGTTAGATTTTGTCAAAAGTGCTGAAAACATCGGAGAGTGGCTGTTGCATTTCATAGTTTAACTTCATAAGAGTTAAATATAGGACAACATAATTTATATCATGTGAAACATAAGAATATTGTCTTTCAAGTGGTACCCATCATGGTGCCCTGTAATAAATTTGGATGAAGATATGAATTTGAAATACTACAATTCCCCCCTGCTATTTTATGAGTTTGCGACACACTTCAACATAAAATTTCATCACTCATAAACCGGGCATTCCCATGGTCAAAAATTTTTTTTTTTAATATTTGGTCATTCTGGAACTGGGAAAATAAGAATCACAGCAATTTACAGCGAAAAAAAATAAAAGACTGGCTTTTATCAGGATCGGTCGTTCAGCAACAATTTCATTCACGAAAAGTGTAAACTGAAGAGACCATGGGAGTTGAGATATTATCTTAGACCAATAATGTTGGTATGCAAATTGAAGCTCTTTTTGAGCCCTATCCAACCATGGCATTGAAAATGTAGTACTGTACAAATTGACTAAGTTATGAGGAACCGCGAATTTGCGAAAATGGTTGAAATTTTCCTTTTTGCTAAGAATGGAGGGGCCTTGAGAGACCACTAAGACTTGACCGATTTTCTTGAAATTTTTACAGGGTGCTTTTTTCACAATTTCTCCTAAAATGAGGGGGTATGCGAATAGAAAATCAAAAATTTTGTTTTTTGGGCCACCCTACCCTCCCCCTCTCCTTTTTGTTTCTCATTGTTACATATTGTTTTACATTGGAAGCAGGCATTCTCAATGCTAAATTAATCCATGTATAACTGTGTGAAACAGAAATAACAGCTTAAAAACTGTCATCAACTATTTTTGGGCGACTAAAGTCATTCTGTAGATTACAGAGATTACAGTTTATAATCACCGAGGAAAAAAAGCGCTACTAGGCACCCTGTAAATCTTGGAAGATATTAATAACTGCCTAACACACGCGGCATCTTTCTCATTCCTTTGATGCTATTTAAGGAAGTCTGCATACCTCAACTGTGTTGCATTGTAACTCAACAACAATCTTTTAAAAGTTTTCTTTTTCTGTTATCACCCACTTATAACTTGTCACGAATACTTCCAAGGGGAGTAGTGTCATGGCAGAAGACAATTTGGAACGGTGTTACTGGGCAATTTGGGGTTTGAGTGATACCAGGAAAGTTCGAATTTTAAGCTAACTGTTGTTGACAGTATGTCACTGTTGATTACTTCTTTTTATACAAACCTTTTTCTTAAGGAAACTTATTCTATCTCACAATGTGCTTTACTGGTTGTCTCTTGTTTCTTGACCCTTTACGCCATGACCTGCAATTTACAGTTTGAATAAAACAACATCACTAAAAAATCGCTGTGGAACATTATTTTGGTGTTGTTCAGTCTGTTGCAGGCACATATCACTTACACAGTCGGCACTGGCCCCTATAACTATTTCAGCCAAATTGTCCCTTTAACTCACCTATTAAATGCTTATATCCATGGTAATATAATATAAGGACCAAGACAATGGCTGAATGAGATTTCAAAAATTGGATGATGTCACCGAAAAGGCGTGCTAGTAAATCTCTTGTGTCTCAGTTTGTCAATGTCTCAGTGTAGGATACCCAACTTTACCCACTTGCATGGTTCTGTGAAAAACCATTGTTATTTTACATAATTTTAATCCCAAGCCTGCTTTTGAGTAATATTTGCTGAGGATGTCTGATTCATGTTCAAAGTAAACATCACAGCTGCAGATTGAACCATGGACGTCCTTGCTTCTTCATCACCAATGAACATTTAGCATGCAGCAGAGCATTAAATTTCCATATCACAGGTTATGTCAGAAACTTTCCAAACTTTTGGTAATCAATAATGATAATTGATAGCCATAATTTCATACATGTATCTACATTGATTGTAGCAGAAAATATTTCACAAATATCTGTTATTTAACAAATATCTGAAATTTTAAAATGGAAAATTAGTGAAAAACAATGCCTTTACAGCGCGTTATTGGTATATTAGACTTTTCTGGTCAATAAACAATTCTGTATTTCACAAATGTCCAATAACTGGAGTACCCCACAGCTCCAGGATTAGGCACAGGAAGTTCTTGACAGTCGGTGATTCACAGTAAGTCAATAACAAAATATTACCACACACATTTTCCATCCCCCTGAGTGTCAGGAGTGTATGGGTTCACCAGCTAATAAGCCACTGAAAGATGGTACTTTCGTATTATGCACAGTACTGGTGTACACGATCCAAGATTTTAAAAAAAGAGATCAGTAATTTGGTTTGATGGCAGAATAAGCCCAGGACCAAATCATCTTGAATTTATTACTTATTATCTTGCAATTAACAATTGCGATTATTTCTGATGGTGTCAGAAGTAAAGGACTCGCCTTGTTTTTACCAGCGCAGCTTTGTCACAATGCACAATATCTCTTTACAATCTACTTATTTAATCCCTGTAGTTGTCTCTATGCATCCTATGTTGTTCAATGAGGTATGGAAGTAAAGCTGACAATTTTACGGAAGTGCTAATGTCAATGTTACATACATATGTTGATATATGTGGTTTGGATAACTATCCTAGGGACTTTGAATGAAGTTCAAGTTCAAATATTTATTTATTGTTGGCTTGACATATACAATAAACATTGGCTGTAAGTAGCTATTCCCCGACGTCTGATTTTGTGAAGTTTAGCGTTTTTGCAACATATAATTTTTTTTATTAGTAATTTTTTCAGAAAAATGATATGTACAATGTAATGAAATTGAAAATAGAGTGTCACCAAGATGAAAACAGATATAATACAGGATCTGTAGCACCGAGTCACTTATTAGAAAATAATCTAGCTTGGTACAGAGTATAGGCCTAGAGTGTGTCCAGACATATTATGCACCCTTGTTTTTTTTTTTCATCTCCAAAATATATCTCCAAAATATAAAACACCATGCATTTGGATATCCTTAACAAAAAGTCATAAAAGTGCCATGGAGCCAATATGCTGTCAATTTTGTCAAAATGTGTCAGTTCAATGAGGCGTTGTGACCTACAGTCAAGTTTTTGGGTGTTCACACTACGCACTTTCTTAAAATTCCTTCAAAAAGCACAAAAAACTATCAAACTGGATATTCATCAGTAGCCATGCTTTAAAAAAAACTTATTCGTTGATTCAAAGAACGAATTTTGATTAAAGTTACAGTCGACAAGTGATGAGTCCATATTTGGCTGACAATGGCTGGTGGTGGATATCAATGACCTAACAACAGGTCTGATCAATAGTATTGAAATAAGCAGCCAACTTGTTATTGAGCAACTTATGACCGCATTGATACTCAGTTGGTCACTCGTTTTGATGGCATTGCAAGTATAGGCATTGCAAGTATAGGCTATGGCCTCATAAATTGCTTATGACTCATAGATAATGTCTTCGGAATTGGTCTCCTCCTCAGGTAAAATGGTTTTTCAAAAAACCAAGACCACTTGTAGGTATGAGTTTACCCTGGTATTAGAGTTTTTTCATGCCACTATAAGGGTCAAAATTTGAAAACCTTGAAATTTCAGCTGAAAAAATTTTGAAATTTTTTTTAGTCCAGAAATGCCGTTTTAAGTTGGCATTGGGTAGGTCAAACAATCAGCTATCACCGCACTGTCATGTCCAAGGGTCCCAAATGCTCTGCTGATCTGTAATGAGGTTATATTTACAGCTGTGATGTTTTTTGACTGTCATTGAAATCACACTTATAACTGAAAAATCCTGACCACTTAGGGTTAAATAATCTATTACCAATGATTAGGCAGGTAGCTTGCACATTTTAGGCCAAGTTCCAGGTCTCTAGCACCAATTATTTTTGAGATAATGCATTTTGGTCAATTAAATCTCGAATATATGTGTCATTAGCATCATGCCTATAACTTGAAATCCGCACCACTTAGAGCTGAAGAATGTATTACCAACGTATGGGAAAGTGGCTATTCTGCAAACATTTAGCTATATTTCAGGTCTCTATGACCAATACTTATTAAGATAGAAGATTTTCTTGAACAAGAAATTTACAAACAGAAACAAAAATACTCTTTTCACCAAGAGTTTGGATTCTGAATAACAAAGATGAACTCCACTACCCCTCCAGTGCCCAACGTCTTTGCTGAACCATATTTCAGGTGCTAGACAATGGTAAAATCTCACTGACACCCCATATTTCATTAGTAATCTCAGAAAACCGTCAAATTCATACTAGGCGTGTCAGATGCAATGAAAATGCAAAAATTCTGTGTAATATTTTGTTAAAACATTAATTGATAATATATATTGAACACAATTTCAACTCCTGTCACCTGCAACTGAATTTAAGTGAGGTAAAGGAAAGAAGCCATTTTTTGTTGTGATGCTAATGACAGCGTGATGCTAATGATAATTAAGATAAAAATCTTTGTAGGGACCAGTGCAAAACTGGCAATCTGGCAATTTGTGCATGAAATGATCTTATGAACACCAGAAGCATGTTCGTATTGATTCTGGTCCAGAAATATGCAGTCAAAATAGAGCAGCAAGGCGTTTGCTAATGACAAATTAAGATAGGACAACCGACATACCAACAGAAATACTCAAATATTTTGGTTTATATAAATGATACAGAGCTACAGATAGCGCAGTTATTTTCTTGGGTTCTCAGACAACGTTAGACACAAGGTTTTCTCACAAAATGTGCGTCCCTTTCATTTTTATTAAGAAACCAGACTGGTGTGATGCTAATGACGCAATATTGGAGACATGGACACAACAACCTCCTGCTCTTATACAGGATATTATTTCAGAAATTTGAAACTATATTTTAGAAGAGTGATAGTCAAGTCTCCATATATGGAAGAGTTTAATTGAATCAGGATCCTGTACAATTTTTTGTGATGCAATCTTTCAAAGAAAATGTTGGTGGAGACAGGCCATTTTCAGGGGGGTTGGCCACTTCAATGCTATTTTTGGAGGGATAAAAATAACCTTCCTCATATTTTTTGTGTCAGAAGTTTTGCTAATATCCTTGTCTATGACAAATGACATCAAGAGGTCCTGCACGTGCCTTTCTGTCATCATGAATTATTGTTAAACACCGGAGACAAGAATTTCAGACTTACCAAATTTTGACCCATAAATATTGGTCCATGTGTCAAGGTGTCAACATTTGTGGATGATCAACCAGATTACCATGCACAAATAATTTGCTTAGGGACAATGGCTTTTAATTTATCTTGTGATATTTGATAACCTAGTACTAGTTTCAATGTATAAGAAACTTTATGGACCTCATAGACAACTTTGATACTGTGCTTGCTGAGACAGGCCAGCTCCCCAGAGAACAAAGCCTCCTTCTCTACCACATGTAACGCCATCTATACTGGCATGCATTTGGCAAACAGAAGTTCAAGTATTGAACAAGGAACAAGTGATTAATAAAAAACACAGCAAGGAATCATTCGAGCCTATCAACACTGAAAGCATAACTAAGCTGTAACAAACAGTGCATTATCTCAAAATGTGTTTTTTGTCCCAGCTTACAGTCATCACAGTTGATTTTGAAAGTAGATTGAGTCTCATGTTTGTCAAATAATCATGAATGAGCAATGGTGAGCCGAGTGGTGCCATCTATAACTATGGTATTCAAATTTAGCTTGTAACTTTGTAATAATAAAAGACCATGTTTGATGCACCGGCATGTTGATTAGATGATTGCGTTACAAAATTGTAGATGCATCATTTGCAAGAAATCATTAATGAACATCTTTTAAAATGTGGAAGATTAAGTAGGCTAAACATTTCGTAGAAGTATCACCACACCCAACAACTCCAACATGAGAATGATTTAAGACCAAACTACAGTCAATCACCGGCAAATGTTCTGGGAATATCCCATTGGTAATATAGATTTGCGGTGGCATTTCTCTGTGAGGTAAGTACATTTTGTTATCTTGGTAGTCCGTAAATGGACTGTAGACTGCTTGGTAAAACAAGGAAGAAAAGTCTACTGATTTTTTAGAGCTATCTCCAGTGCTTGCTGGGTGCATAGCTTCACTCTCTCTGCCCTGTGTTTTTATTGTACTCTATAACTGTTCTGTTTTCACTGTTGCAATTTGTCTTTTCTCTTTGCAGATATAAACAAAAATCAAAGCACCTCCCTCCCCCCACCGATATCCTCCCCCAAGATATAAATTCCCCCCCCCCCTGGGTAGGTGGAATCAATGATTTTGCATCCTGTATTTCCGCACTACACATGGCCTATGTTGGACCGCTGTTTCGATCATGCATCGTTGATTTCTGTGTCCTCCTGTCCTGATTAGCCTACCCAGTGCATAAATACTTCATGTAAAGCCTCAATCATCCATCCATGCATCCGCACTTGATAGGCTAATCAGGCCAGCCATCAGCACTGGACCAATTATGTATGAGATAACATACTACCACTACTGATATTTCAGATATCCAAACGGCCCCCTATCTGTTTGGTTTATGAAGAAACCAGTTTTAGTGGGTTTTTGTTAAAACCAAACAATTTGGTATTTCCACAAACCCTAGCTGGTTCAATATGCGGGACAAGCTCAAAAACCAAACAAGTTTTTTGGAGGCTGTTTTTTTTTAGAGTGAAGGCCGAGAGGCACTTGCATAGCATTATAAATAGATTGATAGACTGATAGATAGACTGATAGATAGACTGATAATTAGATTGATAGATAGACTGATAGATAGACTGATAGATAGACAGATAAATAGACAGATAGATAGCTATATAGATATGGTTAATGCTGCTCTCTTCATGTAAGCACTCACCACGGTTGATGGCTAAGGTGAGAGAAGTCCTCAAAATCGTTCACTTTTATCAAATGTGAGGGATCCTTCATTTGTCTAGCATCTGTTGCGGTTGACCATTGAAGTCTAGTCACAAAATTTCCCAGTTACACATAGAATGCAATGAAAAGTAAAACCAGGGTCTTTTGGGGACCTCAAGTAACAAAATGAGAAATTGCTATTTTATGTAAAAATTATCTGCCGTACATTCCAGACATAAAATACAGCAGCACAATAATGAAATGCACTTAGGTCTAAGTAATATATCCTTATCATATTTACTTATTAAACATATTCAATGTAGTAAATTATGTCTGTATGGTCAACTCGACACAAATTATGTGGTCATTAATAGATTATCGGATAAAAACCTTTTTTTATCTCTTTATGTGTTACTTATACTGTGAATGGGTCAAATAAGATTTAATGAGAAAATAAAGAAATAATTTCACTTTCTGATATGAGTTCTCTATAAAAACTCTTGAAATATTCTGTCACTTCACTAACTGTTAGCAACACCCTGAAGTTTGAACTGAAGTCGGTGATTGTAACCAAGTAGCCTAACATCATTCAAATTATTTAATATATCTCGTGGAACTCACTATGAACATGTTGAAGGTAAGATTATTTTGAAGTATCCTTTTTCACCAAGCATTTTTTAAAGTGTTAGAGAAAAAAAGAATTGCTGGTCCATTTTGTGAGAGCTGAATGGTAATCTTTATACTGATAATCTCAACAATTAGTAATTATTTTATGGTTTATACTATTTCGCCTTTCATTCAGTGATTTCAATTATGAAAAATGAACTGTTTTTCTTATACATCATTTCATGAAATGTGTTTTCATTACAGATTTTGTTTCTTGGACTGATAGTTCTTCCTGCATCATTGGGATGGCCAGTGAAATCCGAATTTCCTGATACTATTAAGCGCACTCTGAACTTCACTATTAAAGATCAGCAAAATATGACAGACGAAGTGTTGAACCCGAGTAACAGATCACAATCATCCCAAGGAATTCAGGAGCAGTCACTTGCTGACTTTGCAAACAGACCTGATGACTACAATGGTATACTTCAAAATCGATCGCAAATCCACTCTGGATCTACAAGAGTAAAGCGTCATTCTACTGACCTCTGTTTTGCCGAATCGAACCCAACATCTCCTGACATGAAGCAACGAGCAATTTGTCCATGGAAAGAAATAGAAGACTACAACGTCAACCGAGTCCCCCATGTACTCCCCAAAGCTAAATGTGACTGCACGTCTAAGTGCCTCAGTCTGAGCCACAATGCAAGGTGCCAAGAAGTTGAGCAACCGAGAAAAGTTCGAGTAAAGAGCAGCAGTGGTTGGGTGGATGTAGTGGAAATGGTACCGGTTGCTTGTGTTTGTGCCTTCAATGAATTTTACAAGAGACCAAGATATGCTGAAATTTGACATGTTCAAGTGTTCCAAGCCATATTTTGGTACCATTCAGTGAGTTCTTTTCCCAGCTTCAACTGTGATAACATTTAATTTATTCCCATGAACAATTTTTGTTTATAATCTATTTTTTTTTTTTTAAATAAATTATTCTCTTTTTTAGAACAACACAGACTTTTTGCTTTATCAACAAATTCTAGAAATTTGAAAACTATAACAATAATAATAACAGTAATTGGATTTATAAAGCGCTAATTTCAGTAAATTGCCCATCAGCGCATTACAGGTGATTTCAATACAATGTGATTCTTGTCATTCACACTTGGCTGAGAGGAATCAATGCTAAACCAGCACTAACTACGTTTGATAAATCAAATGTGTGACGTTCTGTTGTTTCTAAACAAATCAGATTAACTAAAAATGGCATGTATTTGGTGGGTTTAGAACCTAAGAATGGCGTACTAATGAAATCACCTGTAACTAAGTCAGTAATGATCATTTTCTAAGAAAACTTGCTACATGGAGGAATTTGTTGGGGGTAGATCTGTTTTGATGAACAAAATTGTCAAAGTGATTATCCAAGAAAAGCTGCTTCAAGGAGCATTGCAATGTGGCTAATTTTGAACAAGACACAATATGCCTAGACCAAGCTACTTCCCCAGATGCCCAAAAAGTCAGAGATGCACAAAAAGTGAGTTTCATTCTTTGGTGGTATCTACCTCCTATTATTTTAGCAAGTTAGCAACAACTGCTACAAAAGACAAAGAGATCTAGAAAGAATTATGATCCTAATTGATTATGAGATTACAAGACTCAGAGCTTTCTCTCTTGTTTCTTCTCAAGGGGTCCATTACATTACAGACATTTTCCTTATCTCCCCTCTTTGGGAAGAATGTTATTGTATGTATTGGACATGATTATGGACAATAAGACTCTGTGCCAGGAAATGTCTATGGAAAAGATTAAACATGGATGGGCAGCTCTTTTGCTTTCATGTCGCCAAGGGGCCTGTCATAGGCACTTACTATAAAGCTCTTGGGAGTGCAGACCAAACTTTTTCTGACATGTTGTTTGTAGTCATTCTGTGCCTTAGTGTATTTTTCCGAAGTTGTTGACTTTGGTCATTACAGTTGCATTAGTAAATGACCAACCTAAAAAGCTAAGAGGAGTCCTCAATTTGGGAGCAGGTCAGTTTTCGGAGTGACAGCTGTGTACTATAATAAAACCCACTCAGTGGTCTGGCTGGCTGAGGAACTCAAGAGTGGCGAAGCCACGAGTGAGTCCTGCAGCCAGTAATGTCAGGAGTGGGTTTCAGTGGACTGATCGACCACCCTGAGTGGGTTTTATTTATATCTCACATTTTCTGCTATTTTGAAAACCTGTGAGGGCATTTTAATGCTTAAATATGGCCAAAACATTCAGATCAAACTGTAACATAAACAAATGACAGAGTGCAGGGGCGTAGCCAAGGGGGGGGATATAGGGGTCAGAACCCCCCCCTTTGGCCCAAAATTAAAGTCACATTTACCAGACTTTCAAAAGTAAGTCCTCATAAGTGCCAAAAGTATGTGAACTTGATGCAAAAATACAATTTAAAAATTTAATTTTTCATCACAAAAGTTTGTTCCAGGGCTTTTCCTCGACGTCAGACCCACATTTACGGTGAAATGAGCGCAGATTTTACAAAATTTGAAATATTTCTTTGACTCGTTCTTTTTAGAACTAACCTATTTTTAACATAAATTCCATCTGTTGGAATATTAGTGTAATTAAGTGTATTTTACCAGATGAGCCCTGTATAACAAGTCTAATAGGTCACCAATACAATTCGGAGAAATGTCTGCTGGTCAGCTTTGATGTAAATATATCATATGGAAAATCAAAACTTGCAAGGCCTGTACATTGTATTATTCTTCTGAAATGCCAGTTTCATATAAAAGAATTGTCTTTTGAATTTATGGCATTTTCTTCTGGGAGACACCTTTTGTTTTCCTACGATTAACCAAAAGACAAACCATAACAGGTAGCATGTTTGCCAATAGGAGAATGTTGGTAATTTTAAACCCAGAAGTCTATGATAAAGTTTTAAAATCAATCGATTTAGATTCCAGAAAATTACTCCCTTGTTTATTGTGCATGTATACATATAGAATAGGGGCTGATGTAATGGACATAAATTTATGTTATTCTTACAGGAATCACCAGCGCTGTCTCAGATTATGCTAGCAACCCAAGGATGAGAGTTTCACCCACTCCCTTGCAACTTGACAAATATTTAAATCCAATCCAAAGTACAAAACAGAAAAATGTTTTTAGACATTATAATTTATTGGACATTTTTGCCATATCCTGATCATGGCGCAGAGTAAGGGGGGTTTCTCAAATAGTTTGTATAATGATAACTTAAAGGAAAGTTTAAAAAAAAAACAGCATTTTTTTTTTTATACCAGACCTTTCATGAAAGAATAATAGCCTTATAAATGCTCAGAATCATTATCCAGCAACATAAAATCCATTGGCTTCTGGGGGCCTAGAGCGGCCCCCAGACCCCCCGCCGAATAGGCTTCGGCCCTACGGGCCTCGCCAAGGCCATCTGGAATAAGACCCCCCCCTTACTTGGTTTCTGGCTACGCCCCTGACAGAGTGGGTGGAGTCTGACTGATTACTATAAACAAAGCCCTAAGAGTCACATGACTGCTTGTGACATCACCAATGCTGATGATGTCATAGTGGCTCTACTGCTATTGTGATGTCATGTGCTGTTGTTATGATGTCATGTGTCATGATTGTGATCTCATGTGTGACCTGAAGTAGTGCCACAAATCAATAAAATATATAAATCGAGGATAATGGATCATATATAAATTAGGGATGGTGGATCATATTTAAATTAGGGATGGTGGATCACAAAATTATATCCCATGGGCTGTTCCTCATCATGGGTCTTCCATGGGGATCAATGCCAAGTGTGGGATATATTTCTTTACTTGACAACAACTGTGGTAATATTTAATTTATTCCAAAATACAACTTATGATTTTAAATCTATAGATTTATTGGTTTTGAAAAAACAAATATTTAAGAAGAATTTAGTCTCTTCTTCGTTTTCCAACAAACTCTGAAAACTTTTTATTCTGACTGTTGTTGACAGTGTGGCGCGGTTGATTACTTCTTTTTACACAAACCTATTTCTTCAGGAAACTTATTCCTTATTACAATTTGCTCTTTGTGAAAATGCAGTGTTCTGAAACATTTTATGTTAATCTAGGGTTCGAGGTGGAGTTTGGGATATGCCCCATCAACCATGAACCATATACACACACAAAAAACTGCTCATGATTACAATATTGTGATCAGAGAGTAGATCCTCCCTTCCTTCCACTTAAACGTGAATCCTTCCAACAAAAAATGTGGAACTGTTTATCTCCTTCTTGACACACCCTACATGTAGCTGTGCCGCTGACAGCAAACTGTAAACAATATTCAGATTAGGCAGTTTATGATTAACAGTTACTTATTGACTTATACAGCTCGTAATTTCTTCTGTTACTTTGTTATGCTTGATGAGACCTTCATACAATGTCACATACCATATATTTTCTACATTACATCGTTATGCCAACACTGCAGTCTGCATCACGCTCCACTACACAACCAACCACTATGTCCCAGCACAATGAGGTCTCACGCGAACTTCTCTAGATTTTTCATATTCTATGTACTTTCTGGAAGGATAGTAATCTCCAATATATCTGGGTCAAATTTCATACATTGAAGTGGTTAAGTATAGGTTATACAACGAATTTGAGGTGTATAACTAACATTTCAGGTGGTTATTTACCGAGGGCTTTAGACTCCATATGACTCCCGAAAGATTTTTAACTGAATTTTGTGACTTTGTTGCCATTTTTAGGTGCATTGTTTGCAGAAAATGTAGTACAACAAGCTAACTTAATCCCCAACAGTGCTATAACTAACAAATCTGTTGGTTATACCACGGCAAAAGACAATAGGAGACTGTCTGGGTGGAGTATAACACCTGAAAATGGCTTGACTCCACCTGAATTTACTTTAATAGATTCATTCACACATTCTTCTCACATGGAAACTTGACCATAACTGTTATGTACAGGATTAGGTGGCTATTGAGTTAATGTCTCCAATATTCTGTCATTAACTAAATGGCTTTTTTAATGCAAAAGATACACATTCTGTGAGATAAATTTGTATTTTATGCTATCGGAAAACCCTGCCACTCTCTATTAGTCATGTCAACCAAAATATTCTAGTATGTCTGGTGGCATGACTGTTGTCTTATCTCAATTTGTCATTAGCAAACACCCTCCTTTTACATGTAAATTTTGACCTCATATATCAATAGAAATTCACTGTGGAACTTTTTTTGATATTTTTTAGTCTGTTGCAGGCACATATCTTACACTGGGCCCTATGACTATTTTTAGTCAAATTGTCCTTTTAACTCACCCTTTTAACGCTACGTAAATAGTTCCGTGGTAATATGCAGACCAAGACATAGAAATGTCTGTATGAGATTTCACATGGTTGGATGAAGTTTCCGAAAAGGTATGCCAGTAAAACTTGCGTTTCTCAGTTTGCCAATGTCTCAGTGTATCTCCCTTCTCCCACTTGCATGGTTTTGTGAAAATCATTGTTATTTTAAATAATTTCAATCTCAAGCTTGCTTTTGATTAATATTTGCTGAGGATGTCTGATTCATGTTCAAAGTAAACATCACAGCTGCAGATTGAACCATGGACGTCCTTGCTTCTTCGTCACCAATGAACATTTAGCATGCAGCAGAGCATTAAATTTGCATATCACAGGTTATGTCAGAAACTTTCCAAACTTTTAGTAATCAACAATGATAATTGAAAGCCATAATTTTCATACATGTATCTACATTGATTGTAACAGAAAATATTTCAAAATTATCTGTTATCTAATGAACTTCTCAAAATGGAAAATTAGTGAAAAACAATGCCTACACAGCGCAATATTGATATATTAGACTTTTCTGGCTAATAAACAATTCTGTATTTCACAACTGTGCAATAACTGGAGTGCCCCACAGCTTAAGGATTAGGCACAGGAAGTTCTTGACATTCAGTGATCCACAGAAAGTCAATAACAAAATATTACCACACATATTTTCATCCCCCATACTGTCAGGAGTGTATGGGTTCACCAGCTAATAAGCCACTGAAAGATGGTACTTTCGTATTATGCACAGTACTGGTGTACACGATCCAAGATTTTAAAAAAAGAGATCAGTAATTTGGTTTGATGGCAGAATAAGCCCAGGACCAAATCATCTTGAATTTATTACTTATTATCTTGCAATTAACAATTGCGATTATTTCTGATGGTGTCAGAAGTAAAGGACTCGCCTTGTTTTTACCAGCGCAGCTTTGTCACAATGCACAATATCTCTTTACAATATACTTTATTTAATCCCTGTAGTTGTCTCTATACATCCTCTGTTGTTCAATGGGGTATGGAAGTAAAGCTGACAATTTTATGGAAGTGCTAATGTCAATGTTACATACAGTCAGACCAAGAATTATTCAGACGCTTAGTGTTCTGTTGTTATTTTAAAGGAATTACAAAGTTAGCAATGAAACATGCAGTCAAAATCATCTTTGGTACCAAGTTTAACCTGTCCAATACAAATTTATTGCAAACTGATTCAAAATCGGATGAAAATAGCAAATTAGTCGGTTTCAGGAACGTTATTCAGACACTTTTACAAAGTTGTAAAAAGTGAACTATTTACCAATATTTATCCTAAATATTGCTAAGAAACTATCATGGGATCATTGTGGCCACATTGGAGGACAGGTGTGATCATCAGTTTAGAAAATTTTGATGAATATATGGGATAAACATCTGATTCAGTTTATCACATTTTCTTGACTAATGTGGCTGAAATCTGCCAGATAACAATTGGAAATATTTTAGAATATCATAATATGACAATTGTTTTTTTTTTTTTTTTTTTTTGGGAAAATAGCACTTTTTTTTTATTCATTCATAAACAAGCCACACACATACATTCAAAATTTGCTACATTCACACATTCCACAGGTGCCATAATATCCTATAGGCCTACATTATTCACATCTAAAACTTTTCATCATCTAACACATAATATACTTAATTCACTCTTTCCATCACTTTTAACACACAGTATACTTCACTCTTTCCTTCACATCCAATACACAGTAATTTCCACTCTTTCCATCACATCTAACTTATATTTCACTCTTTCCATCACATTTAACACACAGTATACCTCACTCTTTCCTTCACATCTAACACACAGTATATTTCATTCTTTCCATCACATTTAACAAACAGTATACTCTTTCGATCACATTAAACACACAGTATACTTCACTCTTTCCATCACATCTAACACACAGTACTTTCCACGCTTTTCATCACATCTAACACATAGTATATTTCACTCTTTCCATCACATTTAACACACAGTATACTTCTCTCTTTCCCTCACATCTAACACACAGTACATTTCACTCTTTCCATCACATTCTCAATCACAATCAAGTTTCAACCCATACTCATATATTTAGGGATGGTTTCAGCCACGTCCCCTGAAGAAAACTTCTATTGAATGTCCAGTGGGAATGGTTTCATCCACGTCCCCTAGAGAGCACCACATGTATACATTATTTGAAATCATTGATAAAGCCACTTGCTCACTTAATGAACATAATCAAATACCCTGTTGATCAGAGCTTTTGCTATACTTGATGTAAATTCACTATGGAGCAAGGTGTTACAATGTTGAGTCAGCTCAGACAGTATTACCCTCATATAATTACCAACCGTAATTGTTACTTGTTCATACCTTATCACATTCCTTCTTTTCCAAATACTATATCTGCAGATACTAAGAAACAAGTTCACAATTTCACTTTTTTCATCTTCTTCATTATCAAGGTAACCACAAATTATATTAAATTTATCAACAGAAAAATTATCTACTAATTTCTTCAAAGTATCTTCTAAATTTTTCCATATACTCATTATACCTGTACAGTCAATCAGTAAGTGCTCAACAGTTTCTATTTCTGAGTTACAAATTTTACATATACCATCTGAATATTTCATCATCTTCAGCCTCTTTTCAACGTTCACTTGGCCATAAAAAAGTTTCCAATTAAAGTCACATACTTTTCTAGGCAAGTACTTATTGACAAAATTATATTGGAACCAAAGCCTCCAGTTATGACAATTGTTAACTGTTCTATCTAAGTAAAATTGAAATACAGGCTTACTTGAAAAATTTTATGCACTTTGGTATTTTCTTTGTTTTTGGCTCCATCCGTTCTCTGAATGTTTACCCATTGAGCCACTGCAATCCATCAAATCACTAAAAATAAAGTTGCATGGCTTTCCTAAGGTTTTTCAGTCTATTGCGTACACAGGATAGCCCATTTACGTCAGTTGTTTCCAAATGGTGTGTCATACTAAAATATAGGGTGCTTTCGTGGAGCAATCTCCATTGGAATAGCATTGAGGCTGAAGAACCACATTTTTGCCCCCTTCCCAAATGAAGTTAAAAGTGCCCCATTGAGTTGCTTTTTGGACCATGCATGGAATATAGCTTGAAATAGATAATGAATTTTGCTGTCCGAAAATTTATCAGATTTTGGTGCCACAAGGACATGTTTTTGTTTTGGTAAAATTGGACAAATAAATCCAAAATCACACTGAATTTAGTATGCGACCTCCAATGTTTCATATTGTGACTGAAAGTTTTAAGAATACAATTCTAAGGTAAACTAAAGCTATTTGAATCAATACAAGGCATGTTGGGGTTAAAGAGTGCATGAAAATGTGATAAACTGGACATAATGTTTATCTCCAATTTTTATCCTAATTTTCTCAATTGATGGTCACACCTGTCATTCTATGCCGTCATAATGGTCCCTAGGTAGTTTACGAACATTATTTTGATAAAATATTAACAAATAATAGTAAATAGTTCACTTTCTACAACTTCGTTAAAGTGTCTGAATAATTTTTGGTTCTTGGAGTTAACAAAAGTAGCTTTTTTCACCACATTTCTTGCCAATTTGCAGTAAATCTATTTTGTGCAGGTTACTTGTAACGCCAAGGATGTTTTCGATTGCATGTTTCATTGGATTACTTGGTAATTCCTTAAAATAATAACAAAACAGCAAGCGTCTGAATAATTCTTTGTCTGACTGTACATATGTTGATATATGTAGTTTTGATAACTATCCTAGGGACTTTGAATGAAGTTCAAGTTCAAATATTTATTTATTGTTGGCTTGACATATACAATAAACATTGGCTGTAAGTAGCTACTCCCCAACATCTGGATTTTGTGAACTTTAGCGGTTTAGCGACATATAGTTTTTGTATTAGTAATTTTTTCAGCAAAATGATATGTACAATGTAATGAAATTGAAAATAGAGTGTCACCAAGATGAAAACAGATATAATACAGGATCTGTAGCACCGAGTCACTTATTAGAAAATAATCTAGCTTGGTATAGAGTATAGGCCTAGAGTGTGTCCAGACATATTATGCACCCTTGTTTTTTTTTTTTCATCTCCAAAATATATCTCCAAAATATAAAACACCATGCATTTTGATATCCTTAACAAAAAGTCATAAAAGTGCCATGGAACCAATATGCTGTCAATTTTGTCAAAATGTGTCAGTTCAATGAGGCGTTGTGACCTACAGTCAAGTTTTTGGGTGTTCACACTACGCACTTTCTTAAAATTCCATCAAAAAGCACAAAAAACTATCAAACTGGATATTCATCATTAGCCATGCCTTTAAAAAAAACTTATTCGTTGATTCAAAAAACGAATTTTGATTAAAGTTACAGTCGACAAGTGACGAGTCCATATTTGGCTGGCAATGTCTGGTGGTGGATATCAATGACCTAACAACAGGTCTGATCAACAGTATTGAAATAAGCAGCCAACTTGTTATTGAGCAACATATGACCTCATTGATATTCAGTTGGTCACTCGTTTTGATGGCATTGCAAGTGTAGGCATTGCAAGTATAGGCTATGGCCTCATAAAGTGCTTATGACTCATAATAAACAAGTAAAGTACCCTTAAAAAAGGGTACTGTATCTACATTAAGTATGATGGATGTTGTTGGAGTGAACGAGTAGGAGTGTGAATGTAACGAGTGTTATACAGTGTTTGATGAGTGTCACAAGCATTCGAAGTAGCAATTTCATAGTAATGTGCATTACAATTGAGGCAGGTGTAAAAGAAATCTGTTCTTATAGCTCAGTGGTACACCTCTAACTTCATCCATTAAAAAAACACTCACTTCATGTCTCCTATTCAAGTTGCACATCTCTTTGGTACTTTTTCAAATACCAAGAACATGACCTACATCTGGACCACCTTAAAAGTGTTGAGTATTCATTCACCTGTTTTCTACTTATTTTCTCTTCTCTGCAACACCCTTATCTGTTCACCCTTGTACTTCCTGCTGTCACTGACATGAATTACATCCAACCACACTGCAGCACTTCCCCTGGTAGCCCAACTCATTTTCCCTGCATAGGATGTTGAGAAGTGAGGTTTACACTTGCATTACATCATTAGGCATGTAAGTCCGTTGCACTGGTAATTACAATTTTAGATGTGTGTGTCTGTCAACCTGTCTGTACAAATAGCACACCCTGAAAATGTACAACACGTTTTGTGGAATTCCAGGGATACATACATTGTAAAGGAGCTTAAAGGACTGTAAGCCAAGAAAAAATATATAGAAAGATTTCCATGTCATATCTTGAGAGGATCTTCGTCCATGAATACTTTTTTGTCAGAGGTGACAAAGACTTTGATTAAGAGATTCCGACACTACAAGATTTGACCCCACTTCATTCAAATTCACATGTCAAATGTTAGTGATTGACATTTTCATTTAATGAAGTTATGAGAAAACAACATTGATTGTCAAGAGAGTACAGAAACGCCAAACCAAACACAATGTATCAAAATCTCTCATTGAAATTTACAGGACATATTTCAGACCTTTTGTTTTTTATATAATTAATTAATCACCTCTTCCATTTTGATAATTTATCAAATGTACCAAAGATTGGATGAAATTCACATGCTATTGTTGTGAAACATTTTCATATTTACCCAAGTGAAAAACAGGGTATTCAATAAATAAATCTGAGTTAACAATAATTTTAATTGGTTCACACATAGGGCTTATAAAGGCTGAGGGTACAACCAGGAGACAGTTGTTACAAGTCAGGTGATAAGGGATTTTTTAATTATGTGTTCAGTCATAAAAGTATATATTTTTTGCAAATATTCTTTTACTAATTGTAAGTTTAAAGTAGATCATTTACATCCATATGAATGAATAACCTATTCTGAGATCCTCATCAGAAAATTGCAGGGGCAGCTCGAGAAAATCGGGGCAGTGGGCTCAGATGTCGTCTTTGGTGGAGGACAATGACTTTATCTGTGCGATCTCAAGGACTGGAAAAAATTAATAAGAATCACCAATGAACAGATTGTACTGTACAATAAGGAAACATTTCACATCTGTTTAATGAAATATGTATGAAAAAGTATATATGTACCATACATTCATTTACAATAATTAATAGTGCCGGTGTTGGCTTTCCAATGGCAGTTACAATTGCAGTGCTATCAGTGCGAAGGTTTTCGACCTTTCCCCTCAGTGAATAAATAAATAAAAAAGTCAGCCATGAACGTCTCAATTTTCCAGGTAATTTCTTTTGACCTCAAGTTTTGGAATGTTTCAGATATGTAAGAGTTTAGACCCCTCTGGGTTGTAAAAATTTCTAGTATGATGAAGTGATATGCGATATGATGATTCCTCATACATATAGTCATATACTTCAGCTATAGTTTAAGTTAAAAAAAAAAAAAACTATGTAACTTAATAGACAAAAGTGTGAAATTTTGACAATTTCCAGCATTTTAATTCAATAGGCTACATTAACATTTAAATTTACAATGAGCAACAAAAAGAGTTCTTAATGTAAATTTTCAATGTCCTTAACTGTAATACCATGGCAAATTTAGTAGGCCTCAGACACTTCCATAATTATGTCACAGAGAACATGCTTTTTCGTAAGGTAAAATTTTGGATTTTCTCATTTTAGTTACATTTTACGTTGATGTTAATGGTCAGCCTATCCAGATTGCAAATTGAAAGTAAATTATTTAGCTATTTTCCCACTTAAGTTCTTTTATACTCCTAAAAGGTGCAGCTTGGGTATATGACTCAAAACATTTATAAGCAAAATATAAAAAATCCGCTCTGTAATTCTCTGCGTCTTGCAGCTCTTGCCTGTCTTCATTCATAAATTTTTTCAAAATTTTTCTATCAGATCTGTAAGTTCAGAAATGTCACATCCCGTTAGCAGTAAAAATCAGCCTTTTTTCGCCTTTTAAACTGGTTACCATGGCAACCATTCATCATAACATTGCGAAACGACCTTGAATCATCTAATTTAACTAAAACTATTTTTTATACCAAATTTTGTTCATTAAACTTAAAATTGCAGATAAGTGCCCTTCTCACCCATACCTCCCCTTAATGCCATGAAAATATAAGGATTTATAGGGATTTTTGGCGAAAAGCTTGAAATATAAGAAAATATAGGGAGCAAAATATATTGGGAAATAGGCCTATAGGAATTTACAGGAAATATTTAAATTATTTGTAAATAAGTCGTCATGAGAACTACAAAACATATAAAGAAGTATTACATAACAGCAATTGTTTCAAAGTGGTGAAGAAATGCTCTAATAACTTTGTTCTGGAAATGGCCTTCTTGACTATCTTCAGTTAGGGAAAGAAAGATCAGAGGGTCAAGCTTCATTCGAATAATTTTGTCTCATGAATACGTTTAGCTCAGGTTTCTGAAGTCATATGTCGTTATGCTGTTTATAACGAGCCTAATTCAAGCTGTCACATAACATGTTGCATACCAGGTATCTTCACTTTCGGATATTCTCATTTGACATTCCTTGGCTGCAGAAAATGTAAAACCGGAATGCCTGGATGTTCACGCGAGTCAAACTGGAAAAAAAAGACAAAGGTGTTTAAATAATTTATCATTGTTTTGGAAATACATAACAATCATGAGCATTTATTGAGCAAGCTTTAATGTGCGGTTAATTGTTAATAGAATAACTGATCAATGTGTGCTGTGAATCAACAAGGTTTTGTATGAAATGTCTTATGGCTCTACACTGCTTCAGGGATCACAGTAAAGAGAACCTTTAATGATAACGATAACGATATACTTTATTCAGTCCAAAATGGAAACTTTCTTTGGCACATAGCAGGCTCAACATGATTTATACATATAAATATCAGCATAGATAGTACATATAATAGAAGATATAAATACATCCATACAAATAGTTATTAAACATAAAACGGTTATTAAACATATACACACATGGTACTAATACTGTAGCTGGAGGATCCATTTTAATTTTAATTTTGATTTAACAGTTTAAATATTTTATGCTTGATGGTACAAAGCTGTTGCTAAATCTGCCGGTTCTTTGTTTTGAAACTAACAACCTTTTTCCTGAATGAAGAAGTTGGTAACAATTATGGAGCGGGTGCTGTGGATCCTTCATGAGCTTTTCGGCTATGCTACTGCTTTTGTTGTTATACAGCAGTTAAGTTGTCCGGATTAGCTCCTACTTTCTTCGCAATTTGTAAAATTTTATATAATTTTTGAATATCCTTCTTATTTGATGAACCAAACCAAGCAGCAATACAAAAAGATAATGTTGACTGAATAATCGATTCATAAAACTGTCCAAGAATTTCACTTGTAACCTTAATATCAGCGAGACGCCAGAAATAGCATATGTGTCTTGAACATCTTTTGTATAAATATTGGACATTTTCAGTGAATGGGAGTTTGTTATCAATATATACACCAAGGTATTTATAGCTATTTACAATCTGAACACCCTCGTCTTTAATAATAAGTGGATCGTGAAGGCAGTTATTACACCTGAAATCTATAATCAATTCCTTGGTTTGATGACAATTAAGTTTTTGAATTCAAATGAGGGAGAAATTAATATCGAATCACTTGTTGATTGCTGGATTAGTGACATGACATAACCCGAGAAGGTAAGGAATGTGACTTCAGCAGTGTTGAGACAAGATATATGCATATACTGGCACATGGACCAAGGAACGAGCTGAATTTAAAGACTAAATTACTAACAATATTGTGAAAAAAACTTCCTTAGGAAACATGTTAATTCAGAGGTTTCATTGCAAAATAAAAATTATTTGACATGAATAATGAGTTTCCGTTGCGACAGGTATAGCCATTTAGCCAGCCCTTCCCCAACTCATTTTGCTAGAGATACAATAATGACCTTCAGGCTTTACCACATAAAATAAATAACAAACTCATAATGTGAAAGAGAAGCTGGGACGTAACTATGATGACAGCATTGTGAAGTAATGTGAAATGCCGCAGCGCTCTAATGTCAACTTAATGAAGTACCAAACCATGGGACATGACCAATTCATATAATAATACTTTTGAATTATTACCTTGTATTGATCCTCAAGATACAAAGGGGAAGCTATGCTTGAAGTCAGCATTTCAATGATATTGTCCACCTGAAAGATAAATGGTTAATTCAATGTATGATGCAGTGCATGAAAACTTGCCTTGCACTGATTTTTTGGACTATAACATTGAACTGCATGATTGCTTCTCAAGATATGAAGTATTGCAATAAAATTATCAAAGAAAATACAACAACTTATTCAATAATATAAATGTCAAATAGTTGTGACCAAAAAAGTTTGGGATATTCTATTTGTTAAAACCAAATTTCTCATTTTTTGTTCAACATCTTGTCTACGAATTTATTAAATAATTTATCGACATCGCAATACAGCCTTGGCCGTAAGTTTTGCAATGCTGCACTATGGGGCAGTTATTGTGACCAAACATAACAAAGCAAATGCTCAATCTTCACTAAATCGTGAGCAATTACAGTTTGTACAAAGTGGAAGGTGTTCTGGTGGAAATAATTACATTAAATGATATTTTCACAGTAATAGTGAGGCAAAATAATGAATAAGTTGAATTTTGAGCATAAAATCAATTATGATACTATATGTTATTCTCATGGTAGTAACAGCCATCAAAGTTTGTGGACATGTTGTGTATCCATAAAATTAAGGCCACACATAATTGATTCTTAGCTTCGCGCACCCGCCGACACAATGGTTTCCTACCGATGGAAAAAAAAATTGTAAAAAAAAATAAATTTTTTTTTTGACATTATAACAATTTTTTTTTTTTCACCTTTTTTTTTTGTCCTACTGACCCTAGAAAAAGTCCCTTGAGAGGATACGAGAAGCTAAAGATCAATTATGTGTGGCCTAAGCATTCATGACAAAATTACAATAAAGTACATGGTTGAATTTTTCGTTCATCGGGTTTTTCTAGAACGGTTTTTTCTTTAAATATGGCAAAATTTCATGAAGGTGTAGGAAATAACTGCACTTCTTCTTTTGAAAGAAAATTGTGTCAAATGCTTTCCATGGATGTGGAATTTTATGAAGCAAATTAAATTTCAGATTAGAAAAACAATCTACTAGGGGAGAGCGGGGCATGATGGGCACCTTAACTTTGGAGGTCCACCATGTCATTACTATGCCAACAAAAATTACTTTTTGTTGCTGACTGGTTTTGCATTAGGTTCTACTTTAAGCATAGAAAATCTCGTTTTGCTCAATGAAATAGTGTTTGAGTTATGAGCACTTTTAATTTTTTTGCAGGTGCCCATCATGCCCCGCAAGGGTGGGGCATGATGGGCACCTTGTTGGGGCATGATGGGCAGCTTCAAATTTTGGTCAATACTTACGGCATTATAGTTGTAAAACTGAAATAATTTCAATATTCTTAATTAAAAACTTGCATTACAGGATAAATGGTAGTTATTGAACCAACTCAGCAAATCATAATCACTTTTTCATCTAAAAAATACAGGTAACAATACAAAAACGTAAATTTAACATCATAAAAGGTGATTTGGCACACAAATTATGTTCTTAATTCTATATCTGATGTAGTAAATAAGATAATACCAATAGATATTGAAATAGGCAGTATTGTCCATTCTCGCCAATCTTCAACTATTATATTGCAAGAAATACATATGCTTAGTTCAAATGGGGCATGATGGGCCTGGGCCCATCATGCCCCAATCAAGAGACCCATCATGCCCCAAACTTCATTTTTCATAAATGCCCTCAGACACCAGTTTCCAAGAATAAAGTCAAATCAAAGAGTTTTCACACAAAATGTTGATATATCTCTTTGTGGAAGTAAAACAAGACAGCTGTTAAAATATCACTTACGCATAATCACAACGCACTTGGAAAATCAGGAAAAAAGTTTTTATGGCTTCAAAATCCTAAAAAGGGCAATATCTGCTAAAGTATTGGTATCTGAACCATGCAATATTTTCTTCAATAAAGGTTAGCAAAAGGTATTCTAAACAACAAACATCAGCTTCCTCCGATGTTAAACTTTGGAGTTAAAGCCCAAACCCATCATGCCCCGGGGGCCCATCATGCCCCGCTCTCCCCTACTTTATTCTCACATCAGAAATTAACAATTTTTCTAATTATACACACATCAACCGAAACCCAATCAAGCAATGTTAAAGTTGCGTATTTAATTGTAATTTTATCATGAATGTTTAATTTGGTGTGTGCCCAACACATCCAGACAGTTTGGTGAATATTACTATCATATGAATGACAATATAGGATCAGAACTGATCATATGCTTAAATTTCAACTAATTCAGTATTTTGCCTCACAGCTATTATGTAACATTATTCCATTCAACAATTTTTATCAGAACACCTCTAAGTACATACTAACTATAATTCCTGACATCTGGGTGAATATTGAGCACAGGGGCGTAGCCAGAAACCAAGTAAGGGGGGGGTCTTATTCCAGATGGCCTTGGCGAGGCCCGTAGGGCCGAAGCCTATTCGGCGGGGGGTCTGGGGGCCGCTCTAGGCCCCCAGAAGCCAATGGATTTTATGTTGCTGGATAATGATTCTGAGCATTTATAAGGCTATTATTCTTTCATGAAAGGTCTGGTATAAAAAAAAAAATGCTGTTTTTTTTTTAAACTTTCCTTTAAGTTATCATTATACAAACTATTTGAGAAACCCCCCTTACTCTGCGCCATGATCAGGATATGGCAAAAATGTCCAATAAATTATAATGTCTAAAAACATTTTTCTGTTTTGTACTTTGGATTGGATTTAAATATTTGTCAAGTTGCAAGGGAGTGGGTGAAACTCTCATCCTTGGGTTGCTAGCATAATCTGAGACAGCGCTGGTGATTCCTGTAAGAATAACATAAATTTATGTCCATTACATCAGCCCCTATTCTATATGTATACATGCACAATAAACAAGGGAGTAATTTTCTGGAATCTAAATCGATTGATTTTAAAACTTTATCATAGACTTCTGGGTTTAAAATTACCAACATTCTCCTATTGGCAAACATGCTACCTGTTATGGTTTGTCTTTTGGTTAATCGTAGGAAAACAAAAGGTGTCTCCCAGAAGAAAATGCCATAAATTCAAAAGACAATTCTTTTATATGAAACTGGCATTTCAGAAGAATAATACAATGTACAGGCCTTGCAAGTTTTGATTTTCCATATGATATATTTACATCAAAGCTGACCAGCAGACATTTCTCCGAATTGTATTGGTGACCTATAAGACTTGTTATACAGGGCTCATCTGGTAAAATACACTTAATTACACTAATATTGCAACAGATGGAATTTATGTTAAAAATAGGTTAGTTCTAAAAAGAACGAGTCAAAGAAATATTTCAAATTTTGTAAAATCTGCGCTCATTTCACCGTAAATGTGGGTCTGACGTCGAGGAAAAGCCCTGGAACAAACTTTTGTGATGAAAAATTAAATTTTTAAATTGTATTTTTGCATCAAGTTCACATACTTTTGGCACTTATGAGGACTTACTTTTGAAAGTCTGGTAAATGTGACTTTAATTTTGGGCCAAAGGGGGGGGTTCTGACCCCTATATCCCCCCCCTTGGCTACGCCCCTGATTGAGCAAGTATTTGCTTTGTTATGATTGGTCAAAATTATAGCGCCATAGTGAAGCATGGCTGCTGAGTGAAATTTACGGCCATGGCTGTTTGACACTTAAGTAACTAATGCATTTCAGCCTGTTATTCTGCAGCTCTACCTGAGTATAACACGCGAATTGTTTTTACTTTGTCTGTAATTAGTCAGTACTCCACAGTGTACAGTGCTGTAAAAATAATTTATTTCATCACAAAAAAAATCTAAACTTTAAAATGTATTTGTTGTGACATACCATGAAAATTTTTCTGTGCAAAATTGAGTTCCAACATGCCGTCATATATCACCCAGCTTTACCATCAAGTTCTGTGGCTGTTCTGCTGAAAAGAAAGTAATATTCTTGTCAGAGTTTCAATAATTATGAAAATTTTAATATCATCAGGATCATGTGAATTAGGCCTATACCATCTCATACAATCCCGACTTAGGCAGGGGAATAATAAATCATGTAGTTTTAGACAGTTTGGTACAATTATTGGAAATATTGGTACTTTTTTCGAGTGGCTAACTTTGCTTTATTATTTCACAAGACAGAGGCTCAGACCAGATTTAGTCTTTTCTTGACTCTGCCATTAGGGCATCCTTCATCCTTGTGAAAATACGACTACACCATCAGGTACAGGCTTGTGGCAGTGCACAAGATGACTTGGAATAATCAATGTGGGTTGGTCCGATTCCCTTCTTTCAAATTCCATCTTCACTTCGCATTCCACTGCAAAGAAACATTGAAATAAATAAATTATGATCCTGAAAAATGCTGATTTGCTGGTCTAATTAGGACTATCAGTAATTTATAAATTAAGGGAACATTCTGTCAAATTGTCAATTAGGCCTACAATACAGACTGCAGCCAGTAAAGGCATGACAATCCAAAACCCTGACTTTTTCTTAAAACCAGTAAGAGCCAGTGGCAATGACATACTGGCTGTACAGGGGCGGATACAGAGAGCGGCGGACACAGAGGGGGGCGGACCCGGCATACGCAACCCACTAAATCGCTGAAAATTAGACAAGAAGTCATGGTTCTTTGGAATGGATATCCAATTGCAGCTGACAGATTGTTTAAGCAGACTTTTCAAGGGACCTTTCATGCCTGTATTGATGGCAATTTACAGTTGTTTAAAGTATTTCAACTCAACCACAGTTAATTGCAATTCTGTCTGTTTTAAAAGCTTCCCTTGTCACCCATTTGACTTAGTTACAATCGTGACAAGAGGCTAAAGCCCCTTTCACACATTCCCGGTTTTGCCGTGACAGCACTCCCGGCAGCTTGAAATCCACGATCCGACACTGTCCGCCGACAGTCCGCCACTGTCCGCCCGTATTTTACGACTGACCGTCAACTACGGGGAATGAGAGCCATGTCCGGGGCAAAATCAAACAAGTTTGATTTTGTTCCCGGTAGCCAAGGCAAGCAGTCAACCGCCGTAATAGCTGAGTATTTACATCGTATTGCCTTCAATTAACAGTGTAGCCTTTCGTTTAATCCTTGGTACCGTCGGTTTTCCTTGTTTGCAAGGGTTGAACTTGACAAGCCGCCGACTTTACCGCGTGTCTCCGTTCATTACTGCGAATTTACTTCGTGTCTCCGTCCATGAAAACTTCGTTAATCCCCAGATTCCTATGAAAAAACGAAGGATTTCCATAGGATTTCCGTTGTTTTTCCGAAGATAAACCTTGAAATACCCAAGGAAAACTGCCGGAATACACTGTCAGGCCATCCACGGCAACACGGCAAAACCGCCGATGTGTGAAAGGGGTTTAACACCATCATACAGAATTTTTTTAAATAAATATTATCAACCATCTGCAGCCTACAGTTCTTTACTACATGTAATTCTCCGGCCTGTATTGCTATGAATTTAATGATAAAAAGTCTTGGGATTTTTTAAAATTTTAATTGGACATTGAGCTCATTACTTCATTTAATATAAATTTCATGTAACTTGCAGAGAAAGGTCTAGGCTAGAACATTGAACCATGTGAGTTATTTCCTGAGAATAACAACTACAGTTTAATACCATACAGTTTGAAGACATAAAACGATCCGCAAATACAAGAGACTTGATTGAAACTTGAAAGTGCAATTTATTTTCACATAGATACAAAGGGTTGGCAAAAAGGTAGCCGTAAGCCGCTTTGGCCTATTTGAAATAGTGTTTCTGTAATCGCGACAGCCTTTGAGTTTTAAGACATAAAACGATCCGCATATATACAAGAGACTTGATTGAAACTTGAAAGTGCAATTTATTTTCACATAGATACAAAGGGTTGGCAAAAAGGTAGCCGTAAGCCGCTTTGGCCTATTTGAAATAGTGTTTCTGTAATCGCGACAGCCTTTGAGTTTTAAGACATAAAACGATCCGCATATATACAAGAGACTTGATTGAAACTTGAAAGTGCAATTTATTTTCACATAGATACAAAGGGTTGGCAAAAAGGTAGCCGTAAGCCGCTTTGGCCTATTTGAAATAGTGTTTCTGTAATCGCGACAGCCTTTGAGTTTTAAGACATAAAACGATCCGCATATATACAAGAGACTTGATTGAAACTTGAAAGTGCAATTTATTTTCACATCAGGGGCGTAGCCAAGGGGGGGGATATAGGGGTCAGAACCCCCCCCTTTGGCCCAAAATTAAAGTCACATTTACCAGACTTTCAAAAGTAAGTCCTCATAAGTGCCAAAAGTATGTGAACTTGATGCAAAAATACAATTTAAAAATTTAATTTTTCATCACAAAAGTTTGTTCCAGGGCTTTTCCTCGACGTCAGACCCACATTTACGGTGAAATGAGCGCAGATTTTACAAAATTTGAAATATTTCTTTGACTCGTTCTTTTTAGAACTAACCTATTTTTAACATAAATTCCATCTGTTGGAATATTAGTGTAATTAAGTGTATTTTACCAGATGAGCCCTGTATAACAAGTCTAATAGGTCACCAATACAATTCGGAGAAATGTCTGCTGGTCAGCTTTGATGTAAATATATCATATGGAAAATCAAAACTTGCAAGGCCTGTACATTGTATTATTCTTCTGAAATGCCAGTTTCATATAAAAGAATTGTCTTTTGAATTTATGGCATTTTCTTCTGGGAGACACCTTTTGTTTTCCTACGATTAACCCAGGGGCGTAGCCAAGGGGGGGATATAGGGGTCAGAACCCCCCCCTTTGGCCCAAAATTAAAGTCACATTTACCAGACTTTAAAAAGTAAGTCCTCTTAAGTGCCAAAAGTATGTGAACTTGATGCAAAAATACAATTTAAAAATTTAATTTTTCATCACAAAAGTTTGTTCCAGGGCTTTTCCTCGACGTCAGACCCACATTTACGGTGAAATGAGCGCAGATTTTACAAAATTTGAAATATTTCTTTGACTCGTTCTTTTTAGAACTAACCTATTTTTAACATAAATTCCATCTGTTGGAATATTAGTGTAATTAAGTGTATTTTACCAGATGAGCCCTGTATAACAAGTCTAATAGGTCACCAATACAATTCGGAGAAATGTCTGCTGGTCAGCTTTGATGTAAATATATCATATGGAAAATCAAAACTTGCAAGGCCTGTACATTGTATTATTCTTCTGAAATGCCAGTTTCATATAAAAGAATTGTCTTTTGAATTTATGGCATTTTCTTCTGGGAGACACCTTTTGTTTTCCTACGATTAACCAAAAGACAAACCATAACAGGTAGCATGTTTGCCAATAGGAGAATGTTGGTAATTTTAAACCCAGAAGTCTATGATAAAGTTTTAAAATCAATCGATTTAGATTCCAGAAAATTACTCCCTTGTTTATTGTGCATGTATACATATAGAATAGGGGCTGATGTAATGGACATAAATTTATGTTATTCTTACAGGAATCACCAGCGCTGTCTCAGATTATGCTAGCAACCCAAGGATGAGAGTTTCACCCACTCCCTTGCAACTTGACAAATATTTAAATCCAATCCAAAGTACAAAACAGAAAAATGTTTTTAGACATTATAATTTATTGGACATTTTTGCCATATCCTGATCATGGCGCAGAGTAAGGGGGGTTTCTCAAATAGTTTGTATAATGATAACTTAAAGGAAAGTTTAAAAAAAAAACAGCATTTTTTTTTTTATACCAGACCTTTCATGAAAGAATAATAGCCTTATAAATGCTCAGAATCATTATCCAGCAACATAAAATCCATTGGCTTCTGGGGGCCTAGAGCGGCCCCCAGACCCCCCGCCGAATAGGCTTCGGCCCTACGGGCCTCGCCAAGGCCATCTGGAATAAGACCCCCCCCTTACTTGGTTTCTGGCTACGCCCCTGGATTAACCAAAAGACAAACCATAACAGGTAGCATGTTTGCCAATAGGAGAATGTTGGTAATTTTAAACCCAGAAGTCTATGATAAAGTTTTAAAATCAATCGATTTAGATTCCAGAAAATTACTCCCTTGTTTATTGTGCATGTATACATATAGAATAGGGGCTGATGTAATGGACATAAATTTATGTTATTCTTACAGGAATCACCAGCGCTGTCTCAGATTATGCTAGCAACCCAAGGATGAGAGTTTCACCCACTCCCTTGCAACTTGACAAATATTTAAATCCAATCCAAAGTACAAAACAGAAAAATGTTTTTAGACATTATAATTTATTGGACATTTTTGCCATATCCTGATCATGGCGCAGAGTAAGGGGGGTTTCTCAAATAGTTTGTATAATGATAACTTAAAGGAAAGTTTAAAAAAAAAACAGCATTTTTTTTTTTATACCAGACCTTTCATGAAAGAATAATAGCCTTATAAATGCTCAGAATCATTATCCAGCAACATAAAATCCATTGGCTTCTGGGGGCCTAGAGCGGCCCCCAGACCCCCCGCCGAATAGGCTTCGGCCCTACGGGCCTCGCCAAGGCCATCTGGAATAAGACCCCCCCTTACTTGGTTTCTGGCTACGCCCCTGTTTCACATAGATACAAAGGGTTGGCAAAAAGGTAGCCGTAAGCCGCTTTGGCCTATTTGAAATAGTGTTTCTGTAATCGCGACAGCCTTTGAGTTTTAAGACATAAAACGATCCGCATATATACAAGAGACTTGATTGAAACTTGAAAGTACAATTTATTTTCACATAGATACAAAGGGTTGGCAAAAAGGTAGCCGTAAGCCGCTTTGGCCTATTTGAAATAGTGTTTCTGTAATCGCGACAGCCTTTGAGTTTTAAGACATAAAACGATCCGCAAATACAAGAGACTTGATTGAAACTTGAAAGTGCAATTTATTTTCACATAGATACAAAGGGTTGGCAAAAAGGTAGCCGTAAGCCGCTTTGGCCTATTTGAAATAGTGTTTCTGTAATCGCCTATAGGCTGTTTTTACATTGGCTTGCAAAGAGGTTATTGTCTGTTGCCGTTTTTGATTGTAGCGGTATTGACTGATCACCAAACTTTGTGTCACATGCAATACACACTTTGTGTATAATTGGGTCAGTTCGTCACATGCAGAATAGATCAGCAGAGCAGAGCTTATCCATCCAATATTTTCTTGTGCAATTGCTGCGTCGCTGTCGCGTCCTTAATAATGGGCACATCACCTTCTAACTGGTACCAGTGTTTAGGAAATTTAATTTCCTACAATTTAAGCTAAGTTTGGGCTCTGTACGACCATTCTTTCTGTGTCAAAAGTGCGTCCGAAGCACTCGAGGTTGAAGTTTTGTTGAGATGTTCTTTTTCCTGTCATTTCTAAAAAAATCGGCCTGATACAAATATTCCAAGTATTCATCATATTTTCTAATGCTAAAATCTAGATACTTCTATTTTTTTTAGATTTTTCACAGCCATAATTCACCTCAAAACCATGCCCCAAAGATTCTGTTATTTCACCCAAGAAAAGATGGAGATAGCCCAGTCCCAGACCTGATCACAGAACAGTCGTGAAATTACCTTAAAAATATCCGATTTCAATCCTGTTTTCGCACAGATGTGAAGAAAACATTCTTATTTCTCATTGTAGCAACTTTTGCAGTGGTGTTTGGACGTTTTAAGCCGTCCAAAACGGCCGTAGCATTCCCGTTTGGTCACACGCTGTCTTGACAGTCCTGGTGAAGCTAGTTCATCTCATATGCACCAGGTGTCGCAGAGGCAGCACTCCCAGACACTAGTGACACCTATGAACTGTGTAGGAGAGGCTATGACAAATATTTACACACGTATCCATGACGTTTCACACGGAAAAAATATCGCCAGACGAAAGACCCAATCTCTTAAGTAACTAATTTCCGTAATAACTTTTTATACATAAGTATTCTTACAGGTTAAGACGTAGATACAAAAAAAAACATTGTGGATATGACTGTGACCTTACAAGGAAACATTTAAGTCCAATTCTGTGAGCACTTGACATTCGTTTACTGTGACAATATTTAAACAGCAGTTTCAATTGACAAGAAAGTATACTTCAAAAGTGGATGTCTGCTTCACATAAAGCACACCAATATGTCGTAAAATTGTGATAAGCTAAGTACTGCATCATTTTACATGTATACATGTACATTGCGCAACACTCTAAAAAATTTAGGACAAGAGTGGTTTTTTAAAATATCAAGTGGTTTTTGCATTGATATTTGGTTTATCAGGTCATTTTTGGTTTCTGTCTTCGGAATTGGTCTCCTGCTCAGGTAAAATGGTTTTTCAAAAAACCAAGACCACTTGTAGGTATGAGTTTACCCCGGTATTAGAGTTTTTTCGTGCCATTATAAATATTGGTCCATGTGTCAAGGTGTCAACATTCGTGGATGATCAACCAGAATACCATGCACAAATAATTTGCGTAGGGACAATGGCTTTTAATTTATCTTGTGATATTTGATAACCTAGTACTAGTTTCAATTCATAAGGAACTTTATGGACCTCATAGACAACTTTGATGAGCTGTGCTTGCTGAGACAGGCCAGCTCCCCAGAGAACAAAGCCTCCTTCTCTACCACATGTAACGCCATCTATACTGGCATGCAATTGGCAAACAGATTGAGTCTCATGTTTGTCAAATAATCATGAATGAGCAATGGTGAGCCGAGTCGTGCCATCTATAACTATGGTATTCAAATTTAGCTTGTAACTTTGTAATAATAAAAGACCATGTTTAATGCACCGGCATGTTGATTAGATGATTGCATTGCAAAATTGTAGATGCATCATTTGCAAGAAATCATTAATGAACGTCTTTTAACATGTTGAAGATTAAGTAGGCTAAACATTTCGTAGAAGTATCACCACACCTAACAACTCCAACATGAGAATGATTTAAGTCCAAACTACAGTCAATCACCGGCAAATGTTCTGGGAATATCCCATTGGTAATATAGCTTTGCGGCATTTCTTTGCAGGGGCGTAGCCAAGGGGGGGGATATAGGGGTCAGAACCCCCCTTTGGCCCAAAATTAAAGCCACATTTACCAGACTTTTAAAGTAAGTCCTCATAAGTGCCAAAAGTATGTGAACTTGATGCAAAAATACAATTTAAAAATTTAATTTTTCATCACAAAAGTTTGTTCCAGGGCTTTTCCTCGACGTCAGACCCACATTTACGGTGAAATGAGCGCAGATTTTACAAAATTTGAAATATTTCTTTGACTCGTTCTTTTTAGAACTAACCTATTTTTAACATAAATTCCATCTGTTGGAATATTAGTGTAATTAAGTGTATTTTACCAGATGAGCCCTGTATAACAAGTCTAATAGGTCACCAATACAATTCGGAGAAATGTCTGCTGGTCAGCTTTGATGTAAATATATCATATGGAAAATCAAAACTTGCAAGGCCTGTACATTGTATTATTCTTCTGAAATGCCAGTTTCATATAAAAGAATTGTCTTTTGAATTTATGGCATTTTCTTCTGGGAGACACCTTTTGTTTTCCTACGATTAACCAAAAGACAAACCATAACAGGTAGCATGTTTGCCAATAGGAGAATGTTGGTAATTTTAAACCCAGAAGTCTATGATAAAGTTTTAAAATCAATCGATTTAGATTCCAGAAAATTACTCCCTTGTTTATTGTGCATGTATACATATAGAATAGGGGCTGATGTAATGGACATAAATTTATGTTATTCTTACAGGAATCACCAGCGCTGTCTCAGATTATGCTAGCAACCCAAGGATGAGAGTTTCACCCACTCCCTTGCAACTTGACAAATATTTAAATCCAATCCAAAGTACAAAACAGAAAAATGTTTTTAGACATTATAATTTATTGGACATTTTTGCCATATCCTGATCATGGCGCAGAGTAAGGGGGGTTTCTCAAATAGTTTGTATAATGATAACTTAAAGGAAAGTTTAAAAAAAAAACAGCATTTTTTTTTTTATACCAGACCTTTCATGAAAGAATAATAGCCTTATAACTGCTCAGAAATCAGAATCAATATCCAGCAACATGAAATCCATCAGCTTCTGGGGGCCTAAAGCGGCCCCCAGACCCCCGGCCTTATAGGCTTCGGCCCTACGGGCCTTGCCAAGGCCATCTGGAAAAAGACCCCCCCCTTACTTGGTTTCTGGCTACGCCCCTGTTTCTTTGTGAGGTAAGTACATTTTGTTATCTTGGTAGTCCGTAAATGGACTGTAGACTGCTTGGTAAAACAAGGAAGAAAAGTCTACTGATTTTTTAGAGCTATCTCCAGTGCTTGCTGGGTGCATAGCTTCACTCTCTCTGCCCTGTGTTTTTATTGTACTCTATAACTGTTCTGTTTTCACTGTTGCAATTTGTCTTTTCTCTTTGCAGATATAAACAAAAATCAAAGCACCTCCCTCCCCCCACCGATATCCTCCCCCTAAGATATAAATTCCCCCCCCCCCCGGGTAGGTGGAATCAATGATTTTGCATCCTGTATTTCTGCACTACACATGGCCGATTTTGGACCGCTGTTTCGATCATGCATCGTTGATTTCTGTGTCCCCCTGTCCTGATTAGCCTACCAAGTGCATAAATACTTCATGTAAAGCCTCAATCATCCATCCATGCATCCGCAGTTGATAGGCTAATCAGGCCAGCCATCAGCACTGGACCAATTATGTATGAGATAACATACTACCACTACTGATATTTCAGATATCCAAACAGCCCCCTATCTGTTTGGTTTATGAAAAAAACAGTTTTAGTGGGTTTTTGTTAAAACCAAACAATTTGGTATTTCCACAAACCCTAGCTGGTTCAATATGCGGGACAAGCTCAAACACCAAACGGGGTTTTTTTAGAGGCTGTTTTTTTTAGAGTGAAGGCCAAGAGGCATTTGCATAGCATTATAAATAGATTGATAGACTGATAGATAGACTGATTAATAGACTGAAAGATAGACTGATAGATAGACTGATAGATAGACTGATAGATAGACTGATAGATAGACTGATAGATAGACTGATAGATAGACTGATAGATAGACTGATAGATAGACAGATAAGTCCTCAAAATCGTTCACTTTTATCAAATGTGAGGGATCCTTCATTTGTCTAGCATCTGTTGCGGTTGACCATTGAAGTCTAGTCACAAAATTTCCCAGTTACACATAGAATGCAATGAAAAGTAAAACCAGGGTCTTTTGGAGACCTCAAGTAACAAAATGAGAAATTGCTATTTTATGTAAAAATTATCTGCCGTACATTCCAGACATAAAATACAGCAGCACAATTATGAAATGCACTTAGGTCTAAGTAATATATCCTTATCATATTTACTTATTAAACATATTCAATGTAGTAAATTATGTCTGTATGGTCAACTCGACACAAATTATGTGGTCATTAATAGATTATCTAATAAAACCTTTTTTTATCTCTTTATGTGTTACTTATACTGTGAATGGGTCAAATAAGATTTAATGAGAAAATAAAGAAATAATTTCACTTTCTAATATGAATAATATAAGCTCTTGAAATATTCTGTCACCTCACTAACTGTTAGCAACACCCTGAAGTTTGAACTGAAGTCGGTGATTGTAACCAAGTAGCCTAACATCATTCAAATTATTTAATATATCTCGTGGAACTCACTATGAACATGTTGAAGGTAAGATTATTTTGAAGTATCCCTTTTCACTGAGCATTTTTTAAAGTGTTAGAGAAAAAAAGAATTGCTGCTCCATTTTGTGAGAGCTGAATGGTAATCTTTATACTGATAATCTCAACAATTAGTAATTATTTTATGGTTTATACTATTTCGCCTTTCATTCAGTGATTTCAATTATGAAAAATGAACTGTTTTTCTTATACATCATTTCATGAAATGTGTTTTCATTACAGATTTTGTTTCTTGGACTGACAGTTCTTCCTGCATCATTGGGATGGCCAGTGAAGTTCCTGATACTATTAAGCGCACTCTGAACTTCACTATTAAAGATCAGCAAAATATGACAGACGAAGTGTTGAACCCGAGTAACAGATCACAATCATCCCAAGGAATCCAGGAGCAGTCACTTGCTGACTTTGCAAACAGACCTGATGACTACAATGGTATACTTCAAAATCTATCGCAAATCCACTCTGGATCTACAAGAGTAAAGCGTCATTCTACTGACATCTGTTTTGCCAAATCGAACCCAACATCTCCTGACATGAAGCAACGAGCAATCTGTCCATGGAAAGAAATAGAAGACTACAACGTTAATCGAGACCCCGCAGTGCTCCCCAAAGCTAAATGTGATTGCACGTCTCAGTGCCTCAGTCTGAGCCACAATGCAAGGTGCCAAGAAGTTAAGCAACCGAGAAAAGTTCGAGTAAAGAGCAGCAGTGGTTGGGTGGATGCAGTGGAAATGGTAGAGGTTGCTTGTGTTTGTGTCTTCAATGAATTTTACAAGAGACCAAGATATGCTACTGCTGAAATTTGACATGCTCAAGTGTTCAAACCATTTTTTGGTACCATTCAGTGAGTTCTTTTCCCAGCTTCAACTCTGATAACAATTAATTTATTCCCACGAACAATTTTTGTTTATAATCTATTTTTTTTTTTTTTAATAAATTATTCTCTTTTGAGAACAACACAGACTTTTTGCTTTATCAACAAATTCTAGAAATTTGAAAACTATAACAATAATAATAACAGTAATTGGATTTATAAAGTGCTAATTTCAGTAAATTGCCCATCAGCCCATTACAGGTGATTTCAATACAATGCGATTCTTGTCATTCACACTTGGCTGTGAGGAATCAATGCTAAACCAGCACTTACTACGTTTGATAAATCAAATGTGTGACGTTCTGTTGTTTCTAAACAAATCAGATTAACTAAAATGGCATGTATTTGGTGGGTCTAGAACCTAAGAATGGCGTACTAATGAAATCACCTGTAACTAAGTCAGTAATGATCATTTTCTAAGAAAACTTGCTACATGGAGGAGTTTGTTGGGGGTAGATCTGTTTTGATGAACGAAACTGTCAAAGTGAATATCCAAGAAAAGCTGCTTCAAGGAGCATTGCAGTGTGGCTAATTTTGACCATACAAAATATGCCTAGACCAAGTTACTTCCCGAGATGCGCAAAAAGTCGGAGATGCACAAAGAGTGAGTTTCATTCTTTGGTGGCACCTACCTCCTATTATTTTAGCAAGTTAGCAACAACTGCAACAAGAGACAAAGAGATCTAGAAAGAATTATGATCCTAATTGATTATGAGATTACAAGACTCTCTTGTTTCTTCTCAAGGGGTCCATTACATTACAGACATTTTCCTTATCTCCCCTCTTTGGGAAGAATGCTATTGTATGTATTGGACATGATTATGGACAATAAGACTCTGTGCCAGGAAATGTCTATGGAAAAGATTAAACATGGATGGGCAGCTCTTTTGCTTTCATATCGCCAAGGGGCCTGTCATAGGCACTTACTATAAAGCTCTTGGGAGTGCAGACCAAAATTTTTCTGACATGTTTTTTGTAGTCATTCTGTGCCTTAGTGTATTTTTCCGAAGTTGTTGACTTTGGTCATTACAGTTACATTAGTAAATGACCAACCTAAAAAGCTAAGGGAGTCCTCAATTTGGGAGCAGGTCAGTTTACGGAGTGACAGCTGTGTACTATAATAAAACCCACTCAGGGAGGTGGATCAGTCCACTGAAACCCATGAGTGGTCTGGCTGGCTGAGGAACTCACGAGTGGCGAAGCCACGAGTGAGTCCTGCAGCCAGTAATGTCAGGAGTGGGTTTCAGTGGACTGATCGACCACCCTGAGTGGGTTTTATTTATATCTCACATTTTCTGCTATTTTGAAAACCTGTGAGGGCATTTTAATGCTTAAATATGGCCAAACCATTCAGATCAAACTGTAACATAAACAAATGACAAAGTGGGTGGAGTCTGACTGATTACTATAAACAAAGCCCTAAGAGTCACATGACTGCTTGTGACATCACCAATGCTGATGATGTCATAGTGGCTCTACTGCTATTGTGATGTCATGTGCTGTTGTTATGATGTCATGTGTCATGATTGTGATCTCATGTGTGACCTGAAGTAGTGCCACAAATCAATAAAATATGTAAATCAAGGATAATGGATCATATATAAATTAGGGTTGGTGGATCATATTTAAATTAGGGATGGTGGATCACAAAATTATATCCCATGGGCTGTTCCTCATCATGGGTCTTCCATGGGGATCAATGCCAAGTGTGGGATATATTTCTTTACTTGACCACAACTGTGGTAATATTTAATTTATTCCAAAATACAACTTTTGATTTTAAATCTATAGATTTATTGGTTATGAAAAAAAATATATTTAAGAAGAATTTAGTCTCTTCTTCGTTTTCCAACAAACTCTGAAAACTTTTTATTCTGACTGTTGTTGAGAGTGTGGCGCGGTTGATTACTTCTTTTACACAAACCTATTTCTTCAGGAAACTTATTCCTTATTACAATTTGCTCTTTGTGAAAATGCAGTGTTCTGAAACATTTTATGTTAATCTAGGGTTCGAGGTGGAGTTTGGGATATGCCCCATCAACCATGAACCGTATACACACAAAAAAATGCTCATGATTACAATATTGTGATCCCAGAGTAGATCCTCCCCTCCTTCCACTTAAACGTGAATCCTTCCAACAAAAAATGTGGAACTGTTTATCTTCATAAAATGTCACATACCATATATTTTCTACACTACATCATTATGCCAACACTGCATCACACTCCACTACGCAACCGACCACTATGTCCCAGCACTGTGAGGTCTCACGCGAACTTCTCTAGATTTTTCATATTCTATGTACTTTCTGGAAGGATAGTAATCCAAAACATTATCTCCAATATATCTGGGTCAAATTTCATACATTGAAGTGGTTAAGTATAGGTTATACAACGAATTTGAGGTGTATAACTAACATTTCAGGTGGTTATTTACCGAGGGCTTTAGACTCCATATGACTCCTGAAAGATTTTTAACTGAATTTTGTGACTTTGTTGTCATTTTTAGGTGCATTGTTTGCAGAAAATGTAGTACAACAAGCTAACTTAATCCCCAACAGTGGTATAACTAACAAATCTGTTGGTTATACCACGGCAAAAGACAATAGGAGACTGTCTGGGTGGAGTATAACACCTGAAAATGGCTTGACTCCATCTGAATTTTCTTTAATAGATTCATTCACACATTCTTCTCACATGGAAACTTGACCATTACTGTTATGTACAGGATTAGGTGGCTATTGAGTTAATGTCTCCAATATTCTGTCATTAACTAAATGGCTTTTTTAATGCAAAAGATACACATTCTGTGAGATAAATTTGTATTTTATGCTATCGGAAAACCCTGCCACTCTCTATTAGTCATGTCAACCAAAATATTCTAGTATGTCTGGTGGCATGACTGTTGTCTTATCTCAATTTGTCATTAGCAAACACCCTCCTTTTACATGTAAATTTTGACCTCGCATATCAATAGAAATTCACTGTGGAACTTTTTTTGATATTTTTTAGTCTGTTGCAGGCACATATCTTACACTGGGCCCTATGACTATTTTTAGTCAAATTGTCCTTTTAACTCACTCTTTTAACACTACGTAAATAGTTCCGTGGTAATATGCAGACCAAGACATAGAAATGTCTGTATGAGATTTCACATGATTGGATGAAGTCTCAGAAAAGGTATGCCAGTAAAACTTGTGTTTCTCAGTTTGCCAATGTCTCAGTGTATCTCCCTTCTCCCACTTGCATGGTTTTGTGAAAATCATTGTTATTTTAAATAATTTCAATCTCAAGCTTGCTTTTGATTAATATTTGCTGAGGATGTCTGATTCATGTTCAAAGTAAACATCACAGCTGCAGATGAACCATGGATGTCCTTGCTTCTTCATCACCAATGAACATTTAGCATGCAGCATAGCATTAAATTTCCATATCACAGGTTATGTCAGAAACTTTCCCAACTTTTAGTAATCAACAATGATAATTGATAGCCATAATTTCATACATGTATCTACATTGATTGTAACAGAAAATATTTCAAAATTATCTGTTATCTAATGAACTTCTCAAAATGGAAAATTAGTGAAAAACAATGCCTACACAGCGTAATATTGATATATTAGACTTTTCTGGCTAATAAACAATTCTGTATTTCACAACTGTGCAATAACTTGAGTACCCCACAGCTCCAGGATTAGGCACAGGAAGTTCTTGACAGTCAGTGATCCACAGAAAGTCAATAACAAAATATTACCACACACATTTTCCATCCCCCTGAGTGTATACATGGGTTCACCAGCTAATAAGCCACTGAAAGATGGTACTTTCGTATTATGCGCAGAACCAGTGCACACGATCCAACATAAGAAAAGAAAAGGGATCATTAATTTGGTTTGATGGCAAAATAAGCTTAGAACCTTATTATCTTAAATGTATTACTTATATTATCCTGCAATGAACAATTGCGATTCTTTCTGATAGCATCGAAAGTAAAGGACCAATCCTTGTTTTTAGCAGCACAGCTTTGTCAAAATGCTCAATATCTCTTTTTAATATACTTTATTATGATTCGACCTATCGGGAGAATCATCTTGTTTTCTTTGATTTTATTATTATTATTATAAATCGACTCTAAGGAGATTTATATTGTTTTCTTTGATATTATTATTATTATTATTATTATTAGCATTCACCATCACTATGGTGAATGCTATTATTTTTGTAGATTTTTTAGCATTCACCATCACTATGGTGAATGCTATTATTTTTGTAGATTTTTTTATTTTTATTATTATTTTTCCGTCATTTTCGGTTGAGTTCAGGGTTGTCCTTTTGTGGTTGGATAGTACTAGGTGAGATATTATGATCCCCAAAATTTTTTTGACCTTGACCTATTTTTCAAGGTCAGAGGTCACTTCAAAGTTGGCATTTTTGGAGTGCTAACTTCTAAACTAATGAAGATAGAAATGTCTGGTTTTCACTGTTATGTAACCCATCACTGGTACAAACCATATCGACCATCAAATTTGTCATTTTCGAAAAGGGGTAATTACCCCAACCCATTTAGTAGTTTACCCTTTGCTGTTCTTCTTCTCAGAAACCGGAAATGATAGGATGATTCTGACAAATGGATTGTGTTGCCAAAAGATAGTTCTAGTGCAGCAGCAACTTTTATATTGATCACTCAAGGGGTTTTTGAGATATTGAAATTTCAAATTTTGATGATTTCACCCAAAATTTAAAATGTTGAAAATTTTGAGTTTGAATGAAGGGAAATTTGTGAAACTTTATATGGAAATAGCCTAATGCATAAAAAAGTATGTTGCAAAAAATGAATGACCTTGACCTTGATTTCAGAATTGTCATTTTTATAAATTTGGTCAATATGCTACAGATGAGGTTCCAGCTAACTTCTAAACTAATAAAGATTGAAATATCTGGATTGCAATGTATCATAAGCATAAGCAATATCAATCATCAAGTTTGTCATTTTCGAAAAGGGGTAATTACCCCAACCCATTTAGTAGTTTACCCTTTGCCGTTCTTCTTCTCAGAAACCAGAAATGGCAGGATGATTCTAACAGCTTGATTGTGTAGCCAAAAGATAGTTCTAGTGCAGCAGCAACTTTCATATTGATCACTCAAGGGGTTTTTGAGACATTGAACTTTCAAATTTTAATTATTTCACCAAAAATTTCAGTTTGAATGGAGGGAATTTGTGAAACTTAACATGGTAATATCCTGATGCATAGAAAGGCATGTTACAGGAAATTAATGACCTTGACCTTGATTTCAAAATTGTCATTTTTATAAATTTGTTAAATTTGCTATAGATATTTCATACTTCATTGGATTGAACATTTCATTTTAATTTCATTTCACTGATCATATCATTCATCATATCATTCATCATATCATTGATCATTTCATTGATCATTTATTTCATGGATCATTTCATAGATCATTTCATAGATCATTTCATTGATCATTTCATAAATTGGTGAATGCTCATTCCCAGTTGCACTGGGAATATCTAATGTCTAGTTTATTTTTATTTTTATTTTTCCGTCATTTTCGGTTGAGTTCAGGGTTGTCCTTTTGTGGATGGATAGTACTAGGTGAGATATTATGATCCCCAAAATTTTTTTGACCTTGACCTATTTTTCAAGGTCAGAGGTCACTTCAAAATTGGCATTTTTGGAGTGCTAACTTCTAAACTAATAAAGATAGAAATGTCTGGTTTTCACTGTTATGTAACCCATCACTGGTACAAACCATATCAACCATCAAATTTGTCATTTTTGAAAAGGGGTAATTACCCCAACCCATTTAGTAGTTTACCCTTTGCTGTTCTTCTTCTCAGAAACCGGAAATGGTAGGATGATTCTGACAAATGGATTGTGTTGCCAAAAGATAGTTCTAGTGCAGCAGCAACTTTCATGTTGATCACTCAAGGGGTTTTTGAGATATTGAAATTTCAAATTTTGATGATTTCACCCAAAATTTAAAATGTTGAAAATTTTGAGTTTGAATGAAGGGAAATTTGTGAAACTTTATATGGAAATAGCCTAATGCATAAAAAAGTATGTTGCAAAAATTGAATGACCTTGACCTTGATTTCAGAATTGTCATTTTTTAAAATTTGGTCAATTTGCTACAGATGAGGTTCCAGCTAACTTCTAAACTAATAAAGATAGAAATGTCTGGATTGCAATGTATCATTACTTATCATAAGCATAAGCAATATCAATCATCAAGTTTGTCATTTTCGAAAAGGGGTAATTACCCCAACCCATTTAGTAGTTTACCCTTTGCCGTTCTTCTTCTCAGAAACCAGAAATGGCAGGATGATTCTAACAGCTTGATTGTGTAGCCAAAAGATAGTTCTGGTGCAGCAGCAACTTTCATATTGATCACTCATGGGGTTTTTGAGATATCAAACTTTCAAATTTTAATTATTTCACCAAAAATTTAAAATGTTGAAATTTTTCAGTTTGAATGGAGGGAATTTGTGAAACTTAACATGGTAATATCCTGATGCATAGAAAGGCATGTTACAGGAAATTAATGACCTTGACCTTGATTTCAAAATTATCATTTTTATAAATTTGTTAAATTTGCTATAGATATTTCATACTTCATTGGATTGAACATTTCATTTAAATTTCATTTCACTGATCATATCATTCATCATATCATTCATCATATCATTGATCATTTCATTGATCATTTCATTGATCATTTCATTGATCATTTCATTTTAATTTCATTTCATTTTAATTCCATTTCATTTTAATTCCATTTCATTGATCATTTCATTGATCATTTCATTGATCATTTCATTGATCATTTCATTGATTATTTCATTGATCATTTCATGGATCATTTCATGGATCATTTCATAGATCATTTCATAGATCATTTCATTGATCATTTCATAAATTGGTGAATGCTCATTCCCAGTCGCACTGGGAATATCTAATGTCTAGTTATAAATCGACTCTAAGGAGATTTATATTGTTTTCTTTGATATTATTATTATTATTATTATTATTATTTGGCCATTTTTATCCAGTCAGTTTTTGTCATAAAGACTTGAAATTTTGTACATAGGTAGTCCTTGGTAAGTACTTTCATTTTTTGTGAAAATGGTTGACCTTGACCTTGAACTCAAGGTCACAGGTCATCTCAAAGTCAAATTTTTCAAAATTTCAAAGTGGATTATCTCTTTTAATATCATTGTTAGAATATTAAGACTTGGTAATCTTTATATGAACATGTGTTGCTACATTTTTGGCCTATATCGTTTATTGGGAGATGAGGGTAAAGGGGTATTTACCCCCTTCTGACAAAAACCAGTTGCTCATGTTTTCAGAGAAAACTATAATGGCTAGAGGCTCAGTTTTTACTGTAATTGATAGCCTGACTACTAATCCATGGTAAGACACCTTTTATATTTTGATCAAACAAGGGGTTTTTGAGTTATGGGACTTTCAAAAATGGGTGTTTTGTCCAAAAAGTGAAAACATTTTTTAACTTTGGTTTGAATGGAGGGAATTTCATGAAACTTGGTGTGTATATAGTATTCATGAATTACAGTCACATTATGGAATAAAAATGACGTTTTGGGGGAAATTACCCCAAAAGGGGTAATTGACTCTAACTTGTGATTAACATGGGCGAATTTCTCCAAATTTTGCAGAAGTCCAGTATATTGACATGGGGACATAATGCAAGTATGATTTTGATGTCAAGGGGTAATTTACCCCCTTATTCTGGATCGAAAGGGGTGAATATGTGTTTTGACCAGTTATTGTGTATTGAATGATACAATAGGCATCGTTTGAGACTTTCCTTCGTGCTGTGGATGTTCCTGGATAAAAATTGTCGTTTTTAGGTAATTACCCCAAAAAGGGGTAAAAAGTCATAACTTTTGATTGACTTGGACGATTTTCTCCAAATTTTGCACATGTTTAGTATCTTGACATGTGGACATAATGCAAGTACGATTTTGATGTCATGGGGTAATTTACCCCCATATTCAAGATCGAAAGGGGTGAATATGTGTTTTGAGCAGTTCTTATCTTTGCAATGGTATAATAGGCATCGGTTGGGACTTTACTTCACAATACAGATGTCCTTAGGTGAAAATTGTCATTTTAAGGTAATTACCCCCAAAAAGGGGTAAATATTCATAACTTTTGACTGGCTTGGACGATTTCCTTCAAATTTTGCACAAGTTTAGTATCTTGACATGGGCACATAATGCAAGTATGATTTTGATGTCATGGGTTAATTTACCCCCATATTCTGGATTGAAAGGGCGAATATGTGTTTTGAGCAGTTCTTATCTTTGCAATGGTATAATAGGCATCGGTTGGGACTTTACTTCACACCATTTTTGTTTTTGGGTTAAAATTGCCGTTTTTAGATAATTACCCCCAAAAAGAGGTAAATATTCATAACTTTTGATTGACTTTTACGATTTTCTTCAAATTTTGCACAGGTTTAGTATCTTGACATGGGGACATAATGCAAGTACGATATGGATGTCATGGGGTTATTTACCCCCATATTCAAGATCGAAGGGGGTGAATATGTGTTTTGAGCAGTTCTTATCTTTGCAATGGTATAACAGGCATCGGTTGGGACTTTACTTCACAACATTGATGTTTTTGGGTTAAAATTGCCGTTTTTAGGTGTTTACCCCAAAAAAGGGGTAAATATTCATAACTTTTGATTGACTTGGACGATTTTCTTCAAATTTTGCACAGGTTTAGTATCTTGACATGGGGACATAATTCAAGTTTGACTTTGATGTCATGGGGTAATTTACCCTCCAAATCAATGCCAAAAGGGATGAACAAGTATTTTGAGCAGTTTTTGTGTTTTCAATGGTATATTTGGTTATGTGTTTCCATTGATTTTTCGTATGAATTGTTCAATCTTTTGCCTGCAAGCCCACGTATTCCATGTCGATTTATTCCCTACCTTTTCAAAGGTTGACTGCTAGTTATTAGCATTCACCATCACTATGGTGAATGGTATTGATTTTGGTCGTATTATTATTATTATTATTATTATTATTTTTCTTCCCTTTTTTTTTGGAATTTCAACATGAAAGTTAGTGTATAGATAGTCCTTGATGAGTCGATTAATTTCCCAAAATATTTTTGACCTTGACCTATTTTTCAAGGTCACAGGTCACCTCAAAGTCACTGATTTTGGAGGTCTATCTCGTGAACTAATAAAGATAGAGACACCTGGTCTTCAGTGTTGAGTTAGTAGACCCCTATTGAACAAATATCAGCCATGAAATTGATCATTTTCAAAAAGGGGTAATTACCTTAACCCCTTTTAATGAAAACCAGTTTGCGCACGGTTTTGAGAAAACTACAAGCAGCACTTTCATGAAATTATAGTAAAAGGTGCTCTATAGTATGGGCCAATGCAGCGAGAAGTGTGGTGAAAATCATGCAAGGGGTTACTGAGATATTTGACTTTCAAAATTACAATATTTTGCCCAAAAGTGAAAATATTTTTTAACTTTGCTTTGAATGAAGACAACTCAATGAAACTTGGAACATGTATAGCCCTGTGGTTGAGGAATATTTTCATTAAACATCCATGACCTTGACATCAAGGTCAAGGTCACAGAAAGTGAATGAAAAGGCACGGTAGGTACATTTCACAGCTTTTTCAAGCAAGGTTGTTCAATTGTGGTCTATCATTTCCAATCAAGAGTAACTTGAATGATCTAAAGTATATTTGACCTTGTGAAGAAGTTCATCAATTGTCAAGGTCATCACCAGTCAAAGACGGGAAAAATGAAGAAATAAGGTAAGTGCAGAATAGAATGAATTAAAGAATAAATTAAGGTCAATATGAAGTCAATATGAATGCCATTATGAATTCAATATGAATGTCAATATGAATGTCCATATGAATGTCAATATGAATGTCAATATATATGAATGTCAACATGAATATCAACATGAATGTCAAAATTAATGAATGTCAAAATGAATGTCAATATTAATGTAGATATCAGTGTCATCAGTGCCACTATCAGTGTCATCACTCTCAATTGATATCAGGATCAAATGAATGTCAGTGAATGTCAATATGAATATTGATATAAATGTCAATATGAATAATGTCAATAGGAATGTCAATATGAATGTCAAAATGAAGTCAATTCAAGTGTCAATATAAAAGTCAATATGAAGAATTAAAGTCAAGTTGATAATCAAGTAAATCCTTGTTTATGGTGAATGCTCATTACTGGTTCACCAGTAATATTGATGTCTAGTTATTATTATTATTATTATTTGGCCACCTAAAATTGGAGAAAGTTAATGAAAGTTGGTGGATAGGTAGTCCTAAGTGAGAGGAGAAGTTGTGCAAAATTTTTTTGACATTGACCTATTTTTCAAGGTCAGAGGTCACCTCAAAGTCAAATTTTCCAAAATTTCAAAGTGGATTATCTCTTTTAATATCATTGTTAGAAAATTAGGACTTAGGAACCTTTATATAAACATGTGTTGCTACATTTTTGGCCTATATCGTTTATTGGGAGATGAGGGTAAAGGGGTATTTACCCCCTTTTGACAAAAACCAGTTGCCCATGTTTTCAGAAAAAACTATAATGGCTAGAGGCTTGGTTTTTGCTGTAATTGATAGCCTGACTACTCATCCAGTGCAAGACACCTTTTATATTTTGATCAAAGAAGGGGTTTTTGAGTTATGGGACTTTCAAAAATGGGTGTTTTGTCCAAAAAGTGAAAACATTTTTTAACTTTGGTTTGAATGGAGGGAATTTCATGAAACTTGGTGTGTATATAGTATTCATGAATTACAGACACATTATAAAATAAAAATGACGTTTTGTGGGTAATTACCCCAAAAGGGGTGATTGACTCTAACTTGTGATTAAAATGGACGAATTTCTCCAAATTTTGCACAAGTCCAGTATATTGACATGGGGACATAATGCAAGTATGAATTTTATGTCAAGGGGTAATTTACCCCCTTATTCTGGATCGAAAGGGGTGAATATGTGTTTTGAGCAGTTATTGTGTATTGAATGATACAATAGGCATCGTTTGAGACTTTCCTTCGTGCTGTGGATGTTCCTGGATAAAAATTGTCGTTTTTAGGTAATTACCCCAAAAAGGGGTAAAAAGTCATAACTTTTGATTGACTTGGACGATTTTCTCCAAATTTTGCACAGGTTTAGTATCTTGACATTGGGACATAATGCAAGTACGATTTTGATGTCATGGGGTAATTTACCCCCATATTCAAGATCGAAAGGGGTGAATATGTGTTTTGAGCAGTTCTTATCTTTGCAATGGTATAATAGGCATCGGTTGGGACATTACTTCACAATACAGATGTCTTTAGGTGAAAATTGTCATTTTAAGGTAATTACCCCAAAAAGAGGGTAAATATTGATAACTTTTGATTGACTTCGACGATTTTCTTCAAATTTTGCGCAGGTTTAGTATCTTGACATTGGGACGTAATGCAAGTATGATTTTGATGTCATGGGGTAATTTACCCCCATATTCAAGAGCGAAAGGGGTGAATATGTATTTTGAGCAGTTCTTGTCTTTCCAATTGTACAATTGGCATCGGTTGGGACTTTACTTCACACCATTGATGTCTTTGGGTTAAAATTGCCATTTTTAGATAAAAACCCCGAAAAAGGGGTAAATATTCATAACTTTTGACTTACTTGGACGATTTCCTTCAAATTTTGCACAAGTTTAGTATCTTGGCATTGGGACATAATGCAAGTACGATTTTGATGTCATGGGGTAATTTACCCCCATATTCTGGATCGAAAGGGGCGAATATGTGTTTTGAGCAGTTCTTATCTTTGCAATGGTATAACAGGCATCGGTTGGGACTTTACTTCACACCATTGATGTTTTTGGGTTAAAATTGCCGTTTTTAGGTAATTACCCCAAAAAAGGGGTAAATATTCATAACTTTGATTGACTTGGACGATTTTCTTCGAATTTTGCACATGTTTAGTATCTTGACATGGGGACATAATGCAAGTACGATATGGATGTCATGGGGTTATTTACCCCCACATTCCGGATCGAAAGGGGTGAATATGTGTGTTGAGCAGTTCTTATCTTTGCAATGGTATAACAGGCATCGGTTGGGACTTTACTTCACACCATTGATGTTTTTGGGTTAAAATTGCCGTTTTTAGGTAATTACCCCAAAAAAGGGGTAAATATTCATAACTTTTGATTGACTTGGACGATTTTCTTCAAATTTTGCACAGGTTTAGTATCTTGACATAGGGACATAATGCAAGTACGATATGGATGTCATGGGGTTATTTACCCCCATATTCAGGATCGAAAGGGGCGAATATGTGTTTTGAGTGGTTCTTATCTTTGCAATGGTATAACAGGCATCGGTTGGGACTTTACTTCACACCATTGATGTGTTTGTGTTAAAATTGCTGTTTTTAGGTAATTACCCCAAAAAGGGGTAGATATTCATAACTTTTGATTGACTCGGACGATTTCCTTCAAATTTTGCACAAGTTTAGTATCTTGACATGGGCACATTATGCAAGTATGATTTTGATGTCATGGGTTAATTTACCCCCATATTCAGGATCGAAAGGGGCGAATATGTGTTTTGAGTGGTTCTTATATTTGCATTGGTTTAACAGGCATCGGTTGGGACTTTACGTCACACCATTGATGTTTTTGGGTTAAAGTTGCCGTTTGTAGGTAATCACCCCAAAAAAGGGGTAAATATTCATAACTTTTGATTGACTTGGACGATTTTCTTCAAATTCTGCACAGGTTTAGTATCTTGACATGGGGACATAATTCAAGTTTGACTTTGATGTCACAGGGTAATTTACCCTCAAAATCAATGCCGAAAGGGATGAACAAGTATTTTGAGCAGTTTTTGTGTTTTCAATGGTATATTCCGTTATGTGTTTCCATTGATTTTTCGTATGAATTGTTCAATCTTTTGCGTGCAAGCCCACGTATTCCATGTCGAATCATTTCCTACCTTTTCAAAGGTTGCCTGCAAGTTACCATTAGCTTCTACAACTCCCACTAACTGGCCATGTTAATAGTTGTTAACGTTAGATGTCTTTCTTAGTCTAAGTCCTGAAAGTTTAAATATAGGAAGCACTAGTCTACAATTTGTCCCGTTTACCTTACTATTTAATCATAGATGAAAGGTGATGTCATAATCTTAAAAAAATTAGACTTCTAAATTCCAGGTAAAGTCTGGTGAATGCTCATTCCCGATAAATTTATTGGGAATAATTGAGAACTAGTTATTAGCATTCACCATCACTATGGTGAATGGTATTGATTTTGGTCGTATTATTATTATTATTATTATTATTATTTTTCTTCCCTTTTTTTTTGGAATTTCAACATGAAAGTTAGTGTATAGATAGTCCTAGATGAGTAGATTAATTTCCCAAAATATTTTTGACCTTGACCTATTTATCAATGTCACAGGTCACCTCAAAGTCACTGTCTTTGGAGGTCTATCTCCTGAACTAATAAAGATAGAGACACCTGGTCTTCACTGTTAAGTTAGTAGACCCCTATTGAACAAATATCAGCCATGAAATTGATCATTTTCAAAAAGGGGTAATTGCCCTAACCCCTTTTAATGAAAACCAGTGTGCGCACGGATTTAAGAAAACTACTATCAGCACTTTCATGAAATTATAGCAAAAGGTGCTCTATAGCATGGGCCAATGCAGCAAGAAATGTGGTGAAAATCATACAAGTGGTTACTGAGATATTCGACTTTCAAAATTAGAATATTTTGCCCAAAAGTGAAAATATTTTTTAACTTTGTTATGAATGAAGACAACTCAATGAAACTTGGCACATATATAGCCCTGTGATAGAGGAATATTTTCATCAAACATCCATGACCTTGACATCAAGGTCAAGGTCACAGAAAGTGAATTAAAAGCCACGATAGGTACATTACACAACTTTTTCAAGCAAGGTTGTTCAATTGTGGTCTATCATTTCCAATCAAGAGAAACTTGAATGATCTAAAATATATTTGACCTTGAGAAGAGGTTAATCACTTGTCAAGGTCTTCACCAGTCAAAGACAGGAAAAATGATGAAATGAGATAAGTACAGGATAGAATGCATTAAAGAATAAATTAAGATCAATATGAACTCAATATGAATGTCATTATGAATTCAATATGTATGTCAATATGAATGTCAATATATATGAATGTCAACATGAATGTCAACTTGAATATCAACATGAATGTCAAAATTAATGAATCTCAAAATGAATGTCACTATTAGTGTAGATATCAGTGTCATCAGTGTCAATATCAGTGTCATCAGTGTCAATTGATATCAGTGTCAATATGAATGTCATGAATGTCAATATGGATGTTGATATGAATGTCATTGTGAACATCAATATCAATTTAAAGATCAATATGAAGGTCAGTATGAATATCAGTATGAATGTTGATATGAATATCAGAATGAATGTCAATATGAATACTGTCAATAGGAATGTCAATACAAAGGTCAGTATGAATATCAGTATGAATGTCGACATGAATATCAAAATGAATGTCAATATGAATTATGTCAATAGGAATGTCAATATGGATGTCAAAATGAAGTCAATTAAAGTGTCAATATAAATGTCAATATGAAGAATTGAAGTCAAGTTGATAATCAAGTAAATCCTTTTTTATGGTGAATGCTCATTACTGGTTCACCAGTAATATTGATGTCTAGTTATTATTATTATTTGGCCACCTAAAATTGGAGAAAGTTAATGAAAGTTGGTGGATAGGTAGTCCTAAGTGAGAGGAGAAGTTGTGCAAAATTTTTTTGACATTGACCTATTTTTCAAGGTCAGAGGTCACCTCAAAGTCAAATTTTCCAAAATTTCAAAGTGGATTATCTCTTTTAATATCATTGTTAGAAAATTAGGACTTAGGAACCTTCATATAAACATGTGTTGCTACATTTTTGGCCTATATCGTTTATTGGGAGATGAGGGTAAAGGGGTATTTACCCCCTTTTGACAAAAACCAGTTGCCCATGTTTTCAGAAAAAACTATAATGGCTAGAGGCTTGGTTTTTGCTGTAATTGATAGCCTGACTACTCATCCAGTGCAAGACACCTTTTATATTTTGATCAAAGAAGGGGTTTTTGAGTTATGGGACTTTCAAAAATGGGTGTTTTGTCCAAAAAGTGAAAACATTTTTTAACTTTGGTTTGAATGGAGGGAATTTCATGAAACTTGGTGTGTATATAGTATTCATGAATTACAGACACATTATAAAATAAAAATGACGTTTTGTGGGTAATTACCCCAAAAGGGGTGATTAACTCTAACTTGTGATTAAAATGGACGAATTTCTCCAAATTTTGCACAAGTCCAGTATATTGACATGGGGACATAATGCAAGTATGAATTTTATGTCAAGGGGTAATTTACCCCCTTATTCTGGATCGAAAGGGGTGAATATGTGTTTTGAGCAGTTATTGTGTATTGAATGATACAATAGGCATCGTTTGAGACTTTCCTTCGTGCTGTGGATGTTCCTGGATAAAAATTGTCGTTTTTAGGTAATTACCCAAAAAGGGGTAAAAAGTCATAACTTTTGATTGACTTGGACGATTTTCTCCAAATTTTGCACAGGTTTAGTATCTTGACATTGGGACATAATGCAAGTACGATTTTGATGTCATGGGGTAATTTACCCCCATATTCAAGATCGAAAGGGGTGAATATGTGTTTTGAGCAGTTCTTATCTTTGCAATGGTATAATAGGCATCGGTTGGGACATTACTTCACAATACAGATGTCTTTAGGTGAAAATTGTCATTTTAAGGTAATTACCCCAAAAAGGGGGTAAATATTGATAACTTTTGATTGACTTCGACGATTTTCTTCAAATTTTGCGCAGGTTTAGTATCTTGACATTGGGACGTAATGCAAGTATGATTTTGATGTCATGGGGTAATTTACCCCCATATTCAAGAGCGAAAGGGGTGAATATGTATTTTGAGCAGTTCTTGTCTTTCCAATTGTACAATTGGCATCGGTTGGGACTTTACTTCACACCATTGATGTCTTTGGGTTAAAATTGCCATTTTTAGGTAAAAACCCCGAAAAAGGGGTAAATATTCATAACTTTTGACTTACTTGGACGATTTCCTTCAAATTTTGCACAAGTTTAGTATCTTGGCATTGGGACATAATGCAAGTACGATTTTGATGTCATGGGGTAGTTTACCCCCATATTCTGGATCGAAAGGGGCGAATATGTGTTTTGAGCAGTTCTTATCTTTGCAATGGTATAACAGGCATCGGTTGGGACTTTACTTCACACCATTGATGTTTTTGGGTTAAAATTGCTGTTTTTAGGTAATTACCCCAAAAAAGGGGTAAATATTCATAACTTTGATTGACTTGGACGATTTTCTTCGAATTTTGCACATGTTTAGTATCTTGACATGGGGACATAATGCAAGTACGATATGGATGTCATGGGGTTATTTACCCCCACATTCCGGATCGAAAGGGGTGAATATGTGTGTTGAGCAGTTCTTATCTTTGCAATGGTATAACAGGCATCGGTTGGGACTTTACTTCACACCATTGATGTTTTTGGGTTAAAATTGCCGTTTTTAGGTAATTACCCCAAAAAAGGGGTAAATATTCATAACTTTTGATTGACTTGGACGATTTTCTTCAAATTTTGCACAGGTTTAGTATCTTGACATTGGGACATAATGCAAGTACGATATGGATGTCATGGGGTTATTTACCCCCATATTCTGGATCGAAAGGGGCGAATATGTGTTTTGAGCAGTTCTTATCTTTGCAATGGTATAACAGGCATCGGTTGGGACTTTACTTCACACCATTGATGTTTTTGGGTTAAAATTGCCGTTTTTAGGTAATTACCCCAAAAAAGGGGTAAATATTCATAACTTTTGATTGACTTGGACGATTTTCTTCAAATTTTGCACAGGTTTAGTATCTTGACATGGGGACATAATGCAAGTACGATATGGATGTCATGGGGTTATTTACCCCCATATTCAGGATCGAAAGGGGCGAATATGTGTTTTGAGTGGTTCTTATCTTTGCAATGGTATAACAGGCATCGGTTGGGACTTTACTTCACACCATTGATGTGTTTGTGTTAAAATTGCTGTTTTTAGGTAATTACCCCAAAAAGGGGTAGATATTCATAACTTTTGATTGACTTGGACGATTTCCTTCAAATTTTGCACAAGTTTAGTATCTTGACATGGGCACATCATGCAAGTATGATTTTGATGTCATGGGTTAATTTACCCCCATATTCAGGATCGAAAGGGGCGAATATGTGTTTTGAGTGGTTCTTATATTTGCATTGGTTTAACAGGCATCGGTTGGGACTTTACTTCACACCATTGATGTTTTTGGGTTAAAATTGCCGTTTGTAGGTAATCACCCCAAAAAGGGGTAAATATTCATAACTTTTGATTGACTTGGACGATTTTCTTCAAATTTTGCACAGGTTTAGTATCTTGACATGGGGACATAATTCAAGTTTGACTTTGATGTCACGGGGTAATTTACCCTCAAAATCAATGCCGAAAGGGATGACAAGTATTTTGAGCAGTTTTTGTGTTTTCAATGGTATATTCCGTTATGTGTTTCCATTGATTTTTCGTATGAATTGTTCAATCTTTTGCCTGCAAGCCCACGTATTCCATGTCGAATCATTTCCTACCTTTTCAAAGGTTGCCTGCAAGTTACCATTAGCTTCTACAACTCCCACTAACTGGCCATGTTAATAGTTGTTAACGTTAGATGTCTTTCTTAGTCTAAGTCCTGAAAGTTTAAATATAGGAAGCACTAGTCTACAATTTGTCCCGTTTACCTTACTATTTAATCATAGATGAAAGGTGATGTCATAATCTTAAAAAAATTAGACTTCTAAATTCCAGGTAAAGTCTGGTGAATGCTCATTCCCGATAAATTTATTGGGAATAATTGAGAACTAGTTAGCATTCACCATCACTATGGTGAATGGTATTGATTTTGGTCGTATTATTATTATTTTTCTTCCCTTTTTTTTTGGAATTTCAACATGAAAATTAGTGTATAGATAGTCCTTGATGAGTAGATTGATTTCCCAAAATATTTTTGACCTTGACCTATTTTTCAAGGTCACAGGTCACCTCAAAGTCACTGATTTTGGAGGTCTATCTCCTGAACTAATAAAGATAGAGACACCCGGTCTTCAGTGTTAAGTTAGTAGACCCCTATTAAACAAATACCAGCCATGAAATTGATCATTTTTGAAAAGGGGTAATTGCCCTCACCCCTTTTAATGAAAACCAGTTTGCGCACGGTTTTGAGAAAACTACAACCAGCACTTTCATGAAATTATAGCAAAAGGTGCTCTATAACATGGGCCAGTGCAGCAAGAAATGTGGTGAAAATCATGCAAGGGGTTACTGAGATATTCGACTTTCAAAATTAGAATATTTTGCCCAAAAGTGAAAATATTTTCTAACTTTGCTTTGAATGAAGACAACTCAATGAAACTTGGAACATATATAGCCCTGTGGTAGAGGAACATTTTCATTAAACATCCATGACCTTGACATCAAGGTCAAGGTCACAGAAAGTGAATGAAAAGGCACGGTAGGTACATTTCACAACTTTTTCAAGCAAGGTTGTTCAATTGTGGTCTATCATTTCCAATCAAGAGTAACTTGAATGATCTAAAGTATATTTGACCTTGTGAAGAAATTCATCAATTGTCAAGGTCATCACCAGTCAAAGACAGGAAAAATGAAGAAGTGAGATAAGTGCAGAATAGAATGAATTAAAGAATAAATTAAGGTCAATATGAAGTCAATATGAATGCCATTATGAATTCAATATGAATGTCAATATGAATGTCAATATGAATGTCAATATATATGAATGTCAACATGAATATCAACATGAATGTCAAAATTAATGAATGTCAAAATGAATGTCAATATTAGTGTAGATATCAGTGTCATCAGTGTCACTATCAGTGTCATCACTCTCAATTGATATCAGGGTCAAATGAATGTCAGTGAATGTCAATATGAATATTGATATAAATGTCAATATGAATAATGTCAATAGGAATGTCAATATGAATGTCAAAATGAAGTCAATTCAAGTGTCAATATAAAAGTCAATATGAAGAATTAAAGTCAAGTTGATAATCAAGTAAATCCTTTTTTATGGTGAATGCTCATTACTGGTTCACCAGTAATATTGATGTCTAGTTATTATTATTATTATTATTTGGCCACTTTTTGCCAGTTAGTTTTTGTGCTAGAGACTTGAAATTTTGTACATAGGTAGTCCTTGGTCAGTACTTTCATTTTTTGTGAAAATGGTTGACCTTGACCTTGAACTCAAGGTCACAGGTCATCTCAAAGTCAAATTTTCCAAAATTTCAAAGTGGATTATCTCTTTTAATATCATTGTTAGATTATTAGGACTTAGGAACCTTTATATAAACATGTGTTGCTACAATTTTGGCCTGTATCGTTTATTGGGAGATGAGGGTAAAGGGGTATTTACCCCCTTTGACAAAAACCAGTTGCTCATGTTTTCAGAGAAAACTATAATGGCTAGAGGCTCAGTTTTTGCTGTAATTGATAGCCTGACTGCTCATCCATGGTAAGACACTTTTTATATTTTGATCAAACTTGGGGTTTCTGAGTTATTGGACTTTCAAAAATGGGTGTTTTGTCCAAAAAGTGAAAACATTTTTTAACTTTGGTTTGAATGGAGGGAAATTAATGAAACTTGGTGTGTATATAGTATTCATGAATTACAGTCACATTATAAAATAAAAATAACGTTTTGGAAGTAATTACCCCAAAAGGGGTAATTGACTCTAACTTTTGATTAACATTGACGATTTTCTCCAAATTTTGCACAAGTCCAGTATATTGACATGGGGAGATAATGCAAGTATGATTTTGATGTCAAGGGGAAATTTACCCCCTTATTCTGGATCGAAAGGGGTGAATATGTGTTTTGAGCAGTTATTGTGTATTGAATGATACAATAGGCATCGTTTGAGACTTACCTTTGTGCTGTGGATGTTCCTGGATAAAAATTGTCGTTTTTAGGTAATTACCCCAAAAAGGGGTAAAAAGTCATAACTTTTGATTGACTTGGACGATTTTCTCCAAATTTTGCACATGTTTAGTATCTTGACATGTGGACATAATGCAAGTACGATTTTGATGTAATGGGGTAATTTACCCCCATATTCAAGATCGAAAGGGGTGAATATGTATTTTGAGCAGTTCTTGTCTTTCCAATGGTACAATTGGCATCGGTTGGGACTTTACTTCACACCATTGATGTTTTTTGGTTAAAATTGCCATTTTTAGGTAATTACCCCCAAAAAGGGGTAAATATTCATATCTTTTGACTGACTTGGACGATTTCCTTCAAGTTTTGCACAAGTTTAGTATCTTGACATGGGCACATAATGCAAGTATGATTTTGATGTCATGGGTTAATTTACCCCCATATTAAGGATCGAAAGGGGCGAATATGTGTTTTGAGCAGTTCTTAGCTTTGCAATGATATAACAGGCATCGGTTGGGACTTTACTTCACACCATTGATGTTTTTGTGTTAAAATTGCCGTTTTTAGGTAATTACCCCAAAAAAGGGGTAAATATTCATAACTTTTGATTGACTTGGACGATTTTGTTCAAATTTTGCACAAGTTTAGTATCTTGACATGGGGGCATAATGCAAGTATGATTTTTATGTCAAGGGGTAATTTACCCCCTTATTCTGGATCGAAAGGGGTGAATATGTGTTTTGACCAGTTATTGTGTATTGAATGATACAATAGGCATCGTTTGAGACTTTCCTTCGTGCTGTGGATGTTCCTGGATAAAAATTGTCGTTTTTAGGTAATTACCCCAAAAAGGGGTAAAAAGTCATAACTTTTGATTGACTTGGACGATTTTCTCCAAATTTTGCACATGTTTAGTATCTTGACATGTGGACATAATGCAAGTACGATTTCGATGTCATGGGGTAATTTACCCCCATATTCAAGATCGAAAGGGGTGAATATGTGTTTTGAGCAGTTCTTATCTTTGCAATGGTATAATAGGCATCGGTTGGGACTTTACTTCACAATACAGATGTCCTTAGGTGAAAATTGTCATTTTAAGGTAATTACCCCCAAAAAGGGGTAAATATTCATAACTTTTGACTGGCTTGGACGATTTCCTTCAAATTTTGCACAAGTTTAGTATCTTGACATGGGCACATAATGCAAGTATGATTTTGATGTCATGGGTTAATTTACCCCCATATTCTGGATTGAAAGGGCGAATATGTGTTTTGAGCAGTTCTTATCTTTGCAATGGTATAATAGGCATCGGTTGGGACTTTACTTCACACCATTTTTGTTTTTGGGTTAAAATTGCCGTTTTTAGATAATTACCCCCAAAAAGAGGTAAATATTCATAACTTTTGATTGACTTGGACGATTTTCTTCAAATTTTGCACAGGTTTAGTATCTTGACATGGGGACATAATGCAAGTACGATATGGATGTCATGGGGTTATTTACCCCCATATTCCAGATCGAAGGGGGTGAATATGTGTTTTGAGCAGTTCTTATCTTTGCAATGGTATAATAGGCATCGGTTGGGACTTTACTTCACACCATTGATGTTTTTGAGTTAAAATGGCCGTTTTTAGTTAATTACCCCAAAAAAGGGGTAAATATTCATAACTTTTGATTGACTTGGATGATTTTCTTCAAATTTTGCACAGGTTTAGTATCTTGACATGGGGACATAATTCAAGTTTGACTTTGATGTCACCGGGTAATTTACCCTGAAAATCAATGCCAAAAGGGATGAACAAGTATTTTGAGCAGTTTTTGTGTTTTCAATGGTATATTTGGTTATGTGTTTCCATTGATTTTTCGTATGAATTGTTCAATCTTTTGCCTGCAAGCCCACGTATTCCATGTCGATTTATATCCTACCTTTTCAAAGGTTGACTGCTAGTTATTATTATTATTATTATTATTTGGCCACTTTTTGCCAGTTAGTTTTTGTGCTAGAGACTTGAAATTTTGTACATAGGTAGTCCTTGGTCAGTACTTTCATTTTTTGTGAAAATGGTTGACCTTGACCTTGAACTCAAGGTCACAGGTCATCTCAAAGTCAAATTTTCCAAAATTTCAAAATGGATTATCTCTTTTAATATCATTGTTAGATTATTAGGACTTAGGAACCTTTATATAAACATGTGTTGCTACAATTTTGGCCTATATCGTTTATTGGGAGATGAGGGTAAAGGGGTATTTACCCCCTTTTGACAAAAACCAGTTGCTCATGTTTTCAGAGAAAACTATAATGGCTAGAGGCTCAGTTTTTGCTGTAATTGATAGCCTGACTGCTCATCCATGGTAAGACACTTTTTATATTTTGATCAAACTTGGGGTTTCTGAGTTATTGGACTTTCAAAAATGGGTGTTTTGTCCAAAAAGTGAAAACATTTTTTAACTTTGGTTTGAATGGAGGGAAATTAATGAAACTTGGTGTGTATATAGTATTCATGAATTACAGTCACATTATAAAATAAAAATAACGTTTTGGGGGTAATTACCCCAAAAGGGGTAATTGACTCTAACTTTTGATTAACATGGACGATTTTCTCCAAATTTTGCACAAGTCCAGTATATTGACATGGGGAGATAATGCAAGTATGATTTTGATGTCAAGGGGAAATTTACCCCCTTATTCTGGATCGAAAGGGGTGAATATGTGTTTTGAGCAGTTATTGTGTATTGAATGATACAATAGGCATCGTTTGAGACTTACCTTTGTGCTGTGGATGTTCCTGGATAAAAATTGTCGTTTTTAGGTAATTACCCCAAAAAGGGGTAAAAAGTCATAACTTTTGATTGACTTGGACGATTTTCTCCAAATTTTGCACATGTTTAGTATCTTGACATGTGGACATAATGCAAGTACGATTTTGATGTAATGGGGTAATTTACCCCCATATTCAAGATCGAAAGGGGTGAATATGTATTTTGAGCAGTTATTGTCTTTCCAATGGTACAATTGGCATCGGTTGGGACTTTACTTCACACCATTGATGTTTTTTGGTTAAAATTGCCATTTTTAGGTAATTACCCCCAAAAAGGGGTAAATATTCATATCTTTTGACTGACTTGGACGATTTCCTTCAAGTTTTGCACAAGTTTAGTATCTTGACATGGGCACATAATGCAAGTATGATTTTGATGTCATGGGTTAATTTACCCCCATATTCAGGATCGAAAGGGGCGAATATGTGTTTTGAGCAGTTCTTAGCTTTGCAATGATATAACAGGCATCGGTTGGGACTTTACTTCACAATACAGATGTCCTTAGGTGAAAATTGTCATTTTAAGGTAATTACCCCCAAAAAGGGGTAAATATTCATAACTTTTGACTGGCTTGGACGATTTCCTTCAAATTTTGCACAAGTTTAGTATCTTGACATGGGCACATAATGCAAGTATGATTTTGATGTCATGGGTTAATTTACCCCCATTTTCTGGATTGAAAGGGCGAATATGTGTTTTGAGCAGTTCTTATCTTTGCAATGGTATAATAGGCATCGGTTGGGACTTTACTTCACACCATTTTTGTTTTTGGGTTAAAATTGCCGTTTTTAGATAATTACCCCCAAAAAGAGGTAAATATTCATAACTTTTGATTGACTTGGACGATTTTCTTCAAATTTTGCACAGGTTTAGTATCTTGACATGGGGACATAATGCAAGTACGATATGGATGTCATGGGGTTATTTACCCCCATATTCCAGATCGAAGGGGGTGAATATGTGTTTTGAGCAGTTCTTATCTTTGCAATGGTATAACAGACGTCGGTTGGGACTTTACTTCACACCATTGATGTTTTTGAGTTAAAATGGCCGTTTTTAGTTAATTACCCCAAAAAAGGGGTAAATATTCATAACTTTTGATTGACTTGGATGATTTTCTTCAAATTTTGCACAGGTTTAGTATCTTGACATGGGGACATAATTCAAGTTTGACTTTGATGTCACCGGGTAATTTACCCTGAAAATCAATGCCAAAAGGGATGAACAAGTATTTTGAGCAGTTTTTGTGTTTTCAATGGTATATTTGGTTATGTGTTTCCATTGATTTTTCGTATGAATTGTTCAATCTTTTGCCTGCAAGCCCACGTATTCCATGTCGATTTATATCCTACCTTTTCAAAGGTTGACTGCTAGTTATTATTATGATTCGACCTATCGGGAGAATCATCTTGTTTTCTTTGATTTTATTATTATTATTATTATTATTATTATTATTATTATTATTATTTTCTTGGCCAGTAGGTTTTTGTGCTAGAGACTTGAAACTTGGTACATATATAGTCCATGGTTAGTACTTCATTTTGGGAGAAGATGGTTGACCTTGACCTTGAACTCAAGGTCACAGGTCATCTCAAAGTCGAAAATTGGAAAACTTAAAAGTGGAATAACTTTTTTAATATTACAAGAATCAATTTGAAACTTTGGAATATATATATAAACATGTATCCCAACATTTGTAACCCATAATTGTTTTCGCGCAATGAGGGTAAGGGGGTAATTACCCCAGTTTGACTAAAACAGGTTTGCACAGGTTTCCAGAAAAACTAAGCAAGCTAGAAACTCAGTTCTTTCACTGATAGGTAGCCTGACTAACCATTCAAGGTAAGTGATATTTTATATTTTGATTATGTGAAGGGGTAACTATGTAATGGGGTGTTGAAAATAGGGTGTTTTGCCCCCAGAGTGAAAACATTGTAAAACTTTTGTTTTAATGAAAGGATTTCAATGATAGTCTGGTAATATATTAATGGTTTCTGTATTATGTAATCCTTGTTGCCCGAAGCTTGGTAATTACCCCCCAAAAAGGGGTAAATGTCTATAACTTGTGATTGACCTGGACGATTTTCTTCAAATTTTGCACACGTTTGGGATATTGACTCAGGCACATATTAAACGAATAATTTTAACAGTATTGCCAACATAGGGTATTTACCCTCGTAATCAATGCCAAAAGGGGTGAATATATATTTTGAGGAGTTATGTTGTTCAAAATGGAATATCAGCTGTATGTTTGGTCTACGGGTATCCGGTTGGATTTTACTGGATGAAAAGTTTCTGTTTTGGGTAATTACCCCCAAAAGGGGTAAATGTCTATAACTTGTGATTGACATGGACGATTTACTTCAAATTTTGCACACGTTTGGGATATTGACTCAGGCACATATTAAACAAATAATTTTAACAGTAATGCCAACATAGGGTATTTACCCTCGTAATCAATGCCAAAAGGGGTGAATATATATTTTGAGGAGTTATGTTGTTCAAAATGGAATATCAGCTGTATGTTTGGTCTACTGCTATCCGGTTGGATTTTACTGGATGAAAACTTTCTGTTTTGGGTAATTACCCCCAAAAGGGGTAAATGACTATAACTTGTGATTGACATGGACGATTTACTTCAAATTTTGCACACGTTTGTGACATTGACTCAGACACATGCTAAAAGGAAAAAATTCACAGAATAGGGTGATTTACCCTCGTAATCAAGTTCTAAGGGGGTAAATACATATTTTGAAGAACTTGGTTGTTTAAAATGGAATATTAGTTGCACGTTTGGTCTAGGTTACTCGTGTGGATGTTACTGGATGAAAAGTTTCGGTTTTTAATAATTACCCCCAAAAGGGGTAAATGACTATAACTTGTGACTGACATGGACGATTTACTTCAAATTTTGCACACGTATGGGATATTGACTCAGGCACATGTTAAAAGAGAAAACGTTACAGTATAGGATAATTTACCCTCGTAATCAAGGTCAAAGGGGGGTAAATACGTATTTTGAGGAATTTGGTTGTTTAAAATGGAATGTCAAGTTTATGTTGGATCTAGGCTTGTACTTAATGGATGTTACTGGATGAACAGTTTCGGTTTTAGGTAGTAACCCCCAAAAGGGGTAAATGGCTATATCTTGTGATTGACATGGACAATTTTCTTCAAATTTTGCATGGGCTAAGTGTGTCTACTTTACGACATAATGTAAGTAGAAACTTCTGCTTACAGGGTCTCTACCATAATAATCCGACATAGTCTCATATAATTTGTTTTACTCATATATTTGAGGTCGAATCATTGCCTAACCTTTTTAAAGGTTGAATACTAGTTATTATTATTTTTTTTTTCTTGGCCAGTAGGTTTTTGTGCTAGAGACTTGAAACTTGGTACATATATAGTCCATGGTTAGTACTTCATTTTGGGAGAAGATGGTTGACCTTGACCTTGAACTCAAGGTCACAGGTCATCTCAAAGTCGAAAATTGGAAAACTTAAAAGTGGAATAACTTTTTTAATATTACAAGAATCAATTTGAAACTTTGGAATATATATATAAACATGTATCCCAACATTTGTAACCCATTATTGTTTTTGTGCAATGAGGGTAAGGGGGTAATTACCCCAATTTGACTAAAACAGGTTTGCACAGGTTTCCAGAAAAACTAAGCAAGCTAGAAACTCAGTTCTTTCACTAATAGGTAGCCTGACTAACCATTCAAGGTAAGTGATATTTTATATTTTGATTATGTGAAGGGGTAACTATGTAATGGGGTGTTGAAAATAGGGTGTTTTGCCCCAAGAGTGAAAACATTGTAAAACTTTGGTTTTAATGAAAGGATTTCAATGATAGTCTGGTAATATATTAATGGTTTCTGTATTATGTAATCCTTGTTGCCCGAAGCTTGGTAATTACCCCCCAAAAAGGGGTAAATGTCTATAACTTGTGATTGACCTGGACGATTTTCTTCAAATTTTGCACACGTTTGGGATATTGACTCAGGCACATATTAAACGAATAATTTTAACAGTATTGCCAACATAGGGTATTTACCCTCGTAATCAATGCCAAAAGGGGTGAATATATATTTTGAGGAGTTATGTTGTTCAAAATGGAATATCAGCTGTATGTTTGGTCTACGGGTATCCGGTTGGATTTTACTGGATGAAAAGTTTCTGTTTTGGGTAATTACCCCCAAAAGGGGTAAATGTCTATAACTTGTGATTGACATGGACGATTTACTTCAAATTTTGCACACGTTTGGGATATTGACTCAGGCACATATTGAACAAATAATTTTAACAGTATTGCCAACATAGGGTATTTACCCTCGTAATCAATGCCAAAAGGGGTGAATATATATTTTGAGGAGTTATGTTGTTCAAAATGGAATATCAGCTGTATGTTTGGTCTACTGCTATCCGGTTGGATTTTACTGGATGAAAAGTTTCTGTTTTGGGTAATTACCCCCAAAAGGGGTAAATGACTATAACTTGTGATTGACATGGACGATTTACTTCAAATTTTGCACACGTTTGTGACATTGACTCAGACACATGCTAAAAGGAAAAAATTCACAGAATAGGGTGATTTACCCTCGTAATCAAGTTCTAAGGGGGTAAATACATATTTTGAAGAACTTGGTTGTTTAAAATGGAATATTAGTTGCACGTTTGGTCTAGGTTATTCGTATGGATGTTACTGGATGAAAAGTTTCGGTTTTTAATAATTACCCCCAAAAGGGGTAAATGACTATAACTTGTGACTGACATGGACGATTTACTTCAAATTTTGCACACGTATGGGATATTGACTCAGGCACATGTTAAAAGAGAAAACGTTACAGTATAGGATAATTTACCCTCGTAATCAAGGTCAAAGGGGGGTAAATACGTATTTTGAGGAATTTGGTTGTTTAAAATGGAATGTCAAGTTTATGTTGGATCTAGGCTTGTACTTAATGGATGTTACTGGATGAACAGTTTCGGTTTTAGGTAGTAACCCCCAAAAGGGGTAAATGGCTATATCTTGTGATTGACATGGACAATTTTCTTCAAATTTTGCATGGGCTAAGTGTGTCTACTTTACAACATAATATAAGTAGAAACTTCAGCTTACTGGGTCTCTACCATAATAGTCCGACATAGTCTCATATAATTTGTTTTATTCATATATTTGAGGTCGAATCATTGCCTAACCTTTTAAAAAGGTTGAATACTAGTTTAATCCCTGTAGTTGTCTCTATACATCCTCTGTTGTTCAATGGGGTATGGAAGTAAAGCTGACAATTTTGCGGAAGTTCAATTTCACATGCATTTGTAGATACATGTGGCTTGGATAACTATCCTAGGGACTTTGAATGAATATTTTGATTTTTTTACGCTTAGTCATTTTTCCCGCAAAATGATATGTAATAATGTAATGAAATTGAAAATAGAGTGTCACCAAGAAAAAAACTTATATAATACAGGATCTGTAACACCGAGTCATTTATTAGAAAATAATCTAGCTTGGTAAAGAGTACACAGTGTGTCCACACTTATTATGTACCCATGTTTTTTTCGTCATATCTCCAAAATTAATAACGCCATTTGGATATCCTTTACATGTAGTCATATTGATATGCTGTCATTTTTGTCAAAATGTGTCAGTTCAATGAGGCATTGTTTAATACCTACAGTCAAGTTTTTGTATGTTCACACTTATTACCCACTTTCTAAAAATTACATAAAAAAAGCACTAAAATCTATCAAACCGGATATTCATCAGTAGCCAATAGCCATGTTTTTTTAAGAAAAAGAACTTATTCATTGATTCAAAGAATGTATATTTTGATTATAGTTACATATTTGGCTGGCAATGACTGGTTGTGGATATAAATGACCTAACAACAGGCCCGATCAATACTATTGAAATAAGCTGCCAACTTGTTATTGAGCAACTTATGACCTCATTGATACTCAGTTGGTCACTCGTTTTGATAGCATTACAAGTATAGGCTATGACCACATAAATGGCTTATGACTCATAGATAACATGGCATGGATAGGGCCTGGATCTCACAAGGAACATATCAGTCTAATTTTGTAAGCACTTGACTTTTTTCTTCTGTGACAATATTTAAAAAGCATTCAATTGACAATAAAGTGTACTTCAAAAGTTGAGTGGCTACTTCACATAATGCACACCAACACGTCGTAAAATTGTGATAAAACAAGTATAATGCATCATTTTACGTATACACTGCGCAAGACCCAAGGAGCATTTGTGATATAGATGCATTGCACTATTTTGTTTTATGAATAGATTGATGGATTGAGAGATAAATAGATACACGCATAAAGAAAGATAGATAGATAGATATATGGTAAATGCTGCTCTCTTCGTGTAAGCACTCACCAAGGTTGATGGCTAAGGTGAGAAAAGTCCTCTAAGTGTTCACATTTATCCCATGTGAGGGATCCTTCATTTGTCCAGCATCTGTTACCAGTTTTGGAAGTCCCGAGGCCAGCCTTCTCCTCGAGGCCGGCCTCAGGACCATATTTTGATGGCCTCCACCTTGGCTCGGTCTCGGACGCCAAATCTTAGGCCTTGCCTCCGATTCAGATGTCCGGCCTCGACTACATTACTGTCTGTTACGGTTGACAATGGAAGTTGAATCACAAAATTTCCCAGTTACACATACGAAGAATGCAATGAAAAGTAAAACCAGGGTCTTTTGGAGACCTTAAGTAATCCATTTGGAAATTGCTGTTTTATGTTAAAATTATCAGCGTAACATTCCAGACATAAATACAGCAACACAATTATGAAATGCACACAGGTCTAAGTAAAATCAACATCCTTATCTTAATTACGTATTCACCATTTTCAGTTGTAGTAAATGACGTGTATATACATACGGCGACACAAATGATACAGTACAAAATTGATTTATACAATAAAAACCTTATTTTTTATCTCTTTGTGTGTTGCGTATGCTATGAAAGGTTCAAATAAGATTTAATGAGAAAGTAAAGAAATAATTTCACTTTCTAATATATGAGTTCTCTATAAAAGCTGTGGAAATATCCTCTCACTTCACTAACTGTTAGGAGCACCCTGAAGTTTAAACTCAAGTCAGTGATTGTAACCAAGTACCATCATTTGCATTATTTGATACATCAGGCAGAACTCACCATGAACCTGTTGAAGGTAAGATTATTTTGAAGCATAATTTTCATCAAGATTTTTAGTGTTAGAGAAAAGAAAGAATTGCCGGTCCCTTTTGTGAGAGCAGAAAGTTAATCTTTATTCTTATAATTTCAACAATTAGCAATTATTGTATGGTTTATACTTTTTCGCCTTTCATTCAGTTATTTCTGTTATAAAAAATGAACTGTTTTTCTTATACATCATTTCATGAAATGTGTTTTCATTACAGATTTTGTGCCTTGGACTGACAATTATCCCTGCATCATTGGGATGGCCATTGAAATTAGAATTTCCTGATGCCAAAATCAAGCACACTCTTAACTTAACAATTCAAGATCAGCAAAATATGACAGACGAAGTGTTGAACCTGAGTAACAGATCACAACCTTCCAAAGGGATCCAGGAGCAGTCACTTGCAGACTTTGTAAACAGAACGGAGGACAACAATGGTTCACCTGCAAATCAGGTGCTGACCAACTCAAGTTCATCAAGAGTAAAACGTCATTCTACTGACCTCTGTTTTTCTAAATCAAACCCAACATCTCCTGACCTGAAGCAACGAGCAATTTGTCCATGGAAAGAAATAGAAGACTACAACGTTAATCGAGTCCCCCATGTACTCCACAAAGCTAAATGTGATTGCACGTCTCAGTGCCTCAGTCTGAGCCAAAATGCAAGGTGCCAAGAAGTTGAGCAACCAAGAAAAGTTCGAGTAAAGAGCAGCAGTGGTTGGGTGGATGCAGTGGAAATGGTATCGGTTGCTTGTGTTTGTGCCTTCAATTAATTTTTACAAGAGACCTAGATGTGCTACTGCTGATATTCAACATGCTCAAGTATTCAAAGCCAGTTTTGGTATATATTTATGGAATTCTTTTCTCAGGATCAACTGTGATACCATTTTATTTATTCCCATGAACAATTTTTATTTCTAAATCTATTTATTCTTTTGAAATAAATTATTCTCTTTTGAGAACAACATAGACTTTTTGCTTTATCGACACATTCTATAGGAACTTGATAACTAGAAGTCAGGGCTTGGGATCAAGTACTGTACTTGGACTCAGTACTTGGACTCTAGTCCAAGTACTCTGTACCTGGACTTGTACTTGGACTTGTAATTTCTTAAAATGAAGTACTTGTACTTGGAATTGTACTGACTCAGTAATGATAATTTTTTTAAGAAAACTTGCTGCACGGAGGAGTTTGTTGGGGTAGATCTGTTTTAATGAACAAAATTGTCAAAGTGATTATCCAGAAAAGCTGCTTCAACAAGCATTGCAGTATATCTAATTTTGATCAAGACAAAATATGCCTAGAGCTAGCTACTTCCGGAGATACACAAAAAATGAGTTTCATTCTTAGGTGGCATCTACCTCCTATTATTGTAGCAACAACTGCAACAAAAGACAAAGACTTATTGATTATGAGATTACAGGACTCAGAGCCTTCTCTCTTGTTTCTTCCCAAAGGGTCCATTACATTGCAGACATTTTCCTTATCGCCCTTCTTTGAGGAGAATGTTGTTGTATTTATTGGACCTGATTATGGACAATAACACTCTGGAAATGTCTACGGAAAAGAGTAAACATGGATGGGCAGCTCTTCTGTTTTGATGTCGCCAAGGGGCATGTCCTATAAAGCCCTTGGAGTGGCAGATCACGCTTTTTCTTGTATGTTGTTTTATATCATTTTGTGCCTTTACATACTTTTCAAAGTTTTCGACTCCTGATCATTACAGATGCCAATAGTAGATGATCAACCTAAATAGCAAAGGAGGTCCTCAATTTGGGAGCAGGTCAGTTTTCGGAGTGACAGCTACTGTATGTAGTACATTTCTTTATTTGACAGGAACTGTGATAATGTTTAATTTATTCCAAATTAAAATTTCTGATTTTAAATATATTTATTGTGTTTGATATATATTTTTTTTCTATGAGAACAATTTATTTCTTCTTCGTTTTACTAACAAATTCTGAACACTTAGTATATTTTGCATTTTTTATAATGGACCGTTCTATTTTTGACTTGGGGGGGGGAGGTGGGAGCGTTGCCCGAGGGGGTACTAACTTTTCAAATGTGTTCCAAGGGGGGTGGTACTAACTTCTGAAAAAATGTCATAACTTAGTTTAACTATGCATTTTTACGCACCAAAGTTGGTGAATCTGTACGCGCGACTGTACAAGGGGGCACACGTGCAACAATATATGTATGTATTACTGTGTATGTCGGGGGGGGGGGTACTAAAAATGAGCATGAAACCTTAAGGTTGGTACTAAAAATCTGTATTGAACTCAAGGGAGGTATCAATTTTTGACCGGAAGTTCTGGCAAAACTCCCAGCCTCACAGTCATAAATTCTGAGCGGTATCTAAGAAAATTTGGAACATGGGGAAGCTTGATTTAAGTATATCTAATTTTATGAAGAAAAAAACAGTCCAAGTGATTAGGGGAACGAGGGGCAAAACAAACTGTCTAACTTCGAAGGCTCTCTGCACGAAGGTGGGATATCATGCGAATGCCAAATAAGGTCTGATCCATGAAGAAGTACCAATACCCCATGGGCACATCAACGTTGCAGCAACGTTGCAACGATGTCACACTTTTCGTCAAATGACGTAGAATTGTATGGTTGAAATTATGTTGTCACAACGTTGTGAAACAACGTCAAAGATATGACGTTAGCATGCAACGTTGTGGCGACGTTTTACAACATTGTGAGGCAATGTCAGGAGTTCGACGTTAGCTTGCGACGTTGTGGCAATATTGTTAAAAAACCCCGACGTCGTGTTAACATTGGGGCAACATAATCTCTACCATACATATCTACGTGACCAACAGACCAGCCCTCCACCAATTAGCAACGTCGGGGTTTACGTCGTGTGCCCACTGGGTACCACTTACCCAAAAACAGAAATTTAAGTGCTTTTTTAATAGTTCCAATTCAAATTTTTCCCTATTTTCAAAAAATTCAACTTTATCCCGTTTTGCCCCGTGATTGGGGAATTTCATATGGGGCAAAATGGGAAGAAATAAAGTTGCAATAAATCAGCTGTTTTGATAACAGCCTAACTAAAAAGCATGTTGACAAACTAAAATGCATTAATTCATTGCAATGTCAGAATATTTCAGAATACTAAAAGCTACAAATTATGAAATCAACATCTTAATACAGGATGCAATTATAGCTGGGGAGTGATTCTAGTAATTCTACATTCTAATTAATTATTTGACAAATTATTTAACCATAAACATTAGGTTACAAAAGAACAAAATTAGTTAAATTTTGTGGAAATGCGACATATTTATGATTTCAGAGTTTTCTTAATAATTAAATGATTAAAACTGGTATTTGATTTGACTAAGCTTTTTGAAAGAGAGTTACATTCGTTTCAGTTTCAACAATACAGGGTTTTACCACTAAGCCTAAATCCTCAAGGTATTATTGATGACATGGATTAGATCCACAAATCACTTGTAATTTTTTCTAATCTTGCCTGTTATATGGCCAGAAAATCAAATGTCTCAATTGTCTCAATTGTCATGGTTGAATTTACCCAATATCAAGCTTCAACCTTTTCTAGGCTGCACTGAAAAAAAGGTTTGTGTGAAACAGACAAAACGAACGTTAGCTGGTGTCCGTCCAAAATTTTGTGTAAATTCACACAAAATGTATGTGTATTTTTGACATTTCATTGTCAATCTTGATAAAATTTTTGTGTGATTTGATCAATGAAATGTCAAAAATACACATACCTTTTGTCTGAATTTACACAAAATTTTGGACGGACACCAGCTAACGTTCGTTTTGTCTGTTTCACACAAACCTTTTTTTCAGTGTGGGATTGGTTTTTGATCCATCCTATTTTGCCCCAACAGGAGGACTCCATCTTCCTCCAACCATACAGGGTAGATTAATAATGATCTACTTACACATGACTAAGCGCCAGACTGCATTGTTTTACTTAATAAGCAAGCTTAGTAGTACTCTTATTACACTGACTATGAATTATTTGGCTGGGAACGTCTTTGGAGGTACTACACCATTTCCGAAGATTATGATTTTTTTGAGAAAATCGATCAAAAACTTCAAATTAACATATCTGCACACTTGTAACGTTCTCACCCATGAAACTTTCAGGAAAAGTTGGTCATGTATCCTATTTTATTTTCCAACCGAAAAATTAGAAGGCAGGTCAAAACGTTCCAAGAAAACTTAAAAAACCATTTTGCCCCGCCGGTCCATTTTGCCCCTCGTTCCCCTAGTTGCAAAAGAACCCAGAAAAGGCTGTTTCAAGATAAAATTTAATGAAGTGAATTTAGAACAAGACAATAAAGCTAGCTACTTCCTGAGACATATAAAAAATGTTGTTCTATTCTTCCTCTCATCCTGATATTGTAGCAATAACTGCAACGCAAAATAGATACATCATGAGATAATTATGATCCTAATTGATAATGAGATAACAAGACTTAGCGAGTTCACTCTTGTTTCTTGCCAAGGGCTCCATGACATTGCAAACAGTTTCCTTATCTTCCCTCTATTACTACTGTAGGGGGGGGGTGTTAATTCAAAAATGTTTAGCTGGCAATCCGGGGACCATTCCAAAAGTTGTGGATGGTCATACCAAACAGAATGATACCAAAATTTTCGAAATTGAAAGGGCGTAACCCCCCTGTACATACCCTCTGAAGTTTTCGTGTTTCGCGACTACTCGCGAATTGCATTTTTTCACTGTTTTTGGGCACTTTTTTGTCCCTAGTTCATCAGAAATATTGCAAAACCCCTCAAAATTTGCAGAATAGCCATATCTAATATATTTAAACATAAATTGATCATTTTCAAAAATTATTTTTTTAATATAATCTTTGTAAATCACGTCTTTAATGAATTTTCAGCAATTTTAGGAAGTGCAAGCTTTTGATACACTTTCAATCATGAATACTGCAAACTATTTGGTAAAAATAGTTGAATGCAATTGCAAATTTGGCTGTTAGCATTCCAGCAAAGTTCATAAGGAAGGCCCAGTCATCTCTCTCAATTCTAACAGTCTCATCTGCCATTTTTATAGGCCTTTTAAATTCACGTAGTTTGGCTGAGCGAACCCATATGTTTTAAAGATATTGTAATTTCCTTGTTTTATCCAGATTTGCTGCACCTGGGGTTTTTGTTGTAACATGATATTTTAGTGTGATATTGGTAGCAGTTACCATTGAGCCAGAGCATCATGTGCATTATTGCACCAAAGAAGTGGTCAGAATAGTCAATTTCTTATAGAATTAGGATCTTTCTAATTAAAAATTGGTGTATTTTTTTCACAAAAATTTTAGGCTAAGAACTTTCAAGGTATAACTTCATAAGTACTGAATTAAATAAAGGAAAATCATACTTTAAGGGCCAAACCTGATGAACAGAGATTTCTTTGTGAAAAGATCTCTTGTTGTAAGGCTAAGAAACATAATGCGACCACATTCTAGAAGCACATTCTAGAAGCACCAAGAATACCTTAAGGAGAGACTACTCCCCCAAAGAGACCACTGCTATGAGCAGTCTTATTATAAGAAGTGTAGAAGTTCTATAGAACCCTCTGGGTTTATGCTAAACACTAGTTGTGATCTTCTGTTGTGATGTTCACAACATGAGTCTTTTCTAAATGAAATATAGTAATAAAATGTATTCAAACAGTTAGTAGAACGGAAATGATGTGCCAGGAAGAGGAGTCTTCTTCTGCACAAGGTAAATACACTAATGGAACTTGGGAGAGTCTAACAAGGTCTGACTATTGGTGATGAAGCCAAAGAAACCTCCCACATGACACTGGTTGTTTTGGATGTAGGCTACTTGAAGTCACTGGCACTGAGGTGCATCACCCCAAGAGTTATTTAAAATAAGCTATTACTGTCCCGATTGCAATAACTTTCAGACTAATCAATTGTCTCACAACAATTGGAAACTGACCGTGTTCCAAGAATTCAAGATCACCTGTTTTGAATGCTCATTCTTGTCTCTTCTCCATTTGAGAGATGACCAACCAGTGTTAAAACAGAGTCAGGTTTGAATAATATTTTTATACTTGTCAGATAAATGTTGCAAAAATGCTGGCAGTGTTGGTGCAACTGAGCAAGCATTATACATTTTTATATGATTAAACATGCTTATCATTCACAAGGCCATAAAATATATATTGTAGGACTCATATCCTCAAGGATGGAAAAAGTCAGTTTGTGAGATCCATTTTTCAATTTTCTGAATTTTACATGACTGTGTTGCTAAGTGTTTTTCTATCATCTTGATGATATCGACAACCTCTGTATATAATGTGAAACAAACCAACTGGCTTCAGTTGTCAGATGCTTTTTGAATTTGAATTTCTGAAGCTCTGATTAGTTTTCCAGTTGATGAATTATGCTTAATTGCCTTTGACAAGGAATACATCCACGAGATAGTCAAACCTTGTGCCACTCACAAGCTTTACTGTAGTTGAGCTTGAAAAAATCCCAGATCTGTAGCTTTCATCTCTCACATTTCTTCTTTCAGAATTATTTCACAGATCCAGGTGTGATGATGCTACCTATGTTGCCATACCTGATTTTAGTTTTACAAATCATCAAGATGCTCTTGAAACTGTTCTCAAGAGTTGGAAAATGGCTTCATGACAAAAACATGCTGGATCTTTGGAATTCAGCAAACAGATCTATAAATCCTTTCATACATTGTCTTGAATGTCTGAAGGAAGTAGATTGCTCCTGTCTACATCCTCCAGTCAGAGAGAGAAACTTATAATATTCAGGACTGGACTGAGACTCGGATTCCCTTTGCTTAGGTTCATTGAAAAAAAAAACCCTCTTGTTCTGTTGTTGTAGTAATACAACATAGTTTTGCATGTTTAGTAATTAGAGTCCATAACATCATCAACTTCTAGTCAAGCAAATCATCAAAATAGTTATAGGGTAAATGTGGGTAATATCACGCACCTAATGCGTGATATTACACCAGCCTGTTTGTGAATGACTGCTAGTTGAAAAGAATAATTATGCATGGCATTGCCTGCAGCACATGTTTCGATTAACAATGGACTCAGCTAATACAAAAATATCAAATTCTATTGGTCCGCAGCATCTTAGAGCACTTTGCATTCAGTTAAAGTAACTAAGGTCATATTGGCAGTTTCTGTGGGTAATATCACGCACTTCTGTTTAATATCACGCAGCAGCAGGTGTTATATGACGCAAGCTAATTTCCTGATGAATATTTTTTGGTCCAGGAGCATTTCGTTTTACCCTAATAAAGTGTTGTAGGACCTCTTAAGCTTTCAAGGCTCAAATTCAACAACAATGATAAGTGTGCAATTATAAGGGGTAAATTGTATTACATAAGCCAAGATTATTAAATTGGGAGCAATTATCAAAACATAAGTTATATTTCCAACAGATGTGAATATATAAGCAACTAATGAGCTATCTGATTTGACTATACTGTGACTAGCATAAAACCATACATTGTTGACTTAATTCTATTGGCTTTCATATTCCAAAAAATGGGAGTTTAATAGAGATGAAATTTATTTCTGAAACCCCTCCCCCTACATGCTAATAAATCAGATATGGCCAAATGGACCTTAATGACCATTGACCAATAAGAATCCAGTTAAGATTAGTTGGAGCTCCTATATATGCAATTGATGAATTGTGGCCTGCACATTACTTTGACTTGATTCCAGTGCATGTTTCCAATGCATTCTCTGATGCCCCGCAGTTATCCGTCAGATTCTGTCTTAAGTACTCTGCCCTTTTTTTCAAATTATGGAGTTCCATAAGCTACATGCTTATATTAGGGATCATCAGCGGCCAAAGTAAGATGATCAACCATGGGAGTCACTTGGCCCTGTAGGTGTTGGATGGCAGTTTTAATTATCCTTTGCCTCAATGTTGTGTCCTGCTCCAGTTCTAATTAGTCTGCCAAGTGCATAAATACAGGACGTAAACGAAATCATCCATCCATCTCATGTCCATCCAAATATATACATGGTTTTAACGAGTACTCCAAGGCTGCTGGTTGATTTGGATCATCCTAATATTCCGGGGAATTATGACAAATAGACATTTGGCAAATTTGTTGTTAAAATAGTTAAACTATTTTAACACAAACCAATGTCCCTGTTGCCCCTTACCAAAAAAAAAGAACTGGCTGAAAAATCCAAATAGTGATTAAGTTCTGGCTGAGGCCAATTGATGCAACTGAAATTGAAGTTCTCCAACACCATGCACAGTCGAAGTGATTCAAGTAAAACTTTGCTGCTTACTAAATTGGTTGTCGGGTGCTAATGGGTGCGTGATAATACCCAAATATGCGTGATATTACCCCCAAAATGTGCGTGATACAACCCCAGGATCATGAGTGATATTACCCCTGATGTATGCTCATTATATTTACCTGTATACTACTGACATATTGAAGCCCAACATTCTGTAAAGTGAACTTTTGAAAACCCATCTTGTATCTTTCTCACATCATGATTCTCCACTCATTATATTACATGAACCACAGCAGTAATTGACTATCATATACACTGAAAATTTTATATTAAAATTGGGCAAAAATACGCAAATTGCCTAAAACGATCCTGCAAACTTGTCAGTGCCAATTCCAAGCAAAAGATACTATTGGGTAGGATCAATATTATCACATGCACGTTTTTCATTTCTTACATAGGAGATCTGAAATAATGCTGAAGATTTAAATAGCTATTAAGTTAGGTGCGTGATAATACCCACCTGCGTGATATTACCCACTTTTACCCTATTGTTTTGAGAAATGGCACACAATAGTTTTAGGATGACAATTATGTGAGAAATGAGTCGTTATTGTATGTCAGTGATATCAATTAGATTGAAGACGAATTCCATTTTATTTGCGTATGTAATTCTTATTCTGAATTTAGATTGAAATTATTTAACAGAGTAGATAATATTGAAAGCTTGTCATTAGAAGATATTTTTATTTATGTAATGAAGTACCTACCTTTTGAAACAGGGGAATATATAGACAATGCGTGGACAAAAAGGAAATCAATTTTATTTAATTAGTTGTGATCTAAGATATCCATTGTTTTCTATTTTCCTTTATTTTATTGTATTGTTATTACTTTTTTTTGAATGTAAAAGTAAAAAATGCATAGTATGTCACTCAATGTAAATACTTATGTGTGGAAATAGCTGCCATGGTATAATAACAAGATTGTTGTCATAAAGTGGTAGATAAGCCTAAGAAGGCTGGGTAACATCGTTTTGTGATATCATTTGTTCTGTACATGTACCTGCCACTATAAATAAAAATAAATACAATCAATACAATACAATCAATCAATTATTCTTAATTTTTTCATTTTAATAATATTTCAATAATTATTTTCAATACAGTATATATCCGAGGGATTAAAGTAACTGTATTTTATGTACTTCTTATATGAATGCCTTGAGATTCTGACATTCTGCCTGTTCTGCCTATAATCTAGCATGTGGCCATATTTCGTTGAAAATGAGTAAAATTGGGGTGATTTTAGTATGCAAACAAACCTTTTAAAAGTCACAACTGCCACCAAAATCAGATAGTTTTCATGAATATGAGGTCTCTCCACCTTGTTTACCTTCAATTCAGTTTGATACAATGAGCTGACATGCCCAGGAACAATGACTGAATTACGCGAATTTTGGCGTTTTTTGCTAAAATCGCCTAAACTTCAACCCCTATGTACAGGGGGGTTAGCATGCTTCAAATTTTCAAAAGTTGGGTTTTTCCCTCATTTCTTAACCACCCCAACTTTTAGAACGGTCCCCGTAAAAATTTTGGATTAACACCCCCCCTACCTCTATGGGGGAATGAAATTGTCTGCATTTGCATGGGAGATATAATGGAAAATGAGATTCTGTGCATGGAAATGTCAATGGAAAAGATCGGCAGCTCCTTTGTTTACGTGTTGCCAAGGGGCTGTAAGGTACTTTCCGCAAAACCCAACTTTTTCTTATAGTTATGTTATTTGTTATAGTTCTGTGGTTTTACATACTTTTCAAAGTTTCCGACTTCTGATCTCCACAGTTACAGTTGCAGATGACCAGCCAAAATAGTAAAGGAAGTCCTCAGTTCAGGAGCAGGTCAATGTAAGGAGTGGCAGCAATTTGAATCTTCTTTGAAATGTTGTGCATGGCTCCAATGCGTAATCAATTTCCCTTTCTAAATTTGCTGATTTTATGCGTGACCCAGTCACCCAGACAGGACAACAAATTTATCAGAGTCTGAATTTTTAGGGCTTTATTTTTGCCTAACATCCAAGGGACTGTACCAGCACAACTTTATAAAGACAATGCAAACCAATTTGCGGAGTCTGAAGGTAAATGCCACATTCTGTGATCGAAGCAGAGAAAGTTTTGGAACTTATTTCACAAGAGTCGTTAATGTCACCAAATGATAACCTTTTGAATAATTGGAAGATTATGTGATGAAAGAGTATCTTATTGAAATTATTTTAATGCTAAGTTGGCTTTTATCAATATTTGCTTAGAATGCCAAACTCATGCACTAAGTAAACATCACAGCCACAGATTTAACCATGGATGTCCTTGCTTTCTCATCATCAATGAATATGTAGCATGTATGAAAGCATTATCTTTGCATATAACTTGCCATAAATGATTTACTCGTATCCACTTTGTAAGCCTTTGTAACTTTTAGTTTGACAGTGGGAGGCTTAGTACAACGAAAATATTTAAAATTGTGATATCAAAAACTTAAAAGCAATACAAGTTATCCGAATTACATCCTCAAGAAGGAATGCCAGTGGTCGTGACCCGTCAGTAGTTCCAGTGCTAAATCGTTGATTAAGGAAGACACATCAGTAAACAATTATAATCCAAGACATTCAAAGTCATTCAAAACATCAATTGAAGAGATGTCAAGTCAACTTTATTAAATTCGCATTCATTCCAGCCACAAATATACAAAAATAGAAAAATGGAACATGGCAAACAAGAGTTCAATATCATATCTCAAAGGTGGTGTTTATCATTAAAGAGTCTCATGGCCCTGACCAAGAAGCTTGATTTGTGTTGATTCGTATTTGCTGGTGGGTAACGCATATGATGCAATTTATGTTTAGTTATAGAGAGACCTCAGATCATCAAGCATAAGGCAAATAGTGCCAGACAACTTAAAGTCTTTAACACATGCATGCATGATATAAGTAGGAGTCGAATTTTACAAAATATTCTCACTTTCAGTTCGTTTAGCCCTGAAAAAGGGTCTATTTCACTTTTTTATAGGAAACAGCGCCCCCTGTGGAGATGCAGCCTCGGTGTACCATTCTAATTTTTTTGTAAACTTATAATATAGTCCCCTGCCTCATATGCATAAACAAAACATTGAGGTACACCCAGTGTGGAAGGCACATTGGCCCCATCAACTCAGCTTATAATTGACTGAAACAGTGACTTTGAGCGCCCCCTGTTGCCTGCGCCCAGAGTCAATCATAGTAAATGCAATATCAAATGATACCTTTGGGTCAACATATTTTGCTGTTAAAATATATCTGAGGTACATTTAATTAAGCACATGCTGAGATAATGGGATTTGAAATCTGGACTTTGACACAATCCAAATTTTGGCCCTATACGTGTATTTCAAAGGGCCCTCAAAAATTAACTGAAAGGCATGGAGGTCTAAAAATGCAATTTTTCCTACTTTTTAGTAATCAGTTAGCAGGGAAAAAATTAAGAACAATATCCGAGTCGGGTGAGTATCACCCCCAATGCCTGAATCTTAGAAAAACTGCCTCTTAAAGTTTTTTTTTTCGTTTTCGGCCATTTCCACAAATGCATGGTTCACAATAACTTTGTCAATTTGTATCATACAGCATTGAGTTTGCCATGGTCAGGGAAGGTCTCAAAATTTCAAGCATACAAAGCAATAAAGGAATCAGCAATTAAACGATTCAAATGAATGTTAAATTTGCTGCGAGGCATTGAGATTTTCGAGGAAATTTCATAAGATTAATTTTAAGGTTGGATGTCACATTTTGAAAAATACCAAGGACTGAGCCAAGCAATAAAGTGTGCTATAAATAGGAAATTATGTAATATAATCAATATTATCGAAATCATTTTGGTGAATTCATGCTCGACACAACAAGGACAACATCTAATTTTTGCGAGGGACCAATTTCCTGGTCATCCTGATAAAACATCAAAATTGAAGAACAACTCAAAACAATTTTTAAGTGGTTTTTACTGGGAGACCAAAAGAACATTGATAAAATCAACATTATTATTCATAGCGCCACAGTGAATTCCTAACTATAGTAATCAGAATATAATCAATGTGACAGTGACCAAAATGTTTCTGGGTCATTCTGTGTCAAATCATCAGATTTTCCAGAAATTTTCCACCAACCCCTTGGCGAATAAGCAGAAAAAAATATATGCTGTTTAATGTCTCAAAGGACGAACTTCCTGAAAATTTCAACCAATTCAGTCAATTTTCCAGGATTTAGCAGAGGTTTGAAAATGTCTGATTATACCATTTTTTAGGCATCGGTTTGACCCCAATTACACTTTTTGCCTAATAAATCAGTTAATACCCAACTTAGAGCTTTGAAATTTGGAATCTAAACTAAATGGCCAATAGTCAAGGGCCGTTGATAGACACTTATTTCCTTGCTAAAACGACAAGGCAGCTAAGAACATGTTAAATTCCCCACTCAGAATGCATCTTTCATTACAAAAAAATTTACATCTCCAGGGGTATACCTGGTGTAAATATGGAACTCCTAGGATATGTTCTGCATATGTATGGTCAAATAATACTTGAAGATTGGAGATGTGTTCAGCCTCGTTTTTTTAAAATATAAATTGTTGAAAAAATATTCCATGTCTTAGGCCAAGTCAAAAGCAAAACTAGCTAAATCTCAAGGGGTATGTTAGTGAATACTGATTTTTGAGGGGGGGATTTAACAAGACCAGAGCTGCCTAATCGTTTTAGCAAAGCAATTAATGACTGTCAACCAAGGGACCTTTGTTGCCATTGTCTAGTTAGTGTGGATCCCGAATTTAATTGTTCTAGGTTGAGTATTAACCGATTTATCGAGCAAAAATGTAATTGTGGTCAAACCGATGTCTGAAAAATTGGTAAAATCAGCAATTTTCAAACCGATGTCAAATCATGAAAAACTGACTGATTAAGCCAACATTTTCAGGAAATTGATCTTTTGAGACATAAAACAACATATAATGGAATGACCCTTCTACAACTTTTTATCAACCAACTGAAATATGTAGCATATTGTGCTGTGGTGAAAAATCACTCTTTAGGTCACTCAGTTTGTTTCCGGAAGCAAGATCCTGCAAAAATGCTCCTTGATGCACACCGTGAATCAGTTGTCTAGAGTCTACTATGTATATTTTACTCCTGAAATGTTTACAAAAATGAGAGTAAACCGTTCAGCCACTTCAGCTGACCACTGAGCTAGAAATTGAACCAATTTCAACCACGATAAGTGTCTTCCTTCTTTAAATTTCTTTCAAATAAAAGTTAATAAATTATTATGGTTTCAAGAACGTAAATTATTGTTTCAAAAGTGGATGGCCGGAAAGAGCTCTAGACACACACTCTAAACAATTTCAGACAAAATTGGTTTTTTAGATTCAAAATGGTTTTTTGAAAAACCAAATTTCAATGCAAAAAACCAACATGGATTTTTTTAAATTTCAATGCAAAACCAACATGGATTTAAAAAAAAATCCATGTTGGTTTTTTGCATTGAAATTTGGTTTTTCAAAAAACTGTTTTGAATCTAAAAAACCAATTTTGTCCCGACAGTTTTTAGAGTGCACACGAATTAAGACATACACTGAGGTCGTGCTGTGGGACCGGATGGCACTAAAACACAGACAGCATGCCTGGTTGTCAGTCTCAATTCTGAATTTCTTATCTAATTTCACAAGAAATGTGCAAAATGATACACATCCTCATTTCAGGAGACATTGTTTCTCTGATTTTGAAACTTAATCTTCAATCTGACAGCTGTTTGAACTCTGATAACATCTTTCTGATTTCAAATAGGAAATCCGAGATAGGGAAAAATTGATAAAATTATGAAGACATGCCAAACAGAGACACTTCTTGGCAGGAAAGGGAAATTACAATTCATAAATAAAAATCAGAAGAACAACAAATCTCATGAAATGCTTACAGTGTACACCATATTGGAAGTAACAACGGTTATCAGCTTGAGTTATAGTTGAATCAGATGTTTGTTTTTGTTTGTTTGTTTGTGTTTTACGCCTCTGCAGCACCTATAGTGGGCTATATCGAGGCAGGCGATCACCGTATGATGAGATGAGAAGATTGGGAGTCTGGGACATACCCTATTAATTCAGGGATGCCCAGGGTCTTTCAGTTGCCCCAGCACAGAACACTGAATACAACCCACCTCCATTTAATGTCCCATGGGCTCAGACCAAATTGAGTTCCAGGAGTGGTAGTTGAATCAGATACATGTACAGCTCATATAAATACATAATCTAAAAGTCACTTTTTTCCAAGGATTAGGCTTACTTTCCCTCATACAGTACAACCAAAATATTTACGTAAATCCCTCACCCTCAAGAAGAGTGTGAACCTTCCCTACGCTTCAGTTCTTTCCCTCAACCATCCATGACCTCCAGTTCCAGCTCACTCCAAAAGAAAACAACTTTTAATTGGCTAAAACAAGGAAAACTGTTTCCAAAACTTTCCTTTATTATTGAAAACTCATTGCTACTATGTTTTAAAATGGAAATTACCTGTTACGATTTAGTGACAAATGGGTGGAAGGAAGTAGCGCACTCTAAAAAATGTCGGGACAAAATTGGTTTTTTAGATTTAAAAAAAATCCATGTTGGTTTTTTGCATTGAAATTTGGTTTTTCAAAAAACCATTTTGAATCTAAAAAAACAATTTTGTCTGAAATCTTTTAGAGTGTGGGGAGTGCTCAGTCAGTAGAGTGCTCACCTCCCAAGCGAGGGACCCAGGTTCAATCCCCAGGCTGGCCATCATGTCATTCCATGACATCGAAGTTCGCATCACACGTAGATTGGAGGCGCCGCGGGCCCAACTGGAAACAAGTCATGACTTAGCTTGGCTACCCACGTTAAATGAGTCCCTTTACCTTTATGAAAGCATTGAAGTGTAAGGGCGTGCAATTGTGAGCATCTCCTAGGGAAAACATTTGGTTGTGCAACTGTACATTTATATAACCGCAAAAATACGGAAAAAACACACTGGGAACAGACAGAATTCCGTGAAGATGAAACATAGACTGCATTGCTCAGTCGAATCCTGTGGTACTGAAATAGCCCTCCGACAGTATCAGGCATGCAAGTTATTCCTTATTGCATTAATTATGGCAAAAATGGTCCCTTATCATGCACATATATTTTATATAATATATCTGCAACAAGAAAACCAGACAAAGAACCCCAGTAGGCTTGCTGTGACTACCATCATGATGTCATGATCTTTAACAATCGAAAACAGGGTGCAGGTAGAGGCTCAGGTAGATTAGTATAATTTGCTAACTAGACGATTCTTTTAGACCACGGGCTCTGGGCAATTAATTGTGAAAAAAGTGTAACGGTGTAAAGTGGTTTTTGTAGCATACATCAGCACATCTAAACAACCAATGTCTTAAGTGACCCATGATGGTGGAACTTTGGTCTACAGCCCCAAACAAAAAACCCCAAAAACTTGAAGGACAATGTTAAACATGACACATGACATTTTATTTGAGAAAATATTTATTATATCTGGTGGAATATGGGAATAACATGTTTTCTGTTGTTGTATTCTGATAATTAAGTACTAGATCTATGTACCATCTTTTCTTTAACCTGGTTCATTTTTATTTATCTCCCGAAATTGCCATAAGCATCACTCTGGCATGTAGACATTACAGAAAGGTTTGAACTTGCATGACATCTGGTTGTCCCTATTTTGAGATAGTTCTAAAACAATCTAATCGGTTCGGGAGCTAACCAATGCAAAAATAAATCATGTCATCCTTAATATTGCATTAGATATGACATGTGTAACACAAAAAATATTAGTTAGTCAGCATTATCCTAAAAATATCTACTGCTCTTTAGATCATGTACCTTGCTCGTTCAGAACCCAATTTATGACAATTATTATAATTTCATTAACTGGAAATTAGTTGTCTCACAAAACCCATTATTTGTCTCATTATTGCAATATAACATTGGAGGTGACACCTATGTTCATATGCAAAGCTATTCATTACGTCCAGCATGGTATAAAACTTTTGTATAGCTCTTTCCATCATGTCTCTAGCTCATTAGAACCCATTTTATGATGCCTACCAATTTTAATAATTTGCATATATGGCTTTCTTACCCCACCCATTGGTCATGAAGCCCCATATTATAATCCTATGGCAACTTTTTGCGGGCGCATTCAGCTTGAAAGTTTTTTCTTGGGGTTCTTCTATCATTTTTAAGGCATTCTCTGAATTTCTGAATTTTTCTGTTCAATGTGTTCATACTTTTATTTTCTAATATTTGTTATCCTTTTTCAATTTCGGCCAATTTCTTTTCTATTTTGATTAGCCAAGATTTAGGGTAGTCAAGATTTAAGGTAAAGTACACATTATTAAATGGTTCCTGGAGCAGCTTCGAGGCCCTGGTGAAGGGGGCCTGATGCCCCATGCCATCGTGGGGCCTCTCGCCCCAAACACACATAGCAATGCAGATATCCATTATACTTTTTAATATTTCCAAAGTTATTTCTGACAACCCCTTTCAAAGAATTACTCGAAGTTACAAAAACCATGCATATTTTTCTGTCTCTTTAATTTCTACCATAGTTTAGTGCTGTTTCCCCTGAAAATTTGTGACATCACCCAAAAAGCCTCTAGCTTCAATCCTATAAATAAGAAAAAGCCCCAAAACTGTCAGTTTATATATAACCCTGAGGGGGCCTCTCACCTTACCCGAGCTTCTTGCCCCGACCTACTCTATGTAACTCTGAGAAAAACGAAGAAACATAGGGAAGCGGACAAAAGTTTAGGCCACGTCAATTTTTTGGCAATATTAGGGAAAATAGGTGCTCAGCTGAAAAATTTCTGCATGGATTTTCTTGCCTATATGTCAGGGAAGTTCTACAAGAGAGAAAACTTGATCTATTTTTAGCACTTCCTTGAATATGTGTGATAAACCAAATTTTCAGGTGGTCTAAACTTACGCCTGATGCTGCTTACGTCCACAAAGGCCCTTAATGGCATTATGCATTAGCGGAAAGGTGGCTAAATTATTCAATGTTATTTTAGACAAGTTATTCAAACATGTTTCATGTGATTTAAAGGCAATTAGTCATGAAACAGAAAAAAACACATTTTTTAATCATTTTTAAAAATTTCAACTTAGGAAGGTAATAATGGTGATTCAATGAGCCAAAATTGTTAATAAACAAGAGTCAACTAAAAAAACTAAGAAAATATGTGTCTGACACATTTTCATCCTTCTCTAATGGAGTATGAATACACTTGACACCCGGTCATACTGCAAAAATGGTGTTTTTGCCTGGTTTTGTCTAAGAGACTCCTATTTGAAGCATCATAAAACAGTGAAAGGAGAGTTTTCATTCACCTGAGTATGTGTCCTGATAAAATCAACAAACTTTTGTTCTTTTCCCACAGTATAGACAAAATTACTGACACATCACTGGAAAGTGTACTGAAACGTAATGTTAATGAATGGACCAGTTTTACGCCTTCCATAAAAGTGGCTGTAGTTTCATCATAAGTAAAGCGAATAAACAAAAGTTGTTTGATTTTATCAGGACACATACTCAGATGAATGAAAACTCTCCTTTCACTGTTTTATGATGCTTCAAATAGGAGTCTCTTAGACAAAACCAAGCAAAAACACCATTTTTGCAGTATGACTGGGTGTCAAGTGTATTCATACTCCATTAGAAGGATGAAAATGTGTCAAACACGTATTTTCCTGGTGCTTTTCAGTTGACCTTTTATTTTTTAACAATTTTGGCTCATTGAATCACCATTATTACCTCCTGAATTGAAATTTTAAAAAATTATTAAAAAATGTGTTTTTTTCTGTTTCATGACTAATTGCCTTTAAATCACATGAAACATGTTTGAATAACTTGTCTAAAATAACATTGAATAATTTAGCCACCTTTCCGCTAATGCACAATGCCATTAAGGGCCTTTGTGGATGTAAGCAAGCATCAGACGTAAGTTTAGACCACCTGAAAATTTGGTTTATCACACATATTCAAGGAAGTGCTAAAAATAGATTAAGTTTTCTCTCTTGTAGAACTTCCCTGACATATAGGCAAGAAAATCCATGCAGTAATTTTTCAGCTGAGCACCTATTTTCCCTAATATTGCCAAAAAAATTGATGTGGCCTAAACTTTTGTCCGCTACTGTTGCAACCATTTGTCTCAGACATGCCTGAAATATTCGCCTTCATGTCACTAAACATTATTTTTCCCTCATTGGATCAGGATTCATGCTTCCACTAGCAGTTTGGACATATAGTCAGCCACACAGTGGGCATTGAACTCAAAATTATATGTATATATATATGTAGTTAGCCTTTATTCATAAAATAAGTATGTCAAAGACACTTTTTGACTCAGCATTGCGGATAAATAAAGTTTATTAAAAATTTAACATGGTATTGTAACAAACTTAATCAGGATATAAAGTTAAAGTGATATCAAAAGCATAAATTAATACATTAAAAAAATATAACATGCTATCATAGGAAATAATAACAATTTTGCAAATAGCAGAGGGAATATAAGGGTGAAAATAAAAAGTTTCAGAACATAAGTAATTATCTATACATGAATGCAAAAGTATTTTGAATATCAGAAAACCATAATTCCCAAAGTCCCAAACACAATCTACTGGTACCATTATCCCATTACACCTGTATCCATCGAGCCGCTGTTGCGTAAAACTGGCACCTGTCTTGAGGTTGTTAAATCTCTCTTCCCCTTGAATTGTGAATAAAAAATTTACACAACCGCCCTCCCTCTAAAATGTTTTGGCAATCCGGGGTAAAGTTAGCACACTATTTTGACCCACTTAATGGAAGAAATGCCAACTTTTTCTCACTCACACGTATGGCAACTTTGCCAAAGATAGCAATGTCAGTGAGGAAAGTTGGCATTTCTTCCATTAAGTGGGTCAAAATAGCATGGTAACTTTACTCCAGATTGCCAACTTTACCCCATTCTACGATGGCTTTTAAACAACTGGCATGTAGCCCTTAAAAGAACATTACTTAAAAGTGGAAAAATAAAATAATAGTGTATCACAGTATTTAGCCAGGTGAGACTGAACTATTGATATATAAAAATGGCTGTTTTAAAAACAGCTGAGTATCTATAAGTTTGAATATACATGCATGTCTTCCGATGTTCAATTAAATGAACAAATACAAGCGACTGGAACCATTACCACTGCATCCTCCCAACCACTACTGGTCTCCACACGCACTTGTCGTGATTGCTTGAATTCTTGGCATTTTGCATTGTGGCTGCGACTGAGGCACTGAGAGTTACAATCACACTGGGCTTTCATGATTAACGAAGGTTCTCTTCTTGGATTGACATCAGGTACTTCCTTCCATGGACAGATGGCACGCTGGTTCTGCTCCGGTGAGGTTGGGTTTGATTTGGTGAAACAGAGGCCGGTAGAATGACGCCTTACTCTAGGTGATCTTAATATTCTCTCTCCCTGATTTGGAGGCCGAATACGAAACTCAGGCTTGTCAATAGATATTCTACTCCTTGCAAGATCGAGAAGTTTCACGATCAAAGGTGGTGGTCTTGAATTGATTTGCAAGCCGATATCACTTCCATTGCTGAAGTGCCGGTCTTCAATGGTATCATTCACAGTTGGTATGTTTCTGATGTCTTGTGATTGTAATATTGAGAACCATCCAAATGCACAAGGAAAAGCTGTCAAAGCCATGACTGAAATCTGTAATAAGAAAAACCCCATTTTACTTTTCCATAGAAAAAGAAATTTCTGATAATGAAAACATACAAGTACTGATAGAATGCTATTTTTTAGTTAAAAAGATTTAGAATTCTACACATTCATCAGATGATGAGTGTTTGTTTTTAAATGGAAAATTTGAATGAGGCAACTTTCAAACAAAGTTTGTGATCCACTCTTTCAGTTTACTGTGTTACCTTGAAGAATAGTGAATATCATTACCTTGAAAATATCCATGATTTTCCGAATAGCACTGCAAGAAATGATGTTGTCAACTGTTAGAAGCAGTCACTGTGAGTTTTGAAGTACAACTAATTTCTGAAAGTTCAGTTCAATCCTGTTGCTTTTATAATGACGGTCTTGTGTTGAAACAGAAAGTGGAACTAGTTGTTCACTTTCTTGTACTATTAAATTTTATGTCATATTGCACAGATTTATGACAAAACTTTTTGTAAACAAATCAAAATGTCTGTTATCAATCAAATAAAATTTATTATGTTTGCCATCAAAATATTTTACTACCATTAATTGAAAGGTGAGATACTTTTGAAATTATAAATAGCCATGACCTCAGTGAGAATGAATGTTACAGTTTAGTGTTGTTAATTTTTCTTATGGTTTTGGTAAGATAAAACTTCATTTTTATTGCATCATACATATATAACTTAAAAAGCTTTGTCTGACGTAGGACTTTACAACTCTACGGAAAATTGTGATTGGAAAATTTCTTAAAATTACCAATTTGTAACTGGTCTTGCAGAAGCATGCATGTGTCTAACCTGTCTATCGATGTAGCATTCCATTAAAAATTTAAGATATTGCATCCCAGCCATGGAGACTCGAACTCACGCTTTTACAATTAAAAAAAAACATGGAGTGGATCCCATTGTTAAGTGATGCTTGTGTGATTTATTATAACTTTTCCAATAGAAAGTTGCAGTTTTAATGAACTTTCTTGACCTCAACCTTTAAGAATTAGATACCCTGCACGTTGGACAATTTTATGATTTTTTTTTGTGATCTAGCTGAAATGTCTAACTCTCTTTGTTTTTGATAATAAAGTTTCAAGATTCATCAACGATGAACTTTATAACATTACATGCAGTCGAAGAATCACATGGACCTGCTGAAATACATAGGAATGTTCCTTGCCATAAATGAGGTGATATCCTTATTTGAAAGGCTGTTAGGACAAGTCACTGAATTATTCTCAATGATGTATAAGAAAAGTTTCAAGATTTGAGCACAAATTTGTGACATTTGACTGAAAAAAATCCTGAAGGCTCATTTTTAATTTTTTGAACAAGGTTTTAAACTTACCTTCTGACAAAAATTGTCTACTTTCCAATAAAGGCATCACAAATGACGAGATCTCATCCCTTTTGTTATGTTTTTGGGCAAAATATGTCCGAAAACAAAATGCACATTTTAGGGTGACAACATTTTTCACAGTGTCACATGTAAGTAAGTAACTCTTCGTTATCATTTATTTCATCTTGACATAATTCCCAATATTGTTTGCTTCTAATTACATGTAAATTCGAGATATTTCAGCTAAACGTATACTCACACTAACAGGATATTTGACTAAACGTCAGGTGACAATTTTTTTTGAAAATTTTGCAGATTGAGATGAAGCTGCTGACTTTGATAGCACACTGTGTTGTTTTTGTTTGCAGCAGAAATTTGTATGACACATCAATATCTTCCAAATTTAATAAAGAACACGATAGTACCAGCAATGCGGTCGCTGCTAATTTTTATTGAGTCACAATAATGCAGTTTCTTACTTATGTCTGCTAAATTTTGAAAAGCTGAAAAAAATACATGGCGTCACAAAAAAAACTCTTGCAATTTCAGTTGAAAAGTCACCAAATTCGAACTTGATATGCCTAGATATATTGGCTACATCAAGTTTATGTTTAGAAGGTTCAATAGGCGACCAGAGGATAGCTTGAGTTTTTTTTGCGACCAAATTTTAAAGGATTTTAGCCATCTATGGCTCAGTTGGTAATGCAAAGGCAATATAACATATGCATGATTGACCTAAAATATGTTTGTAAGTCATGACAATTACTTTTGACATTGACTGGTCATTATTGCAGTCTTCTCTTTTCTCCATTCTATATTTCAGAATCACTGTCTTGGACAGCCGTGCCAGAAATCGCTTCTTCAATGCAAACTGTGTAAGGGCACAGGGAGCCCATCTGAGGCATGTGCCGGGTTGTTAAAGGATACAAATAAGGAGTTGTTTAGTGCTTTGGTACTGTGTTAGGCTTATTTGTTGAAAAAAATTGAGTACTTCTGAGATATATGCATTGAAAGTGAGAGATATTCCAAAAAATGCTAGGTTCCAATTGACAAGTTATAAAAACATTCGTAGAATGAAAATGGTGATATATTTTGTATTTCCGACTTCAGATTCAGATTCCTGGGGAAATTTTACATAAGATAGGCTATCAGACCGAAATTAAAAAAAAAATTTTGGACCAAAATGTCACAATTGTCTGACTCAAATCTTGAACCTTGTCATATAAGGACCGTTGAGATGTTATTGCATGATGTCCAAAAACAGCTTAAAGTAACAGCTTAAAGTAACCTATAATTCTTTGACTTTTAATTAAAGACTCTATCTTACGGGTATTCTGACAATCCAATGGCGGAACATTATTATGTAATTTTGTATAGTTCGTCCTTCATAATGCTGAATGAATTAGGATTGTCTGAGATTGCAGTAGCCAATTCAAAGGGGTGGGGGTGGTTTCCTCCTTTTCCTCTTTCTTCCTATGAACATCATTATTTTCTTCTTTTATTTTTCCGATTTTATATAAAATTTAACTTGCAGTAAAACACCACTACTATACACTTCAACAACATTTTGTTTTCCAGAATTGAGTGAGCTTACTCGAGCATTGACTTGGTTCTTTGCTTGCCTTATTAACAAAGCACAGGATTTTGACGGCATAAAAACTATTTATTTGTGTTTTTGTAAATACCTTATTTTGCTAGAACACCAACTTACAGTCCTTTTAAAGCATTCTTGCATTGTACACAGAATCGGTGACCCTATTACCTTAAATTCACTGACCACCTTCCTCCTTTAGACCTGTGAAGAACTTGTTATAGATGAAATAACCCAAAATGATCCTATTTGTACTGCATCTGAGCTTGCATCAATGTAGTATATTCATGTTTGACAAACTTGTCATGACACCTTGCAATTTAGCAAAGTTGTAACAAGTACCTGATAACCAGTGTGGAAATTAATGCTTTCTTTTGTTTTTGATACCTTCTGCCTCAGACGCCTCACTCACTTGGAAGTTGTCAAATGCAAACATCCATTGAGTAAAATAGTTCAGTTGTTCTCTGCATCCTGTGCAAATTCCTGGACTAACGAACCATCTCCAAAAATTATTGTCTAAAATGATGAGAATTAGCTTACAAAAAAATTGTGAGTTTTCAGTAAAGGGTGAAAAATAAAAACATAATTTTTTTGTTCAGTCTCAGCCTCTCAGGTGGAGAAAGTCTGAGAAATTTTGTTTGGGTTGCAAATGCAATGGAGCATAAACTGATAAGACAAAGCAAAATTTAATGTTTACAATTGTTTAAAACCAAGTGTATTGGATTTTAAAAATACAACATTAAAAAAGAACATACAAAAGTTCTTTATATTTGTAGAAAAAAGTCTATCTATCTATCTATCTATCTATCTATCTATCTATCTATCTATCAATCGATCTATCTATCTATCTATCTATCTATCTATCTATCTATCGGTCTTTCCATTTATCTATCATCTGTGAATCTGTCCATCCCTTTCGATTTATTTGTCTGCTATCTCTGGAGATTGCTTGGCCCAGAGTTTGATTCCTGCTTCTTGGAGAGCAGTTTCAATAAACCTTTACCTACTGCTGTGTCGTCTTACTGTCAACTTGTTTTCCAAGCTATGATAGGGGATTTTGGGAGTAGAGCATCATTTGCCCAAATTTTGCGATCCAAATTTTATACAATTTCCAATAAATTGCTACAAAAGCCCTTATTTTCAATGATATATATATTTGATCATCTGCCCGAATTTTTAGCCTACTTGGCCAAATTCAGGTCTTTTCTCAAAGCTTTGTGGGCAGCTACCCCCTATGCTTTCAATCCGTCCTTTCTTCCCTCTGTCCCTTCTTTCTTCTGTCTGTTCTTCCTTTACAAAGGCATAGGAGGTATGTGTTGGACAGCTGTTTCAATCATCCTTTGCCTCATTGTCAAGCCCTGCCCCTGTCCCAATTAGCCTTCCTAGTACATAAATACAGAACATGAAGCCCCAATCATCCATCCATCCCTAAGGAATTGGTTATTCAAGTCACACTTTGCTCCATTACTATTACCAGTCTAATTAAACCTAGCAAGTGCACGAATGAGGGATGTAAAGCCATACCATCCGGCCATCCACCCTTCCTTCATTCGTCCTAAATTAAGTCAGAATTGAGCATAATGAAAACCTCATTTATTATTAATTTGTGATCCCTTTGCTTGGTTTTTGTGGAAACTGTGAACTCTTAATCTGTAAGTTTGTTAATCAGTCATGGTTGATAAGCTACCTGTACTCTCCAGATGACAAGTTTTGAAGCAGCCAAGCATGACTCTCTGCCGTACTACTTCTGGTCAAAGTTGTCAAAAACAAAAGAATTGTTCAAGTCACACTTTGCTCAATTACTATTACCAGTCTAATTAAACCTAGCAAGTGCACCTGATAACCTGTGTGAAGATTAATGCTTTCTTTTGTTTTTGACACCTTCTGCCTCAGACACCTCACTCACTTGGAAGTTGTCACTGACAATCATTCACCAAGTTAAATAGTTCAGTTGTTCTCTGCATTCTATTCTAAACCCTGGACTAACAAGAGAACCCAAAATAAACTGTATCAATCATGAGAATGAGCTTTCAGAAAATGTGTGTGTTTCCAGTAAGGGATGAAGAATAAATTTTATATTATTTTGGTGAGTCTCAGATGGAGAAGGTCTGAGGAATTTTGTTTGGCTTACAGATGCAATGGAGCATAACTCAAAGCTAAGGATTATTCAATTGTTAAAGAGGTGTTAACAGTTAACCAACAACATTTAATAAACATACAAAATTCCAATGAACTTATGGAATAAAATTTAATTGCATCTATCTATGCATCTATCTATCTATCTATCTATCTATCTATCTATCTATCTATCTATCTATCTATCTATCTATCTATCTATCTATCTACTTTTAGAGAGGAGGGAATTCATTTGGTAGTGCAGAGTGCACTATACAGTCTATTTTTAGATAGACAGAAGGGTTAGCTCAGTTGGTGGTGCAATGTGTCATGGGAAAAAATAAAAGAATAAAATAAAGAAAAAAAACTTTATTTAAAGTCGGTAAGGTTTAAAAACAAATAAAACACAAGCGTCAAGCGCAATGGGCTGCTAATCCATGGGTCCAGGGTATGATTCCTGCTCTGGACAGGTCACCTGGACTTACAATGTATGTTGGACAGCTGTTTCAATCATTATTTGCCTACTACTCATGTAAAGTGTCCATCTCTGGTCCCATGCAATAAACCAACCCAAGGGCATACATAATAAAGGATATAAGCCCCAACTATCCATTCATTCAGTGGCTTCATGTTTATATTCCTTCCGTAATTCAATGACCAGCACACAATACCAGGCAATGGGAAATTTAGTTAAAATTGAGCACATTGATCACAATTTGAAAATCCCATTTAAGGGGCAACCATTTAATCTCAAGGGGGGGGGGGGCTTGGATTTTTTTAATGAATAATTTCTTGTTCAGTTTTGCTGAAATAAATATATTCTTTTTTGGCAGTCTTGAAATAGATAATTTTGGGTGGGGGTATTTCTAAACAAGGTTTTGCTCGAATTAGAAATGAATATTCGCGGACTTAATTTGCATGCTGAAATAAAAAATTACTGCCACTTTTGCCACGTTCAACATGAAATAAATAATTTCCAACCCCCTCCCCTCTTGAAAATAAATGATCACCTCCTTACAAAAAACGTGCGATCTATTTTATTGGTTTTGTTAAAAACTGTGAAATATTTTAATCTGTTAGTTTGCAAATCAGGGTGGATGAACAACCTGCACTCTTCATGACAACTTCTGAAGCAGTCAAGCACGACTGTCTGCCGGACTATTTCTGGTCAAACTTGTCAAAAACAAAAGAATTGCTCAAGCATGACACAACTTCAACTTGTAAACTGCCAAGTTGTCAAACGTGAATAAACTCCATTAATGTAACAACTCTTAAGTCAGCATGATATGTGACCCAATAAACAAACTCTGTTTTGATTCTGAGTAATGGTACTGAATGCATTGTCTAATCATAATATTATTTTCGACTACAACTACAATGATGCACAAAAGAATCTTTCTGGACAGAGAGGAACAATTTCTACAGATAAGGAATATGGTTGGAATATACCGAGACCTGCAACTTCCAACCGTATTGAGCCAAACCCCATTGGAAGTTATAGTTGCCTGTAATGGCATCAGTAAATGGGGAACATAATGATATTGTGATTATGGGAAACTATAAAATGAAAAGAGCTTCGATTCAATCATTGCTCATCATCCGTTTCATTTGGTCTGTTCATCTGCTTCTCCCAAGTAATTTGTATCTCAGATGACTGCAACAAATGTACTCTGGATGCTCTTAATGTTGATCACAATGCATTACTATAGCTCTCTGCCAGCCAAATTGGGTATGCAATATATGCATTAAGAAGGCTCGGCAAAAAAAATAAATGTAAAAGAATACTATATTAGAATACTATACACTCATATTGAAATTTTAGCTTGGAGCAAGGTCATTTTTGATATTAAAGATATGACCTAATATCATTTGAATTGCACGGTGACGTGTGTTTAAAAGTCCAATTTTGTCCAGTTCCTGTTGGCCTATAGATGTTCTTGGACCAAGATTTAATATAAATCTGGCAATTTCATTTTGTTCTATTTGAAGTCTTTTCTCATTAACTTTTGATAGGCCCGTGTACCATGCTGACACAGCATAATCAAAGTGGCATTGTAATAGAGCCAAAGCAAGAGTTTCCCTTGATCTAATATCAATTGCGTCTCTATGTCTATACAGAAATTTTAATCTGTTGTTACATTTTGATACGATGTCTTTGACACATGAATCGCCAGAGAGTATGTTGTCTTATTTGAGACCTACGTATTTGACTTCTTGCTTGGCTCTATCACATACTCATACAATAAAAAAAATGTGATATATAACTTATGTATAGGCCTACTGTATAATTATATAAAGGTCTACTAAATATTTTGGAGAAAAAAATTTCATGAAAAGAAATTTGGAAACTGGCATTTGAAAAAAAAAGTTGGGGAGGAAAAAATTTCTGGAACTAATTTTTTCGAAAAAAAAATTGGAATTTATTTTCTTTTGTTTGGATACAAACTCATACTGCACTCTAACCATCCAATAGTTATGAAAAAAATCTGAAGAAAAAGGATCCTTGTAGCATAGTGGTCATGTAATAAGTATATATATATATATTACTTTTATTGACATGCAAATATGAAGTAATGATACATTTGTCTTCGTTAGTAATTGAAGGACAGTGGTAACTAATAGTTAAATTGCTATACGGTGTGCATTTGTTGTAGTAAATCCTTTATCAGCTGTAAAAAGATAATGGAAAGCAACTACTTAGACATAAAATATCACTTTGATTGATTTACAACATATTCTAAAAAAGACCTGAAAACCCAAAGTTTCACTCTGACTCGAAATTGCAACTAAAGGTGTAAGAGCAACTTTACAATGTAAATGAGACCAATTTTGGTTGGTGAACGATAAGACATTGGCAATATCAAAGTGTCAAATCGAATTTCCTGCCTAAAAAAAATCAAGAAAAGAAAACCGCTTTACTGCCTACAGATAGAGAAAATAAGAAGCAACAGAAATTTAATGCGAGATCCATTACAGTACAACCATCATAAAATGGCTCGTCAGTTTGGATCGACACTTATCTATCGATCTGTAGTGATCCATGGCGATCTTGGTTGATATGGAGTGATCAATCTGGAGTGATCTGTTGATATCTGCATCTATTAATCAAAATTGATATTAATATGTTTACTTTTCTGTACCAAATAACTAATGGATATGTTTCCTTAATCACTGTGTTCAATTGTTAGATGGATTTTATCTGTTTTTACCTTCAGCGAACGAAGTTCGAAGAAGGTTATTATTATCACTTTGGTAAAATGTTGTCCGTCCGCCGGGCGGGCGTCCGGGCGGTCGGGTGGTCGGGCGGTCGGGCGGTCGGGCGGCGGGCGGATAGATAGTTTCCAGGCCAGAACTCGGGCCCTATTGCATGTACATAGATGAAATTTGGTACACATATAGCCCATATGGTCTGGTTGTGCCTTTTGATGGTCTGATTGATGGATAATCCATACTTTTTGAAATATTAAACAAAAAGATAAAAAAAAAATTTTTTCGTTTCCGGATCAAGACTCGGTCACTATCGCATGTACATGGATGAAATTTGGTACACATATAGCCTATGTAGTCCAATTGTGCCTTTTGATGGTCTGATTGATGGGTATTCTATAGTTTTTGAAATATTGAGCAAAAAATAATAAAAACAATTTTTTTTCATTTCCGGCCCAAAACTTGCCCAGTATTGCATGTACATGGATGAAATTTCATACACATATCACCTATATGATGCTGTTGTGCCTTTTGATGGTGTGATTCTTGGTCATTCTATACTTTTTGAAATATTGACAAACTATAGTGCAAATTATAATTTTTGGTTTCTGGTCCAAAACTTAGCCTCACTTGGATGTACCCTGACAAAAATTTGTCCACATTTTGCCTATAAAGATCTTTCACTGGTCTCATTGATAGGTAGTTTTAACACTTTTTAAATATTTAGCAAAAATTTGAAAAATATAAATTAATATACTTATTGTTTTTCTACCCACAGCTCATAACCTATTCCCTGTACATGTATGAAACTGCAACATAATATGTGTAAATTTGTCTAGTTCAGCCTTTCCATGGTTTTACATACCCTGGCAGGCAGGCGGGCAGATGGTAGGGCAGCGGGTATATAGATAATTTCAGGCCAAGATTTGGCCACGATAGCATTATACCAATTTTGTCAACATCGCTTTTATGACTTTACAGATGTCTTTCGCTGAAGGTTTGCTGCTGCGCAGCCTATGTTTTTACTTATAATCCTAAATAATTGACATGATTGACTTTCACTAAAAATGGATTTGTAGATCACTACAGATAGAGTTATATCATCTCAGATCTCTGCAGATCACTCTTTATCCACACCGCTCTGGATCACTATGGATCACTATGTTGAGCCATTTTAAGATGGTTGTACTGTATATGTACTTCATTTCCCCTCATATGAGATAAGTTACAGAACAGATTACGAAGACTACCTTTTTCAAGGAGAGTGAAGAGTGCAGTATGGGCCATTTGGGCTGAACTTCAAGGAGTATTGCTTTTTATGAGACAATCTTTAGAATAATGTATCTTGAGATGCTTTCATAAAATTTATAACACTTTATCTTTAATTAAAATCTTTCAGCTTTGAGAACTATATTAAACTCATGTGCTGCCACATATATTTGGGAGCTTATCACATAAAGCGACACCAAAATATCAGTTGGCTTGATTATTATAATTAAAGCAATTTAGTACATGTATGCATATAAAAAAAATCACTAATATTTAAAAGTATGTAATGATTATTCTTGATCGATGAACAATTTGACATAGTCTTTATGATTTTTGTTTATTATAATTACTGTGACCTCAAAACAATTTTCTATTTCATCTTTGTTCTAACCTATAGCTTCTGAAAACAAGTATCTTGAAACACATAGGAACAGTTACAGTCTGGTAGAGAATTTTCAAAGGGAATGTTGAAAATTTAAAGTTGTTGATGGATTCATCTGGCTGTACTGAAACAAAATCTATACAGTCCTAAAATGAGCAAGTATTTAGTAATTGCTCCAAAAGCAGCCCAATTTTAGTTTGATAAAGTAATTGACTGGAAGACCAGCATCACATTTTCATTGATAACCCTATTACTTCAAGGAAGTCCGGGTCTTTCAGTTGCCGCAGAATAGACCACGGACACAACTCTCCTCTCTGTCGTGTCCCATGGGCTTGACCGAGTATGTTGAACAAGTGCACAAATGCTTTTCTCTCAGCTAGAAATTCAAGAAAAATAACAAGCTTCAACAGACTGTCAACACCAGTCAACAACAATCAGTTCCCTCCACTTTGCTATATTATCACCCATCCATCAGTCCCAAAGTGCAACTGGAGGCTATCACGACAAGCCTTATGTGGGAGATAATAAGCATGTTGTTTGTTGCAAACTTTTTGTCTCTCTCTTATTATAGTCTGTCACTTTGATATAGAAAAAATGAGGACCAGTTCACTGTGAAAAATGAACTTTGTGATTCATGATAGCCGATGAAGTGTTATCTTCTCTACTTTCAACATGGGAAACAGAGGCTGTTTAATTAGTCATGATCAAGATAAGGCCATTTGACTGTCATAACTGATTTTAGAGTGAAAATCAGAAGCATAATCCTTTCGTTTGGCTGTCACCAACAAGCAGGATTAGTCTCCTTAAATCAAATTAACATTGAAAGTATTGGGTATGATCATGACAAATCATCAGCATGATGACACACGAAGTGCCATTTTCACAATGCAACAGTCCACTATTTTTCTATATCAAAGTGACAGACAGTAATATATATAGGTCTTGGTGCCAGTGTAGTTGAATGACTATTTCTGAGAGTGTCAGTCGACAAGAAGATAATCAAATTTGCAAGGAACATGTCAGTCAAAAATGTCAAATAAGTGTCAAGTCAGGCTGTTGCAATAATAACATTATATCAGTTGACGTATCCCGATGGCATATGTGTCATCGGGAAGTCATTTAGTATAACAGGGGCGGACTGGCCTATGTGGCAGAGTGGCAGCTGCCACGGGCCCATCCGCTCAGGGGGGCACATGCAAGATGCCAAAAATAAAAATTTAAAGAAAGGAGAGAAATTTTGTTATAAGGTCCATGACTGTGTGTTGCGACCACCTTAAGTTACAAACTGAAAAGGACAGCAATTTGTAAATAAGGCCTGTTGTATTTTGCTTTTCTGTTTTTGAATATCACCGATGATAAGGACATATATCGGCCCACTGACTTATTTCGCCACGGGCCTGAAATGCTGTCAGTCCACCCCTGCAGTACAACATATTAAAAATGTAGGACATTTGTGTAATGGTAATGATTGTATTTTTGAACAATATTTTCAAGTGAACTATGATGGCACACACACAACCGTACTATTGAGTGAAATCAACACAGATTGGGAATATGGTTGAAATATTAGTTGCAGCCACAGAGGCAACACTGCATTGGAAGGAAGTTGCCTGTAATGACATCCTAATATAAGGAGAGAAGATAGCATAATGATATTATTATGAGAAACCTATCCAAGGTAAAAGAACCTCCATTCCATCATTGCTCATCATCTGTTTCATTTGTTCTCTTCATCAGCTACTCAGAAATAATTTGTATTCGAGATGAGAAGGAAAGACAGCTATTGGTGCATCCTCTTACTTACAATAACAAAGCACGGCTTTTGCATTTTTGCCAGCAATTTGGCATCCAAAGAAAACTTAGAAAAGAATACCATTAGAACAAAATCAGTTTTCATAATTTGAATATTACAAAATTATTCATGGTGACTCTATTCATTGACTAGGTCAGTGAGTTTTAACCGTTGCATATTTTCCTGTCGTTGTAATGACCTGTGGGCCAGTAGCCTATTGACCTCTAGTTGGTTAATAAAATATATCAATCTATCTAACTACACTGAGCGCCATTAAAAACGCAACATCGTTAAACCACAAAATTTTCTTAGTTCTTATTGCCCAATAATTATTAAATTTGGCACAAACCTCGTGTATGGTCTTACGAGAATTTGTGGAAAATATCGTGAAAAAAGGTGGCCTTTTCGCTCCACACAACTCATTTTAGTGAGCTCTGTTTGAAATATCCGTTCACAGACATGTGCTTCACTGGAAAATGAGGCAATTGTAAATTGATTTTGTGGCTTGTTGGACGGAAATAATCGTATGAAATTTTTACATTACATGCACAAGACTTCAAAAAGCTGTCCTGTGAACGTTTTCGAAAAAAATATTGAAGGTAAAGCAGATTTTGAATGAAAAGTTCAGGATGTAGGGGTCAGTATCCAGAAATGAAGCATACGAACCCAAACTGCTGTACAATGGGGTTATTCTGCATACACAGGATAGAAACACAAACACAGACAATCATTCCATAACAAAACTTTTAAAAAATTGAATAAAACTTCTTTTTTGAAGATTTTAACAAAAAGCTCCTGTAGGGGGCAGGCCAGCATTGACACTAAAATTTTATTAATTTCATCATCTTTAATTTTGGTTCAGTCAAATATTACTTTTTTCCGTCCCATCAAGCAAGTAAAATGGTAAACTATCCTTGCTAATCAAAAAATATTGTGGAAAGAACAGCAAAGTTATTAAAATTAATGATCACAGGATTTAGATATTTTGTGACTTGCATTTTCCAGAAGCCACAACGATTTAATTTGACACAAAAGTTTTGCTCTCAGAAATCTGTAAATTTTCATGAATATACCCGATGGCAACTGCTAAGTGTGTGCAAAATTTCATCTTGATATATTCAGAAAAAGTACCATTTTTTGAGCCATTTTGCGATGTTGCGTTTTTAATGGCGCTCAGTGTATATAGAATTCGAATGTTTCATAGACCATGCTGGAATATGAATATCTGACACTAAATCACAATTTTTGTTTGCAATGTCCAACTGCCCAGCACTAACAGTTGGCCAAGGCGGACATTGTCTATAAAAAAAAGAAAAAGTAAAAAACGAAATCACCGAATAAAGATGTTCAACAATAAATTAATTTATAGCAGGATGTATTTGTGACTCTAATTAAATATAGAACAACCGAAGATCATTATACTCTCGTGGTGTTACTACACTGTGTACATTGGCTTAAGTAGTTCCTTTATGAGCTGTAAAAAGATAACGGCAAGAAATTACAAGACATTAAATACCACTTCAATTGATTGACAGCATATAAATCCTTGAAAAACTGAAATTGCAAAATCCAAAACCCTAAGTTTCACTCTTACTCTTATTAATTGCAACACAATGTATAAGAGTAACTTTGAATATAAAGGCGATCAAATCAGTGTTGGTGAATATAATCAGACTATTTCAAATTTACTTGGGACATAAGCAATATCAAAGATCAATTTCAAATAAATTTTCCTGCCGAAAAATAAACTCGCCGATTGCCTTAAAATCTAGGTAAAATATAAAGGACAACATAATTTTACATTAATTTCTTAAGTTCTTATCATGAGGAAGGTAACGGAACAGATTACGAAGACAACTTGCCAAATCTTCCCATTTGGTTTACCTGGAAATTAAGTTTTTGGAAATATGACATAAGGGCTAAACTGTCTTCAAAGGACTACTGCTTTATATCAGATAATCTTTTACAATAATGTAACTTTGCTTGATTATAAAAAAAGTAAGTTTGAACAAAGACTTTTGCAAGTATGTAAGAATTCTTGATCAATGAAAAATTTGACCTGGTATTTATTTCTAATAATTGTTACTTGTACTTCCAATACTACTTGTGTAAATTACCGGAACAGCAATTTTCAATTTTATTTCAGTTTAAGCTCATATATATAGCTTTGAAATAATTTTGAAAGTCATTTTCAAAGAAACTATTTAAAGTCTTGATATGGCTATACTGAAACATATCAGTCTATGCAGCACTGCCACAAATAAGTATTGAATATTGCAGCCAATCAAAAAAAAGGAACTAAGCAACTACAGCATATGTATAGTAATTGATGGGAAGCTTAGCATAACATTATCCCTAATATGTAAATGCCAAAGCATGAAGACGGGATCGCCTTGGCGCAAAAAATAAATTTTAAAAGAACGACTCTAAATTGTATTTACCTAATTTTTTCTCGAAATTCGTTTTTGTATTCAGGTTTCTTCCATAAAAAGTTTGGAGAAAAAAATTGGGACAAAGAAAAATAGGGTGGAAAGGTAATATAATATTCAAAAAAAAATGTTTAAAAAATGTAACCTTTTTGATTTGTAAAAATTTTTCTGGGAATTTTTTTTCTCATTCGAACATGGTTTTCTGGGAAACTTTTTTTTTCAAAAATTTTTTTTTTAAACATTTTTGGTAATTTTTTTTTTTCAAACATTTTTTAAATGTGATTTTTGGTTTTTTTTCAGACATTTTTGGAATTTTCTTTTTTTTAAACATATTCGGTAATTTTTTTTTTTTCGAACATTTTTGGTAATTTTTTTTTTTTAGAAAATTAAAAAAACATTTTTTCAAACATTTTTGGTAATTTTTTTTTTTTTCGAACATTTACGGTAGTCACGCATCATGAGAAAAAAGTGCCAGGATCATATTATGGGATGTCTGAATCACTTTTTTTGATTGAACCATCTGGATCTGGTTCACTCCTCGCATGTTTGCCATAAGGGACGAGACACCTCGCTTCGCTCGGTGAGTCGGTGGCTCTGTCCCGTCTATTACTTCAGGGATGTCCAGGGTTGTCCAGGGTTGTCCAGGGTCTTCTCGTCGCACGGAATAGTCCATTGGACACAAATAGGTACTCATTATTTTCGAAGTTTTATTTTTATTCCATTAATATGAAGAAATCATAACAATTTTTGTTTTGTGTCCAGCTGGGCATCTAACCATCTATCTATGATATATCTCTATCTTGTAGACAATAACCTGGCACATTTACATTTCATACGTATTTAAATTGTTACCATTTGATTTAATACACTTATTACAGAACTCAATAAATTGTACCAACTTAACGACACAACTCATGCAGCATGACAATAAAAACATGAAACCTAACCGTGGAATTGATTGATATTCGTATTTGGTCAGTGCTCCTAACTGTCAAATTGTTGAATGATATGTGCAAATAATTCGCCTATTCATGAGTTATTTTGTGCTGTTAAATAATATTTTTTTAACCGCACACATAAATACTGATAAATCACTTAATAAAGCAAATATAATCAAAAAATACATGTATAAAAGGGCCAAGGTGAGCTCAGTTGGTTAAACGTTCAGTGCGCTGACAATCAATGGGTGTCGGGTTCAATTCCATCTCACCATTGCTTATCTTGGACAACAGTTTCAATCATCCTTTGCCTCATTGCATGCTACATCCTCATCCTTTGCTAATTTGCCTAATAAGTGCATGAATACATGATGTGTCCAAGATTTTAAGGGACGTCTATTTACAGATTCCAGCTACATGAACCACAATACAGTGGTCTCTCCAATATAAGACCGCCCCTTCTGCGGTCATGAAGCGGTCTCTAATGGGGATGCGGTCTCTCTTCTCAGTGCAAAATGCACCAAAAATACTGCTTAGTGCCGGAGGAAGGTGGTCCCATAAGGCAAGTCAGTCTTGCAACAGGGGTTCTTTAATGCATGTACCACTGCACAGCGAGAAAATTAATTGATACGGTAGGCAGTTGATCCTTTTGAGATAATAGCTGACAATTTCTTGTCAGTCTTGAACATATTGACATATTGAAGATAAACTATTGTGTATGATCATCTGTAAAAAAAAGTTGCCATTCTTTCTTATATTTTTAAGAGAATCATATACATTTTTTATAGAATTGTGAATTGTTGCTATTAATTCTTTTTTCTGCTATCCTCTGAGAGATTTCTAGGAAAAAAAATTACGAATTTGGGCCTAAAGTTCATGCTACTAACAAAATCATTAAAAATCATTAAAAAAAATTCGGACAGGAGTAGCGTCATGCTTTTACCATTATCATGCAGTAAATCCCAAAGAATTGTTTCAATAAGAAATGATTCAGAATGGCATACAAATTGTCAGTACAATACTTGGAAATGATTAATATTTGCTCTTGGGCAATACAATCAATTGTACAATTTCCAAATGACATGTGCAAGCAATTCTCAAATCAAACACATCATTGTAAAGTGTAACAGTATTTTTGACCATGCATGTGAGGCATTGTGAGCTTAAATAAGAATGAAGCTGCCTGTGTCTGAATTTTTTTTTTCATTATGTTATATTTGAAAATGTTTTACTTGCAGATTTTGAATGTCTAAAATTCCTTCCAGGCAGTTTTGAAATAAATAATTTCAGGTTTCATGTGATTTTCGACAGAATGTCTTGCGGAGTGCGGATTCGCCATTATGTTGTTTTGCTAAATAAGAATGACAAAGCTCAATCTAAGATACTGATGGAAGTGGCCAAGGGCTCAATTGCTCGCAGAACATATCATGATCAAGAAGATTGCTTATTGTACTGATCGTATTTTCTTAAGTGCTGTATTTACCCTGGGGCCCATTATTAAGTATTCCATCAATCATACAACATTGCTGTGATCCATCAGATGTTGCTCTGTTGCCTTGGGCTGACATCCATGTATCAATGAATGGCTGGATAATCATTTCACAAGTCAAGTAACAATTTACACCCTTGATCAGTAGTAACATAATGGAACATACAATACCAGGATACAACACAATATGATGGAGATTTTCAAATACAAGCAATGATACCATTTCACCTGCAGCCTTCCAGCCGCTGTTGCTCTTCACTTGAACTTGACTAGGTTGTTAAATTTCTCTGCACTGTTCATTGTAGTTGATACAGAGACACTGAGATTAACAATCACTCTGAAAATACATGAATATCTGAGGGTCTTTGGTTGCACAGTAAAGACCATCTCTATCCATGGGCTGATGGCGATTGTAATTTTTAAATTGACTCTTCAAGGCTCTATCTTATTGGTTTATTAAATATACTATATATTGTATATATATATGATCTTGGGGAGGACAGAGTGTTTTGTAAAATGCTTTCTCTGTAACTCAGGAAAGTACAATTATTGTCTGACACGGTGAGCTTTAACAAACTTTGGGGTTTAAAAATTGACCAAGAAAAGGGTTAGCACATTGATGTAGAGGAAGGTCACACAAACATTTTGATGTATCGAACACCCTGATAAGACAACCACTGCCCACACAGGCTGCAAAACTGACAATTCTGGGTAAAAATTGCATATTCATGAGCTGCTGGTCATTACTACCATATACAATTTCAATGGTTTTCAAAATGGTGTAAACTACTTTCTAATGGGAGTGTATCTTACAATCTGCTCTGTAATACCCAAAATAGCCCATCTGTTATCCATTAAGGGGTTGCTATTTTTGTGGTTAGCAAGTTTAAGGATTCAAAATGACCTCCCTATGAAGATTCCTTGCCTTCAACCTGGAAGGTCACATAGGCCTAAATTACCCCCTCAAGGTCTCTTCATTCCATTAGCTGATCGAGGAGGCCAACTGGTTATGTAGCTGAATGGCTGTGTGGCAGTGTTACTGCTTGGGAGTATGGTATCAAACAAAAAAATCTGTTAGTATTTTTTTGTGATATTGGAGTTTTAAAATATCTATTTATCACACCCTCACTGTAAGAAATGGCCGTGTTTTTCTGGCTAAAAGAACTGTACATTTATTCTTATTTTACCAGTATTTTTTTTAATAAAGACTTTGTCTGGGAATTTACAGTTCTTTGTCAGTTACAAAATGACTCCAAGATAAGTTTACTGCAACATGTCATTTGACATACAGTTCACATTAATGAACAATTACTTCAACCGTTAATTTACTGGCAACTTGTAATATGCAGACAAAACATTTGAATTGGCCAAACAATCAATACACCTGGTAAGATTAGGAACTATAAACAAGAGATTGCATGGACTTCAACCACGGAACATGTGGTGCCATCTATAACATATGTTTTACACGGCTGTTAATCAAACTTAATGTATAACTTATCTAAAGGTAAGGGAACATCCTCATTCATATGATCTTAAAGATGTTTTTGTTATGCAAAAGTTGTAATATCTATATGTGACATTGACATTTGTGTGAGTCTTATGATGTGATCTAAAGAATGACACTATTAAAACCAAAATAACCCAGGCGCAGTCTGCATCAATAGAACAAACTTCGATATACTTGACACCTGCTTCTCTTGGAAAACATCCATCAATTTTAAGGTTTGTGAGCAAATGTGTACGAATTAATTGCTGGGTATAATTGATGGACTACTTCCCTGCTGTCAAGCAAGATATGAGCAAGACCAAGCCTGGAGTCAGTGGCTCTCTCACTCTCTCAGCTGATTCCAGCTTCGGTACATCCCTACAGCTATGCAACAGTTAAATATGTGCTTAGTCGGTTGTTTCACACATGTGCAAAAGTAAGAATAACATATCCTATCCGTATTTTTACAGTAGATTCTACAGCTCCTTGCATTCTTTACATTCTATGTCTGACAGTTGATATAACTGTAAAATATACTTTAAATTAACTGTTTTATATATGTGCATTATACCATAATATCACTTTGTTGAATCCGCAAAATTACAGTTCAATATACCAATCTGTGTTTTACGGTTCATTGTACTGTTCAGGTTTATGAGTACTTTTACAGTTCTTAGAGCTGGAACAAAGTTGCCAGTTAATTTAACTGTAGAATTTAACGGGAATTTTTTGCAGTGCTATCATGAAATCTCCATCAGAAAGTGCTGAGAATTGCCAATTTTTTTCTGTTAAGTACTACATGTATCTAAGACAAAAGTCAGTATTCAGAAGTGAAAATATGCAGTCATTGTCACAATAGAAAGTAGACACCACTTCATCCAGACTGACAGAGTGTAAAATAAGGTTATTATGGACATTCTGTGCTAGAATAGGGTGTGATAAATAAAGATATTAAATCACCACTATCTCAAAAAATTCCCTACATATTGTTTTGTTTGAAGCATCAAAATCTTCGTCTGACCTTCCTCTACATCACTGCGATAACCGTTTTCTTGGACAATTTTTTTAACCTCAAAGTTTGTTCAAGCTCGCTGTGCTGAGATTGGGTCGATGTTCGGAACATAGAATTATGTGTGCAATGGTATAGAAGGGGGGGGGGTGCATGCTGTGGAGTAAGAGAAAGTTGTTTGTGATTGGTTGGTTAATGGAGAAGGTAAAAAACTATCACACAAGCTTCCTTTCAATCGTTACTCATTATCTATTTCATTTGTCCTTTTTCAGCAGATACTTTGTAGCTGTAATTACATGGTGGTCAAGAAAAAACTTTACAGTCTTTGGCTCATGAGGGACAACTCAGTGAGTTCTAGTCCAATCAGTCTCATTCTTGCATGAAGTTCAGGTAGGGATGCCAGTATTATATTTCTACTCTTTTATCTAATTTTGATAAGGCGTTACAACAGGAGGCACATTATGAAAAACTATGTTAGCGTGCAATTTCTCTCAACCTTCTTCTCTTTCAAGCTCCCCAAAGGATTGAGTTTCAATCAAAGAGAGCTGAAATCCTGGGACCACACTCCTCTCAAGAACTCCAAGTTACTGTAAGAATATGAAAGCAATGGTACAACATTTGAAGTGATGGCAATGCCTTGCATTTGGGACAGTAAAATGTGTGAAAATGGCCTTTTTCATGTCTGCAAAATCAGAGCTCAAGTTCACATAATGTGTCCAGGGGAACAAACTGCAGATCATATATTTTGCCATGACTATTCTCTTTAAATTAGAAAAGATCGGATGGTTATTATAGACACATTTATAGAAATATGCCAAGGAAAGAGTGTAAAGTTTTTTCCTGACCACCCTGATGACTATAATTTGTTCCACATCTCAGCTTACATTGCGTCACAAATGTCTTTTTTGTCAGTGATATATGTGAAACGGTAATGATTGTATTGTCTAATCATGTTTTCATTTGCAACTACCATGTTGCGCACAAGACCGTACTATTGAGTTAAATCAGCAGATTGGGAATATGGTTGAAATATCAGTTGCAACCGCAGAGGCGAAACTGCATAGGAAGGAAGTTGCCTGTGTTGACATCAATAAGCAGAGAAAATAGCATAATGATATTATCGTAATGGAGAATATCCAAGGTAAAAGAACATCCATTCAATCATTGCTCATCATATGTTTCATTTGTTCTCTTCATCAGCCTCTCAGTAGGGGGGGGACTTAATTTGCTTTTTTGGGAAATTCAATATGTATACCAGCCCAATTTGTGCCATTGGGTCCCCCATTGACATAAAATCCATTTTTTCGAAAATCTGACTTGTGCTACCCCCCTTGACATATGCCTTGAAGTTTTGGTGATTTAAAACGCTCGCGAGAACGTTTACGTCTACCGCGTTTAGTGACTATTAGACATATAAAAAAACAAATAGCACCATTGGATACCTCTTGTCAAGAGCTTAAAATGAGTACCCACATGATGGGTCTACTATGATATTTGTCGTCTGATTTATTATGAAAGTCTACTGTAAATTGCAGTGATTAGCACCTTTAACGTAACTCTATTAAGTTCAGGAAACCTTTATGAATTAGAACGTCCAAGTGTTTTAGTGAAATATCTAGTACCTAGCACAACTTTTTTGAATTTCAATTTGCCATCTGAACATATTTTATGGTTTGACCATTTGAAAATTGTCATTGCTTTATTCAGAAGTACTATTGCTTTTATTCGCGCAACAAAATATTACTGATTCATTCACTTACACTCATGATGGTATTATGTAATTCATAGAAATGAATTCTTTGAGGTAGGCTAACACAAAATAGCCTATCACAATTTTGATAATTATTGTCCTGCAATTAATTTAATAGACATCAGGAAGTACAATAAAATTAGAGTACACTGCAATGTCAGGCAGTCTATCAAGGAATATTGAAGTTACGAGAAACAATATGTTGCAAAATTTATCTATAGAATAATATATTTCATGTGAATTACAACATAGCTATTTCAAGATCAAGCTATCCATGTATGAGCAATGATATTTTTGCCTACTCTGATTGAGACTAATATTCTGACAGGGTAGACTGGTAATGACTAATGTAGCCCTGGTAATGTGGATATTATAAATAAACAGGAAATTTAGATGTCTGAAAACATTGATGCCTGTATTGTGTGATACTGTGAGTGGTGAGATCAGACATTCCTTGCCCAGAAATTAGGACTAGTAATTTTAGTAGGCCTAATTCTGCAAAATGATATATTCAAAAGACTCAGAAATCTCTGCACTAACACTTCAAATAGATCACCCAAAATCAACTGAATAGTTAAATATCAATGGATGGAATTGCTTAGTCAAACTTATGTTACTAATCTTTCATGACATATGAATGGGCAGTTGATTCTGAAAGCTAAGTAGTAAATAAATTATTGTGGTTCTATCCTGGAAGTACTAATACGTTTCATGTATATGATACAGTGTATACACATGTATATGATTTGTGTAATTGCATCAACCGATGTTGGATGAAATTGTGATTGAATTTTGCACGATTACCTTATATTATTGTATTGATAATTATCCATGGCATCTATTTAGTGCAGGATACACAATTAGCATTTTATATCATTTTACATAGTCCATGTGAGATCATTCTTTGTCTGGAAGCATTTGGCCTAATAACAATTAAACTTTATGAAAGGTAAAATACAACTAATGATAATATTTAATGATTTGCAGAATATGATTGATTTATCAAAGTGTTGTGTTCTTGGGAATCTTAGACCAATTTTCTTGTGAGCCAGAAGGGCCAGACTTTAGATAAAGTCAGGACCTTTCAACCACATATAGGTAGCCTTATCAACAGTTGATGTCATTCTTGCTTGTCTTTTTTTTTCAGTGCCATACAAAGGCTTTATGGCTCGCCAACCATAACATTAAGAGTCAAAAAGGAATACCAAGTAAATTATTATTTCCATTCAAATTAAGTCACAAGTATATCAAGCACAAAATATGTAAAATCATTTTTTTAAGACCAAGAGTCCTGTCTGAAAAAAAAAAAGGATATATAAGGTCACGTTTGATTATGAAATATGAATGCCAAATCGTTTGACATTAAAAATTGTTCAGAATGGCATCGCCTTTAGATTATCGGATATATAGCTTCCAGGTATTCATTTTGAAGGTAATTTTTCAGAGAATCCAAATATGTTATCCCCATTCTTCTATCTCTGATAGGGCAGAAGATATCGCAAACCGCGACTTTGCGGAAGCGTTATATATCCTGAAAACTTCAAGGCCTATGTCAAGGGGGGTAGCTCCGATTTTCAATTTTTTTCTTTTTATGTTCATATCTCACCTAATGGCACATTTTCAGCCGGTATACATATAAAAGTAGGATTAAGTCCCCCCCCTACTCTCAGAAATGATTTGTATCTAGGACGAGAAGAAAAGACCGCTATTGGTGCATCCTCTTTTTTACAATCACAATGAACAACTATTGCATTTCTTCCAGCTAATTTGGCATGAAATAAGCCCAATGAAAAGTTCACCAAAAAGAAAACCAACAGAACAAAACCGCTCTTTATCATTCGAATATTACAAACTTATTCATGGTGACTTTGGTCATTGACTGGGTCAATGAATTATACAGCATATATTTGATGTTGTTGTATGATGTTGTAACGATGTATGGGTCATAGACTGGCGGGATTTTTGAAAAATGGCTTTATTTAGAGAGGTACGAGCATTTTGGGGTAAAAGTCGGGAACCCATCATTTTAGCATATTTCAGGTATGCCGATTCCGAAAAAACCGGTTCCCAAGCGATATTCCAGGTCCTTCACCTCCTAATTTGCATAACAAAATGGCTACCAAATTAGCAAGTTTTTGATCGTTTTAAAGCAGTAACCTTCAATATACTACTGTTTAGGAAGCAAAAAAGGCAAACTTAGTTGCTCAATCCATGTTATGAAGACTAGGGAATAACACACATCATTTTAGAATTAATTATACAAGTTTGATGGTCATTAATATGCTAATTAGTAGCCGCCATTATACAATAATGCCTTTTCTTCAATAACTTCCTTACTAATCAACCAAATTTAACAAATTAAAGTTCTATACCAATGTTTTGAGGGTCAATGAAGATGATGAAACCATCTATTATGTCATAACACTATCTAATATTAATTATGCAAGAATAACGGTCATTAGTATGGTAATTGGCGATGAAATATTACAAAAAATACCAATCTTCTCATTGTCTTCTCTGCTAATCCAGGAATCTTTACGTATTAAAGGATAAAGGTCAATACTAATGTTTTAAAGTCTATGAAGATAATGAACTTGTTCATAAAGTCATAACTCTCATCTGATATTAATTATGGAAAAATGATTGTCAGTAGTATGCTAATTAGCATGACATGTTTCAGAAGAACAGTTTTCGTTATAACGATGCTGCTTATCCTGCAAACTTTACAAATTAAAATGTAAATACCAATATTTTAAGGGTCAATGAAGAAGTCATTGACAAAGTCATTACATTCATCTGATATTAGTTATGCGAGACCTGTAGTCAGTAGAATTAGCAGTGTCATATAACTGAAAATAAAAAATTGCATTCTTAAATCTTTCCTACGCATCAAGCAAACTTAAGCAAATGAAGTTCTCTAACAATTTTAGTGTTTTCAAAATTAGTCTGCAATACTTCAGGGGTCAAAGCAGATCATGAACTCAATTCCTAACATAATAATATTAGTGATATCTACCTAAATTGGTTTTGTTTGTTAAGTTTGCTGGAATAGCAGGGAAGATCAGGGCTGTAGATGGAATTCTGTTTTGGGGCAGGCAAAGTTAGGCAGGAGCTCCCATAATTCAACAGTGCCTCATGCATGATGGCCCGAAATGCCTTCTAAGCAATCTGAATCACTAATTCAACCATAAAAGACAAGGAATCACTGTATTATCATTTTATGTAGTGTCCAAATTAGTAGAGTATGAACACCATACACATATTAAATGGAAATCCTGCAAATCATTATTGTGATGACTTCTAGATATCATTATATAGTGGGGTCTGAACCATCATCCAATGTACCCATGCAGGGTAGGCATACTAAGCAATGGCCTACCTAGCTGCACAAAACATGAAGCAGTCACTCAAATACTTTGAATTAAACAGTTATCATGAAAGTTTATGAAAAAAAACAAAGAAGGGCATAATAATTGAAATTGTTATTATTTGGTATTCTGTGTGGGATCACATGCAGCAAACAAATTTGAAACTTAAGCTCTCTGGTTTTTCACTGCCTCCTTGCCAAGGTACATTCTATATAATAATATTATGCCTTCTTCATGGCTCTTCCCTGCCAATGGCTCTTGCCTCCTCTCAAAAGCTCTTGCCTCATCTTTAGCTCTTGCCTCCTTCACCGCATTCTCCATCCTTTCCAGTGACCCCTATCTCCATAATCTCCCTTTCCGCCTCCTTCCTAGCTCTTCCCTTCTGTCTGATAGCTCCTGTCTCCCACCTGACTGCCTTCTCCTAGCTCTTGCCTCCACAACAGCCATTCTCTTCTCATTCTGACCTCTGTCTACTCCCAATCAGCCTCATCCCAAGTTATTCCAACTGCTTTTGCTTCGTCAAATTGTGTTTCCTACCTCTCTGCTCATATTTCTTTTTCCTCTGCCATCTATGCATTCTCCTCTGCCTCCTGTCTAGCTCCTGCCTCCTGCCTACCTACTCATTAGCTCATCTGTCCCCCCTTCACCGTCTACTTCTTAGCTCCTTCCTGATATTGGTTTCCTCCTCCCTGCATTGCCTCCTACACATCAGCTCTCCCCTCTTTTGTCTGCTTCCACTAGCTCTTGCCTCCTCCTCCAGAGTAGTTCTTCAATCACTCTCTGGCTACTACTACCTTATATAAATGCCTCCTTCATCCCTGCTTGCTCCCAGTTTCTCTTGGTACCCTCCTCCTCCCTTGGCGCTCAATTGTCTCCGTCAAGTGGTCCTATTAGAATATCTGCTGACCATCCCTACCTTTCTCTCTCACTATCAGTGTTCCATGCACACATACATTTTTTTAATTAAAAGAATGAATAATCTGTCTGCTCTTCATGTAGGCTTTAAGGGGAAAGCAGCAGTTTTATTATAGTAGGAGTGTCAGTATTGCCTCAGAATATTTTTGAGTATGGGGGGAGTGGGAAGGTGACTTCATTTCTGAGTTAAGGGATCTTCCAATAATGCATATATCATCTTGACACACCTACTCAGGAAGATATGATCAATGGAAACTTTGCTGAAATGCAAGAGTGGCATGTGCCATCATACATTGAGTCCATGAAAATTCTGAAGAAACACCTTTTTCTGCAAATATGGCATCGCTTATAATCATAGAAATACTATTGTTCTTGCATTATTAATATACTATTATGAGTTTTATGGCTTTATGAATGGTTTTTTTACCCTTAAGGCAGTGGTATAGAAGCTTTATTTGCAAAATATCTTGGTTAGTAGGGCAAAAAATTTTTTTTCTGTAATAAAGCATTGCTGATTAGTATATATATATTATATATAAGAACAAATGACGATTATTCTTGCATAATTAGTATTTGATGAATGTCATGATTCAATATCCTTTGAATCTTTTTAAAAGCTTTGGTACTGAACCTTTATTTGTAAAGTAGGCTGGATTAGCAGAGAGGATATGAAAAAACTTCTTTTTTTCTGTAATATTTCATCACTATTTAGCATACTAATGTCTATTATTTTTCCATAATTAATATTTCATTAGTGTTATCACCTTTTAGATAAGTTCATTGTCTTCATTGACTTTTAAAATATTAGTACAGAACTTTAATTTGTAAAGTTTGCTGGATTAGCAGAGAAGATACTAAGAAGATTGGTATTTTTGGTAATATTCCATCGCCAATTACCATCCTAATGACCGTTATTCTTGCATAATTAATATTAGATAAGTGTTATGACTTAATAGATGGTTTCATCACCTTCATTGACCCTCAAAACATTGGTATAGAACTTTAATTTGTTAAATTTGGTTGATTAGTAAGAAAGTTATTGAAGAAAAGGCATTATTGTATAATGGCGGCTACTAATTAGCATATTAATGATCATCAAACTTGTATAATTAATTCTAAAATGGTGTGTGCTATTTCCTAGTCTTCATAACATGGATTGAGCCACTAAGTTTGCCTTTTTTGCTTTCCTAAACAGTAGTATATTGAATGTTACTGCTTTAAAACGATCAAAAACTTGCTAATTTGGCGGCCATTTTGTTATGCAAATTAGGAGGTGAAGGACTCAGAATATCGCTTGGGAACCGGTTTTTTTGGATTCAGCATACCTGAAATATGCTAAAATGATGGGTTCCCGACTTTTACCCCAAAATGCTCGTACCATTCACATATTTCAAAAATCCCGCCAGTCTATCAGTACCAACTTCTTGTTTCGCTGACCTAAAAAGGTGGGTGTTTGACACTAAATCATATATAAAGGTGTGTTGTCAAATTTTCTTTCTATCACTACATCCAGCTTTCAATGACTTATCTTTAACATCAGCCTTATGGATTGATAAGTAAAACACATGCAATAATCTATGTCAAATTTCAGCCACTTCTTTCATTTTACTTTTTGATTAGTTAAAGGAACAATTAATTCACTTTGAAAGTTTGCATATTTACATTTGTGGCGGTTGAGGATAAGGTTTGCAAGTTGTGTAAGTCAATCTTCGTTTTTCAGTACCAACTGCTCAGCACTGACAGGTGGCCTAAATAGACATTGTTCTTTTATTTATATATTTTTCTTTTTACAAGAAAGCAATGAATAGAAAAGAGAAAATGTTTGACCACAAATTACTTTATGGCGGGAAAATATTTGTGATTTAGAGATAAAGAATACTTGAAGACCCTCTTACTCTCATAGAGTTACTACATTGTGTACATTTGTTGCAGTAATTTCTTTTATCAGCAGTAAAAAGATAATGACAAACAATTGGTAAGACGTACAATATCACTTCGATTGATTTACAGCCCATTCTAAAAATACAGAAATTGTTAAATCCAAAACCCCAAGTTTCACTCTGACTTTAATTGCAACATAGTGTGTAATAGCAACGTTTTAATTGATATACATATGATCAATACTTTGTGAATGATCAGACTAATTCAAATTAACATGTAACCTTGAAAATATTAAATTCAAAATTTCTTTCCTAGCTCAAAAATTAACACCTTTATCAGATTAATTTCTTTATTTTTTATGATGAGACAGGTTAGGGATCAGATTATGTAGACAACTTTATTTAGCCTCCTTTAGATTTTACTAGGAAATTGGGGAAGGAAATGACATCAAGGCAAGACCTTCAGTGGAGCAGTTGGACATTTTAATAAATATCATGAAACACATAGGGACACTTTAATCTGTTAAAATATTAAAAATTTAGAGCTCTTCGGTGAATTTATCTGGACATACTAAAACAGAATAAAATTAATTAAATACTGATAGTAATAGCAATGTATTCAAAACACAAAAAGAAAACAAAGCAACTTCAGGATGATATAATTGAAGCCCTTCCAGTTGCCAACATGAATTTAAGATAGATACAACTCTCCTTTGATCAGTGACCCATGGGCTTGGCTAAGTAGTATGTTGAACATGCACACTAAATTATTTCTCCCTGCCAGAATTATTATCGCCCATGCTATGCATAGGGCGATTATGCTTTAGTGCTGAAATCTACTGAAGGGGTGAAATGACCAATGCTGTGGCCTCAACCAGCCACTCTGGAAGTTCTTATCATATGCATAACACATTGATACCATTGTAGATGTGCACAATGGTTCGTATTTTCAGTTTAATTCAATATTAGAAAATTTACTATTATCAGTTTTAGAGGCTATCAAGGTCCAGAAAGCCTGCATTGTGGTGGCCATTTTCCCTTCCACAGGGTGAGTTTTAGTTCACAGAATGGCCACTGCAAGCAGCTCATTCATACATTACACAAGAGGGCAGCACCTGCAAGTCCTTTGCCACTTCCTCCCTTTGCACCACATTCTATTTCTGGGAAACTCAGCAATTCCTGCATCTCAGTATAGTTCATACATCTTTCCAACTAATTATACAGGTAGCACGGGCTTATATTGTATCTATTTCATATTATTCTATTCTCTTCCCTCCAATCTACGGGCAACTTACTATATATTATATAAATCTGTTTTATATTTATGTAAATAAAATGCTGGTTATAATATACACTCATGTAAACAAAAGATAGACATATAGATAGATAGATAGATAGATAGATAGATAGATAGATAGATAGATGCATGGATAGACGGATTGGCAGACAGATAGGATAGATGGATAGGATAGATGGATGGGATATACAGTAGGATAGGATAGATGGATAGTATAAACGGATAGGATAAACAGACAGGATAGATAGATAGATAGATGGAGGAATGGATTGACAGATGGATTGATGGGTATATGGGTTGACAGACGGACAGGATAGACGGATGGGATAAACAGATAGGATAAACGGATAGGATAAACAGATGGGATAAACAGGTAGGATAAACGGGATAAACGGATAGGATATACGGATGGGATAAACGGATAGGATAAACGGATGGGATAAACGAACGGGATAAACGGATAGGATAAATGGATGGGATAAACGAACGGGATAAACGGATAGGATAAACGGATAAGATAAATAGAAACTTAGACAGATAGATGAATGAATGGATTGACGGATGGATTGAATGATAGATAGACGGATGGATAGACAGATTGACAGACAGATAGGATAGATGGATAGGATAGATGGCTGGGATAAACAGATAGGATAGATGGATAGTATAAACGGATAGGATAAACAGATAGGATAAACGAACGGGATAAACGGATAGGATAAACGGATTGGATAAACAGACAGGATAGATAGATAGATAGATGGAGGAATGGATTGACAGATGGATTGATGGATATATGGGTTGACAGACGGACAGGATAGATGGATGGGATAAACAGATAGGATAAACGGATAGGATAAACAGATGGGATAAACAGGTAGGATAAACGGGATAAACGGATAGGATATACGGATGGGATAAACGGATAGGATAAATTGATGGGATAAACGAACGGGATAAACGGATAGGATAAACAGATGGGATAAACGAACGGGATAAACGGATAGGATAAACGGATAGGATAAATAGAAACGTACACAGATAGATGAATGAATGGATTGACGGATGGATTGAATGATAGATAGACGGATGGATAGACAGATTGACAGACAGATAGGATAGATGGATAGGATAGATGACTGGGATAAACAGATAGGATAGATGGATAGTATAAACGGATAGGATAAACAGACAGGATAGATAGATAGATAGATGGAGGAATGGATTGACGGATGGCTTAATGAATAGATGGGTTGACAGACGGATAGGATAGACGGATAGGATAAACGGGTAGGATAAACAGATAGGATAAACAGATAGGATAAACAGGTAGGATAAACGGGATAAACGGATAGGATAAACGGATAGGATAAATGGCTGGGATAAACAAATGGGATAAACGGATAGGATAAATGGATAGGATACACGGATAGGATAAACGGGATAAATGGGATAACTGATAGGATAAACGGATAGGATAAATGGATAGGATAACGGGTAGGATAAACGGGTAGGATAAACGGATATATATATATGTTAAATGGATAGGATAAACGGATAGGATAACAGATAGGATAAACGGATAGGATAAACGGATAGGATAAACGGATAGGATAACGGGTAAGATAAATGGGTAGGATAAACAGATAGGAAAAAACGGATATGTTAAACGGATAGGATAAACGGATAGGATAACAGATAGGATAAACGGATAGGATAAACAGATAGGATAAACGGATATGATAAACAGATAAGATAAACAGGATAAATGGGATGAACCAATGCTTATGGGGTACTGGATAAATGGATAGGATAAACGGATAGGATAAACGGATAGAATAACGGATAGGATTAATGGATAGGATAAACAGGATAAACAGGATAACGGGTAGGATAAACCGATAGGATAAACAGATTGGATAAATGGATAGGATAAACAGATGGGATAAAGGGATAGGATAAACGGATACGATGAATGGATAGGATAAACGGATAGGATAAACGGATAGGATAAACGGGAGAAATGGGATAAACGGGATAACGGCTAGGATAAATAGATATGTTAAATGGATAGGGTCAATGGATAGGATAATGGATAGGATAAATGGATAGGATAAACGGATAGGATAAACTGATAGGATAAACGGATAGGATAAACAAATAGGATAAATAGATAAGATAAACAGGATAAATGGGATGAACCAGTGCTTATGGGGTACTGGATAAACGGATAGGATAAACGGATAGGGTAAACAGACATGATAAACGGAGAGGATAAATGGATAGGATAAACAGGATAAACAGGATAATGGGTAGGATAAACCGATAGGATAAACGGATGGGATAAATGGATAGGATAAACAGATGGGATAAAGGGATAGGATAAACGGATAGGATGAATGGATAGGATGAATGGATAGGATAAACGGATAGGATAAACGGGATAAATGGGATAAACGGGATAACGGCTAGGATAAATAGATATGTTAAACGGATAGGGTCAATGGATAGGATAATGGATAGCATAGATGGATGGGATAAACGGATAGGATAAACGGATAAGATAAACGGATAGGATAAACAAATAGGATAAATAGATAACATAAACAGGATAAATGGGATAAACCAGTGCTTATGGGGTACTGGATAAACGGATAGGATAAACGGATAGGATAAACAGACATGATAAACGGAGAGGATAAATGGATAGGATGAATGGATAGGATAAATGATCGGGATAAACTGGCTAACGGATAGGATAAACATAGGATAAAACATGGGGGGCATGGGCGATGCTGTTCCATTGTAAGTGCTTGTTAAAAATAAAAATAAAAATGGCAGGCTGCAACTACCTGTCAACAACAATCCAACAATCAGTCCCCTCTATTTTCCTGAATTACCACCCACCGACCAGTCCCAAAGTGCAACTGGAGGCTATCACGACAAGCCTTATATTATGTGGGTGATCATGTCTCTCATATATTTATTGTCTAAGTGACTGGATAGAGGAAGATGGGGTTATCTTAGAGCAGACTGCAGTATTCTGGCAGACAGTCACTTGACTACACTGGGCACCAACAGAGGTCACAATGAGAATCGTCACTCAGTGATGTCATGATACAAATGTTAGTTTAGATTAAATATTGCTAAAAAGACGGATTTTGTGATATGTTCAAGGCTCTGCATTGGCTTTATCCTAGCATGCAGTGATAAATACATGACCATTATTGCAATGTGAATAACTGGCTTGTATAGTATATGAACCGACATATTGAAATAATTAAGATCCTTGAAAATAAACACAGTAAAAATGAATGGCAGTAGATCAGTTTGCAGAAGACACAGACACAGTATTTGCTAGATAGAATTTATTCATATTAACATGGCATTGCATTAACTTAATAAGGATATATACATTTTGCATATTATATGTATATAAATAACAACAGTGTATAATGGATAACATGCTATCACAGTCAATGACAAAACGGACAAAGTAAATATGCCGACATAAACAAAAAATTATTGCTAAACATGAGTATCTATGCAAACGCAAAAGTATTACAGGTGTTTTAATTACTATACCAAGCAATTCTGGTCAATCACAGGCCAGTGAGATAACAATGCAATTCACGTACTTTCTACGCTTGATCTGTGACATTTTGTGGATCCTGGACTAATCAGATGAAGAAAAAATGCCTTGTAGTTAGCGGGAAAACACTCACATGCTAATTAGAATGCCTATAAGAAAAACATGTACAGCTTATTCACCACAGGAAAGGGAATATGTGATTCATCACCCGAAGGCTTAGTCGGAGGTGTGATAAAGACATATTCCTGATCCCATGGTGAATAACCGGCTAATACCATGAAACAAACACTCAAACAGTCAAACATGAGAGGATAACTGGACAACAAAGAATATGGGAATTATTTCCCTGAAATACTGGCATACATGTTTAATAATTATTGAAAGCACAAACACAAGCAACTGGTACCATTTCCACAGCATCTACCCAACCACTCTTGGTCTCCAAACGCACTTCCTGTGTTCGGTTGAATTCTCGGCACTTTGCATTGCTTTGACTGAGGCATTGAGAGTTACATTCACACTGTGCTTTCATGATAACTGGAGGGTACCTAGATTTGTTGTAGTCTGGCACTTCTATCCATGGACAAATGGCACGCTGTTTTTGGTCGGAGGATTGTGGGTTAGTGTATTGAAGACAGAGGCCAGTCTGTGAATGACCAGTAGAATGACGTTTTATTCTGGAAGATCTGTTGGAGTTATGGTGTTCCTTCTCAGATAAGTTGGAATATAAGATTGGTAAATCAAACTTCTCCCTAACAGAGGGCAAATGAACTGCAGGATTTTTCCTTTGTGTTTCTGTAACTGGTAATGTTCCTGTGTTTCCGACCTTCTTATCATGACTTTGGTTAGCGTGAACGGCAAAGTTCATGGTGTGTGTGGCTTGAATACCTGGCGAGACTGGGTTCAGTGGCCATCCAAATATAGCAGGCAGAGCAACCAGTCCCAAAACTAATATCTGAAATTATGATGATATTTTATGATAAATCTCTCTTAAAAACTGGTATGTCAGTATGAGTTGTCCATTCTAAAATGATGGGATATTGAGAATGTACACATGCAATTCTGTAAAAGAAAAGGTATTCCATTACCATAGAACGGGATAAAGTTGGCAAGCCGGGGGAAAGTTGGCCACCTATTTTAACCCACAGAAATGCCAACTTTTCTCTTGGACACCGGTGCCAACTTTCCCAAAGGAAGCTATGTCAGTGACGAAAATGGGTAATTCTGTGATTAAGTGGGTTAAAATAGGTGGCCATCTTTCCGGCAGCTTGCCAACCTCACCCCGTTCTACAGTATGCATACATTTCAATGTTTAAGCTAGATGCTACTTCAGTAAATAAAACAATGATTCTTACCTTAAAAAGATCCATGTTGATCAAAGTTACAAATTGTTAGTAAAGTAAGATTATATGACTGAGAATTGAGTTATCCGCTGGTCAAATATTTTGTGAATTTAGAGAAAACCACCCTGCTTTTATAGTGATTGTCTTGAGGAACAGAGAGTGAAATAATTATCTTTTTCCTAATTTGAGTACATTATTACTTTTTTATGGTTAATGTAGGCCTAATGTAATATTTACCCAATAAAATATGTAGTGACGCAAACGATTTTAGTGTCTGTGCAGGTGAGTCTATTAATGAGAATTGGTCAAATAATATAATTACATATATGTAATAAAATGGACTTCTTATCACACTCCATGGTTACCTGGGCTACTGAATTTTATCTTTATGGACATTTCTTGATAAACCCATAGCTAATCATTTTGTAGGCCTACCTGATATTCAGTTGGGTTTAAAGAAATCACTCATGGCACACACGTATTTATCTTTGCCCTACGTTGATTGTAGTTGGCTATTTGCTGAGTGTATCTTAAATCATTGGCCAATAGAAACCACTGTAATGTTTTTGAAACTGAAATCAGCTACATTTTGCAGTAAAATTACTATCCTTCCGAAAAGTATGTGGAAACTTTCCTGTAACGTGGGAGTAAGACATCACATGGCAGTTCCCATAGGTTAGCACAGAAAGTCATACAGCTACGATGTTCTGTGTGAGATCACATATGTATTAAGTCGATGATAGTCACACTAGAAGGAAAAGTGGTACTTTGGTATACAACAAGTTATTGATTGCTAAATTTTGAAACCTAAGGCAGATTTCACGAAAATCAGCATAATTACTTCTCACAAGATACATTAGCACAAGACTGAAGAGGCCAGACATTTATCTTCTCGGATTTCCTCGGGGTGTTTTTTTTCTACATTCCTAAAAAATGTCGGGAAAAAATTGATTGGCGGTTTTTGGTAGAATAACCAATAGTACATTTAATTTTTTTTTCTAAATACAGATTAAATGTACCTACATTGGTATAATTTGTGTAATTATGGATCAATGATTATGTATTTCTAATCTGAATAAAATCCAATTCATAAGTCATAAGGCAGCCTTGAAATGAATAATTTCTTGAAGAGGTAATGGTGTTGTTCAAAGCAAATAGTTTTGTCCCATAAATAGCTGAAAATATTCCATTTTGCTAACAAATAGTGTTGAGGAAACACATGCCTCAAGTGTCAGATATGTGGAATCCGTTTCAAATGCCCAGATATGACATACAATTGTTCAGATACCATGACTAAGTGATGAAATGACTTTTATATATTAAATATAACTACAAATTATTTCCGCTGCCCTTGACAATGATGTTACTTTGTCGTCTTTTGTCAAGAAACAAATTATGAATATGACGGATGTCTTGCGGATTCGCTATAATGTTATTTTGCTGAATAGTAATGACAATGCCTCAATAATAGATACAGAAGCAAGTGGCCATGAGCAAAATTGCCCGCGGAACTTGTTATGATCAAGAAGATTGCTTATTGTACTGATCGTATTTTCTTAAGCGATGTATTTTCCCTGGAGCCCATTGCTAAGTATTCTATCAATCATACCACATTGCTATATTTCATCCGCAAGCGGAAGTACCAGTCATTGATATTCATAGTATATCAGGGCTTGTAGATCGAATTAATCCATCCATGTACTTGCATATGACTAGTCCGAGAAATGCCCTAGACATGTGTGTTTTGATATATTTGTCACAGATTCAATCAAGTTTTACAGTTGAATATGAAAAACATTTTCTCAAAATTCACAGTTATTGTTGGGTGTTGTTAGTTCTATTAGTTGCAGATTCTTATATATTTTTAACTCACGTCTAACTGCTAAAAGCACACATAGTAACAAACCATGTATAACAGTTTGGGGCACTGCTATGGTCATATTCTAATTGGAATTTTCATGTAACTTTGGAATAGGCTCTCACTGTTAAATTTTATTTCTTCATGATATGCAAATACTATAAAAGAGAAAACACTTTGCATGATAGAATTCTCAAAATAAGTCAGATGTTCAAGGTCAACTATTGCATTTGCCCCATATCCGTGTGTTATTTGCAAAATGGCTCTGCTCCTGCAGTCTCGAAATTCGAATTGTATACGCTTGTATTGTCTATAGGGTATTATTGTATTGGTATCATGAGCGTGATTTCATCCTGGAATGAAGCATAATGTGATGGTGGTTGGGGAGTTTACATGCCAACACATGGCATGTTTGAGAATTTCTGAAATGCTGACCAATAAAAATGCCTGATTAATGTTTGCAAAAGGACATTTAACTGTTGACCTCTATGTAAATATTTTGGGAATTGGCCCAAAATCCATCAAAACCACGGAAATTTCAAATATAAAAGCTAGCATAAGGAGCAGCTCGGAATTTATGACTTAGAGGGGGGTTGGTCGGGAATTTGTGAAGGATGGGTTGATAATTTAATAATTTTGCATATGTATTTCAGAGAGGGGCACCACGGGCCAAGACCAGATTGAGACTTTTCTTGACTATGTCAATAGTGTATTCAAAGGTGCCATATTCTGACAAAGCCTGCCAACTCCATCTGGATAGAAAAAGAGGTCATTTTTGGATTCAGCCAGTGAGAAAAGTTCTTACTGATCACCAAAGTAGCAATTCCTGTGATTGGCTGAGTTCAAAAGTGACCTATTTTCGGCCCAGATGCGGAATCTGACAGAGTGAGGCACCTTTGAATATCCTTGTGACATTTAAGACAAGTCTAAAAGGTACGGGCATGCGGGGGTACCAATTTTTCACAACATGTGTACAATGTAAGTGTGGGATTTTAACAGAGAAAAATCATAAAATACACATACACTCAGTGGGTACTAAAAATCAGCATGAAACGCAAAGGAGGGTATCAATTTTGCAGTCATAAATTTCGAATTACATGAAGCTGTACAAATACAGAATATATTCCAATCAATTTAGATAACCTTGGAACATTTTTTAAACAGATATTTGGTTTCATAGATTTTCTGTAAGCTCCTTAATCCCAATTACTTGTCTCTGGAGAAGCTTGCAAATATATCACTTTGTAACATTCCCAAGGATAGGATCTGGTACAATCTCAATATAAATAATATTTAAGAATTATGTCAATATTTTATTACTGATTATACAGTAGGGTGGTCCACATTCCTATGGGAAAAATCAAATTTTGTAAAACCCCCAATTTGAAAGTAGAAATTGAAGACCACATAAGTAAAACAAACACACGCAAAATTTCAGGCAAATCGGTTGATATTTCGAGGTAGCACAAAGTCCTTGAAGTTTATCACATAATTCCCCATTGGCGTAACTGAAAAATTGGTCAATTTCCCAGATATTTCTCAGAAGTGAATATTTTTGGGTTTTTTTTAGCATATGATAAAGTTGGCATCATGGCAAAATAATATCTGGGTGTTATTTTTGATATATTTTTCATAGCAAGTGAAATATTTACCTGTTTTTATGAAAAAATGCTTGATAATTGACCTATGTAATATCTATAGTTGAATAAAAATTGGCAAAATCAGGAAATTTGTAATAACAGCAGTTTCTTGGTACCACAAGAAAGGAAATTTTCTGCAGTTTCACCAAAGAAAAATCAACAAAATTCAACACTGGGGAAAATTTTCAAAATGGTAGCCATAGCAACCAAAGTCAAACATTTTTAGAAATGGTTAGAAATCAACATTTTATTTATTTTGATTAGGTTATTTTAGAGACATCATTAAAAGTTGTTTCAATAATTGTACCTCATGCATGCCTACTCCTTGTGATGAAATCAAAATTATGGGTGAAATGTTCAAAACATTCCAAAATGGAATGTTTTTATTCAAATTTCATGGTTCTTTTAAGCATATCTGCCAAATTTTCACTTGTAATAGGCCAGTGGTAAAAATAATCTTCAAATGAAGCATATCTATGGAATGGATATTTTGTCAGCCTTCCTATGGTGCCATATTTATCTTTGAAAAGTGAGTTTTGGTACCAGAAACTTGATTGATGCACTACTAATGTCAAGAAAAATTGTGGTGTTATCGAGACGCTATCTGAGGCCTAAATTAGACAACAATATGAACCTAGTGCTATCCAATCATCAAAAAAGGGCCAAAAATACTCCAACTGACCTTTTATAATAGCATATACACAATCATGAATGGAATTGGCATGTTCTAAAAGTCTGTTGCCATAGCAACCAAGATCAATTATGACACCAAGGCAAATTTTAACACAAAGTAGTTGTTTATTTCTGAGGAAAGAAGTACTTTGTCTGTGAGTATCATCACATTTTTCTTTGCTTTTCTCCAAATGAAGCATACAGCAGAAAGGACATATCCTCACCTTCCCCACGATGTGATATTTCTCAAATGGAATTGAATTTTTTTTTCTTTAATCTGCATGACGCCTCACATTTGTCAAGAAAAATTGTGAGGTTACCGCGAATCAAACTGGGACCTAAATCATCTAATAACTTGGCCCTAGTTCTATGCAGTAATCACAAAAAGCCCAGAATCTACTCTAATCAGCATCTTAATTTGACATTTCAGTTATTACAATAAGAGCTAGTGTGTTCTTTTAGACTGTTGCCATAGCAACCTACATCTTTTAGGACAGTACGGCAAAATTATGACACAAAATAAGCAATAATCTCTGAACAAAGTTGCAATTTGACTGTGAAAATCAACAATGCCTTCATTGCTTTTTTACAAATGAAACATTTCAGTGAGAAGGACATTTTGTCATCACAATCTTGATGTAATTTAAAAAAAAATTAATTGAAATTTCGTTAAAAAGCCTGCTTGATGCCTCAACATTGTCAAGCAAAATTGTGACGTTATTGAAGATCAATTTGTTGCGTAACACAGCGCTCCTGAATAAATTTCAAGATTAAAAAAAATCAACAAGAAAACCGAAAGCGCACGAATGTAGAGCAGGGTCAGGAGCACATTTGAAGACAAAAACCGAAAAATTTCGTTGGGAAAATTTTGAGTTATCGTCATTTTAAAGTTTCGGTTTATCACACTCATATTTTCTTGGTGACAAGGGGGCATAGAAAGGTGTTTAAGTCATTTCTCATGTTTAGAGGGACACCTGTTGATGGTAAGACATCATTGTTTAATTTACATGATAATTGTATCTGTGTTAGATATGTATTGGCTAAAAATGGTGTGCAGAGTGTGATAAACACATGCAGATGCAATCTGATGCATATTTATCAAGGAAATGAATTTGTAGCCCCAGTAAATTGATTCGACCGTTTGTTGTGATGTTTCACTTTGCTTTTAGCGTGATTTGAATTTAATTTAGCCTTTCTTTTGAATTTTTCTCATCAAAATATGACATTTCAAACGAGTTAAATTTGAGGATCATTCCTACTAACTCTGAATGTGATTTATATAAATTGCCTGAATATATCATATGAACATTGCAGAAATGTCGAGAAATAAACGCCAACTGTGGCTTTTTGTGATCCAAGAAATGACTTAATGTATATTACTGGCTGCACTTTTTTTGCAATAACTTCAGGACAAAAAAACTAATTTAATGGACTAACTTACTCATCCAAGCCATCATAATATGAACGTGAGATGCTTAATAGCTTGACAATTGATACTGAAACACAATATGACATTGAAAGAGAGTCACTTATGTGCAAACAACAGCAAAGGTAGACAATTGAGCAATGATGGGTCAAATAATCACTTTAAAAGATATCTAATAGAGGCTATAAGCTGATTATTATGCAAAGGTATTGTTCTTTTAACTACTGCATTGGCTGACATTTGAAAATTTTGATAAATAAAATTTCACAGACATTTATGATAACAAAAAACACACTTTTCTGTGATGAGAAAATGCATGAAATTTTCATATATAATGTAATATACATTTAATTTGGCTAAAACTGGCCTGAATACAGTAAATCATTCAAAGGGATTAACAGAAGCAATATTTAAAAGCTGCAAACTTACTTGCAGGTGTGTTAATTCCTATAACATGCAGTCACATGTGTTTATCACACCCTGCACAATATTTCTGGTCTAAACATATCTAACACGGATAGTCGGATACAATGGTAATGTAAATTAAAGAATAATGTCTTACTATCAACATTTGCCTCCCTAAACATCCTAAATGTCTTTAACAGCTTTCTTTGCCCCAATTTCAGCATGAAAATATGAGTGTGATAAACAAAAAATTTAAAATGAATATAACTCAAAATTTTCCCAACGGAATATTTTGGTTTTTGTCTTCAAATGTGTTCCTGACCCTGCTCTGTCAGCGTGCGCTTTCGGTTTCCTTGTTGAATTTTTTTAATCTTGAAATTTATTCAGGAGCACTGTGGTAAATCATGTAAAACTAGATCCAAGTTCTGTGCTGTCATAAAAAATACTGCAAAAATATACTCCAAGGAGTATTTTGATTTGATATTTCAATAATTGTGATAAGTACTTTACCCTCTAACATTTAGTTGCCATAGCAACCAACATCCATGGTGACAGACAGGCTGAATTTTGACACGAAAGAAGTGAATATTGTCAAACATAGTATCATTTTTTCTTTGAATATCTACAAAATATCATTGCCATCCTGATAATGATGCCTTAAAATAGATAGGGATAGAGAAGGAATTCTTTCCCCTTTCCTATGAGTTATCATAATCAGTCAAAAAGGAATTTAGTGATAAGAATCTGAATAATTCACCAAAATATCTGGAAAACTTGTGACATTATCGAGAGGCAATGAAAAATCTAAATTACACAATATACTGAAGTTAGTACTGTCCAAACCTTCCAAAAACGTTCAAATAAATATTAATCAACAATTTATGTCAAGTTTTTAATCAACACAATTAAGGATTTAAATGTTCTTATAGAGTGTTGGCATATAGCAACCAATATTTATGACGGCAGGAAGGCAACATTTTTGACCCTAAGCATGTGAACAATGTCACACAAAGTGTATTTTGGCTGTGAATAACAACCTATAATCACTGTAATTTTCCAAATGAAACATATCCATGGAAATAAATTTGCTTACTTTTCTTGTGGTGTAACTTTCATTAATTTAAATTCAAATTTGTACCAAATATCTGAATGAAGTACTGATTATGTGGAGAAAAATGTTGATGTTACCGAAATGCAATAGGGGACCTAAATGATGCAATACCTTGAACCAAGTTGTAATCTGACATCACAAAAATGTTCAAAATGTTCTCCAGTCATCTTCTTGATATGAACTATTGATCATCATGCATACATATTTTACGTCCTAATGTTTTGTTGCCATGGAAACCAACATATGTAATGAGTGGAAGGCAAAATTTGACTAAAAATAGGCTAGTCTCAGCCAAACAAAGTGGTATATAAGGGAGATAACCCATTAAGTAATCATTTCATTTCTTCAAATGAGACATAAAAAATTTAATTCATATACTTTTTCAGTAACGGCCAGAGAAGTACTTTGGACATGGTATACAGAAGTCAAAATTATTGAATGTAAAGAAGCCTGACTTATTTCATTTATCCATGGATCGGACGACCGATTCCGGATGCCTTACTGCAAACTTACTGCATACAACCACATTTTCCACAAAATTGTGCCCCTGTCATAAACCGAGATGTGGGTTGCCTTAGCAACAATCTAAGAGGCCATAGAAGCCTGCATCCGATATTGCCTAATACCTATACCTATAACAATTTAGTTTCTCTAATCATGATAAGTAAAGCTGCAACAGAAAATGATTCTTACTTGATATTGTGTTAATTTTGTGAAAGGATTGGAAATTGTACACAGTGGATTTTAGCTGTGATTGCTTCTCGATGACATCACTATTTTTTTATATTGGTGGTGATGTATTCAGATTCTGACCAAAATTTTATTTTCAATTAGTAAAGACAACATCACTGTCAAGACGAGAAAATTGTCTTTTATTTTGTATGGGATACCTTAGCACATTGGGACACTTTTAATGTCTACTAATTTTTGCTGAGCAACTAAGAAGTTTGCAGCGATATCACCAACAACATTGCGCTTAAATCCAAGGCATAATAGATTAGACTGCACCTACCCTTTTGCAGCCAGATAGCAAAATGAGAGTCGTGACCATGACGGTCCCAATATGCTCCGACGGAGCACATTGGGACATAAAATAAAAAATTATTTTAACATTCCATGCGCACTAGATACTACATTTAAGCAGTGCTTAAGACTATATGCTGTGCATTAACACCTTGTACTGCCGATATTCAATAACTTAAATTGTTTGTAACATTTAACATAAACTGTCCTGGGTGCGGTCATCTATATTAACACACAGTGCTTTGTGATAAATTTGTTCACGGAGCATGGTAATTAATGCACTATGTCTCTATTTACTGTGGCCTGATTCAGTTGATTCAGTTGATTTGGACACTTACATTCTGCCATAAAGTGTGTGTCCCAATGAGCCCTGATATGACTTTTACAAAATGCTAATTTCTCAGGCACCAGTATGTATGTTTACCAGGATAGCAATTTATAACTGTTCGTTACAATGTATCAAATACATACTAGCTTTGGGAAAGCCTCATTGTTCATGGTTTGTCCACAGAGTGGTTTGAATTGAACCCCTCTGAATCTACTTTAGTAGTAGGAAAACTTTTCGTCACCATACATCAGCATGTGGCTGTAATTTGTCAATTAAACGATAGAAACATCAGGATGTGAAGTTACAAGATATTGTGGCAATACCATATCATATACTTTGCCAGGAACCAAGAAAACCCCACTGTCCCAATGTGCCCCGGTTCCCCCTACACCTCATTTGAAGAAGAAAGTGGACACTGTTGTCTGCTTTAATACTGTTTTATTTTGGAATATTTTGTGTCAAATTTTGCCTTCCGGTTATCACTGATGTTAGATGTTATGGCAGCAGACTGCTGGAACATCGAAAGGGTGGTTAGAATTTTTTTTTAGATTAGTATATTAGGTGTTATAGTTATTGCATGACTTTGGTCTCTCATTTCTACTCATCAGTACCACATTTTGCTTAATATTCTTAATACTTCATTCTGGTTTTAAGTAATAAATTTGAATTTTTTTAAATTAAGAAATGTTAGATCACAATAAAGATGAGAAAATTTTCCTTCTGTGATTCATTGAGAGAAATCAATTGAATTGAATTGGTGTTCACAACCAAACTACCTTTTTGTTGGGTGGTATTCACCTATTTTGTGTAGCCCTAAAATTGTGATCAAAGATAATAATCACTATGGCAACAAACTATTAGAACATTACATCCCTGTTCATGCTGACATAAATGTCAACATAAAACACTGGTGACCGTAGATTTTGCATATTTACAAAAGGATTGGACTGTATCTTTTATTCATTTTATATCTTATTTAGATCCCTGATTGCCTCGTAATAATGTCACAATTTTTCGAGACATTTTTGTGCACTATCATATTTTTGACACAAAAATTTCGTTTTGATTGATTATTATGATTGGGCTTACATCACAGGAAAGGTTACAAAACAACCCTTTAACTTATACAGAAGGTAATGTTGATGTTCGTAATGTTGATGTTCACAGCCAGAAGACTACTTGTTTTGCACTATTCACCTTTTCTGGGTGAAACTTGACTTTCTGGCCATCATGGATGTTGGTTGCTATGGCAACTGACTGTTAGAGGGTAAAGTACTTATCGTGATGATTGAAATATTAGATTAAAATACTCCTTGGAGTACATTTTTGCAGTGTTTGTGATGACAGCACAGAACTTGGATCAGGTTTTAAATGATTTATTCCACAAATTGCTTTTCGATAACGTCACAATTTTGCTTGACAATGCTGAGGCATCATGCAGGCTTTTTAACTAAATTTCAATTATATTAAAAAAATATGACATCAAGGTTATGATGACAAAATGTCCTTTTCACTGATATGCTTCATTTGCAAAAAAAGCAATGAAGGCATTGTTGATTTTCACAGTCAAATTGCAACTTTGTTCAGAGATTATCGCTTATTTTGTGTCATAATTTTGCCGTACTGTCCTAAAAGATGTAGGTTGCTATGGCAACAGTCTTAAAGAACACACTAGCTCTTATTGTAATAACTGAAATGTCAAATTAAGATGCTGATTAGAGTAGATTCTGGGCTTTTTGTGATTACTGCATAGAACTAGGGCCAAGTTATTAGATGATTTAGGTCCCAGTTTGATTCGCGGTAACCTCACAATTTTTGTTGACAAATGTGAGGCAACATGCAGATTAAAGTAAAAAAAATTCAATTCCATTTGAGAAATATCACATCGTGGGGAAGGTGAGGATATGTCCTTTCAGCTGTATGCTTCATTTGGAGAAAAGCAAAGAAAAATGTGATGATACTCACAGACAAAGTACTTCTTTCCTCAGAAATAAACAACTACTTTGTGTTAAAATTTGCCTTGCTGTCATAATTGATCTTGGTTGCTATGGCAACAGACTTTTAGAACATGCCAATTCCAGTCATAAGTGTGAATACGCTATAATAAAAGGCTAGTTGGAGTATAATTTTGCCTTCTTTGTGGTGATTGGGTTGCACTAAGTTCATACTGTTATGCAGTTTAGGTCTCGGATAGCGTCTCAATAACTTCACAATTTTTCTTGACATTAGTAGTACATCAATCAAGTTTCTGGTACCAAAACTCACTTTTCAAAGATAAATATGGCAACATAAGAAGGCTGACAAAATATGCTTTCCATAGATATGCTTCATTTGAAGATTAGTTTTACCACTGGCCTATTACAAGTGAAAATTCGGCAGATATGCTTAAAAAAACCATGAAATTTGAATAAAAACATTCCATTTTGGAATGTTTTGAACATTTAACCCATAATTTTCATTTTATCACATGGAGTAGGCATGCATGGGGTACAATTATTGAAACAACTTTTAATGATGTCTCCAAAATAACCTAATCAAAATAAATAAAATGTTGATTTCTAATCATTTCTAAAAATGTTTGACTTTGGTTGCTATGGCAACCGTTTTGACAATTTTCCCCAGTGTTGAATTTTGTTGAATTTTTTTTGGTGAAACTACAGAAAATTTCCTTTCTTGTGGTACCAAGAAACTGCTGTTATTACAAATTTCCTGATTTTGCCAATTTTTATTCAACTACTATGCTGACCTTCTACAAAACTTTGTTAACCATAAAGAATATCAGGACTAGATTGGGCATCCTTGACATACCAAAAAAAAGGTTATTTGATCAAAATAATTGGTCATTACAGCAAGATTTGCAAATACCGATGATTTTGAGGTCTGCTGCAGGGGAATCGCATGTTAAACTTCAACGGCTTTGTGCCACCTCTAAATATTCATTGATTTTGCTAAAATTTCTACTCAGTACCTGCTATAGATATAAGATCACAATACAAGATTCAAATCTGAGAAATTTAGAAGAAAGTGTTTGTGGACCACCATATTATACAGTGAAAAAGAGTTATACAACATTTTTACCACGTTTTGCCACAAGTGGTATGTTGAAGGAACACACTGAATAGTTTTTGCCAAGCCAATTTTGCTTTCAACGAATAAACAATAAACATAAACCATTGTTTCGAAACTATTTGGTATGCCATTTCTCAAGAGGTTTAAGAAGATTGATCTACGAATAGAACCTTTCCTCAAACAACGATGTCGTGCGGAGAATAATTTCTCAGTCTCATGTTGTTGTTCGGATGAGACTTGAATACGAAGGGGCTCTTAGATGGGTCACATTTATCAATAGAGTTTTCTATTGCGATTTTGTAAGGCTGGGTGAAAATGTGGTTGATGCTCTTCAGCAATATTTATTTCAATCTGTAGATTTAAAGATGTTTATAGGCCTCTAGTAAACTTTCTTAATCGTCATCATACAACATGGTCATAAACATGTGTAGCTCACCACGGCACAGGACATGTTATAGCTTCTATTAAAACACCACACATGGAAATGAATGAAAGCTTTGATTATCATACAACATGGGTTGCTTCTTGAAATATCTGCATCAAGCCAATTTTGAGAATTTCCCTTAATTCCTTACTCATCACCCAGATTGCCTCTTGGATATGGCCTCGGGCATATTACAGTGATTTCGGAAATTGCCTCCCCCAGATCAGATTGGAAGAAGCGTCTTACATTTAAGCTTAACTCCTTTGGGCGACATTGAGAAAGTGTGCTTCAATTCCTTAGTGATTCATGAAGTATCTCATTGTGCTTGTAGTTGTGTAAACTAATATTGAGGCTCTCGATGGGATGTTATTTTGGACAAGGATTTTTAAAGTAAAATGGCAAAGGGACAGGGAATTCATTAAAATAAATGGCCAAGGTACATGGGGGTATAAAGCCAAATCCTGAACTTAGGGACAGGGAATACAAAATTATATTATAAAATTGCATAGTGACAAGAAATCCGAAGGTAAAATGGTCGTAATCGGACAGGGAAAACAAAATCTACATTGTATCAAAAGCCTCAATATTGGCTATGTACATCATTAAGTTGCAAAAAATGTTGCTGTGATATTACAGTCTTTCAATTTGATAAAGAAAAAATGAGGACCAGTTCACTGTGAAAAATGCAATATGTGACTTGTGAAAGCTGATGAAATGTCATCTTCTCTACTTTCAACATGGGAGACATAGAGGTAGTTTGATTAGTCATGATCAAGAGAAGGCCATTTGACTTGTCATAACTGATTTTGGATTGAAAATCAGCTGCATAATCCTTTCGTTTGGGTGTCACCAACAAGAAGGATACGTCTCCTTAAATCAAATTAACATTGTTTAAAAAAAGCATTGGGTATGATCATGACAAATCATCAGTATGATGACACACAAAGTGCCATTTTCACAGTGCAACAGTCCACTCTTTTTCAGTATCAAAGTGACAGGCTGTAATACAACTCTTCTTAAACCGCAGGCAAAACCGATACTCAGCTTTTAGAATTATAGCCCTTTGCATGGACTGGGAATAAAGTACAGTTATGGTTCAGCTTTGCCCATGATCAATCTTCAAAAATAGAGATCTGTACTCATTATTCACCCCAGTGCAGCTGTTAACAGCCAGTTTCGTGGACGATATGTTTCCCAGTAAAAGCCAATTACTCACAAACACATTAGCCTGGGTATGGAAAATACAGAGCAATTGAATTATGAAGAGTGAGCATATCCCTGGTCTGTGTCCATTCAAAATGGCACAAGGTAAATGGTCAAATGATAATAATTTATAGAATTGTGTTGCAGCAATTTTACGAAACAACATTGCCACAATAAAGTTGTGAAGTTGCAGCAATGTTTTTTAGTTGGCCAGGTATAGTTAGACCTGATTTCAGATTGAAACTCTAGTCTATTGTGAAATTGGAAATAGAAGTCTGGAGAAAAAGTAACGAACATCCTACTGAACTAATTTACAATCTTGAGGTCAATTCCACCGTGACTTTGGGACAATCAATGTATTTTCCACCTTAATAGGAGTCAAAATGTAATAGAAGGAATGAGAGGAAGATTTTGATGTTATAACATTTTGTTGTTGTGCCCATGAAGTTGCAAAATATTACAAAAACATCCCCAGAATTTGATTTTTAGTTTTGATATGAGGTCAAATATGCTCTTGTGACTGAAGGGACTTTTTTGACCACCGTTTTTTGTGACTTTGCTGAACATGTAATTACTATCTCAGTTCACATGTCACAACTTATTGTCATAGTGCATTGTAATTGTATTGAGATAAGCTTTCAAATCAGGCCCACATTTAGACTGGTGGATTAATGGTTCTCCAGCAGTGCCGCATTCATTCTGTGACTGATGGGACACCTCTGGTCAATTCCACCGTGACTTTGGGACAATCAATGTATTTTCCACCTTAATAGGAGTCAAAATGTAATAGAAGGAATGAGAGGAAGATTTTGATGTTATAACATTTTGTTGTTGTGCCCATGAAGTTGCAAAATATTACAAAAACATCCCCAGAATTTGATTTTTAGTTTTGATATGAGGTCAAATATGCTCTTGTGACTGAAGGGACTTTTTTGACCACCGTTTTTTGTGACTTTGCTGAACATGTAATTACTATCTCAGTTCACATGTCACAACTTATTGTCATAGTGCATTGTAATTGTATTGAGATAAGCTTTCAAATCAGGCCCACATTTAGACTGGTGGATCAATGGTTCTCCAGCAGTGCCGCATTCATTCTGTGACTGATGGGACACCTCTTTGTGACTGATGGGACTGTATCTCAAAATTATTTAATAAAGGTCTTTAGATTCAAATTATTGGCACAATATAAGGTTAAAGTAACACAATGATCCATCAGAAAAGAATGCATTGTCAATTTAATACATTTAACACAAAATTATTTTAGTGTAGGCCAAGAGTGTACAAAAAAAATAATCACAGATATATCTCCATTGTTCAAGGTGTAGCAGTAGTCCAAATGTGAGTCCGGAATAAAAAAAACTGTGGAAAATTTGAGTTTTATATTGGCAAAATGACCAAGTGGGCAAATGTTCACAATAACGTGTTTTTTTTTTGGTGATTAGTTATGGTAAATATCTAACTATGTTCCAAAATTTGTGGATGTGTCTCAATCCCTTCATAAGAAAAAAAAATTATTGTTGAAATGGTTGTTTTTTTATGCTCGGCACAGTTTAAACATGTGCAATATGCATATTATGGTCTATGCTATGGGCTTCAAATCATCTAGAGTGTATTTTCTAGGCTAGAAAAACTTGTCAGAAACATTTTTTGGTAACATATCTATTAAAGGCCTAAATGGGAAACCAATTTGTTCGTCACGTCTGTGGGGAGACAGCTTCCATGCTTCTGGCACCAGATTTACTGAGTAATTGCAATCCTCTTTAATCCAAGCCATCCTTGAAAATAATCCGGTATTTTTGGCTCCTGTGAATGCAGTATGGTGCATAGACACTCCATGCATCGTATTTTTGAATTATTTCATGGATATCATATTGATAAGAGGCCATGTTTCTGGACTCAGGTTGGCTGAATATTTAACTTGTATTCCACATGAACTTACCAAACAGTTTGTCCTTATATTTCCTATTAGCATTAACCCTGCCATGCAGTTCAGCAACAAGTTATCTATCACCAAACTTTTCACCATGCTCCAAGTAAGATTTTTTGACTCAGAGTCAGCATTTCAATACTTTTTCGCCATACAAATTATTGGAAATTAGAAAGGACAATCCATGTGTCACTTTATACAAAATAATCATGATTAAAATCAACAAAAAACTAGTAATTGGCTGCACATGGTCAATTTATCATGTTCGAATGTGACTGAAGGGACAATGTTTACACACCATTCTTCATACAAATGAGTGAGAATAATCTTCAAGACAATTCATGCCCAGTTATCTGTCACTATGTACTAGATAACAATGAAAAAAAGTCTGCCAAAAACAAATAATTCACTGAGTGAGGTCAATTTATTATGTTTCGGCGTGACTGATGGGACAATGTACCAGCAATGTCTAACTTAGATGAAGTGTGAATCCTCTTCAACATTAGTGTTAGTAAACATGTTTTCAAAACAACTTCTGAGTACCTTTGCAGGCATGAAAAACACGACTTTGCTTTTCTGTGATGTATGTGTGATCAGTATGAAGATAATAAGCAACTGCTTCTTTCAATTTTGATTTTTGCCTAAAATTCTGAACAGATTGGAGGAAAATGTTGATTATTTCAAAACGGAACACAATATGAGAAAAATTTAACTTGTTTTGGGCAGTAGAGACCATACTGGTTTGCTACTGTGAATGATTTGACGATCACTAAGATTTTAAAAAATACTAAAAGTGGTACACTTCTGTGGAATTGACCAAGAGAAATGCAGAACGTAGTTTTTGTTATTATTTTCAGTTAAACAAGCTTGACTGTATAGTACCATCACAACAATGTGCTTGTGTGCAGAAATGTTCTGTCTTTTGCTGCTGTTGTTTTTAATCTTTCACTTATCCTATGATTGTTTTAACTTGTTTTTTATAGTTTTTAATTGTTCAAATTTCTGTTTTTATGTGTTTGTGGACTATTATAATATTTGAGTGGGCTGTGAAAGTGAGTGGTTTGTCAATCAAATACTTATCAAGTAATTCGGACATGTTAATTGGTCCTTCCTTATCTGCATCATAAATCCATGTTGGTTCCACAATGCCATCATAACTGAGGATATTGCGCTATTTTTAGTGGCATGATGAATGTCAGGAAGGATATAATATTATAAAAGAGTTCATTATGTTGTATAGCTGCTTGCAGATAAGCGGTCCAAACAGTTTCAAAATTGACTTTCAACATGATCGTGTGATATCACTGGCTTAAAAGTGTTTGTGTGAGTTATGGTCAATCAATTGATTCCGTCCATACCGTGAGCAGCAGCATAGATGTCAATAAACAAACCACAAATTACTTATGGTACTAATCAAAAAAGAAGATTAGGAGACCAACAGAAAACTGTCAATGACGTGACAAAGGTAGTTTCCAAATTTAGGGGGAACGGGGGCACATTGGGATGCTTTTAACGTCTACTAATTTTGTTTGATGCTGAAAGCACTGAAGAACTCAGAAGTTTGCATGAATATCACCAATACCATTGAGCTTAAATGCAAGGCATAATAAACTAGACTTCACATACCCTTTTGCAGCCAGAGAGCAAAATGTGAGTAAAAAAATGACTGTCCCAATGTGCCCCGCATTGGGACATCAATTGAAAAATCATTTTAACACTCCATGTGCAATAGATATCACATATAAGTAGTGCGTAAGACAATATACAGTGCATTAACACCTTCTAGTGCCAATAGTTCATAACTTTAAACAGTTTTAAACATTTAACATAAAACGTCCTGGTTGCGGACATCTATGTAAGTAACACACAGCGCTTTGCGACAAATTTGTTCACAGAGCATGGTAATCCACTATACCTCTATTCACCGTGGCCTGAACACCTGTTGTGTGCTGTCCCAGCGTCAGAATCTGTATTTCTTCAAAGAATTTAAAGAAATTCCATATAAATAGTTATTAATGAGAAGCTCATGATTACAATAAATTGTTTTTTCGGCTCCATGTGCTATAGTATAACTATGATAACAAGTCCAACTTTCAAAAAAGGACTTTTTGGGAGGGGAGCAGCGTTACTGATTCTGTTGAATTGCGCTGGCTCAAAATTGCACATCGACAACAGGTTTTGTTAGTTTTTGGAAGCCTACTGAATAATGAAGAAACCCCACCCCGCCTCAGCCCCCTACAAAAAAATCCTGGAGCAGCCACTGAGCACTTTTTGGGAAGTCCTGAAAGAAATTATTTCTGGTGGGGATATTTCTTAACATGGTGTTTGATTTACAGACAGCTCAGAATTTATGACTGGGGAGGGGTTGGGAGCTTTGCCCGAGGGAGGTACCAACTTTTCACATCAATCACACATGTTTCAACTGGGTTTACTAATGTTTAATAATCCAAGGGCAGGCGGTAAGAAATGTTAACAAAACAAAAATGTTATAAAGTCCGGATACCCTCAGTTAAAAAAAACTGCAAAAGTCTGCGAATCTGTACGCACGATAGTCCAAGGGGCACGTGTAACATATATGTATATAAATAAATAAATACTTATGTATTGCTTTATGTGTAAGGGCCCACTAAGGGGGTAATAAAAATACGCATGAAACCTAAGGTTGGGGTACTAAAAAACTCAATGGAGGGCAGGGTATCAATTCTTGACGGGAAGTTCCGGCACAACTCCCACATAATTATTGTCTCTGTTACCATGAAATGAATAACTTCCCATTGAGGAAAACACCAAGTGCCCCCTTATTCGCATCTTCCCTTCCCGACCAAGAAGTATCAACTTATAGTTTCCTCTCTAATCCTATCATCAGTTCACTTTATAACGTTCTCACATTGGTCTCATTTCATAAGAGATAAATTAAGATTGAAAACCTAATGTAAACAACTTTATCTAGGCTTTATCTCATCTATGTTGATAACCCAGCCATTCATTGCACCCTGGAAAGTTGCCAATATCAAATTACATGAAGCTGTACAAATACAGATTATATTCCAAGCAATTCAGATAACCTTGAACCTTTTTTGTTGCAGATATTTGGTTTCTCATATATATTCTGTAAGCTCCTTAGCTCTTATTCCCAGTCTCCAGAGAAACTTGCATATACATCATTTTGTAATGTTCCCAAGGATAAGACCTGGCTCAATCTCAATATAAACAATATTTTTTGCAATAATTTTGTACATATTTTCATTACTGTTTACAATGAAAAAGAACATTTCGCAACAAGTGGTTAGAAGAAGGAACACAATTTATATAAAGTGCATAGTTTTTGCTGTGCGAATCTTGCATTTGCTGAATAAACAAAGACTGAAACTATTCAACATGCCACTTGGAAGAACTTTAAAGAGATTGATCTGTGAATGGAACCTTTCCTCAAACAAGAATGTCGTGCGGAGAATGATTTCTGGGGCTCATATTGTAGTTCTGATGCTATTTGAATACAAACAGGCTCTCAGATGGGTTATATTGATCCTTAGAGTTATCTATCAGAATTTCTGTAAAGCTGGGTGTTGTTGATGCTCTACAACAATTCAAATGACATGCTTTAAAAGATATTTTCGGTCATAAATTATCACACTTAAGTTGGGAATTATACAGATCACAGGCATAGAATGGCCTATAAACAGCATATCACATACGACAATGAATGACAGTTTTGTTTATCACAAAACATGTGTTTCTTCTTGAATTATCCATATCAAGCCCAATTTTGAGAATTTCCCTTAATTCCTTACTCATCACCCAGATTGCCTCTTGGATATGGCCTCAGGCATATTACAGTGATTTCGGAAATTGCCTCCCCCAGATCAGATTGGAAGAAGTGTCTTACATTTAAGCTTAAATCCTTTGGGCGACATTGAGAAAGTGTGCTTCAATTTCCGTCTGTGATTCATGAAGCATCTCATTGTGGTTGTAAGTGCGTGAAAAAATATCAGCTTAATATGTTTTTATACCTTTCGACACCTAAGTCAGACAATCACAAGACTGTGTATAACTATACACTAAATCCCGTATTCTTAGTTTTCCAGTTATTCTGAAATTTTTGTATGTTTGAGTGTTCGCCTCATGGTACAAGCCAGTTATTCATCATGCGATTACGAATATGTGTTTGTCCCACCTCGGTAAAAGACCGAAGGTCTAGACATTTTTTTTTGAGGCAGCAAGTTTTTGGCTTATTAATCAATCTGTTCTTCAGCATGGCCTCATCAAAGTAAATTTCCAGAGTAAGACTACTGTGACCAAGTACAATTGACACTGATTTGAAGTGAGGTTAACTCCTAGTCTGACATGCAGGCATTTGCAATGATAAATTACTGCTGTTTTGCATCAATTTTGAGGCTATTTTTAGCTCCCAGTTGTGATGTCACCAGGCTTGTGACATCATCCTCCCTAATAAAAACACAGAATCATGTTGGTGACGTCACAATAGCACAACTAAAAGTGGAAAATGGCTTATCGAGCTATGTTGACAGCAATGTTATTCCAATGGGATTGCCTCAAAACTTGGGCTACAAGATGTCGATGCTTCTAAATGTTTATGAAACTGTTTGGTCAAGGTGTCAGGAACAGGAGAAGACAAGCATTTTTGTTAAGAGTAAGGCATGTGTTTAATTATCAGCCAAAAACTTACTGCCACAAAAAATGACTGGACTTTAGGTGGAAAAATTACATATTTCCCCTCCCCAGATGAATAGCGTATACTCAGCTTCAGCCCTCTGGATGGGAATATATACAGTGGCACAGTATAATGGTTCTGCTTTAATTGCCCCATAATCTTCTAAAATAGAGATCTGTACCAATTATTCTCGAAAGTGCTGCTGTTAACTTTCACTTTTGTTAATGATATGTTTTCCAGCAAAAGCCAATTACTCACAAAGAATTTGCCAGAGTATTTAGAATACAGAGCAATTGAATTATGAAGAGTGAATATATATCTGGTCTGTGTCCATCCAAACTGGCACACGGAAAATGGTCAAATGATGAACTTATGTTCAGCCAAACACACCCGACCAAATCAGAATGACGGACCATAGTTACCTGGATTAGACCCACTGGTCACCCATAGTAATCACACTTTCTCCAAATTTACATCCTAAGCTCGTTTTAATGAGTCTACAGGGGCGTCAATGCCGGGTCATCACAACATCAGTGGATATAACAATTGTTGTGACAGATGCGGAAAAGTAAAAATGAATTTTTCTTAGAACCCCAAACAGTAAACGGCTCTCATTGGTGAAAGGATGTCTGTATTTTGAATCTGTATTTGAGAATCCACAGAAAGGACATTACCTCAATCAGGGCTGGATTAAGGCGGCATGCCATGAGGCTCAAGGGTGAATGGGTTGGATTATTATTAACTGTTGGTCATTTTATTGTATTGTCAAGCAAACCAGATGATATGTCATCAAGTTGGTTTCCCTGAAGACACAATACATGTAGTCCCCCCCCCTTATCATTACGCCACACATTCACAACCACCGTTGCTATCCCAATATGGAGAAAGACCCATTTCACAATGCAAGTGCCCTTGGGCTTGGAGTTTTTTTTTAAGGAAATAATTTCTTGTTCAGTTTACGTGAAATAAATAAATACATTTTGGACAGTCTTGAATTTCTGGAGGGGGTATTTCTTAATAAGGCGATGCTTGATTTGGGAATGAATATTCAGAGACTATGCGCACTTGAAAAAATAATTAAGGCCACCGTTACCGTGAAAAATAAATAAATTCCAGCCGAGGAAAACTCCAGCCCCCCCCCAAATTATCAAATGTTCGCCCCTCAATAACCACACAATCTCATCTAAAGAGTGAAAACAAACAGGGTGAAAGAACTCCTTAAATGATTAATGGAACCTTGTACATTTTTGTCTGACACAACATGATGATTATTAACTTATGAATGCCAAAGCAATAAATTTCCATGTCAATGAAATAGGTTTGAGCTGCAACAAAAACCAGCTCTTGTTGCTTTTGCACAACCGCCGTGAAAACAAGTTTTCTACCATAAAATGACAATTCATTGCATTCATTACGATAGCTGCAGCTAAGGAGACAAAGCTGGTTCTAAGGTGGGACATAACCATATGCATGCACACAAATTGCTTGGTGCAAGGCCCTATCATAATTTAATAAATGATAACTATTCATTCATGCCATTCATTGCTATATGGGAATATTGATGTTAGCCCCAGGTAACAAGATAAAAGATTTGATGGAACACAGCAATGTTGTATGATTGATGGGACACTTAGCAATTGGCCCCAGGGGAAATACATCTTTAAACAAAGTACGATCAATGCTATCAGCCGAGGTACTCTTCACAACAAGACATTTCCACAGGCAATCATGTCAACGGCCAGTCTCCTCTCTATCTGTTGTTAGGGTGTTGTCCTTTCCCAGACAAATAAAATCACAAAATATATCTACAAGTTGCTGATTTGGTATCAAACTCTTGATTATATATGACAAACACTCTAAAGTTGCAAAAAAACACTGCCAGGTGTAATCCATTGAAATTTAATACCTAAACCTGGTCTAGATGTGTACAATGTACGCTGAAATTAAGGTTCTGACAAGAGGTCCTTACAAATCAGATTGCAGCTGCAGCCTTTTGGTATCTTCCATAATATTATGTCAATGGGAAAATCATATATATACTCTGACAATCTACTTCAGCTAAAATATTGCAATGTTAGATGCCTGGCGTGATAAGTTGCACTTCTGTCAGAGGTGTGATATCAACCAAATGTCCTGCTAATACCTATAGTAACAAAAGGCATTCAGTATATTTTGGTATAATGTATCGTTACCTTCACAACCATGTCTCCACAACAGTCACTGCCATTTTCAGACATTTTCCCTTTGAATTCTGATTGGTTTGTGACATGAACAGTAATATATCTCTACAAGAACTTACATTTATAATGTCGCTAATGACAGCCCTATAAACAATTCCTTCATAATCTTGTCGATTTAACAGTCAGAGCCAATGGACATCAATGACCTCACGACAGTCCCATCCATTGCACTGAAAATTTGAAATGAACCGTCATTTTTCATTGAGTAACTTGTCACCTCATTGACACCAGTTGGTGACTTGTTTGCTAGCAATTACTTGTGAGTCCGAAAGAATAACATGGCATGGATAGGCTTATGACCTCACCAGAAACATTTTAGTTAAATCATATGTAGTGTTTCCAATGTGTCTCGATCGACACCTCTCGAGAATGGTCATGGTCTAGTGCACGAGAATCGAGAATTTCTCGAGAAATCTAGGACACTGTCCTGACATTGGCACAATGATAAAACAAGAGAGATTTAATCATGCAATGGATCAAATTTTTTGGCTTCTATGATATCTGTTATAGTTTTAATGTTAATCTGCGTGTTTCGTTTCCTATAAATCACAGCTAAACATCCAGATATTATACAATTTTAAAACATTTGTACAAGTTCAACTTCAGCATTTATCAGGTATACAATGGGGATTATCATCAACAGATATTTAAATTGAACAATGGAGCAAGTGCACAATAACAATAATATCAAGCAAAACAAAACAACATCCCAATGGTTTGTAACTGTTATAAACATTAAACACATGAACACCATGTTAAACAATGATCAACATTTCAATTCTCCAGACTCGCTCAGCTAGACGAGAAAATGCTGAGTTATTAAAATCTCGAGACTTCTCAAGAATTCTTGCTCTCATTGGAAACTCTAATCATATGTAAGCAATTGACACTTATCGAATTTAACATATTTTTGCCTATCGAAGCGGCGTCTCCAGAGACCACAGTTAGTCTTACTCAGATGATTTATTGACAACACTCTTACTTTTCTGCGCACCATCAACCTTTTCCCTGAATCAATGAAGCCATTGAGAAATCTTCATAAGGTTGCAGCTAAATTCATAATAATAACATAGAAATACAGTCTTCATTTTCATTAGATCTTATTTGGTTCATGAATCGAAACAAACTTTTCAATAAGCAACTTAACAGGGAGCTTTACTTAACTCAGGGACAACATGCAGTAAAACTCCATTAATTTCCAAAGCTGATGCTCACACTTGCATGATAAATATTTCATTTTTTGATGCACTGCCATGTCCTTGCACACCCCAACCCACCTTTGCATGGCCCAACTGGTATAAAAGCATATTTTAATAATGATGAATTTCTTTAAAAACAAATAAGACATTGTAGCCAAAATCTCATTCAGCCTTAAGCTGTTGTTAAAGAAATATATTGTAGGTTGTTTGCATTATTAAAGTTGATATTTAAAACATAATTCTGTAACATGAAAACACTAGCTTTGTTGTGGAGGTGGTGAGGGACAGGGGGCCAAGTGCCTCGCAGAAGGGTATATCTTCAGGAGACCCGCGGCTCTTTCAATCTTTCCCATGTTATTGACTTGACTTGTGTTCTACTATACCCCAGAGCAGCCATTTAGGGGTTAAGATGAGAACTGAAGGGTGTGGAAGTGTGTGCTTCTTTCTTAGGGTACAAAATTTAAGATCTTGTTTTCTTTTGTACTGTAATAGATGATTGCTAAGCTGATGCTATCCAATTACACTTAGCTCTGATTTTGCCGTGGTCTGAACAATGCACTGCTCCTTCCACAAAAGTTGGAGGTTGAGCTGCCCCTCCTGATCCGGAATACACCAGCACAACAGAAGCAAGCAATGATTTTTATGCACTGTGACAAACACATCTAAGACTAATATAGGATACACATTCCTGTAAGGATCGTACAAGGTTCCATTCAAGGAAATATCGAGCCTGAGCTTGTAATTGAGCCAATGGCTCGTTAGCAAAGGAATTAATATTTTAAACCAAATAATCGAGCTTAACCTCTTCTGCCATATATTTTCTTATGAACCATCATATATTGGAAAATGAAACTGCACTTATAGTTTCTCTTCTGTCATTACGGAACTCATGAAAGAGCATGTTTGATGAAGATCTCAACATCAGATACATTCACATCATGCTGCAGGTGAAAGTAATTTATTTGGGCATCTACTTGACATTTTTCTTGACGTTTTTGATGATTAAAGAAAATAATACTTTTTTGCTGATTTATATAGGATTAATCAGAATTGTGTCACGCCGTCATGGAAATGTTTGTTTATGAAATAGACTCTAAGATCTTGCATATAAGCATAGTTTTAACCTCTTCTTTATTTCAAAGGCTGCTAAATTAGAACCCACTCATTTAGGTTGAGAATTACAGGCCTCAGCTTTAGAGTTGAACAGTAGCAATCAGCCGGTTTTTGACCTTCAGTTCTTGCTGGATCAAAACCCCATACATGTATTTAGAAGTCTGGACCAGTTCTTCAACAAATAATTAGGTAAAAAGGAAATTTTCGTTTTTGTAATGTATTGCCTTTCTTGATGCCTTCAGCCCTTCACCTGCGTACAGTACTGATGATTCAATATCTGGACAAGAAAATATAAAGTAGACTATTTGTAAATTATATTACATTAACATTGAAACACAACCATAGAAATGAAAGTGTTTACCAAAATGCTCCACAATGTTTCTTTAGGTTTTAGGGAGCGACCATTTTGTAAACAGGGGGGCTTGGAGTTTTACTTCAAGGTGGAGGCGGCTGTAATTATTTATTTCAAGTGGGCAGAGTCCCAGAATATCCATAGCTAAATCAAGCATTACCTTAAAAAGAAAAAAAAAAACAGCCAAAAATTATTTATTTCAAGGCTGCCCAGATAATTTTCGCCCCTCAATAACCACACAATCTCATCCAAAGAGTGAAAACAAACAGGGTGAAAGAACTCCTTATATGATTAATGGAACCTTGTAAATTTTTGTCCGACACAACATGATGATTATTAACTTATGAATGCCAACGCAATAAATTTCCATGTCAATGAAATAGGTTTGAACTGCAACAAAAACCAGCTCTTGTTGCTTTTGCGCAACCGCCGTGAAAATAATAGTTTTCTACCATAAAATGACAATTCATTGCATTCATTATGGCAGCTGCAGCTAGAGAGATGCAGCTGATTTTACAGTCAGACATAACCACTGAAATTGATTGATACAAGGCCCTATCACACGCACTGTGGAAGAAATAATTTAATAAATAATAACTATTCATTCATTCCATTCATTGCTGTATGCGAATATGGATGTTAGCCCAAGGTAACAAGATAACATCTTTGATGGAACAAAGCAATGTTGTATGATTGATGGGATACTTAGCAATTGGCCCCAGGAGAAATACATCTTTGAACAAAGTACGATCAATGCTATCAGCCAAGGTACTCTTCACAACAAGACATTTCCACGGGCAATCATGTCAACGGCCAGTCTCCTCTCTATCTGTTGTTAGGGTGTTGTCCTTTCCCAGACAAATAAAATCACAAATATATCCACAAGTTTCTGATTTGGTATCAAACTCTTGATTATATATGACAAACACTCTATAGTGGCAAAAAAACACTGCCAGGTGTAATCCATTGAACTTTAATACCTAAACTTTGTTGATATGGGCTTGTACATGTATGGATAGATAAATCGATGAAAAGATAGATACATGTAAATCAAGATTATTATATTTGTTGGGGGCAATCTGGCCCCTTAATCCTTCAATGTTCCCCGATGGCTAATGGGTAGAATGCTTGTCCACTGGCTTTGAGAGCGTGGGTTCAAACCTAACCCGGGAACTCACTTTAGTCCTAGCCCATGGGACATTAAATGAAGGCGGGTTGTATCCAGTATTCTATGCTGTGACAAATGAAAGATCCTTGGCATCCATAAATAAAGAGGGTATGTTCCAGACTCCCAGTCTTATCATCTCATCATCATACAGCTGTAAGCAAAAAATAAAAAGTGCAGCTCCCTCCACAAAAGTTGAAGGTTGAGCTGCCCCTCCTGATCCGGGATACAGTGGCGTCCCTATGGGGGGGGCACGAGGGGGCACAGGCCCCCCCATATTGGACCTGTGCCCCCCCAGGTGCCCCCCCATATGAACTTTCCAACTCTGGCTAAAATATACAATTAGTATAGAGGGTGCCCCCCAGAGAATCGCGTGCCCCCCCAGGTGCCCCCCCGCTTGAGACTCCCCAGTTACGCCACTGCCGGGATACACCAGCACAACAGAAGCAAGCAATGATTTTTATGCACTGTGACAAACACATCTAAGACTTATCTATAGGATACATATTTCTGTAAGGATCGTACAAGGTTCCATTCAAGGAAATAATCGCGCCTGAGCTTGTAATTGAGCCAATGGCTAATTAGAAAAGGAATTAATATTTTAAACCAAATAATCGAGCTTAACCTCTTCTGCCATATATTTTCTTATGAATCATCAAATATTGGAAAATGAAACTGCACTTATAGTTTCTCTTCTGTCATTATGGAACTCATGAAAGAGCATGTTTAATGAAGATCTCAACATTAGAATTTAGATACATTCAAATCACAATGCAGGTGAAAATCACTTCTGTGGGCATCTACCTGGCATTTTTCTCGACGTACGTTTTTGATGATTAAAAAATAACAACTTTTTGTTGATTTATATTAGACCAATTAGAATTGTGTCATGCCTTCACGGAATATGTTTGTTTATAAAATATACTCTTAGATCTTGCAAATAAGCATAGTGAACCTTTTCTTTTTTTCAAAGGCTGCTAAATTAGAACCTGCTCCTTTAGGTTCTGAGAATTATAGGCCTTAGCTTAGGGGTTTGACTCTATAGTAGCAATCAGCTGGTTTTTGACCTCCAGTTCTTGCTAGATCAAAACCCCATAATTAGAAGTCTGGACCAGTTCTTCAACTAATAATTTTGGTAGAAACAAAATTTTGTTTTTGGAGTGTATGGCCTTTCTTGGTGCCTTCGCCTGAGGATTCAGTGCTTTAGACCAGAAAATATGAAGTATCAAAATATTTGTAAATTGTGTTACTTTAACACTGAAACACAACCACAGAAATGCACGTGAACGTGTTTTCCAAAATGCCGTACAAAGGAAAGGGAGCAGGGTGGTGGACGCTCACACCCTAAAAATTGGGAAATGTTAAGAATTCGGGCAGAAGATCAAGTGAAGATGATTGAAAATCATTGGTTTCAAGCAATTTCATTTGAAATCTGGATCATGAAATAAGGCACATTATTTCTCGCCTACCCAAAAAGTTTTTCTGTACACATATATGGTTTTATCCCTGTACTCGTAATTGTCGCATTCTATATTTGATGATGATGTTTCTGGTTAGCACGTGACCATATAGGCTACTTGCCATGTTATTAACACAATCAGTGAATGAGTTCTACAACTAATCACTGAAATCCCATGTCTCCCAATGGGAAATTAACAATTCACTTCAATCACTTCAGGTAATTTACAAAGGAGAACAGGGCCGCAATTGGGGGGGGGAGCAAACAGTGTTTGAGAGGAGGCAGTCACTGTCCCATAGGCGTACCAGACGCACAATTTTTTTGGGGGGGAGCAACATTTGCCCGAATTTAAAGATTTAAATTTTATGCCATTTCAAATGAAATTGCATGGAAATCATTCATTTTCAATAGTTTTTATTTAATCCACTGCCCAATTTTTTTAACCTTTTTGCCGAATCTAACTGTTTCCCAAACTGCCGGTACGCCTATGCACTGTCCCACAATCAAAAATATTGGATACTTTAACATTCAAAGGTTATTTATTTTACAATACATTTAGTTAATGCATTGTATAGGATTTTGACAATTTGGGACATAATTGTACTTCGAAGAATTGCGCTATTAGTATATATAGAGTGTGCCTCAGGCACTTGAAAGTAAAGACATTTAAAGTACAACGGCATATTATATAACACAATTAGTGTCCATAATGTATGGACAGAACATGACAAAGCATCATATGATAACGAGTATGAGCTTCAAAAGAAACTCAATTAAGTGATCCCCTGTGATTATGCACTAAAAGCACCAGAAGCCGTGCAGGTATATACTTGCAACATGAAGGTTATCCCTCTAATTACAGACTGAGCCATGCAGTGTGCGGTATACATCAGCATTGATGCTGAAACTGCTATATTTAGATCACAGACACTTTACAATTGGCAGGTTGAGTTGTGCTATCAAGAAGTTCTAAAGAACAGAAACCATCAGTTTTAGCATATGAAGAAATGCTTAGAGATGGCATTTCTTGCTTTTGATGCTTCACCATTTAAAGTGATTATACATAATGCAGCAGGCACACTTTGCAAATACGTTTTTATGGTTGTAACGATAAACAAATGAAATAAGAAGCAACTTTTTTCAAAACAAGATAACAGAAACATGCTATTCAACAAATTATTACGTTTTGAGCTAGGAAAAATTAAATCACTGGTTCTTGTAGTTGTCTCCCACTTGCGAACAACATCAGTGACCATGTTTTCCACTTCAGAAATAGTTAATGAATGATCTTCCATCAAGACCAAGTCATTATGCGTATAGGGCCTATAACTTGGTAGAAAGTGTTACAAGGCTAATGCAAACCTCATAACTTGGGAATACCCATTCTTACCTTAGCCAGTCATGTCTTTTGCATTAAAAGAACCAGAGAAAGGTTCTTCGTGACCTAGCTCCTAGTGGCCCTTTTAAAACTTGCTTGGGATGTAATCCCGAAAAATTAGGTCCCTGAGGAATCTGCTGGGATAATAATGTTGTGTATAATTGCATTGTGGGTGGCCTAGGTGAAGTTGAAAGAACTTTGCATAATAATTACAGCATCTACAGTGTATCCTCCACATTGGAGACACCCATTTGGGTAATATATGATGGTTTGCTCTTCATAATTAAATTGTGATGTGTTCGCAACATTGAAGAAAATGGGTCCATGACTAATTGGCTTTTACTGGAAAACATATCATCCCCACAAGAGGCAGTAAATAACATCAATTGTTGTGAGTTACATGAGTAAAAGGGCTCTTAAGGAAGATGGATTGTTCAGCACACCCAGAACATTGCACAGAACTAGACCCAAGTTTTAAAAGGAAGACAATGTGTTTAAAACTCAACTCATATTTCCTACTGTACCATTCAGCCATTCTGAAACTGAAATGATGTACACATACTTAGTGATAGTTTTTAGAAACTAGTAAACTACGTTTGACTACATCTACACTGGAAAAAGGTTTGTCTGATAACAGACAATCAATGGCTATGACGATAATTAGATATAATGATAAATTTATTATAAAAAGCAGCTGGATTCTCTTCCACAGGGGTGCTGGAACTAGTCTTGTCCAGAGGGGGGGGGGAAAGATGTGCCCTTGTGATCATAAAAAAGGCATGTTTGACCTTTTTAGGGCTCAAATTAATACTTACATATTCATAATGTCAAAAATGAAATTTGTCGCGTGAATCATAATTGCCAATTTTTTATCCGACTGCCCACACCGCCCCAACTTCATGATGACACCCCTGCTCTGCCAATTTAGATCAATGGAGGGTCTCATCTAGACATGGCCATTTCATAACCCTTCCACGTTCATTTTGGGGCTGAGGGAGAAGTGGGGGCTTAAAATGCCCTGGATCTGAACTATTTGCCTAATTTCATGAAACCAGTGATTTTCAATGTGTACATTTCACCATCTGCCTGGAATCTTACCTCCTTGCCCAAATTCATTTACAAAATTTAATCTTTAGATATTTAAAAGTTTTCATGTCTAAAACATTGAATCCTCAGGTTAAAGTACCAAGAAATGTTGTACACTTCAAAAACAAAATGTGATTTCTAGCTACATGTAATTATCAGTTGCAAGACCGGTCCAGAGTCCAATTATTTGTTTCAATCCAGCAAGAAATGGGAGGTGAAAAACTGACTGATTGCTACTGCAGGGTCAAACCCCTATCAGAGGAGGCTGTAATTCTCAGAACCTAAATAAGTGGGTACTAATTTAGCAGCCTTTGAAACAAAAAAGGAAATGGTTCACTATACTCATTTGCAAGATCTAAGAGTCTATTTCATTTCAAAGAAACATAATTTTTCATGTAGCAAAATATTCTCTCTTTTTTTTGATGATCAGAAATATTGAGAAAATGTCAGGTAGATGTCTAATAATGTTTTTCACCTGCAGTGTGGTGTGAATGTGTCTGATGTGGAGATCCTCATCAAACATGCTCTTTCATGATTTTGTCGTGACAGTTCTAAGAGACAGTGTAAGTACAGGTGCAGAAAGACATGGAAGTTTCGTTTTCCAATATATGGGGATTCATAAGAAACTATGGTAATAATGAAGAGGCGCATTTGGAATGAGTCATCAGTTTAAATGTGTTACCCGTGTGGGGGGAACTGGGGTACACTGAGACATGGGATACATTCGGATATAGGGGTTTGCTTGTTTCTGTCCAATGCATAATTTGGTGATTTTTTTCCACTAATATGTAGTAAATTTCAGAAGCTTCCAATCTGTGCCTAAGTTGTACAGTTTTGCTAATTACTGCTCTATTAAAAATGTCCATTGGGTAAAAGTTTATCAATTCTCTGGACAAATAATGAGACATTAGGATTGTCCATCATTGTTTCCACTCAATTTATTAGTAGAGTCAACAAACAACAAGTACTAACAGAAATTCTCTAGAATGTTCCTTGTGAGGTCAAATCCCTATCTGTGCCATGTTAATCTTTATGACACACTGGCAGCCAGTAAGGTCATATCCCATACAAAAGTATGCATGCATTCCCACTGCCAAAATCACTGGGGCTTGTAGCATGGTATTGTGTACAGTGGCTTTTTTTCAGACGAGAAAGCTTGTTATTTCGACATGATATGTCATTGGTACTTGGCATGTATCTGATTGACTAGAAGAGAATGTGTAGTTTTCAGAAATATATGGTTTGCTATGTGTTGGTTGATTCGCCTATCACCATAAATCAAAATTCTGCTAAAAAAACACATTTTTTGCCTTGTTTATAGCTCATTCACAAATAGTATTGCTTATAAAGGGCGATGTTTTTGATATTTTAACAATTTTAAAAATGAAATAATTGGTTCAGTATCACAGACTGAAACACAAAGAACATATTTAGTAAAAAAAATTATGGTTTTACAGCGTTAGCGTTCACCAAGAGAATTTTTTACATGAAGACGCCACGTAGTTTGAAAACCATTAATTTTCTTACATGCAATTTTGACCTCTCCTGGAATATATATGCTTTATATATGGAATATTGCTAATGGCTGCGTGGAAGCCCCATAGTATCCCTCTTCTAGACCAACACTTCTTCAGTTCCTGAGACCGTTATAAGGGCACATTTAGGATACTTTCGCATTGCTTATGCAAATGTTCACAAGTACGTCGCGTTTTACAAATTTGCAGGTTTAGGTGTCAATCTTTCAGAGGTAAGGTTGACATTTTTTTACAGATATTTATGCATCAAACTGCAATACTGGACAAAATATTAAGTCTCTAACCATCATATTGATCTTGTTAGAGCTGATCTTAGTGCGTTCACAAGTACGTCGCGTTTTATGAAACCGATACTTCATGCTGCTACGTCACCATGGTCATGCCAGTAGCATGGATACTTGTGAATAATCATTAGAAAACCTATTTGAGAAGCAAAAAAAATTGTTCGAGGGCAATCTAAACTCAATTATGTGCAAAATTAGCATATTTTCAAAAATATGATAAATGAGAGAAAATTGTCAAAAAAAAAATGTTTCTTCAAATTATGCAATAGAAAGGTAATTCTGGATTAAATCCAATATCAATAATGCCAATTTGAATTATTTTCTTTAATGGACCATGCCTTTATGTTAAAATGAAAATTACTTGGGATATTTTGGGAGAGTCAAAATTCTGCTATTAACTTGGAACAGAACCCAAAACCCAACATCCAAAATCAAATACTATGTCTAATAATCTGGTTCCCTAGAGCTATTTAAAACTGATTTGGAACAGAATTTCCTTATTTTGATACCTTCATCTCTATATTATATCACATGATTTCTTGTTAATTTCAGGGAATTTATCATTATCGCAATAATAGTATTTAATCATCATTTACCAATTTTAAAAGGTTAAATTGATTTTCAACTATGTTTTAACCATGTTCATTATTCATTTCATATGACATGACCCTCAATTTAGTTTTTTGTGCATTTACCAATCGTTTACTTTCATCCAAAAATTACACAAAATTGACTTTGGCTTGGTTTTTGTTGAGCATAGTCAACGCTGTTATGGCTATGGTTACAATTTTTTCCAAAGTTGGTCAACACTATATCATGAACGTTTCTTGGTGGTTTGGTGGCTTTAACACTTATACTCTTTTTGGTACAAGTGTTTTGAGCAACTGTGGAGAATTAAATTTTTGCAGGGCGAAGCTTAAGGTGCAGCTCCTCACTGCCTGCAGTTAGAAATGTAAAACCCCAGCAAAATGTACTCCAGTATGTGTATTATAAGTGTTCCAATAATTAACTTCCTGGATTAAGTGGAAGTAGTTCTTTTTTTGAAGAAATAAACCATATTCCAGTTCTTTCACGATTCACCCCAGCGTACCGATTCACCCCATATTATGGAACAATGAAAGCTCATTAAGCTCTATCCTTCTGGATTTAGGTTCCCTAATACATTAGCTATCAAAATATAAGAAGTAGTTAATTGTGCTACAACTTTCACTTTTCATCATCGGTGGCCAAAATGTGTACACAATAGTGTAGTACAAGCCCTGGCTGAGTCATAGCACTCAGTACTGAGGTCACAAGTTGCTCAATGACAAATTGACAGTTCATTTCGGTGTAAAAGCTTGTTCTAACATCAGTAATGTCCTCAAACAGCTAAATGTACTTGAAGTATACCCATCATTCGCGGTTGCTGATTAAGACATGCACTGTATGCCATGTCATGCATGCCTTGTGTACAAAATACGACAAGCAGATCCTCAAAGCAAGAAATGTCACAGAAAAAGCCTGAAGTAAGTTGGGAAGAATGAGATTTATTTCAGCTTACAAGAAAGTGACTTAAGCTAGTGATCAATAACTTCAATAGTCCTTTAGTGCATGTAGCTAAAGACAAAACACATGGGAAGACATTTCACACAGAAGATTACAGCAACTGAATGATGCTTCCGATTGCAGCTTCATCTACATTGATTCTGGCCTGAGGCATATGTGAGACAGCTGCTTTTCATTCTCTTTCATTGTTCTCAAATTAGTCTTTATATTTTTTACATTCCGGAAAGTACGGAAGAAGAACTTTTATTTTTTCGTATGACAGCATAACTCTTATTTATCTATATCATAGCTGACATTTGTCTGTCAAACCCATGTATTTATGGACAGGTCAAAAATCAAATTTGGTGTTAAACTTAACAGACTTCACATGGAACAATGTCCTTTGTCTAAAAGTAGGCTACATAGATGCTTATTTTTCTGAGACCGCAAAACTGAACCAAAGAGCTTTTACTATCCATTAACTGTATGTGTCATGGATCGTGGGGCATTATGGGACAGTGGGGTTTTCTTGGTTCCTGGCAAAGTATATGATATGGTATTGCCACCGTATCTTGTAACTTCACATCCTGATGTTTCTATCGTTTAATTGACAAATTACAGCCACACACATAAGTATGGTGAGGAAAAACTTGTTTTCCTACTACTAAAGTAAATGCAAATGGGTTCAATTCAAACAATTCTATGAACAAACCATGATCAATGAGGCTTTCTCTATGCTTACATGAATTTGATACATTGTAACGAACAGTTATGGATTGCTATCCTGGTAAACGTACTCAATGGTGCCTGAGAAGTTAGCATTTTGGTGTAAAAGTCATATCGGGGCTCTTTGGGACATGCACTGATGCACTTTACATGGCTGAATGTACGTGTATAAGTCAACTGAATGACCTGGGACAGCACGCAATAGATATTCAGGTCACTGTGAATAAAGGCATAGTGGATTACAATGCTCTGTGAGCAAATTTATCGCACTGTGTGTTACTTACATAGATGACCACACCCATTGCAGTTTATTCTAAAATGAACTGTACACAGTCTTACATACTACTTATGTGTAATATCCAGTGCACATGGCATGTTAAAATGTTTTTTTAATGGGGCACATTGGGACAATGATGATAAAGACTCACATTTTGCTATCTGGCTGCAAAAGGGTAGGTGCAGTCTAATCAATTATGCCTTGAATTTAGGTTCAATGGCGTTGGTGATATTCATGCAAACTTCTGAGTTCCTCAACACTTTCAGCATTTAGCAAAATTAGGAGACATTAAAAGCGTCCCAATGTGCCCCGGTTCCCCCTACAGTGAAAATTTCCAACTGACAATGTTAGCAGAAGGTAACATTGATTATAAATGTCCTGGAGCAGATTTGGATTGTAGAACTTAAAGCTGACACCCTTGTAAGCTTGTGCAATCCAATTACATGGCTGGAGGTCTGAAGAAAGTCGACAGGATTAAGAAAACCTCGATACACTGAGAGTTCCTATTTTAGTGTAAGCTGCTTATCTTAAGTCTGGTGTGGATGTACTGTGTACACTTTTAAGAATGTCCAAGGTGGTAATTGCAATCAGGAAAAGAGTTGGTTGACTGCAGAGTAGAAGACATGCCTCTACCCCGTGTATTTCCCATTACAGTAAAGGAATGTCAACTGCTTACAGAATTTGACTGAAATCCTCCTTTGTGAGGTTATATCCCTATCCAGTATCCATGCCATGACATGTTATTTATTCCATATGAATCAAAAGCAATTCAGGTCATATCCTATCCTTCCAATGCTATCAATACTAGTCACTGAGTATCAATGAGAATTACAAGTTACACAATGACAAATTTTTGGTGAAATCGGCCAAAATTGAAGTCAACCGGTTGAATCTTTCGTGAAGCAAGTTCTTGCCTCACCATAAAGTCACGTGACTTCTAGGAACTTTTGGCGAGGGAGTTTAAGATGCGCCGTAGACGAAAATATCGTCGCCGAATTGTTGAATGTAGGTTAAAAACCTCCCTCTTTCCTGGAAAAGCAAGAAGCGACGCGACAAGAACCCTCTGTTATGTCTCCGTGTGATAGGGGCATGAGTTGCTTGGACAACTTGCTACGTAGTTTCTGAGCTTCCTCTAACTGGCGGATGACCGGTTAAGGACCAATCACAAGAAGTTAAAATGCTACATGCAAGTGGCCTTGCAACTCATACTAATTGAAATTGCAGTAAAGTGTCACACCACTCATCTGCGAGGTTACCTTATGACAATTTGACACTTATACCAATTTCAATGCATGTGGTACCTAGGGCTTGTTACGAGGTCATTTAGTTCCACTAGCAGCTGAATGTAAGTACGAGTACTCGTCATTCGTTTGCTGTAACAAGAATCAACACTATCGCATCCCCAGCTTAATTAGCTGTTTATGCCTGAATTAAAAATCAACATTCTACCATTTGTCGTATTAAGTGCTGTTAGTAACTGTTGTACTTACGAGGCACTGTACAGATGACACACTTTCCTATAATCTTGAATACCTTATTGCCAATAATTAAGGTTGTATATTCAGTGCACAGTCATCATCCTAGAGCCCATGATGCTGTTTTTCTTTTTTATAAACTGAGAAATCCTATCTTCTCATATTTTCTTATTATCCACTAAAAGCCGAAGAAGCCCCAGACTTGTATCCATCTGAGGGAGTCTCACCTTTGGATATCTGCTTCTTTACAGGCTCAAGTTTCATTAATTTGATAAAGAACGTTGCCAGTGCTTGGATAAATATGGAACATGCATGGTTAGTAATTATATTTTGTACCATTATTTAGTTTACTAACATTTCTTGTTCAATTTCACTATACATACTGATTTATAGTTCTCTGTTGTGTGTGTTTGAAGCTATATGCCTATTTTGTAACTGTTTTCCAGGCTAACAAGCCCCTCGGGGTTTTATGCCTGCGTATCTTTGGAACTGCTACGCCAATAAAGATGATTAATAAGAAAAAAAAAAAAAAAAGTATTAGAACACAGTTCTGTCATGAAATAAGGGGTTCAATGCTTCTGTTCAAAACAAATCATAATATATTATTTCAGGCAAGATAATGATACTACTCAGTATTTAATAGCAATATATAACCTAGAGCTCTTTGCAGATTCACAGTTGACTGGAAAAAAAATCATTTTCTTATTTTCTATTTGCAAACTGGCTTTGCCACATCATTGACAGTTTTCTTTTGGACTCCAAATCTTCATATTTGATGACATACCTTAATGCTTAGTTCTCACGACAGTGGTTAAGTGACGGCGAAGCTGTCCAGGTGCCAGGAAGCCAAGTTTCGGCGTTTCAAGCCATTTTTGGACAATTATATAATCAATTAGAGGTTATACATCGTCGTTGATGGATCCTATTATGACGAGGCACTCGTTTTCTACGCCGAATCGCTCGTAATTACTGACGAGGCAACCCCCAATGAGGAAGAGAGTTGTGTCGGCGAGTTGTGAAGAGCCTCGGTGAAGTTCCATTGCTTCAATGTTAAAACAGCTTCGCCCAAGGAGTCTCTTGCTTCGCCCTAGCATCCTCTTGCTTCGCCCTAGCATCCTCTTGCTTCGCCCAAATATTCAATTACGCCCAAGCAAATAGCTGTTACGGTGAGGCAAGTAGCTGTTTCGGCGTTTCAACAGCTTGTTTGCGACGGCGAGTTGTGCTGTTTCGTCGCCGAAGTTGTATTGACTCAATGATAAATAGCCTCGCCCAAGCACTCTCTAGCTTCGCCCAAGCTGCCTCTACCTTCGCCCAAGCTGTCTCTACCTTCGCCCAAGCATTTTGGGGGTCTTTCAGGTCTTCTGCATCGTCACTTCTTGCTTCGTAAAGATTCAACCGGTTGAATCTTTTGTGAAGCAAGTTCTTGCTTCACCAAACGGTCACGTGATTTCTAGGAACTTTTGGCGAGGAAGTTTAAGATGCGCCGTAGACGAAATTATCATCGCCGAATTGTTGAGTGTAGTTTAAGAACCTCCCACTTTCCTGGAAAAGCAAGAAGCGCCGCGACAAGAAGGCCTGATACGTCTCCGTGAGAACTAGGCATAAGTCAAATTTGTTTGTTTGCTGTCACCTATGTTGCTAGATATGAAAAGCACTGAATCAACTGCATAGCGGGACCACACACAAACAAATTATTTTTAAGCCAGTTACATCACAAGACCAAGTTGAAAGTAAATTTTGAAATTGTTTGGACAGCCAATCTGCAAACAGCTATAATGTGGAACAGAGCTCACTTAGAGTTGGGCTTTTCAGACTAGGGAATTTGTTGTAGGACTGACAAGATTAGCAGAAGGATAATTCATAATTCAGGCAAAAAGACTAAAAAATTGGGGCAAATGATAAAATAAACATTATTGAAAATCATTGGTTTCCAAGCAATTTCATTCAGAATGATATTTCTTCACTGCAGATCTTAAAATTCTGTCAAATGTCGCTCCTCCCCCCAAAAAATTAGTTGCATGCGGAGCGCCTATGCGCTGACTCATATTATCTATATCCTTTCCCTTGAAACTGTATCTCACTCAAGCTCATGACGTTAATTGTGTGCCTTCAGAAGACCAAGGCAGAATGCCGCCCTGGTTGAAAAGGGAGAGAACTAATGGGTGCACTACTTTTGAAAGGGTGCATATACAGACTTTAGCCACAACATCATCTGCCACGAACAAGCTGCCTGTATACGTATATCAATAAAAGTAAACCAAAATTCATAACAATATGAAACATTGACTGATTTTTTTCGTTTTACAAAATAATGCAGTGCTCAGGCAAAGACAAACACTTCGACTGCCTCTGATCCAGTGACTCTTCATTTTGATAGTGTCCCTGTTGGATCTTTTGAAACTGTACCTTAACACTTCAGTATGAGCTAGATTTCGCTTGGGGCTTGTGGTTGTTTTTTCTTGACTTTTGCTCGGATGTGCACTGTGCAGTGAAGTCGACCCTATACACCTGGTGTCTGAACTTAAAACCTTGGATCTTTGTTCTCTTGTCACCTGAAGCGGTTGCACTTGCCCAAGTTTTGTGTGAGTATTAAATAGATCATGTTTGATTTGTAGCTTTACCCTTTTCATCTTTATCTATTTTCAGGTATGCGGTCATAGTGCAGCATACTGCGTTACCATGTTTTGTGAACACATTTGCAGCAACAGACAGTGGCGTAACTGGGGGGTCTCGAGCCGGGGGGGAACCTGGGGGGGCACACGATTCTCTGGGGGGGCATCCACTATACTAATAGTATATTTTAGCCAGAGTTGGAAAGTTCATATGGGGTGGCCCTGGGGGGGCACAGGTCCAATATGGGGGGGCCTGTGCCCCCCCCCGTGCCCCCCATAGGGACGCCACTGGCAACAGAAGTGAGAGATACCTGCATTTTTTAAATAACCACAATTGGGACAGCTTAATATATCCTCAAAACTCTAATGAAATTGTCAACTATTTATACCAGAGGATGCGTTTGCTTAGTAAATAATTATGATATTAGGTACATCATAATTTATTTGGGTTCATTGGGATAGTGATGATTGCTGTCTGACTGTGATAGAGCAAAATAATGTAGGTGCAGCTGTATTACCAATGATTTTGATTTAAGCCCAACAATGCATGTATTGTTGATATTCATGAAAACTTTCGAGCTCCATGATGATCAAAATAGAGATATTTCCTAGAGTTGTGAAAGTCGTCCCAATGTGCCCCCCCCCCTACAATGTTATTTTGATTTTTATGAACCATTTGATATGAGTCATTATTGGAAAGGAAGTTGACATAGATAGATATAGATAGATACAGATAGACAAAGTAAGCGCAGCCCTCTAAACCCAATTCTTGGAACTCATGAAGCTTGATTGATCAGACCGTAGAAAGGGAAAGTTGCAGTCATAGGTTACTCCGTTCAGAACAACCATGGGTGTAATTCGCAAGGGTCAGGGGGGCTGTAGCCTCCCCTGGCATCAGGGCAAATGGCTCATCAGTTCAAATCCTGACCAATATCTGGGCAGATCCACTGCATGCCCTGGTCACATTCGTGCCATGTTAAAATTTCAGGCCAAAATAGTCACAGCCCCCCCCCCCCGCGAGACAGCCATCCCGTACGCCTATGAGAACAACTGCATGATTTAACAAAAAAAGGAGCAGTGAAGTGTCTTGTTTCAAAATCTGTGGTTATGCATGAATCTTCTCTTAACGGTCTGTTCTGAGGAGTTGTTTTACGACAAGACATCATCATGTAAATGTCTTTAAATCACCTCGTGCAGCATTCATTTGCTTGTTTGTCATCCCTTAATATTTTAATTCATGTAATTCGTATGCATGAAGGGTAAACATGTTGCCTTCCATAATGGTATCAATCACAATTTGTTTTGATTGAAGAGCATAAGCTGTTACCTGCATTGCTTCAAATGCTTCCAGGCTTGCAAATGGGGAAAATCACGAAGAGATGTTGAAGAATCAGTCTCCGTAGGAAAACATAAATGATGCCACTCCAGGTAATACCTTCTCCATTGAACTGAGGGCTAATTTTGTTATTAGGATGAATGTAACCTGACCAGTGAGTGGTATGATTCATTCCCTGACATGTGCTTATAACATGGCAGAAAAAACTGCATTTGAAAAGTGTGAACTACCTTGTGTTAAAAAGCGTAGCACTGACTTCAAATTACAGGATATGCATCGAGTGCCAAATTATTAGGTAGCGATGTTTTTTTGCCATATCTCCAAAAGTATTTGGAATATTTTTATTTCCTTCACGAACATCATTCTGAGCAACTTTTGTCCCATTCCGTTAACACAGTCAGAAGTTATGGCATTTATTGGAGATTTTAGGTGTGCCAAGTTATTAGGTACATTTGCATGTTGCATTCAAATATAGCAAAAAAAATTGAAATCTTGGATGATAATGGCCTGAATATATTCGTAATATTAATTTCCATAAAGTTACAACATATTTGGAAGCTTTCATTTATGCACTTGGAAGCATTCCACTTCAGTCTGCTCCCTTGGAATTTCATTGGATTTAGCTAAAATTCCATAAACAAAGCTTCTCCTGAGTCGGAAATAAGTCATTTTAATAAAAACACTCCTCCGAGTCTTATTTGATGCCATTGATTTTGTCCTGTGCCAATTTCAGCCAATTCTGGCCTTTGTATGTAAATACAGAGCAATTCAAAAACTTGTCAAATGTCCATTATGAACTCCCATTTGAATAACATCTCAAATAGGATGTGATAAATCATAATTTTTTTGATTTGCTGTTGACTTGGTTGACGAGTTACAATCTGGCTGAAACTCCTGCAGCACAAAGTTAATACCTACAAAACAATATTTTTAATGATATGACTTACTTTAAGTCCGAGAGAGGTTCTGTTTGTCAAAATTCAGGTAAATTCAATGGTATTCCAATGGAGCAGAATAAAGTGGATTGCTTCCAAGTGCAGGCATGAAAGCTTCCAAATATGGCATAACTTTATGGAAATTAATAATGGGAATATATCCAGGTTATTTTCATTTGGGATTCCATGTTTTAATGCAACATGCAAATGTACCTAATAACTTGGCACCCCCGAAACCTGTAATAAATGCTATGACGTCTGACGGCGTTAATGGAATTGGGCAAAATTTGCTCAGAATAATATTTTACCCTAACCCACTCTTGTGGGTGAAGGACATAAAAATATTCCAAATACTTTTGGAGATACGGCAAAAAGCCATCGCTGCCTAATAACTTGGCACTCGGTGTATTGCCAGTATGCTACAATTTATTACAAGTATATTTTTCATATGAACTTTCTGACCATGAGTCTGTGATGTGTGGACAGTCTCCAGGACAGAACATCACAATTAAAGCATCGGTATGATTACCGCATCATGATACCATCCATGAAGATTACTATTCTTCAAGAAAGTCAGTAGAAAGTGACTTTTTTGTGACCTTAGATTGTGACATCATGCATATGGCAGTCCCCACAGGTTAGTTAGCATTGGAAAGCATTCAAATCACGTGTTCTGTGTGAGGTCACGGATGTATTCAGCCATTGACACTTCAGCATATTCTCTGGGCCTATGACTGCCAAGACTCATTATGTGGGCATTATTGAAGACTGCAAAAAGTTTGTACATGTACACTTCACATCATTTTGTAGTATTTCACACTTTTGGAATGCACATATTGTTAGTCTCAACTGTTACAGTTTTATTTTGACCAACACATTCATGCAATGTTGTTCTCTATGACTCACAGCAGTTCGTGAGGTCATATCCTGTACTCTCAAAGCTATCAGAACAAGTCACCTACTGAGGCGCAGCTTCACCACTGAGGTCATAAGTTACTTAATGACAAAATAACAGTGCATTCCAAAGACATGATAGATAGTGCCCGTTGTGAGGTAATTGATGGCCACAAACAGGTGAAAGTTAGTACTTTTCATTCTTCGACTGTCATTGAATTGTAAGTGTGGCTGCTAATGAGTGATAAGGAACAACATGGCGTGGATTGGGATATGGCCTCAAAGGAACATTCGCAATAGCTACTGTACATATCAGCAGGTTAACAAACCCTGTATAGTAAAACGGGTTTAAGGTAAATTATGTTATTCCCCAAATTAAAATAACGAAACAAATTATTCAAATAAACAAGTTTTAATGACAATAATCTTGGCGGAGAGCTGCATCGATCTTACATCATATCATATCATGTCATCATTACTTACCAACAGATATGTATAAACATACTAATAACACAATGGAGTATTTTGGAAAACACAATAAATTAAATAATTTAAATAACACAAAACGCTTGAAAAGAATAAATAAATATTAAAATGAACAAATACAGGAAACTGGCATAGAGATCTTCTGAGTATTCAAGTGTCCATTTTTGTTGACAGTGATGTCAAATGAGTAATAGTGGGGAGTGCATCGTGCACTTTGTCTGAGATCAAGACACTGTCGGTTGCAGTCACACTCGGCATGAATGATATTCTGAGGAATCCTGTCTGGGTCGTAATCGTTTTGCAAATGCCATGGGCAGATGGATCTTTCATTGATGTGTGAAGATTCAGGATTGGATTCCAGGTAACAGAGTCCACTTGACTTAAATAGTAAATTTGTATCCTCGGTCTTCAGTACGGAGTTGGATAGGTGGATAGCTTTATTATCGCCACCCTGATTCCTAAATAAGGAACTTGATCGAAGGGTACTTCCATTGTCTTTATCTTCGGCCCCGGATCCGGAATCTGCTTGGACCAGTGCTCCACCAGATCCAGCCAATGACAGTGAGTCCAAGTCATAATCTGCCAATGGCAGGGGTACAAATACACGCTGTAAATGTCCATTGTTGTCTTTAATTTTTTTGTACATGCCGAAATTGGACAGCGATGAGATTTCTTCTGAGATTTCTGTTGACGTAACATTGTAATTAATTTCATTGTTGAGATTATAACTTCCTCCACGGCTGGTATTAAATGATTTGATTTTTAACTTGGTTCCCAGCAAAGGGGATCCTAAAACATTAGCCAGCCCATGCAGGATTATAATCATGATCTGAAATGTAAAAAAAACATTTGTGAATTAGTCAAATATTTAGTTTTACTCAGTCAGCACAAAAGAATACAAGGAAAACATATAAAATATTTTGTATACAGTGCAAATAAATATGCAAGCGGTGTTTTCAATTACTATTGCATACTATAATCATATTTTCTGAAAGTTTTAATTCCGTGTATACATTAAGTGATTTGTCAAATAAAAAAAAGTAATTTTAAAAAGCAAAATACTATCTTTCTTCAGTGATTTTCATTTGAATAGACAAAAAACATACCATAACAATGTTGACAGCAGAATTAGAACTCATATTGATGAATAGAAGTGCAGCCAATGTCAGCTCTGAAGTCAGTTTGGTGTCGAGGGAAGTTGAGGTCTCCTTTTTATACAGCATTCCTTCAGGAAGAGGAAATAAAATATTATTATCTTTTCAAAAAAAATCTACTGTTTGGGTACAGAATATAACACTGTTTAATCCCATTGTGAAAGTTCATTTTTTAGTAATATAACAGCATTGACCAGAGCATTGACATTGATTTGAGCAACTCTCGCGTTTCAGTAACTTGACGGAGTGGGTTTTAGAAACTAATGGAAAAACTAAGTGTTTATCAATCATATGACAACGATGACTGGTTAATTTATTATCAGTACATATTTTGGAAGTGTACTTACAGCATGCAATCAAACTACATAGTATTTCATATGTTTCCGGGATAACAATGTAAATATGGATTTATCATCATTTTGATACTTTTTACGACAAAAAATATGTTTCGTTTTATACTACATGAATTGACCAGTGTTAATCTAATCAAAGATTTCACCATGTGCAGACTTTATTGGAAGGTGAACTATATATTTGCCTAAATTTCGTTACCCTGATTTCATGCAGTTATATATAAAATCACTCAGAAACCATTGATTTTCCGAGGTGTTAATTTGATTATCTGCCCGTAAATTTAGCGTTCATGATAATGTTCCACAATTCCACCACTCGATTTTTTATTATAAGATCGATGGAACAAACTTTTGAAATCTGTTATTTTTGCGTTGCCATGCGTGAAAGCCTAAAATCAGCTGAAGTACCAAAAAATCATCTATATCTAATATACTTGCGAAAAAGAGTTTGAACTGTTGAACTAACTCTTAATTTAAGGAGTTTTGCCAATTTCAGTCAAAAGAAGTTTGACCGATAAATTTAAAATCAAGGAGAAAAAATAAGCGAGATATAAATAAGACACTGTTTTAAAATATTTATATATTTTGCACTGTTTCAAAAAGACAAGCAAATGTGAAATAATTGATAAATTGGTGTCCTAGTGATAATTTGGCAATGACTGGGAGACCACATATGTCCATTTGGAGACGATTTGGTCTCCCGACTACTGTGTTAAAAAATGCACTATAGCACTGTTGGCTGCTATGCAAGTAATTTTGGATAGAAGTCTCGTGATCAAGCAAAGAGCAGTCTGTTTATTGGCATTAATGACAATTTTAAAAAAACTGATTTGCTTGGATTACATAGCTAAGCTCACAACAGAATTATCCCTGTGATTCGCAGTGTCATGTCAGATCCAGCAAGGGGACTCACATTGCAAGTCAACCTAGGACCTCATGCTACCTTAACCCAGCCCATCCTCCCCACGCAAGCCCTGCTAAAATGGACAGGGCTTTCTGCTATTTCCAACCTCTTCTGTGATTGGCTGCTTATTTATGTCATAAGCATTTTGCAGGCAGATTTAGTCCGATTATGGTCACTTAGAGGATTACTGGCAACTGAGAAAAACAGTGTAAAACAAGCAAACTTTCAAACAGTTTCATTTCAGAACTGTGAAAATACATAATTCAATGGAATTTTCGGAACTGTGATAGCACCTTTCAACAATACACAATTTCTCCATTTGTAACAGTGTGAAACAGAAGCAACAATTTCAAACTGTGATGTAACAGTCCCTGATTGGCTGAGCCAAAACTAGGTCAGTTAATTAAGTATTCATGAATTAGCAAAGGTTATGGCCCATTTTGTCATGGTATGACTTGGGATGATGAACCCAGCCCGGAACAAGCACCCTCACTTCTCAGTGTAGACTGCATGAGTCTTCCCTGACCACATGGGCTATGTTTCAGTGAAGTAGTCATTAAAAGATTAACAAGTCTCCGGCGTGAAAGACATAATTCACAGTTTGGCAATGTTGAAAGCATCTGAATGAATATTTGACTGTTGTCACTGTTGTCTTGTTTTTCGTTTTAAGTATTTTTTTTAGAAAAATCGCCGGAAAATAGCTGTAAAAAGATTTGCATATTCATGGAACTCTGTCATTTCACAGTGCTTGTTGGCAGGGTAAGTGTAAACGAACCCTGCAATGGGAGGATGTGAGCAAGGGTGTATTGAGAATGTGTAGGAGAAATAAGTATTATTATAGTATGTACAATCAGTGTTTGTCATTAGCAATTATTCATATATGAGGGGATGTCAAGCTGTTATCAATGCTTTGTCTTTTTTCTAAAGTAACAGAAAATTGCCAGCCTTGGCTAACTGAGTATTGCATAATTATCTATAATATGGACAGTTCCGAAGAAAGGAAACATTGCACATTATCAATTGCTGTTAATACTGCGGTTGAAAGTCTCACTCCAGCGAAAATTGTCTACAAATAATCAGTTGTTGCTAATATTGGAGTTGGAAGTCTCACTCCAGCGGAAAATGTCTCTTTGTTCACCCAAATTCGCCTATTTAAGATAGATATTATATAGATAGATAGATATAATGTAAGTGCAGCCCTCTAAGCCCAGTTCTGGGCACTCACGAGGGTTGATTGATGAGATGGGAGAGAGAGTGGGAGTCCTCAACATGTTACACATTTACCCCATGTGAGGGATCTTTTACTTGCCCAGCATAGACACTGATACAAGGGGCCGCCAATTTAATGTCTCATCCGAACGACATCCAGCTGGGATTTTGCTCATGAAGGTACATGGAAAAATTTGGGTTCCCCACCCGGGGTTCGAACCCATGCAAGCGGAGCAGGTGGGAACCTTAACCACTTGGCCACCCAGCTTCATGATAATTGGCAAGTTAATCCTCTTTCATCTCAACAATTTGTCTTTGACGTTAGCTTCATTTAAATACATGTTTGTGTCTGCATCTTCTTATTCTATATGCAGGCCACCTCTCTCAATGTGTTTACCTGATATGAGGACATTGCCTTTCCCAATGTCTTTTAAGATTTGTAAAGGCAGCTGACAGGTCGTGCCTTACAATCCTAATAATCTGTGATTGATACCATGATGAAACACAACCTGGTTACTCTTCATGTTTAGGAATCACACGAGTTACAATCATAGAATTGATGACAAACAAGCAAATAACTAATATTTTATGAAGTGCTTAAATGAGCCCGCCCGTGGTGAATACAAGAACTTGGAAAGCGACGGCCTGAATTTTCTAGCCTTTTCATCTGAATCCTGGTATTTCCAAAACGGTTGGGGGGTGCTTCCTTTCTACCCCGCCCCCCACTGTTACTCTCTCTGATTATAGGAATGTCTTAACAAAAGGCAGAGTTTATAATGTCTTGCAATACTTGGGCAACACACTGCAATTTGATAAGTTCAGAACTATTTCCAGCTCCCCCAGCTGCTGCTGAAGTGCAACTGTTTCAGTTGACAGCAGCTCAAAGATCCAAGGCCTGCAGTTCAGAGGCCAGGCAACTCTCAGGTGAGGTCTTCTTTGACTTAGTGCCATTTGACCTGCAGTCAAGAGATACGATGACACACCAGCGGCAAAGCTTCATAATGAAGTTTCAAGGTTTCAAGGTGCAATTTCAAAAGAGTCTGAAGAGACGCTGTCAAAACAATGAGGCGCAAGTTCAAAAGTGGCTAAACAGTTTCTTCGCTTTCAGTAATAGTGGAATGTGTATTTTGGCCTCTGCTTTATAAAAATGTAACTTCCTGAGCCCCCAATGATTTTTTTCATCATGAATGAAGCCCTATAATAATAACTCTTACACCTCCTCCCACCTGACTGTTTTAGTCTATTCGCTCTACCCTATCAAGGTCAGGCATTGGGAACTCAACACAATGTAATGCACTAGAAAAGTTGTTATACTGTGTCTTTTCTCATGTAATTTTATATGTAATATAGACCATTAATTGAAATATGTTAATAGTGAAGAAAGGACAAAATTTGATACGTTAAAAAAAAAAAATAGGTTTCATTGAAGATTTAGCCACCTTGTCGATTATATTGAATATTTAAGGTTAATAAAACATGCAACCCGCCTAATTTGAAAATATTTTGATGGCTAGCTATGTGAACCAAAGCAGGTAATGACCTTCAGCAAGCTAGTAATGCACTGTTAAAAGTTTCCAAGTGGCGGATCCAGGGGTCGCCTTGGAGGCGCCCCCCCCCCCCAAGACCACTGAGATGGAAATAACATTTTGAAGGAATTTGGAGCAACGGGGGCCGCGAATGCTGAAACGAAGCTTGCATGGACCCGTTAATACCAGAATGTAGGCTAGCCCAGTCCCCCCTAGACTATCCCATCTGGATCCCCCACTGACATGTTTAGCTCGTTGCCTGAATTGACTGGTGCAAACTTTTGTATGGCTTGCATGACTCATTATGCCATACACTGTATCCTTGTTTATACAATTATCAATGAAACACTTGTCATCGGTAAATTATCTTGCTTGTTGAACGATACAAATTACCACAACTATAGCCTACCTATGTATTTTCTTTTGATGTTTTATTTAGTTCCTGTACATTCAAAGATAAACATAAGCGAACATTGTTGTGATGTATACATCATCTATTTTTGGACTAAGTCTTTTCCAGTCCTTTCTAAAACCCACATGAAAATCTGAAAAGATATTTCATTTAACCTGGATAATTTTAACGATATGTAAATGTCACGGAAATTGACCTGTAACAAGTAATCAAAGTACATTTTAAAAAATTCATTTTACATCAGATATACTTATCTTATCTCTTCCTCATTGTCTACTATATAAAGAGGCTCAACATCTCTCCTCATCCACTCATTGTATATTTGCCAGCCCTTGTGTTGCTCTCTTCACGAAATGTTCCATTCTTCAACTGTCAACTCAGTTATGGTAAGTTTTTCTTTTAATCTCTCAAGCAGGGTAGACTTGATCTGTCTTGGTCAAAGCATCAGTTGGGGGAACCGGGGTACATTGGGACGCTTTTCATATCTACTAATTTTGCTCAATGCTGAAAGCGCTGAACAACTCAGAAGTTTGCATGAATATCAACAATACTATTGAGTTTAAATCCAAGGCACAACAGATTAGACTGCATCTGTGCTTTTGCAGCCAGACAGCAAAATGTGAGTTATGATCATGACTGTCCCATCAATTAAAAAATTATTTTAACACTTAATATGCACTACATATTACAAATAAGAAGTGCATAAAACCATATAAAGCTCACATAGACCTTGTAGTGCAAATAGTTAAACATCTTTGTAAGTAACACACAGAGCTTTGTGATGAATTTTTCACAGAGCATGGTAATCCACCATGCCTCTATTCACTGTGGCCTGTATACCTATTATGTGCTGTCCCAGCTAATTCAGTTGACTAGGATACTTAACATTCTGCCATATAAGGAGCGTCCCAATCAGCCCTGTATTCAGTGTCCCAATGACCCCAATATGACTTTTACACAAAAAAAATTTCTCAGGCACCAGTGTGTTTATCGGAATAGCAATTCATAACTGTTTGTTTCGTTGTATCAAATTCATACAAGCATTGAGAAAGCCTCAAAACTTTTCCTCACCATACTTCTACATGTGGATGTAATTTGTCAATAAAATGATAGAAACATCAGGATGTGAAATTGCAAGATATGATGGCATTGCCATAATATACCTTGCCAGGTCAAGAAAACCCTAACGTCCCATAGTGCCCCGGTTCCCCCTATTATATATGGATTTAGTTTTACTCATGAAATTATTTTGACATTTCTTTTGCAGGTAATGACCATTGTAGCCTGTTTGTCCAATGTTCTTGGTTCAACATTGCTGCAAAACAAACTCAAACTCAGATCATTCCACACCGCCTATGGAGGAAGTTGTACTCTCAACAGTGAAATTAATGAAAATGTTGCACCTGTCAGAATCTACGAAGAAATCTCAATGTCAAATTCTGGCAAATACAAGTGCATAAAAGACAACAATGGACATTTACATGATGTGTTTGTACCTTTGCCATTGGCTGGTTATGACTTAGAATCACTCTCATTGGCTGGATCTGGTAGATCTCTGGTCCAATCAGATTCAGTCTTCAGGACTGAGGATAGAGACAATGCAACCTTTCTCCAATCAAATTCCACATTTAAGAATGAGGACCTGCATGATAAAGCCATCCTCCAATCAAAATCAATACTTCAGACTCAGGAGAGCAGCTTGCGATTCAAATCAAGTGGACTTTGTTACCTGGAATCCAATCCTGAATCTTCGCACATCAATGAAAGATCCATCTGCCCGTGGCATTTGCAAAACGATTATGACCCAGACAGGATTCCTCAGAATATCATTCAAGCCGAGTGTGACTGCAACCGACAGTGTCTTGATCTTGGACAAAATGCTCGATGCACTCCATACTATTACTCATTTGACGTTACCGTTAACAAGAATGGATTTCAAGTTTACCAGAAGACGTCTGTGCCAGTTTCTTGTGTTTGTGCATTTTAATTGTTATTCTCAAACTTTCGGTTTAATTATTTTAATATATATTTATTTTCTCACATGCTATATGATCCAAGCAGCTTACTGAACACCTCAGATATATTGAATTGCAAATCAATTTAATTTTCTCTAAGGCCCATTTTTATAATTTAATGAGCAGTGTTATATTTCTATTCACTTAATTGCTAACAGACATGGGGTAATTGTAATTTGTAATTGTAATTGAGTGTAATTAATTACATTTTTCTAAGTAATTGAATGTAATTTGTAATTGAGCTCAAAAAGTGGAAAGTAATTTGTAATTGCAGTAATTACATTGGGAAAGTAATTGAAATTTCAATTACTTTTCAATTACATCTCAATTACTCTACATATCTGTCAATTTATTTCTAAAACATATCAAAAAGTACCTGATAGTTACGCTTACAGGTTTTCTTTTGATTGTATCACCACATATTAATTGGTTTTGGTATGCTGCAACAATAGGCTCTAAGATAATATTCTCCCATTCAGATACAAGAGGAATATATCTACTTGTTTCATTATTGATAAGTTGTGTCTTATCAATTCATAATATTATGCAATAGGGGTGTACTATACTAGTCTTGATCTGGTAACACACAATGCTGTAACAATGGAAGTACATATGAATGGATAAGAGAATGACATTAGACAAGCTGAGGACCAAAAGAGGCAAAGCAAAGAAAAAGTTGGATACAATTATATTGTTCAACAGTCAATGCTCTGCTCATCAGTTATTTGAAAAATTAATGTCATGGATAATTAATTATGTTATATTTAGATAATAGCTGATACTGATAGAACAGGAAAAGCAGTCATGCATGATACAATTTTGTATGGCAGTGTTCTGTCATGTTGTCCAGAAATACTTCTATTATGAAGTCAACAGATCAAATCCAACCAAATTTAACAGTGCCAATAACAGAAGCCGGCCATTATATGATTGACTTCTTCACATTTCTTCCATTTCATCTTTGTACATGTGTAGTTAGTGGGTGTGTTTTACATCCCATCAGCACCTAGCTGGTTTATTTGAAGACTGTGTACTTGCCTATAGACTTTAAAGGGACCAATGTCACGGATGATTTACTAACATGATATACAGCACTTTTAACTAGACAGCAAGTTATATACAGAATTTTTCTGTAATGTTACTATGAATTTAAAACAGGTTCTGAGATTTTTTTTTGTCATGTAATTGTAAAGTAATTGGATGTAATTGAAATTACTTTTCAAAAGTAATTGTAATTGTTATTAATTACTTTCAATTTCTGGTGTAATTGCAATGTAATTGTAATTGAGCACTTTGCAATGTAATTGTAATTGTAATTAATTACTTTCAAAGTAATTGACCCCATGTCTGATTGCTAATACAACGAGTCATATGAGTTTAGAGTAAACATGTAGTACTTTCTACGGGTTCAAATGATAAAACAATTATACACCATTTAATAGAAAATAAAAGTTTATCCCAGCTACCATTTCTTGGTGATTGATTGATACTTTAATACCAAAGTGATTTCGTAAACATTTTATAAATCAGACATTTTAAAATATTTTTAACTGAGATATTAGCATACGACATAGTAGGCCTATGCAATTTGGACTCTTGTCCAATGTTACCATCAACTTTAGTGAATCAGCAACTTGGACAATATGGAAAAAAATTCATGAGCATACATGAAAATTTTTTCTAAGCACACTCGAGCCTGCCATACGACTTCTCAATTACACGGAACCTGTTATTAAACTGCCCCATAGTCTGGCTACAGTGCTGTCTCAACCTCACTAGATGACAGGATCCTTTTTGCTTCATAAGCAAGTCCGTAATTAGAGGGATACCTTCATGTTGCAAGTATATACCTGCCCGGCTTCTGGTGCTTTTAGTGCATAATCACAGGGGATCACCTAATTGAGTTTCTTTTGAAGCTCATACGCAGTATCATATGATGCCTTGTCATGTTCTGTCCATACATTACACACACTTATGTTGAAATACAAAGTGCTTGTGAAGGTATTTCAAGTTTCCAAGATTTATAATGATGTATATCTTTTCAAGCGCTTATAATAGTCTTTAATGAAAGATTCTTCACATGTTTTGAAGTATAAAAGTGTATACCACTGTTTCACCTACACATATCATGTTCTATTTTGCAGTTTCACTTTCTTTAGATGTACATCGGAGGACAACAAAATAAATTATACTTACACATGTAAATAAGTCACTGATTAGTTTTGACAAAGTGTTATTTTTCATATTGAAGATGCTGATATTACAAGTGAAAAATCGGTTAATCTACTGGGAGTTACTATAGATTCTAGTTTAAGCTTTGATGATCATGTTAGCAAGCTTTGTATTAAGGTTTTGCAACAGATAAATGTTTGGTCGAGATTAGTATTTAACTCTTGGGGTAGAAAGTCTTTATACTTCTCTTTCATCATGGCAAATTTTGGTTTTTGCCCAATAGTGTTGCACTTTTGTTTGAACTTCAAAGTCAACTTCAACTAAATTAGAAAAATTACATTTCCGAGCATTTAAATGTTAGTACAAAGACTTTAAAAGTTCATATGAACAACTGCTTGGAAAAGGCAAACATTCAAATACTGTACTCTAAACTTTCAAAAAATTAGATTAATTGCCATAGAAACTTTTGTGATTTTGAATGACATTCTGCCAAAAGACTTGGTTAGCAAGGTGGACTGGGGCTACTGACGGCAACGGATAAAAATGGATTGAACGTCCCAAGGACAAAGACCGTCGAATATGGCACTGTCACAAATGGTTTCAAGATACTTCCCCTAAAAATTTGGAATAATCCGCCAAAACACATCTGCAATGAAAGCTCATACCTGTGTCCTGAAGCTTAATAAACCAATTGGATTGCGAAGAATGCCAGTGTGCCGTGTGCCACTAGGTTTTAATTTTTTTTCTTTTAACTTTAGTCAGTTTTTAGTCTACAGTAAGAACCCGAAATGTTAAGATGTCTAGGAAAATTTCTCCTTGGAGCTGATGTTTGAAACAAACTATATCCTACATCGACACATGGTTTTGTGGAAGTTTATGAATACATGCATGTACCCACATACACATATATCTTAAAATTTTGTGACTATCTCATGCCTGTATATATTGACTGCTGCCACTGTTTTTTATTATTTTCTATTTTAACTGCACAAATGTGTGTTTATTGATAGGCCTATATTACTAGAACAGGAATATGATAATTTGATAATATATACATGGTGATACCACAGTTATTGTGTCTTCTAAACCAAATGTTTCATTATTTTAATATGTCTCTTTCGCATAAGTGTAGTTGTAAATCTGTATTTCTAAATATCCATTTTGATATGTGTATTTATAAATATCTATGTTGATGCGATACTGTTTATTATAGGTTTGGGGTTTATTTTTATATAAAATCAATGTATGTAGATTATAATTACAATTAATATTCTTAATTGCTTTATGTATTCTTGTGTTTGTTAACTCCTGTGGCTGGAACCTGTTAATATAATGATATTATGTGATTTTGTATTACCAATTTTTATGACAATTATATCAAATATGATATTTGCCGTCAATAAAAAAAAAAAAAAAAAAAAAGTAATGTTTTTAGTCACATCTTCTGCTTCTGTTATTTCTGTTAACAATGTTGGATGTAAAATCCTGTGTCTTTATCTGATGTATTTGCCGATTATTAATACAATTTATTTTATTTTATTTGATTCTCAAAAATTATGCAACTGATTCTTTGACAACGGAGTTCTGTAATGTGCACAGCGCATCCAGCTTTACTAAAAAAGCAACATTCTTCCTAAGATGGGGGAAATTTTAGACAGTAATTGGTCAGATACCCTGTGAGATTCCTTGAAATATTTGTAAACTGTGAATGCCTGTCTGGCCTGATGTAATTCAGCTGAAGATAAAGATATAGGGTGTGCAAGTTATAAAACCATATAATGCATCATAATGACAATGAAAATTCGATTAGTTCATGTAATAATGTTAATGTGTAGCTAAATAAGTCCCTTTTTAGAAAAACTAAACGGTGCTTGTGGTTTATGCAATTCCAGCCAAAATTCTAACTGAAAATCTCTTCTGGAATTCTGATAGATCTCCATTAACCACTGAACATTTGTTTGCATAACATCTTGTAAATAGCTGTTCCGTATTCAAGTGGCATTGCAGAAGTGACATTATCAGCCTGAGATATCATTCTCCGCACAACATTGCTGCTTGGCGAAATGTTCTGTTCACTGATCAATCTCTTTCAATAAACATTAAAGATGCATCAAGAATTCACACAACAAAGTGCTATTGCCCAAAAAGATTGCAATGCATCAAAGAAAATAGTGAAACTATGTATTATTTACCTTGGGAGCGACAATAATCATGTGATTTATTTCATGGAACTTGGAACCCTTGGCATATTTTTAGAACAGAATAGAACAGAATAATATAGAATAAACTTTAATTCGTCCATTCATAATCACATAAACAGAAACTTTCTGTGGATTTTACAAACACAATTAGTTCATGCAGCTTTTCTTATTTCCTGAAACATACCACCACAAACTGATGAATCAAAGAAAAATAAAGTTCTAAACAAGCAAAGCAATATTTGGTAAGGCCGATTTCACCAACATAGTTTTAACAGTTAGACCTGGTCTTAACTACTTTAAACCTGGTTTAACTAAGTACCTTTCACCAACCGCGCTTTAGTCTTTAGACTAGTCAAGGTTCACTGACTCCCAAAACTGCTTATAAATTTATAGATTAATTAGCGATCTCAAACTGTGATGGCGTAAATTTGAGGGGCTGACCAGATGATAGGGAAGGGGGGCTCTAGAATTTCAGTGAAACAAATGTTTGGTCAACACATGATTTTGGAACAAAAGTTTGCTCAACACATCATAATAAAAAACGAGCTTGTTTCCACTTTTAATGTTAAAATTGTGACAAAAAAAGCATTCTTTCGCTCGCAAGAAAAATTGCTGTGGAGTAAAATGCATAGACCCACAGGTATCACCTTAGTGATAAGGTCAAGAAAAACCAGGTATATGTCAATTATGCGGCAGTTTTGGATGTTGCGGGGGCGAGGGGGCAGCCACAAAATTTCCAGACTTTATCTTTTGCAACCATTCGCTTTTGAAGTTTTACAGTTATGTCTTTTTGATCTTCTTTACATTTTAATCCATATAACTGGTGGCCCCGGAGTGACAATTTAACCCCTCCTGCCAAATTTAAAATTGGTTAACACAAATGTAGACGAAGAGGCAAAAACTTTGGACAGAGACTCTTCGTAATTTCATGAGTATAGTAGTCTAAGTTTGTTATAACTTTAAACTGTGGAGAACAGAGATTAACCAAAGGTTCTGCCTGACAAGGCTGCCTGCTGCAGTTTGCAAGTGATGAATGGATGATTGGGGCTTTATGTCCTGTATTTATGCACTTGGCGGGCTAATTAGAACAAGAGGAGGCCAAGGCAAAGTGGCAAAGGATTGAAACAGCCGTCCAACATACGCCCAGGTGACCGGGAAAAAGTTGGATTCAAACCTTGGAACCAGCTATTGCCAGGCTAGCATGCTACCACCAGACCAACCCTTTCCCCCCCATGTAATCTGCAAAATAAGCAGACAGCTTTAACCTGAACATTTTATTTAATTTTAGAAATGAGTAAATATGAACTTGCACTTCAATCATCCATTTATTCCTACTTCCTGGACAGATGCTTCATCCTTTGCCTCATCAATGTGTCCCGTTTTGTATAAATCAGTGTATCCTTGTGCATGGATTGTGGACCCAAAAACCCAATCATCGTTCCATCCTTACTCTGTCACCTCCTCCCTGCTTTTTGTAGGGACCACCTCAGATCAGTGTTATAAGCTCCATATGAGGAAAGATTTTACAGTGGAGGTCACTAACTAAAGGGGCAAAAAGAATCAGCCAAGTGCTATTTGTCATCAACTTATGTGTATTGCAGGGGTGGAGCTTCTTGAGTTTCTGGAGGGGGCCACTAGGAAGTTGGCCTTGCAGATATACTCTCCCTATAGCAGGAGTACCCCCCAAATTTACCTCCAATATTAGGAGGGTACTCATGCTACAGCGAATGTAACTGTGACTACAATTTACAAATCAAGTACATGTATATATTTGCCCCTCTTTATGCTCAGTAGCTCCATCACTGCATGACCTTGGGAGCCACTCAACGATGACTGTCATGGTTGAGTGATTGGGGACCATACCCAAAGCACACCTGGAGCATAATATTATCCCATAGAGGTTTCCTTCAAAAAATTATATAGCCTAAGTGTATAAAGATTTGAGACGATATAAGACAAGTGATAAAAGAAAACACCTGTCTCTGTTCGGAACTGTCAAGTGGCAGCAGAATGCTGACAGTCCCTGGAAAATCGAATTGGGTCAGCAATAATTTGATCTGTTTTGGACAGATCACAGATCAGGTCGAACAACAGCTGTCCATATTACTACGCCAAACTACTTTCACAAAGCATGGTTGCTGCAAATATCCAGTCCACTGCCTTGAATGAAAATGTTTGGAAATCATGAGACAAAAAGAAAGTTTTGAAACTTCAGCATTCACTTTGCCTGTCAAAGGGATTATTTTTACTCATCAGAAGCTTGATGGTATTCAATCTACTTATGTCATTTAGTGCATGTTAAATTGAGGTCAGAAAAGGGTCCAAAAAGAATGCATTCTCATTTATTCATGTGTCCATACAAAGCCGATGTTTTTGCTTTGTGATATCAAAAATGCTCAATTGTATTAATTCTGTTACTTTATGGAGATTTATTAACTATAGGACAACAATATAATTCACAATTTCATAATAGCTGTGTTACACTTGGCAAAATGTCTTGTCCATGCCACAAGTGGACCCCTCTATACTGGCAAGATTTGTGAGCTACAATGTATACATCCTCCATGATAAAAAATAGTTCCAACTTATTTTGGTATTTACAAGCATTCTGCTTAAAATTGAAGCCAACCTAAGTCAGATTAGACACTTGCAGAGTTTTTGGAAATAAACTAGACCATCACTAAATGATGGAACTGTCCTGGTTTCTTCCACACTGTCCTGGTTTCTTCCAGTGATCCAAATTCTGTTGACCGCTCACAGGAGCTCGCGAATTTTGCACCCTAGGTGGCAGCAAGTAGCGGTCAACTTGTAGACAGAGAAAACACTGTATGAGAACATTAGATATTCAACTTCTCACAAACTGGCCAGTCTAAAAGTGTAATAATCCAAATATCATTCAAGCCACAAATAGTTTGTTGTAATGGAAATAGAAATTTCATGTTCATGACAAAGAATATAAAAGGGCTTCTCATTGCTTGGTTTGCTGTCTGTGTTTAAAACACCTGTAACAAGCACATATAATGGCACAGCATCGCCCATGCCCCGCATGTTTTATCCTATGTTTATCCTATCCGTTAGCCAGTTTATCCCGTTCGTTTATCCTATCCATTTATCCTATCCACTTATCCTCTCCGTTTATCGTATCTGTTTATCCTATCCGTGTATCCTACCCGTTATCCTGTTTATCCCGTTTATCCTATCCATTTATCCTATCTATTTATCCTATCTGTTTATCCTATCCGTTTATCCTATCCGTTTATCCAGTACCCCATAAGCACTGGTTCATCCCATTTATCCTGTTTATCTTATCTGTTTATCCTATTTGTTTATCCTATCTGTTTATCCTAGCCGTTTATCCTATCAGTTTATCCTATCCATTTATCCTATCCATTACCCTATCCGTTTAACATATCCATTTATCCTATCCATTTATCCTATCCGTTATCCCATTTATCCCGTTTATCCTATCCGTTTATCCTATCCGTTATCCTATCTGTTTATCCTATCCATTCATCCTACCTGTTTATCCTATCCCTTTATCCCATCTGTTTATCCTATCCATTTATCCCATCCGTTTATCCTATCGGTTTATCCTACCCGTTATCCTGTTTATCCCGTTTATCCTATCCATTAATCCTATCCGTTATTCTATCCGTTATTCTATCCGTTTATCCTATCCGTTTATCCTATCCATTGATCCTATCCGTTTATCCCATTTGTTTATCCTATCCATTTATCCTGTCCGTTTATCCTGTGTATCATATCTGTTTACCTTATATGTTTATCCTATCTGTTTACCATATCTGTTTATCCTATCCATTTATCCTATCTGTTTATCCTATCCATTTATCCTATCTCTTGTCCTATCCGTTTATCCTATCCGTTTAACATATCCGTTTATCCTATCCGTTAATCCTACCCCTTTATCCTACCCGTTATCCTATCCGTTTATCCTATCCGTTTATCCTATCCGTTTATCCAATCCGTTATCCCATTTATCCCGTTTATCCTATCCGTGTATCCTATCCATTGATCCTATCCGTTTATCCCATTTGTTTATCCCAGCCGTTTATCCCATCCGTTTATCCCATCCGTTTATCCCATCCGTTTATCCTATCCGTTTATCCTATCCGTTTATCCTATCCGTTTATCCCGTTTATCCTACCTGTTTATCCTACCTGTTTATCCTACCTGTTTATCCTATCTGTTTATCCTATCCGTTTATCCTATCCATTTATCCTATCCGTCTATCCTATCCGTCTGTCCATGGCAGGTACAAGGGAGTACCTGCCATGGTCTGTCAACCCATCTATCCATTAAGCCATCCGTTAATCCATACCTCCATCTATCTATTTAGCTATCCTGTCGGTTTATCCTATCCGTTTATACTATCCATCTATCCTATCTGTTTATCCCAGCCATCTATCCTATCCATCTATCCTATCTGTCAGTCAATCTGTCTATCCATCCATCTATCTATCATTCAATCCATCCGTCAATCCATTCATTCATCTATCTATCTACGTTTCTATTTATCCTATCTGTTTATCCTATCCGTTTATCCCGTTCGTTTATCCCATCCGTTTATCCTATCCGTTTATCCCATCCGTATTATCCTATCCGTTTATCCCGTTTATCCTACCTGTTTATCCCATCTGTTTATCCTATCTGTTTATCCTATATGTTTATCCCATCCGTCTATCCTGTCCGTCTGTCAACCCATATATCCATCAATCCATCTGTCAATCCATTCCTCCATCTATCTATCTATCTATCCTGTCTGGTTATCCTATCCGTTTATACTATCCATCTATCCTATCCTACTGTATATCCCATCCATCTATCCTATCCATCTATCCTATCTGTCTGCCAATCCGTCTATCCATGCATCTATCTATCTATCTATCTATCTATCTATCTATCTATATGTCTATCTTTTGTTTACATGAGTGTATATTATAACCAGTATTTTATTTACATAAATATAAAACAGATTTATATAATATATAGTAAGTTGCCCGTAGATTGGAGGGAAGAGAATAGAATAATATGAAATAGATACAATGCAAGCCCGTGCTACCTGTATAATTAGTTGGAAAGATGCACGAACTATACTGAGATGCAGGAATTACTGAGTTTCCCAGAAATAGAATGTGGTGCAAAGGGAGGAAGAGGCAAAGGACTTGCAGGTGCTGCCCTCTTGTGTAATGTATCTGCTTGCAGTGGCCATTCTGTGTACTAAAACTCACCCTGTGGAAGGGAAAATGGCCACCACAATGCAGGCTTTCTGGACCTTGATAGCCTCTAAAACTGATAATAGTAAATTTTCTAATATTGAATTAAACTGAAAATACGAACCGTTGTGCACATCTACAATGGTATCAATGTGTTATGCATATGATAAGAATTTCCAGAGTGGGCTGGTTGAGGCCACAGCATTGGTTGTTTCACCCCTTCAGTAGATTTCAGCACTAAAGCATAATCGCCCTATGCATAGCATAGCATGGGCGATAATTAGGCATGCCTAATCATGAGGTAACGTGTATTCGGTTTGTTAAATGACACACTCACAGTGGTACATTGGAAGTACAGATGTAACTACACATACATAAAACATTATTTGAATATTTGGAAAATAAATATGTGTTTGAAGAAACCTCAGGTCCCTACGAGATAGATAGATAGATAGGTAGATGGATAGATATGGCAAGTGCAGCCCTCTAAGCCCAGTTCTGGGCGCTCACGAGGGTTGATTGATGAGATGAGAGAGAGCAGGAGTCCTCAACATGTTACACATTTACCCCATGTGAGGGATCTTTTACTTGCCCAGCACAGACACTGATACAAGGGGCCGCCAATTTAACGTCTCATCCGAACGACATCCAGCTGGGATTTTGCTCATAAAGTTACACTGAAAATTTCGGGTTCCCCAACCGGGAGTCGAACCCATGCAGCCAAAGACCTTCAGAGGAGCAGGCGGGAACCTTAACCACTACACCACCCAGCTGCCTACAATTCTTTTTTTAAAGAATTTCTTGTTTAAAGAAAGATTTCCTTGTGATTTTGGCATTGCAAAGACCCATTCAGAGCAAGTCTTAAGTTTGCCTTGTTTGAACTGTAACTTTCTTGGTTGAGTGTTGGATTTTTTGTTGGTGTGTCTTAAAATATAATAAAACTGCAAACATAGGCTTCACTTTTGGACCGGTCTTAAATTGTGAACTCACACTTTTGACTAGTTTCAAATTGATCGATGAATTTACCTTCAGGAGAGTGCAGAATTTCCTAGCCAGAATTTTCTACTTCTTCGTGGCGTCTTTGTTAGTGGCATTGTTATTTAAAGTGTTCTCCATATCTTGGGACAGCTGAAAGGGAATTTAGATTAAATGAACGTTGTGCACTTGGAATGGCCTGATAACCACATATAGGTAAAAGAGCATGTTTCATAAGAGCTTGAATAATATCTGATGCTATGTCTCAAGTGAAAACATCAATGATATGTGTAAGACCTGTTCTACATTTTTAATGATCACAGATGCAAAACTGTGTCATGCCAGCCTGCATACACCTACATGTACCAAACTTCAATCAAATTATAATCACAAGTAGAGTGGGTCGGGGCAAGAAGCCCGGGTTAGGTGAGAGGCCCCCCCCCCCAGGGTTATATCTAAACTTACATTTTTGGTGCTTTTTCTTATTGATAGGATTGAAGCTAGAGGCTTTTTAGGTGACGTCACAAATTTTCAGGGCAAACAGCACCAAACCATAGAAGTAATTAAAGAAACCAAAAAAGGTGCATGGTTTTTGTAAGTTTGATTAATTCTTTGAAAGGGGTTGTCAGAAATAACTTTGGAAATTCTTAAAAGAATAATGGATATCTGCATTGCTTCACTTTATGACCATTACATAAATATGATTTGGATCATATTTTTTGCATTTTAGCTCAAAATATAGAGGTAAAATCAAAATTATGTGAGTTTGGGGAGGGAGGCCCCACTTGGCATGGGGCATGAGGCCCCATTCACTGAGGCCTCGAAGTTGCATCAGGAACCATTTAATAATGTGTACTCTACCTTAAATCTTGATAGAATAGCTAATTGAAATCGAAAAAATTTGCCCGAAATTAAAACAGGGCAAAAAATAAAAATAAATAAATGTATGAACAGAAAAATTCTGAAATTCAGAAAAAGTGAATAGGATGCCTTAAAAATGATAGACGAACCCCAAGAAATAACTTTCAAGCTGAATGCGCTTGCAAAAAAAAAAGCCATAGGATTATAATGGAGGGCTTCTTGCCCGATGGTTGGGGTAAGAAGGCCATTTTATATTTTTTACAAAAAGAGCCGTAACTCCTTTATTAAAATTGGTAAACATTTGTTTCACTAGTTATAAGTAGAGTCAAGTGATCCCCTCCTGACAACATAAGCATTTAAATAATCGACCACAAAAAGTAGGTCAAATCGCACCTCGAATTTAAGGGGGGCTGCATGCCCCGCGCTACTCTAATGGTAACCCTGAGCACAGGAATGGATGACTAGGACTTTATGTCCTGTTCCCATGCTCTTTTGAAGGCTAATAGGGACAGGAGCAGGGTGAGGAAATGAGGGGAAGGGAAATTTATATGAGCGCAGTTCATGGCTGCCGAGCGAGCTCACTTAACACAGGGACAGCAAATTTTTTGTGGTGCTCCTGTCTGCAGTGACAGCCTGAACAGGAAGTGCCTGTAGTTGCCATAAAAGTGGAGCTAGTAGTGTAGTCACAGTGTAGTTTTGTAAATAATTAAAATATGTTAAATAAATTCCAAAATAGACTTAAAATTTCAGTATTGTCCTATAACAACCTCCAATGACATATTTCAGGAATTTAAATCAACATGTGTGTATCAACATTGGAAATAATTATTTCCATACGACCTGATTGCAAGAAGTGAATACAAATTAAAAGTCAATACAAACATTAATGACTTAAATACACTCTTGATCAAAATGCTGGAATAATTAGGATTTTCAAGATGTCAGGATTTCAAAGTTCTAAAATTGGTGATTGAATGTGTGGAATTGCAAAACAATTTTCCTCAGACATTACATTTACATATAAATTATATCATAAACCATTTTTAGTTGCTGAAAATAAATAGAAAACTTTCTTTAGGTGACCCGGAAAAATTGATCATTTTTAGTAAAAAAATCATCAAAAATCGCATCCTGGCTCACAAACATAGACATAAAATTTCGGCATATGTTGAAAATGCCAGCTTAATATTGATGTGTACAACCAAAAAACATAACGATATCAACTTAAATTCCACATTCATTGACCTCTACCTTCACTAGACTTGACATGGAATCTATGTCAAGTCAAGTGAACCCTCTGATGCGATATGTGTAACATGTTGAAGACTCATGCTATCTCATTCCTATTTCTTCTGTCAACTCTCATGAGCACCCAGAACTGGGCTTAAAGGGCCATACTTGCCATCTCTCTCTATCTATCCATAAACAGTATTTATCATCCTTCACCTCATTGCTATGTTATTCACCTGCGCTTTTAACCTACTTAAGTGCACAAATACATGACATAAAGACTAAATCATGTAAACAATAGGGCCTTGTTTTAATATATTTCTGGTGAGAGTTTCACTCCATGAATAAATATATGAACGTATAACAATGTCATATGCAAATTGTTCGCAAAAAAGTTGAGATGAAAAATTATGATTATGTTGTATGCGTTATTTTCCAAAGAAAATTCTAATCAAGTTGCCAAAGATATAATGAAGTGAAAAACAAACATAGCTAGGGAAAACGGAGTCTGTCAGAGCAGACTTAAAAATGATGTTTACAATGTAAACAGAAAGAAAAAATGACAAATCGAAGTTCATTGTCATTCATATTCTCTTGTTTAGTATCAGGCAACATACAATAGGAAGGGAAAATGATTTTTCCTGATATTCAATTTATGACATACTCAGAAAAAGATGGAGTTGGTAGAAAGAAATAATACCAAAGCACAATGCTGAAAATATTGAGAAAAATGACCGGAGAACAACTCATGCACCTTGTATCTTTAAAGCTCTGATATGCTGCTTTTGCTGCCTGTTAAAATGCCAGATGGGTCTCAAAGGATCTGTGACTACTCTTTCCAATTTCATCTTCTTGGCACTTTGAAAGTTTGATAACCACATTTTAATGATAAGGTAATTGCTCAGTAATTCTAATTAAGCAAATACCATAGGATCTAAATTATTGCAAATGTGTAACCATACAACTTTTCATGGGTTAAAAATTTAAGAAAGTTGAAAGTAGTATCTTGTCGGCAGTTGCATAAGCTGTAGCTCTGCTTCGTGAGTATCATTCGTTGCCAAAGGCATGCCATTTATATTACGTTAGGATTTACACTTCTAATAGTATCTTCTATAACATTATCAATTATACAGTGTAGGTCTAAAGCTCCTCCAAATGGTTGTGTGTACATAGAACATTTTAGCTGTGGAACAAATGCCATGTATGCTGTTGATTTTTTTAGGTCCTCGTAAAACACACAGCTCTATATTATGTATACCACGTGACAACAGAATGCGACGATGTGCCAAGATTTACTTCACAACCTTTGTAACAAACAGAATTTGGGTTTTACAAGGACACCTAGGCTTGTGATAAACTCATGCTTCATGAAGAACTGCCAGAACAGTCAGTTTAAAACTACAGTCGCTGCAATGAATAATTTTCTTCAAGAGTAGTATGTCTAAGCCTTATGGCAAAGAATATATCACCGTATACTTGCCATGTTATATATCTAGTAGGTCAAAATGAGGTCATATGACTCATATTCTGTTCTTGTCATATTACCAACCAAATATGTTCACAGTCCGTCTGAGTCACACCCTAAGATCAAAAGCTACCCAATGAAAATTGGCAGTTATTTTCAATGTGAAAGATAGGGCCTGTTGTGACATCAATGATGTCCCAAAAAAGCTGAATGTAAGCATTCATAACTCCTTGGTTGTAATTCAAGCTTTGTAGTGAATATGAAGGTCATTATTCTCAAGAAAGAACACCATTTAGAGGAAAATTATTTCACCTCCTCAATACTGCAAATCGGAACAGATCTTGAGATTATTGAAAAAGAGCAAATTCTTTCATCTTCTCTGTAGTGAGATGAAACTTACGGTTGCTCAATGCTTGCTAAGTGTCTTGGGCTGCCTAGTTCACACGACAGTGGTTAAGTGATTATATAATCAATAAGAGGTTATACATTGTCATGGATGGATCCTATGACGACAAGGCACTCGTTTTCTACGCCGAATCGCTCGTAATTAGTGACGAAGCAACCCCCAATGAGGAAGAGAGTTGTGTCGGCGAGTTGTGAGGAGCTTCGGTGAAGTTCCATTGCTTCAATATTAAACTAGCCTCGCCCAAGGAGCCTCTTGCTTCGCCCAAGCAGCCTCTAGCCTCGCCCACGGCGTTTCATCAGCATGATTGCGACGGCGAGTTGTGCTGTTGCGTCGCCGAAGTTTCATTGACTCAATGATAAATAGCCTCACCCAAGCACTCTCTAGCTTCGCCCAAGCTGTCTGTACCTTCGCCCAAGCACTTTGGGGGTCTTCAGGTCTTTTGCATCGTGACTTCTTGCTTTGTCAAGATTCAACAGGTCGAATCTTTCGTGAAGTAAGTTCTTGCTTCACCAACCTGTCACGTGACTTCTAGGAACTTTTGGCGAGGAAGTTTGAGATGCGCCATAGACTAAATTATTGTCGCCGAATTGTTGAAAGTAGTTGAATCATCTCCTACTTTCCTGGAAAAGTAAGAATCGCCGCGGCAAGAACCCTCTGATACGTCTCCGTGTGAACTAGGCATAATTCAACTTTCAGTTCATGGGATACAGGTCTTTTCTTTCAGCTGCATGAGGTGGCCTATAGATTTCAAATATTATTATTAATTTGAGCTTAACTTTACCTCCTGCTTCATAGCACTCGTAGATTGAAAGTTGGATATTTGCCTCATAAAATTCTGAACCGCAAATGCTTTTCACTTCATTTAATGAACAATTTTAAATAATTAAAACCACAAATTTTAAAATATTAATGTACAATTGGCGGAAAGTTTTGAAGGCCATGAGGGAATTTACATAACCGTATCATTGTTGTTTAAAAAGTAAATTTTGTGAGGAACCTTTTCAGAAAAAATATAATTATCTTTGCCAATCTTGCAATATTGGTACTCAAGTATTCTGCGATGATAATTACAAGATTTTTTAGACCCCAAGAGCGTTTCAAAAGTAATTAAATGAAAGTACTCATTTGCGACGCCTTCTGGGTGGAATATATCAAATATGGGGGCCTCATTACAAATTCAAAGACTTTTCAAAAACACATTGAACTTTCTGAAGAGCTGAGCTGGAATTTCCCCTTGAAAAGCCAAGAGATATTAATTCTCTGGAAGTGTTAAATTGCTTCTTCTCTGCCTTGTGGTCGGAAAACTTTTCTTCAATATCAAATCATAATCTGGAAAAACAATATATTGGAATTTAATAAAACAAATAGAAAGCTATACGAAAGTGACAGGGACAGGTCTAGTAACTGTTAATCCCAAGCTCAGCTGACTGAGAACAGTCTACATAGAGGCAGCTGCGTGAGCTAGCGAGGCAGCATACTGACGAAATTCAAGTAGAACTGGGTATCGAATTGGCTTCTAGGTCAGTAGGACTGCTGCCACTCAGGTCCGCCCTGTTGCCTATCAGGTCCGCGCTCAGCAGAACTCAGCAGAACTGTGTTGAGCTGCTTCAGAAATTCATGTTAGCGATGACATGACATAGAACACCTCCAGTGAAATGTTTTAGCTTGCAAGCACTAATGAATGGATAGATGAATGGATAGAGGACTGATGCATGTTTTAGTCATCTAGAGATAGGCTGGCATATAAGGGTGGATTAACTAGGTCAAGCAAGTTTTAACCACTCAATACTTATTAGGATTGCTTGATGAAATGAGAGGTATATGTTCATTCCGTTGCATTTTAAATTTTGACAAATTGACATTGGCATAGATTCTTAGGGGAAAGGGGTATGCGTACCCCCTTGCATGAAAATAGAGTAGGTGCAAATACAAATACCCAATAAAAATGAATTGTTAATTATAATTGATGTAACATGCATGGGCTATTCCATCTGTGACAAATTATAGCAATTGTCACCCACATTCATGTCCCGGTTTCTTAAAGATATCAAAGAAAATTTTTTCTCATGATCTTGAGAATAACCAAGTGTTATCGACAAATTGCCTAGAAAAGGACAATTACGTTTGAGCATTTTTGATGTAATTCTTGGGTTATTTGCAAAGGTTGCTTGAGATCTGGTTGATTTTGAAGGTTTGCATGGGTTTTAGAAATGCTGTAATAGATCTTCTGTACACTTTTTTTTTACCCCAGATATATATTAATTCAGACTTCTGAAAAATGATCCTGTTTCAAGTGCTTTTAATGCTTTTTAATGAAAGATACTTCCCATATTTTGAAGTATAAAGCTGCTGTATGTTTACCCCTGTTATATCTCATGAATTTTAGCAGTTTCACTCTCTTAAGCTGAACACCACCTGAATGTGATTAAAATGTACATTGGTAGAACAACAAAGTAAATGATATTAAAACAGGTAAATGAATCACCGATTAGAGTTTACTCGAATATTATGTGACTATTCTTTTGAAAATGAAGTTCTGTAATGTGGAGAGTGCATCCTTCACTAAAAGCGGAGCTCTTTCTTCATGAAATTGAAAAAGTTGAGTCAGTAATTTGAAGCCTGAGAAATTTGAGAAATTTCTAAACTGTGAACGTCTCTTTGGCTTCATTCACTTCAGCTCATAGTTTTAAAAAGTTAAGGATATTTTGGTTTCCCAGTTTATAAAACCACATAATGTGGCATAATGACTAGCTTGATTACAATTTGTCCATCTTTTCTGATAATTAATTCTTGAATTCAGATTGATCGCAAATAACTGCTGAACATTTGTTTGTAGTATAACATCTTGTAAGTAGCTGTTTTGTATTCAAGTGGCATTGCAGAAGTGACATTATTAGCTTGGGATATCATTCTCCGCGCAACATTGCTGCTCAGCGAAAGGTTCCGTTCCCTGATCAATCTCTTTCAGAAACAACTAAAAGATACATCAAGAATTCCAAAAAGAAAGTGCTATTGCTGAAACAGATCAAATCAATCAAAGAAAATCCATCGAAGAAAATTTGCAGAACTTTGTAAAGGTTATTCACCTTGGGAGAGACAACATGTAGTTCATCTCATGTCACTTGGAACCCTTAACTGTTTTTTGTTTTTTTCAGTTCATGCAAAAACAAAATGGCAATAATTACCAGCAATTGATTGTTAGCAAAAGAGTTTAAAAATAATACCTGATTAAACTAATAGGGGTTGCATTACAAATGGGTAAATGGCGATCGGCACAAAATAGAGAATAAGCCCCACATTCCTGAGAGATCCAGTGGTGACTCATTTGGCACCCGCGAAAATCTACCTTCCTGCTGCATGTCCATCATCACAACCATTGTTTCCGAAATTAGGACATTATGTTCTGTGTGCATGCACTTTTGAAGGCTAATATATAAAGACAGGAACAGGGCGAGGAAATGAGGCGAAGGACAATTTAAACTGACGTCACATGGTGAAATACATTGGATGGATGAAGGTGACTAGGACAGAGCTGGATCAAACACAGGACCCAAGTATTGGAGCCAAATTATTTTCCAATAGAGCTTTGGGGCGGACCAGAGGATAGTTGGGGGGGGGGGGCTATGGATTTTGAACCGTACCCGAGCTACCAGTGGAAACAATATTTTTTTTGATGTGCTGAACAAACTTTTTTTTTCAGTGTCAAAAAAAGATTACTTAGAGAAACATAACATTTTATAATGACTCCTATATTGCAAGTCTGAAAAGATCATGTGACGACTGAAAAAGAGCAAATTCTCTCAGGTTCAGATTCAGATTTTTTTTATTATCACTTATATATAAAGAAAATAGGTAAATACAGTTTGATACCCGAAGGCATAATTGCCGCTCATGGGGATAAAAAAACTTCACTCTAGTTTGATGAATTTACTGTTCACAGCATCATCCCAGGTCATACCATGACAAAATGGCCCATAACCTTTGCTAATTCATGAATACTTAATTAACAGACCCAGTTTTGGCTCAGCCAATCAGGGACTGCTACATCACAGTTTGAAATTGTTGCTTCCGTTTCACACAGTTACAAATGGAGTAATTGTGTATTTTTGAAAGGTCTATCACAATTCCGAAAATGTCATTGAATTATGTATTTTCACAGTTCTGAAATGAAACTGTTTGAAAGTTTGCTTGTTTTACACTGTTTTTCTTAGTTGCCAGTAATCCTCTAAGTGTCCATAATCGGACTATATCTGCCTGCAAAATGCTTATGACCTAAATAAGCAGCCAATCACAGAAGAGGTTGGAAATAGCATAAAACCCTGTCCATTTTAGCAGGGCTTGCATGGGGAGGATGGTTCAGAGTAGAATGCCTTGGGCTCCAGGCCTAATTAAATTTTCAGTTCATTGAATACTGGTCTTAAGATTTTATTTCAGATGCAATACGTGGCTTGATATTGATAACTACATGAAGCAATAGAAACAGTTTTACAGCAAAGTTTTACAGGTAAAAGCATGATTTGTAGATTTCTAACATCAATATTGCATTAAACTTGAAGAACGACTCAATGACTTTACATTTTTAAAAAATTCAGACAAAATTGGTTTTTTTAGATTCAAAATGGTTTTTTGAAAAACCAAATTTCAATGCAAAACCAACTTGGATTTAAAAAAAAATCCATGTTGGTTTTTTGCATTGAAATTTGGTTTTTCAAAAAACCATTTTGAATCTAAAAAATCAATTTTGTCCCGACATTTTTTAGAGTGTGGTTCCTGCTTCGCAGCATCACTTGTGAATCGAATTTGGGATATTGGTCCTACAGTCCTGAGCCCCAAATGTTTTGAGTTATTAAATTACATAACAAATATTAATATTATGGTAATATTGGCAGAAAATTCTGAGGGCCATTTGGGAATAAGCATTATCACATCATGGATGTGCTAAAAAGTTAATTTTGTAAAACAAACCTTGTCAGGAGAAATACAATTATCTTTGCTGATCATGCAATATTGGGAGATACAACTTCAAATGAACAAGTTGAACTGACTCAATAAATATATTGCAGCACCGTTGCCCCAATTGAATTAAGTCAAGTCAGCTTCTGTGATGATATTTATGAGATTTTTCGGATCTCAAAGAATGTTTCAAAAATATTCATTTGAGATGCCTTCTGGGTGGAATATATCAAATATGGGGGCCTAATTAGAAATAGAAGAACTTCTCAAGAACATATTGAACAGTCTGGAGTGCTGAGATGGAATTTCCCCTTGAAAAGCCAGCAGATATTAATTTTCTGGTGGTGTTAAATTGGTTCTTCTCTGCCTCTTGGCTGGAAATCTTTTCAACAATATCTGGTCTCAATCTGGAAAAGTAATATATTAGAAATTTACAACACCAGAGAAAGAAATAGGGAAAGTGAAAGGTCCTATTACTCGCAAGCACAGATGCAGTGGCGTATCCAGGATTTTTTCCAGAGGGGGGGGGCAAACCATTAAGACATTTCCCCAAAATTGTTATCGCTACCAACAGCTTTTCGCGTGTCCAAATTGTAATGCACTGTTAAAAAATTCTTTCAGAATCTAATTCCTTTTATGGTTTGTCCTAAATTATTAATAATACTTAGTAATATGTCTGAATAATATGGTGAAAATGCTGAAAAGTTGGGAAATGTTTAAAATAGCTAAGGAAATTACTTTCTTGGAAGGCAATTCAGAGAAATTTACGGAAGACATAACTGAAAAAATTAAGCATTTCTTTGCAAAAATAGGAAAACCTAGGATCTAAAATCCAGTAAAAACAGATGCTGCAAGGAAATTGTGAAATGTCTAAAAAAAAAAAAGCAGAGGAAGTTAATGTGTTCTCTTTTTGGTAATTGGTAACTTAAGAAAGATATATAACAGATGACAAAAAATATTAAGGATTTCTTTACAAAATTAGCAAAATCCAGGACCACGAATCTGTAGGGGGAAGAACTCAGAATAACTGATTTTGCAGAATTCTATGCATTCTGTTGAGATATAAACATGATGAATGCGGCTCTTGAGAATTTTTTCTTTTCACAAAAACATCACTGCAAAGATTTTGGAGAAAATTGCGTTTCATATCGGAGAACCTTTTTGTTGAGGTTTAACTTTAATTTTGGGGAAATTTGAAATAACATTTTGTTTTTTTTTATGGGTAAATTTAAGGGAAATAAGGTGCAAATTAGCAAAATTCAATGAACACACATTCAAAAACTGTCCCATACATGTATGCATTGGTTACATTTTGAAAAAGTGTTGTGGAATTTTTTGCGGATGCATATCATTCGGACCAGCCAAAAAGGGATACTGTGAAAAAAATGGGGATATTGTGAAAAAAAAAATGGGGAAGTTGTGAAGAAAAAATGGGGAAGTTGTGAAGAAAAAATGAGGAAATCTGAATAAACTCTTTGTAGAAATCACCTTTTCTTTCGATTTCTTTAATAATTTCCCCATTATTCTCGACCTTTTCCCCCAATTTCTGGTCATTTCCCCATTTTGCTCATTATTTCCCCATTTTGCTCATCATTTCCCCATTTTTCTTACCATTTCACCATTTTTTCCTATTTTGGGCAATATATCTGCAAACATTTCCCCAAAATCTTTTCGGGGGGGGAGGCAAGTCACAGAAAGAGATGCGACTTCATAGCCGGTATACATACAAAAGTAGGATTAAGCCCTCTTGCTAATTTAAAAGCTGTTCCACGATCGGTATGTTCAGCTGTCTTCAACTAGTGCTGTCATCTGTATGGTACAGAAACTTGGGACTTGGGTGACAAAAAAGTGACTAGTTTTTGTGTTGCCTGGCGGAAGGCTGTGCATAAGATTTGGTGTTTACCTAATAACCGTCGATCAATAATTTTACCTCACCTAGTCGAAACGAATCTATTGAGGTCCTTCTGTGCAACCGATTCAAGGAATTATACAAAGGAATTTTGAACTTGGACAACAACAGCATGAAATCACTTCTCTTCACATGCGAGTCTTCTTGTCCTGGTGGGACAATTAGTGCAAATTTAGCCCTTTCGAACAATTTATGTGACTCACAGTCACAGTACCCAGGGGTATGTGACCGGGCAAATCTAATCAAGGAAATAAGAAGAGTTCTGGAGAATGACTATTTTGAGGTCAAAGGCTTTGATCAAAATGGACTTTTAGAAATAACTAATTACATTTCACAATTCTAATTAATTTCATATTCATTTTCTATTTGCATTGTAACACGAGTACGAAATAAATGTATATATAAACTCTATGTCATGGATATCGAAGACTTATGCTCATCCCTATCAAATAAACTTAACATACACACATGCACTCCTTGTTAGACACAAAAACTTATATAATAATTAATAATAATTGGATTAACATGCAAGGGAAGGTCCATCGTTTACAATTCTAGCATACATGTCCCAGTTTCTACAGATGTCAAAGAAACATTTTGCTCTTGATCGTGAGGAATGCCTGGCATAATCGACCTGAAATGGCCCAGAAAAGGACAATGACATTGGAACAGTTTTTATGTCATTCTTGGATTGTTTGCAAAGGTTAATTGAAACCTGGTTCGATCATTATAAAAGTTTGCATGTGTTTTAGAAATGTTGTAACAGATCTTCTGAATGAGTTTTTTTTACCCCAAATGTTAGAATTGAGAACAAAAATAAGCTTGAATTTTAAAAAATATGAAACAATGGAGATCATTCTACTTTCTGTTGTTTGTGTGTTGTAAATTACCATGCAGTCAGTTTGTAATTACTTTTGGTCTGATCGCAAGTGCATGCTTCATAGCAATATGATTAGAAAACTTTAACCTGACAACAATTGAATAAAGTACACAAAGCATGAAAACTTTTCAGAAAGCTGTACTTCTGAATTACCCTGAACCTGGTATTTAAAGTGTTCGGTAGACTGGATACTGTGCTGTCTCATTTCACCAGATGACAACATCCTTTTTGTTTCAAAAGCAAGTCTGTAATTAGAGGGATAACCTTCATGTCACAAGTATATACCTGCACAGCTTCTGGTGCTTTTAGTGCATAATCACAGGGGATCACCTAATTGAGTTTCTTTTCAAGCACACAGACTGTATCATACTGATGCCTTGTCACGTTCTGCCCATACATTACACACAATACTGTTGACATATAAAGTGTTTGTGAAAGTACTTCAAGTTTCTATGGAAATCTGAATAAACTCTTTGTATAAATCACCTTTTCTTTCAATTTCTTTTTTATTAATTTCCCCATTATTCTCTACCTTTTCCCCAAATTTCTGGTCATTTCCCCATTTTGCTCATTATTTCCCCATTTTGCTCAATATTTCCCAATTTTTCTTACCATTTCACCATTTTTTTCCTATTTTGGGCAATATATCTGCAAAAATTTCCCCAAAATCTTTTCAGAGGGGGGGGGGCAAGTCACAGAAAGAGATGCGACTTCATAGCCGGTATACATACAAAAGTAGGATTAAGCCCTCTTCCTAATTTAAAAGCTGTTCCACGATCGGTATGTTCTTGAAACTTGAAGTACTTTCACAAACACTTTATATGTCAACAATAGTGTGTGTAATGTATGGGCAAAACATATTTTATTTCCTGTGACTGTAACACATCTTGAATTAAAGATCCTTCACAGGTTTTGAATTTTAAAAGTGTTTGCCTACCACTGTTATATTTTATGTTTTGTTTAGTGGTTTCACTTTTTGAGGTCAATTTTGCATGAACGTGATTACAATGTACAATGGCAGAACACAGGTTAAAGAGTCACTGATTAGTGTCTTCCCTCAAATGATGCAAACATTTTGATAACAATGAAGTCCAAAATCAGAGCCCTTTCTCAATCTTATTGAGGAAATTTGAGTCATTAATTAGTAGTCACACCCCCTTTGAGATTCAATGAGAAATTGTAAACCAAGTGCACTTGTTAGGCTTCATGTGCGTCAGCTCACGCTAAAAACTTGATATAGGGTCTCCCGGCTTATAAAACCATATAGTGCGTCATAATGACAACGTTCACTGCCATCTCAAATTCAGTTATACAAAGCATGCACATAAATTTTGATTTGTTCATTTTCTCCAATTATTAATATTATGGCCAAATGAGTCCCTTTTTAAAGGGCCACACTCATGGACTTTTTTTTATGAATTGAGTGCCTCAAGTTTCTCCCTTGAAACAATATTATGTTGATTATTATGAATTTCACAAAATATAAACTTACAAACAACAGCATTTTAACTCAATATTTCAAGCCTTGAATTGGTACAATCAGAAGCGACCCCTATTGCAAGGAAAATTTGCAAGTGACGTTAGGTCAGGTAAAAAATAAACAGCATGCCTGGCTAGTTTCACATGTCTGTAAGATTGGTACCATAAGGTGCTGCCACCTTCCAATAAGCTCGCACTCCAAGCTGGCCTGAAACAATATACCACACGCTTGAGGGAGGAGGGAGGGGGGGATCTCCAGTCCTACGTCATGCACCTTGCAGACCATGGTAGGCAGAAGGGCCACATATTTTCATAATGTTGCCATTTTTACAAATTATTTACTGCGTCTGGATAAGACAGACTTCTCTGATATTGTGAACATGTGTGTATTGGAACCTATTCAATGATAGAAACGCCTGTAAATTGAAAGTTTGGTTTTGATGATTGTGTGCCTTTAAAAAGAGGTTTACATGTGATTTATTCAATTCCAGCCAAAATTGTAACGAACACGCTATTCTTTGAATAAATAGATCCCCATTAACCACTGAACATTTGTTTGCATAACATCTTGTAAGTAGCTGTTCCGTATTCAAGTGGCATTGCAGAAGTGATGTTATCAGCCTGACATATCATTCTCCACACAACATTGCTGCTTGGAGAAAGGTTCTGTTCACTGATCAATCTCTTTTGGAAAACAGCTGGAAATGCATCAAGAATTCCAACTGCCAGGTGTTATTGCCCAAAAAGATCAAATGCATAAAAGCAAATTGTGAAACCAGGGAAAACTTGATCACCCTGGGATAGACAATATGTAATTTATCCTGGGATCGGGAGGGACTTAGACCTCACTGTGATAAGTATGTATTGCTTGTGCCATATGACAAACAATGAAATAAGTGACCATGGGAAAATAAATGGAAAACAAAGAATATAGAATTTATTGCAGTGATATCCTGGATTAGAACTCGCTGTTTTTTTTCTTGGCCCTTGGAACCCTCAAACCATTTGAAAAAAAGAGACAAAATATAGTTGAGCTAATATGGCTAGCATTAAAAATGCATAAAATGGAAGTGGCACAACATTGTGTATAATGATAATGAAGTCTTTCTTACTAGTTGTAACTTGAGGTAAATCTGGAGGATACTAGAGCAATGGAAAGAAGATTATTGGAACTTTACTATGCTCTGACATGCTAACTCGGACAGGAGGAGGACACAGCAATGAGACAAAGGATGTGTCTAGAGGATACACTGCTTTCAATCTGCTGCTCCCCAGATTTCAAATGCAATATCGGATACTCTTGAGGCCCTGCATAATACACCCACACCAGACTTAAGAAAATGAGCTTAAACTAAACAGGAACTTAAGTGTATCAAGTTTTTCTTAATCCAGTGGACTTTCTTCAGAGCAAGAGCCATGTAATTGGATTGCACAAGCTTACCAGGGTGTCAAGTTCAACAGCAGCAGCTTGGTGGCTGCTTGTATATGGATCAAAAGTAAGATAGCAATTCAGTGGATCTTCCAAAAACAAAATTACAAAAATTCTGTCTTAACACTGACTTATATATGAATTGCAAATAATTCAATATAATAGATTGAAAAGCGTTTATTCGCCAATACGAACAAAGTAGACTTCAGCGTACAGAGGGGTAGGTTTTAATCCAGCCCTCGAAGTTAGTGGAGTCCAAACCTCATGGGTGTATCCACTAATCAGGCATCCTTATTGAAATCTCACAGGGCACTGAACAAACCCTAAAGTGTTTGCTCCTCACTGCAAACTAATCATAGTATCAATTTGTTATCCAGCATCCTCCATATCTTAGGACAATCTAAAGAGAATTTACATCCTTAGCCTTGTGACCTGTGTTACCACATATAGATAAAAGAGCTTCATAAGAGCCTGACAAATATCTGAACAATATGTCTCAAGTGAAAACATCAATGTTACATACAAGGTCCTTTATGCATTTTTAATGATCACAGTTGCAGATCTGTGTCTCACCAGCCTGCATGAACCTACATGTACCAAACTTAAATCCAGTAATACTGTAAATTGCCTGCAACATGATGAACATGGATGGATGCTTAGGGCTTTACATCCTTTATCCTTGACCTTTTGAAGGCTGATTAGATCAGGAGCAGGGCAAGGAAATGAGGTGAAGCATTACTTAAACTGCGGTCACACATACGTTGGACGGATTAAGGTGACCACAGCAGGGCTGGACCGAATCATTATCCAACAAAGCTTAACAACAACCCCACTTCATTAGCTCACACACAATAATAAGTCTCACTTATTTGTTCATGATTCCCAAGGTATTGCTATATTTCAAATAAAATAATTATTCTAAATTAATTTGTTCAAAAATTCAGAGTAAGACATTCTGCTTAAAATTTAATAATATCTTTAGCGACTTTTTCATTCTAGAGAGAAAGCCAAAATTGGATAGCTTATATAGACTTTTTTGGACAGCAGTTGGGTGGCAAGGTGGTCAAGATTCCTGCCTGCTACAAAATTTTTTAGCGGAACTTTAAGAGCAAAAACCCAGGTGATTCATGCTATCTCTCTCCCATCTCTTCTATCAAACCTCGCAAGTGCCCAAAACTGCCCTTAAAGGGCTGCACTTACCATGTGACCATATCTATCAATCCATCTATCAACAGTTTTAATCATCCTTCCTCTCTTTTAACTGTGTCCCCCTCCTGCAATTTTTTTGTACCAAAGTGCATAAATACATGACATGAAGCCTAAATCGTGTATCCATTTTTGCGGTTGGTAATATGGCCTTGTTTTTATATTTCTCTGTTGAATGTTTCACTCCATGTATAAAATATTATACAGTTATCGCACAGCACCGAGTGCAATATCAGTTTTTATGGCACCGAGGTGACTAATATTGCACGAGGGCGCAGCCCGAGTGCAATATTAGTCACCGAGGTGCCATAAAAACTGATATTGCACGAGGTGATGTGCAATAACTGTTATATCATATGGTTTTTTGTGTCAAATGCAGAGAAAAGGGCTGGAATTCCTTGTCCAAACTCTTTTTTGTGTTTCTTTTGACCCATGTGTTTAAAATGTATCTCATCAAAAATCAATAACTATTTCACTCACAATTTTTTTGTCACACTATTGGAATCGAATACAAGTCAAGTCGTAGACACGCCAAGTCGTAGACACACCAAGTCGTAGACACATTTAAGAGCTCTCCCCCAAGTCGTAGACACAGGCTTTTCACAAAAAAATGTCATTACCCACTGGTAGACATACAATAAAATGAACTAACCAAGTCGTAGACACACACCACACCATCCAACCAGTAGACAACATTATTTTAGGGTCTACCAACTCGTAGACAAACTTCCAAGATTTTCCCAATCTTCCAAGCACAAAAAGCCGTTTAAAGCAGCTAAAAATGGGATAATATAAAGCAACTATGGCAGTAAATTGAGTAATCCTGCATTTCAATCAGGACACACTATATTAGTTCAATTCTTCTTTGTTCAATTGAGTTGATTGTAAACTTCTGGAAGCTTGCTTCAAAGTAACATTTGAAATGCAATTAAATCAATTAATGCAATTAAATCAATTAGCTCCTGATGGCAATTAGCACTTGCATGAGTGACACTGTGAGAGGCAAAGGCCTTATTGCCTTTGCAATTGAACGTTGTTTTCAAAATTCTCGTTGGTTATTAATTCTTTTTTTTATCATCAAATGAAATGAGTGTCTATGAGTTTGTTAAGAGCAAAAATACTGTGTCTACGACTTGGTGACATCACACATTGACCAAAAAAGTCTGTGTCTACGACTTGGTGAACCCTGCCAATTTGATGTCTACCAGTTGGTAGCACCTGGTGTCTACGAGTTGGTTGTCTACTAGTTGGTTGTCTACCAGTTGGTTTGTCTACGAGTTGGTGTGTCTACGAAGTGTCTTGATACCTTGGAATCCACAAATGATATACTTGATGATGGAATTTTTTCAGATTTTTATCTGAAACTTTATAGCAGACTTTAGACCTCTAAACACAACAAAGTCACTGAAAAATCGGCAAAAAAGCCGTTTTTCGGCCACTTAATGCTCTATTCCGATGCCACAAATAAAATAACCAACACAAAAAGTTGATATCCACCTGGCCCGTAAATATGCGCATCTTTTGCCACCATCCCCATCTTTCTATCTGCCTCCGTTGCTGTGCAGTTCCTTTTTTAGTAAAACCAACAAACACAACATTTTTGTTCGCTTGTGGCTGCAGCAGCATCAAAATATGGTGCTTCCTCTCTGGTCCGTCCAATCTCTTACATGTTAAAATGAGCGTGCAATATAACAGCGTGCAATATCGTAGAATATTGCACGGCTGTCAGCCAATGAGCAGCGAGTATTTCCGCTAGACATATGATATATATGAATGTATATTATATGAGCTTGAAATGTACACATTACCAAGGGTGAGATGGAAAATGATGATTATGTTGAGTCATTTCTTGACCACATTATTTACAAAAGAAATTCTAATCAAGTTACTGAAAACCAATGTAGTGAAAAACAAACAAAGCAAGGGAAACCAGAGTCTGTCAGAGAGGACTAAAAAGAATTAATGTTTACAATGTAAACCCGAGTAAGAAACGACAAGTGGAAGTTCATTCTCATTCCTATTTTCTAGCTTAGTATCCAGGAGACATTCAATTGGAGGTGAATATTAATTTAAATCTGCAACAAGTTGATCGTATATTTTTTAAAAAGTTGGAGTTTGTGAAAAGGAAAAATACTGATTCAGAAGTACAACTCTCAGAATATTGGCTATTAGACGAGAGACTTATAGGTTATCCCATGGCTGGAGCAGTATTTCCCCGATATTGTCACCCGAGACTCAGTATTTTCCCGAGACCCGAAGGGTCGAGGGAAAATACTGGTCGAGGGTGACAATATCGGGGAAATACTGCTCCAGCCATGAGATAACCTATTTATCCCATGTTGTCTATTTTTTACTTGATAAATAAAGTAAAATCAGTCAATTCTGTTCAACAAATTTATTGTATTTCAGCATAACAAATCCAACCAGTTTCTACCAGAGTTTCTGACAATAAATACAAATTTTTCACCACAATACATTGTAAACATAGACATATTTAGATAATTCAAAGGAATTGATAGGCGACTGACTAGAAATACCAATATTTTAGCCTCTCCCTTCACAGCTGGAGAAATATAAATAAATTACACGTACATGTATACAATAGATATGGAAAACATCCAATTTTGACAATTATAGTTAATGGAATCTGATAGGCTGCTGCCAAACATACATCACTTCAACAAACAATAAAATTGATCGGTCAACATAAACATCAAGTACATAAAATGATAAATCATAATATTATTTAACTTTTGATGGGTCAACGTAATTCAATACATAAAGATATATCATAATAAATATAATATGACATTTACCAGTAGCCAAATACTTTTAAGCTGAAATTGATAAATTTAATGATTGTTAAAGTTTAGATACACAGGTCCGTTGAAGACGCAGTTTGGCATCAAGGTTCCCTGGCTTGGCATCGACGTTCTTTGAGTAGGGTTGTTGAGAGCACTATCTTGATTAGCCATTTCCTTAAAACAGTCCAGTGCTGACAACAGCTCGGCATCAGTCAGCTCCTCATTGGATGTAGCAGTTTCCGGGATTTGGACTGGAGGAGCGTTCTCTTTAGTGGTGCTGAAAGTGTCACTGAGGACGGTGGAGATCTCCTGTTGTTGCTGCAGGGACAGCGTTCTGTACTCGTTAAGCGAGTTGACATTCTTGTGGCCTGTCAGCTGAAATAAAAAGGCAGTTAATTGTAAGCAAAAGCAAACAAGATTTATTTTATGTCAAAACATTCTATAATTCAATTGTGTTTTTTGGGCCTGGCCTTTTGTTATCAATGATTTCAATGCCTGTTCGAAAATTAGTCTTGAGTATTATTGATTGCATCTGAATAAGAATATTTTGATAATATTGTGAGCGAGTGCTATTCTGGATTTCCAAGGTATTGAAATAAAACAGTCAAATTGTGCAATTGTTTTAAATGTGATATATATTACTGATGCCAGAGTTGATACGAGAGATATTTCTCCAAAGTTATTGTGACTTTAAAACAGTTGATATAGATTTATAACTTCTAAATTGCGATGTTCATAGGCCTACTACTGACCTGCATCAATCTCGTCTCGTGGATGCCACTTTCTAGGGCCGTGGACACCAGTGTTCTCCGAACGGAATGGTTGGTGTGTCTGCCACCGATGCCCGCCTCCTGATACATGTGCTTCACGATGTTCCCAATGGAATTCTTTCCAAGCGGCTGGTTGGTGTACCATATTTCCGATTTAATTTTGCGCATTGGTTGGAGGTACATCCGAGCATCGTCGATCAGTGCCGCTGCTGGACGATGCCTCCTGAATTCTTTATAAACGTGTACAGGACAAAGATCGCTTTCTGAAAAATAGATAAATGAGAGATTGAGAGCACTGATTAAAAGAAATATCAGGACCTGTGTAGTAATATGTAAATGTTAAGGCAATTTCAAAAATAAGGCATTTATGATATAGATGGAATAATAGATGGTAAGAAAAAATAATGAATCACTTTTAAAATTAATTTCATTACTAAATCTGACTAATCAATATCTATAGATGTATTAATTTTGCAACAGAAACACAATTTACCAGAATTAGCAAAGGCCTTTGGGGGGAACGGGCGAGTGTCACCAGTCTTCCCAGATCTGGTCTTCGTTGTTCGTTCGTTGAATTCCAAGTATTCAACTCCCTGGCAATCAACCTTAAGCTGGACGTCTCCCCAAAGTAGATTTGTGTGCGGAGTGACAGATCTGAGGCCGAAGTGCATTGTGAAAAGCAGCCAGAGACTGTTCTGCAAGGTCCTAGGATCATCTACAAGAAACCAAACCAAGTGGAATTTTAAACCTTTTGTTTTGGTTAATTTTTTTTTTCAGGAAGTATATAATTTCTGCGTAATAGTTTTAAAAAATTTGCAGGAATCCCCATTATCCAGGAATGTTAAATGAATATTTACTTAATAAATATTACATGAAACTAACATTAAAAATATTTTGGTACGTCTATTATTGGTATAATAAATATTTTTGATTGTGAAATTTCCGCTATCACAGAGATTTACTAATTTCAGGCAGTTTTAATACTCACCAGTGCCTAGTTGGCCTTTTTCTTTCAGGATGCTCACTTCATCCAGCTCCATCCTCGAGGACTTAAGAGGGCGGTTGCCTCGCCCCTGACTCTTTAGCTCCTTCCTCTTAGCTTCCAGCACTTGACGGCTGTGTTGGAATTCCACAGAAGTCTTGATATCATCCTTATAACCCTTTGTCCGAAGGTAACGGCCAATGCTGGCAACCTTACTCGTCAGTGAATCTGGCTCGTATTCTGTACCATCAGTTTTCCTGACGCTAATAATGAAATTGGCCAAAAATCGGTCCAGTTCTGGTGCAGGGATTGCCGCTATATCTCGCCTTTCATTCTTTGACTTTAAGAATTCCTGAAAAATAAAATAAAATAAAATAAAGGTACCTGTTGAGCAGAAAATATCATACAAAATTATACATGTATAATACAAAACCCCCAATCCGGAATAAATTTTGGTATATTTAAAAACCTCAAGTGTATGATGAGTGTAATTATTTATTTACAATGACATTAAATTTACTAATTTTATTTGATTCATTGAAATGTTTAACACTGAATTGTTGTTTTACTGCGGAGGTTCTGGATAAGCGGGGGGGGGGGGATTATGGGGCAGGGAATTCAATAGTAAAATGGCCAAGGGACACAGGGGACATGAAACCCCATCCAGAGCCTCACTGCAATGTGACTGGTAGGCCTATTTGAGATTTCATCTGAACAGTAATTACAGCACTTAGTTGTTCATTGGATAGCTAGGCCAAGTATTTAAACTGGGTTGCATGGATCATAGTCATCCCTACTTTTAGATCCCTGATTGATCATCATTGGCGGGAAATTAATGATAACCATGGTAGGTGGCCGGTGCTAGAAAAGACTATGATCCCTCTGGCTGTTTTTAACAAAACTTTTTTGGGGGCTAAAATTTTTGTATCGCCACCTTGTGGATTCTCTGGTTTTGTTGACAGAAGTGGATTTCCAAACGGATTTCGTGAGTCAGGATGCTCATCAAATTGGGATTTATTCATGTCTTCAAGTTACATTACCATGTCGGGGATTTACTGGACGATGATAATAACACGTCAGCAATGAGTGCGACTTTGAACTGTGACACTTTGATAGTCTTGAGTTCACTGAAACGCAGCACAATCACTGCTGAATCAGGACAATCGTCGCAATGTGACATTTCACTGTCTTCCGTGACTTTAAAAGTTTAAACCAGTAAACCTGCGAATTACATACGACTAACTAAAGGATTGCAAGGTAAGGAAACAATTGACACTTTTATGGGCTAGTACATTGACCAGACGTTGTCTTTGAATGTTTTGATTCATTTATTTCTGCCCGGATTTCTCACCTGAAAACATTTCAAATCTAGCGATGTTTTTTTGCTGGTGTTGGGATTTTCTTGGGCTCCTATCAGCTCGATCTCGTCCTCGGCCGACTTGTCTAGGAATCTTCGCTTTTCCTCTTGCTCAATTTGGTACTCAAGATCCAAAATTGCATTCGGTAGACTTCGTTTTGCCATTTTGCAGTGCAGACGATCTTTTAGCAGACGACGTAAACAAAGATCACGTGACCACAAATCGGTTCAATGATTGGTTGTTTTTTTAGTCATGAATATTCATGACATCGTATTTCCCTCTGAATTGCGTATCTCCCGCGAAATACCGTATCCTCCCGCATTTTGTTCATATCCTCCCCGTATCTGTTTTGCTGCTAGAATATTGTCCAGGGGAATTATACAGTATCAGGGAAGAAATGTAACTAGACATGGGATAATAACCCATATGCCCCATGCGTGAAATCATGAACCATACACCTTTACAGCCTATGCTGGCCGTTAAAATGCCAGGCGGCTTTAAAGGGCCAGCTGTAACTACTCTTTCTAATTTCATCTTCTTTGTAATCGGAGAATTCGAAAATTTGAGAAAACACAATAAATCTAGAATATCGTCAACTAGAATATTGCAAATCTGTAACCAACTTTTCATGTGGTAAAACATTAAGAAATTTCAGGTCGGGATCTAACTGACAAAAAATTTTAGAACCGTCCAACCAAATCGGTGCTAACTAACACTTAGCTATGTGCATGTAATGCATTGAAGAAAGATACTTGCAAATATAAATATTGTGTAGTTGGAAAAATAACTTAAGCTGACCTCATGTTGTATAATAACTAAATTATTTTCCCAGTAACCCAGTTAAAAGATAAGTTATAGGAGTTAACCACTTTAGGATAGCCCGTGCTAAGCGTTGATACAATCTGGCACTGACGACAAATTGTGTCAAAATGCCCCGCAGTCGAGAAGGTTTAGGTTAGTTACAATGCAATTGGTACATTGAAACATGCTTTAAATTCGGATTGCTTTTTTCAAACTCCTAATCTACAGGTCTGAATAGGCTGCTTTGCTCCAGAAGAAGTATTTCTACCAACGTAATGCAGATGCATTTTTTAGGACTTAAACCTCTCTAACATTATCTTCTGTAACATTATCATCAGGTCTAAACTTGTTCAAAATGTTCTTGTGCACATAGAGCATTTTATATGTGGAACAAATATCATACATGTATGCTGTTGATTGATGTTGCACGTGTTAATTTGGAATTCAGATCCTCATAAAACACGCAGCTCTATCCACATGATGTACATTGTACATATATATGTGTTACAAGTGACAAGAAAATCAAAGATATGCCAAGATATTCTTGACATCCTTTGAAACAAACAGAATTCATGTACCACAAGAAAGACTGGGTTTGTGGTGAATCAGGTAAAGGCATGCAGAAAGGTCACCACAGCAAATCCTGCTCATTGTTATAACAGTAAATATAAAAAAATAGTAGTAATGATATCAAAGTTGTCTGCTGGATATCTAATCCTCATTCTAAGCTTTGCAATGAAAATCAGTTGCTGGCCTTATGGCAAATGTTGTATTTTGTACTTTCATTTGACAAAAAACAAATTCATTTGATAGCTTTTTTCTCAAGAAAGGATATAGTTTAAAGAAAGATTACACCTCTATAGTCTCTAAAGCCTAAACGTATCACGAAGACTAACAATTGCAAATCCTTTAATATCCTCTCTTGTGAGATGAAACATATGCTTCAGCACAGAGCATCTAATTAAACTTTCAGTTCATTCGACAAAGGAATTCAGAAATATATATGAATGGAAGATACAGACATTTTGACACACCAAGTTGTGAAGAGTGCAGGTAAAGACTTGGAAAGCCATAAGATAATATTGCTATTGATTGACTGACAGAAGCTTTGTTGTTGTGTTTTTCCAACTTTTGAAATGAAGCGAATTCTACTAAGGTCCTTTATTTGGCCCAGTAGTGTAGATCTTGCAGCTAGAACATACCTCATCAAATTCTTATTTGTAAATATATTTCACTGCATTTATTAAGCAACAAAATTAATATAATATTTAGGAGACCTTCACAGAATTTGCATAACCATCATGGTTGTGTTGAAAAAGTTAATTTTGTAAGGTACCTTGCCAGGAGAAATATAATTATCTTTGCTAATCATGCAATATGGTACTCAAATATTCAGTGATTAATTTTCTAGAAGTGTTAAATCTGGTTCTTCTCTTCCTTCTGGCTGGAAAACTTTTCAGCAATATCTAATCTCAATTCGAAAAAGTAATATATTGGAATTTAATAACTCAGAAGGGAATGGTATTGAAAGTGACAGGTTTAGTTACTCGCAAGCACAGATGAATGGATAGAGTGGATATCAAAGTGTATCCAATATGATTACTCATACAATGTTACTATCAAATGGACATCCAGTGAGCTTGTAAATCCCGAAACTATACAGGCTTTTATCCATGTACTTCTCATCACATTGTGTATAGATTGAATACAAAATGAGATAAAATTTACAAGAAGCTAGCTTGTTAATAGAAACAGTTATAATAATTGTCATTATTACAGATCTCATATTAGTGTGCCATGTTCTTTTCAACTGCCACAGTGCTCTTGTGATGTCAGTATCAGCATAATTATTTCACAGTTGGTATATTCGCAGTTTCAGCTGTGTCACTTGGAACCCACACTGATCACACCATTACAAATTCACAGTAAGCTTTAGATTGTTGCTCAACATTGATTATTCAGTTTTAATTTTTGAATAAATCCAAAAGTTACAATATCCAGCTATATAATTATAATGCATGGATTTTGTGTATAACTGCTATCAGTTTTAGCACTTTTACTACAAAACGAATTCATTCACTCTCACATTCATTTGTTGGTCTGAGAGGTTATCATGTGCTGCTCTGTCTTGGCAAAAATAATATACTTAGGAGGTGGGGGGGCTGGAGTTTTGCTTGGGGGCGTCCTTATCACTGATTTCCAATAATGTTTATTTGATGATCAAATTCTTAGCCTCCTTGTCTGGCCTTTTCCCAAATTTTTGGGGAGCAACTACCACCCGCCCCCCCCCCATTTCCCGTCCTCTGGTATGCCCATGTAACACGACCACGTTCACTTCCAAAAAGTCTTCCTATTTTCCCCATTCCAGTCATCAATTCTGAACAGTTTCTTTGGCCCAGATCTCACCTAAAAAGCTGGAAAGCTACAAGGTGCTGCCCTCAAGAGGAGAAATTTCACAACACGACACCATGAATGTCCATGATGGATCAAGCAAGCGGCTCAAACATATCAGTTTCACCTGCCCTAACTAAATCCAAACAACCATACCAATGAATGCAGATTAATCAATTGTTATTCACACTTAGACAGCCCGTAAGCCTGACTTGTTGGTAGCAGTTGGAATCAACACTCAAGCTGAGAGTGCCAATAGTGCATCTGTGCATATATTCACATGGAACATGGCACACTAATATGAGATGTGTACTAACAGTCTGAGTACATGTGACTGCCTCTGTAAAAAGATAATATATATTGATATATATACAAGTTTGCAAAGTCACAGTTACTTGTAGTTTCCAGGGGATGTTGTCGGTTGAAACAGTAAATATGTGCATCCCCTTTTAAATACAATTGATGGGATGCTACAGTTCAGGTTTTACTGAGATAAAGCTATTGAATGTTTGTTATTGTAAATTAACACACAGTCAGTTTGGAATTACTTTTGGTCTGATCACAAGCGCATGCTTCATAGCAATATGAAAACTTTTCACAAAGCTGTATTACTTCTAAATTACCCTGAACCTGGTATTTAAAGTGTTCCATAGTCAGGATACAATACTGTCTCAACCTCACTAGATGACAGCATCCTTTTGTGTTTCAAAAGCAAGTCTGTAATTAGAGGGAAAACCTTCATGTCGCAAGTATATACCTGCACAGCTTCTGGTGCTTTTAGTGCATAATCACAGGGGATCACCTAATTGAGTTTCTTTTGAAACACAAAGACTGTATCATATTGATGCCTTGTCATGTTCTGCCCATACATTACACACACTATTTTTGAGATACAAAGTGTTTGTGAAAGTACTTCAAGTTTCCAAGATTTCTGATGAAATATTATATTTCCAGTGCATGTAACACTTCATGAAGGATACTTTACAAGATTTGAATTTTAAATGTGTTTGCCTACCACTGTTGTACTTTATGTTCTGTTTAGTAGTTTCACTTTTTTAGGTCAATTTCACAAGAAAGTGATTACAATGTGCAATGGCATAACACAGGTTAATGAGTCACTGATTAGTGATGTATACATTTTGATAACAATGAAGTTCTGCTGTGTGAACAGCAAATCCAGCTATTCCAAAATTAGAGCTCTTTCTCCATCTTATTGAGGAAATTTGAGTCATTAATTAGTAGTCACACCCCCTGTGAGATTCAATGAGAAATTGTAAACCAAGTGCACTTGTTAGGCTTCATGCGCTTCAGCTTGAGCTAAAAAATTGATATAGGGTCTCCCAGCTTATAAAACCATGTGATGCGTCATGATGACAGTGTCAATTTTCATCTCAAATTTAAGGCACTGGTTATACAAAGAATGTGCAGAAATTACGAAGAATGAGCCAGGTTGGTCTCACAGGCTAGCTGTGACTACTACAGTGGTACCTGTATTGTAAGAAATGAGTCCCTTTTGTAAAAGAGGTTGTAGTTTATATAAATGCAATTCCAGCCAAAATTGTAACTAACACGCTCTTTCTGATAGATAGATCTCCTTTTCCCTCAGAAAATTTGTTTGTATAACATCTTGTAAGTAGCTGTTCCATATTCAAGTGGCATTGCAGGAGTGACATTATAGGCTGGGATGTCATTCACTGCACAACATTGCTGCTCAAGCGAAAGGCTCTGTTCACTGATCAATCTCTTTTGGAAAACAATTGGAAATGCATCAAGAATTCCAACTGCCAGGTGTTATTGCCCAAACAGATCAAATGCATAAAAGCAAATTGTGAAACCAGGGAAAAGTTGATCACCCTGGGATAGACAATATGTAATTTATCCTGGGATCGGGAGGGACTTAGACCTCACTGTGATAAGTATATATTGCTTGTGCCATGTGATAAACAATCAAATAAGTTTAATGGGAAAATAAAAGGAAAACAAAAAATAAAGAATTTATTGCAGTGATATGCTGGATTAGAACTCACTGTTTTTTTTTCTTGGCCCTTGGAACCCTTAAACCATTTGAAAAAACAGAGGCAAAAAATACTCGAGTTGAGCTAATATGGCTAGCATTACAAATGCATAAATTGGAAGTGGCACAACATTGTGTATAATGATAATGACTTCTTTCATACTAGTTGTAACTTGAGGTAAATCTGGAGGATACTGATATGCCTAGAGCAATGGAAAGAAGATTATTGGAACTTTACTATGCTCTGACATGCTAACTCAGACAGGAGGAGGACACAGCAATGAGACAAAGGATGTGTCTAGAGGATACATTGCTTTCAATATAATATGCTGCTCCCCAGATTTCAATTACAATATCGGATACTCTTGAGGCCCTGCATAATACACCCACACCAGACTTAAGAAAATGAGCTTAAACTAAACAGGAACTTAAGTGTATCAAGTTTTTCTTAATCCAGTGGACTTTCTTCAGAGCAACAGCCATGTAATTGGATTGCACAAGCTTACAAGGGTGTCAAGTTCAACAGCAGCAGCTTGGTGGCTGCCTGAATATGGATCAAAACTAACATAGCAATTCAGTGGATCTTCAAGAACAAAATTGCAAAAATGCTGTCTTAACAAAGACTGAATTGTAAATAATGTAATACAATAAATTGGAAAGCTTTGATTTGCCAATAGGATCAAAAAAGACTTCAGAGGGTGTAGGTTTTAATCCAGCCCTGGAACTCAGTGGAGTTCAATTCCTTTGGTGTATCCAGGCATTATTATTGAAGTCTTACAGGACACTGAACAGACTCTTAAGTGTTTGCTCCTCACTGCGACCTAATCATAGTATCAATTTGTTATCCAGCATCCTCCATATCTTGGGACAGTTGAAAGAGAATTTACATTACATTAGCCTTGTGCACTAAGTTTGGCCTGTGTCACCACATATAGATAAAAGAGCATGCTTCATAAGAGCCTGATGAATATCTGAATAATATGTCTCAAGTGCATGAAAACATCAATGCCATGTCTCAAGTGAAAACATCAATGTTACATACAAGGTCCTTTATGCATTTTTTAAATGATTGCATTTGCAGATCTGTGTCACACCAGCCTGCATGAACCTACATGTACCAAACTTAAATCCAGTAATACTCTAAATTATCTGCAACCTGGTGAATCTGGACGGATGATTAGGGCTTTACGTACTTTATCCATGCACTTTTGAAGGCTGTTTAGAAAATTAGCAGGGCAGGGAAATGAGGTCAAGCATTATTTAAACTGCCGTAAGGCATACGTTGGACAGATTAAGGTGACCCAAGCAGAGCTTGAGCGAATAATTATATAATCTAAACTCACCCTCTGCCACTCAATTAGCTCTTACACAATAAACAGTATTACTTATTTGTTCATGATTTCCAAGGTATTGCATGTATTTAACATATGATTAATTCTAAATCAATCTATTGAAAATTCAGAGTTAGACATTCTGCTTATAATTAAATAATATCGTTACTGACTTTTTCCTTCTGGAGAGAAAGCAAAACATTGGATAGCTCACCTGGACCTATTTTGGACAACATTTGGGTGGCAAGGTTGTCAAGGTTCCTGCCTGCTCCAAAATATTTAACGGAACTTCATGTCAAAACTGGGCAGCAAAAGTTGTCTTACGTAAAGGAAAATATGATAGTTCTACTAACGCTTTAAAGTCCTTACATTGACTGCCAATCAGATATCGAATAGACTTTAAAATACTCTGCTTGGTCCACAAATCTTTACATGGTTCTGCTCCTTCCTATTTGTCAAGTCTGCTCTCTGCGATAACTCCCAGTCAAAGTACAAGATCTCATTCGGAGTCGGTGATATTATTGCATGTGCCACTCACTAAGAAGAAAATATTTGCAGACAGAACGTTTAGTGTATATGGCCCAAAACTTTGGAATGGACTGTCACCTGAAATTCGTGCCATAGACAATTATTTAACTTTCAAAAAGACTGTGAAGACAATTTTATTCAAAGAAGCTTTTAACTGTTGATTTTATTATATATTCTTATTTTAATTGCCTTTTAAATTTTATCTGATTTATACTTACATGATTTTTCATTTGTGGAGCGCACTAGATTGTCTTATTAAAATATATGTAGCGCTATACAAGAACAATAAATAATAATAATAATGAGCAAAAACCCAGCTAGATGCATTTTATCTCTCTCCCATCTCTTTCATCAAACCTCGCAAGTGCCCAGAACTGGGCTTAAAAGGCTGCACTTACTATGTAACCATATCTATCTATCCATCTATCAACAGTTTTAATTATCCTTCCTCTAATTGCTGTGTCCTCCTCCTGCACTTTTCAACCTATCAAAGTGCATAAATACATGACACACACCCTGAATCATGTATTCATTTGACGGTTGGTAATATGGCCTTGTTTTTATATTTTTCCATTGAATGATTCTCTCCATACATAAAGTGTAGATGAATGTATATTATATGTGCTTTATATGTACAAATGACCGAGGGTGAGATGGAAAATGATGATTATGTTGAGTCATTTGTTGACCACATTATTTACCTAAGAAAATTCTAATCAAGTTATTAAAAACCAATGTAGTGAAAAAATAAACACAGCAAGGGAAACTAGAGTCTGGCAGAGCGGACTAAAAAAATTAATGTTTACAATGTAAACACAAGTAAGAAACGACAAGTAGAAGTTCATTGTCATTCTATTTTCTTGGTAAGCATCTGGGAGACATTCAATTGAAAGTGAAAATTATTTATCATCTGCAAGTTAATTGTATATGTTAAAAAAGGTGGAGTTTGTGAAGAGGAAAAGTACTGAAGTACAAATCCCGGAATATTGGCTATTTGACAAGAGACCAACCCATACGCCCCATGCGAAATACCATGAACCATGCACCTTTAAAGCCTATGCTGGCCGTTAAAATGCCAGGCGGCTTTGAAGGGCCAGCTGTAACTACTCTTTCCAATTTTGTGTTCTTTGCACTTGGAGAACGCGAAAATTTGAGAAGCACATTTAAATAATAAGATAACAACTCTGTACTTACAACTCAAGCGAATGTTGCAAACTAGAATATTGCAAATGTGTAACCAACTTTTCAAGTGGTTGCATTTTTAACATTAGCTTTGTGCTTGTAAAGCTATGTAATGCATCGAAGAAAGATACTTGCAGATATAAATACATTGTATGATGTTGCTGCTGTAGAATGTTATCAAATGTTTATAAAAAGCTGTTTGAATATTTGAATGTATTTTTTAAGAACGATGGAATGAATTGTTTATTATCTTAAAGTGTCATTAACATTGGTGCTTGACCCTATTTAGAAGTGAGTTTTACTTTATGCAATCAGCAGGCACAAATTTTACTTGGAAAATCTTCCCTCTACAAAAATTTCCCTGGCAACTTTTTCAAAGAGAGGAAGCATCACAAGAGTCGTCTTATCAGCTCATTATGAACTGACTCATATCACCTAATGTTCAGCGGTGGACTTATGCCATTTCGGGCCCGTGGCAAGATAAGTCAATGGGCCCCTAATTAGTTGTCATTGGCAGCATTATTTCAAATGAGAAAAGCAAAATACCATAGAACTTTTCTTGGGATGTAATAATTGTTATTAGGGGGCCCCATGTGAGATGGCCCTGTCTTATTCAGTTAATTTGGTCACATCACATGTACAATCGACAGCAAAAATGCACATTTTGGCTTTTTCTTTAATTATTTTATTTTTTGACATCTTGCATGGGCCCCCCTGAGAGGATGGGCCCGTGGCAGCTGCCACTCTGCCACATAGGCCAGTCCGCCCCTGGGATGATGTCTGGGATGTCTGCCAACTTCCCCTGATGTAAGTTGTGTCAAAATGCCCACAGGGAGAAGGTTTAGGTGTGTGAAAATGTAATTGGTCAATTAAAATATCCTTTAAATTTGCACTGCTTTTTTTAAAACTCCTAATCTATAGGTCTGAATTGCGGCTTTGCTCCAGAAGCAGTATTTCTACCAAAGGTATGCAGATACATTTTTTATGACTTACACCTCTAATATTATCTTCTGTAACAATATCGCCAGGTCTAAACTTGTTCAAAATGTTCTTGTGTATACAAAGAGCATTTTACATGTGGAACAAATGTCATGCACATATGCTATTGATTTTTACTTTAGATGTTGCACGTGTTTACTTGAAATTCAGATCCTTATAAAACACATAGCTCTATCCATACATTGTACATATACATATATTTCAAGCGACAAAAAAATCAAAGATGTGCGGCACATCAGGTGCCAAGATATACTTGAAACTCTTTACAAGTAACAAACAGAATTCGTGTACCACAAGAAAATCTAGACTTTTGGTTAATTTCAGGTGAAGGCATGCAGAAAAGGTCAGCACAGCATGAATAGAAAATTATTTCTCTTTTTTTTTCTCTCTACAAATAATCATAACAGTAAACTGAAAAAAATTGTAGTAATGATAGCAAAGTTGTCTGCTGGAGCCTATCCAATCCTTATTCTAAGCTTTGCACTGGGAATTTATCGCTAGCCTTAAGATTTTTTCTCTCGAATGGGTTGTAGTTTATAGACAGATCACATACATATAGTCTCCAAAGCCTGAACAGATCACGAAGACCAAACTATCAAAAATCCTTTAGTATCCTCACAGCGTCTAATTAAACTTTCAGTTCATTCGACAAAGGTATTCAGAAATATATGTGAATGGAAAATACAGACATCTATGGCACACCACGTTGTGATGAAAAGCAGGTAAAGGACTTGGAAGGGCAATTCCATACTAAGATAATATTGATATTAATTGACTGACAGGTAATAAAGTCTTGTTGTTGTGTATTTCCTTTTGAAATTAAGTGAATTCCACTAAGGTCCTTCTTTTTAGCCCAGGAGTGTAGATCTTGCAGGCAGAATGTACCACATCAAATCCTTATCTGTAAATATATTTCTTTGCATTTATTAGGCAAAACCTTTGGGAGACCTTCACATAATTCGCATAACCATCATGGCTGTGTTGAAAAAGTTAATTTTGCAAGAAACTTTGTCAGGAGAATTATAATTATCATTCCTAATCATGTAATATTGGTACTCGAATAATCCGTCATGATATATATGCATGAGATTTTTCGTGCCTCAAAGAATGTTTCCAAATTATTAATTTGCAATGCCTTCTGGGTGAAGTATATCAAATAAGGAAGCTTAATTACAAACTTTCAGAAACATATTGAACTGTCTGAAGAGCTGAGATGGAATTTCCCCTTGAAAAGCCAACAGATATTAATTTTCTCGAAGTGTTAAATTTGGTTCTTCTCTGCCTTCTGGCTGGAAAACTTTTCAGCAATATCTAATCTCAATCTGGAAAATTAATATATTGGAATTCAATAACCAGGAAGAGAAAGGTATTGAAAGTGACAGGTTTAGTTACTCCCAAACAAAGATTAATAGATATATAGATCGGATAAAGCAGTGTCTAAGTTACCTAACGCATGGGCAATGACCTTCAAAAAATTATGTTTCACTTCCAGGCAAGTAAATGCACGGGAAGGTATCCTCAATGGATTACCAACAGGCATGTTTGAGACAACCATCTTACAAAGTTAGTGTGATTTTGTGAGATGCTGATCTGTGCTATTCCAATAAGATGTTCTGATGACTGGACACAAAACCAAAGATCTTAAACAGACCAGGCCACACTATCTCAGAGAGATGAGGAAGAGATTGAAACAACTGTTTATCACATTCAAGGTGACCCGACCTGCTGCCACAATAAGAATAAAACCCTGCACACTACAAATAGAAGCTAGCCAAGAGAAATACCAAGTGAAACACCTCCCTTAGTTAAACTTGGGAAGGTTTCAGTTTGAGCGTTATTAATTTTGTTCAAAGTCTTCGGCTTATTATATGCTCATATATAGTAAAATTTTGAAATTATCAGAATGATTGATGATTATTAGGCTGAGTGCATCTTGTGGTAACATCAATTTTATGGGCTGTCTCGAGCAACCACATAAAAATTAATACTCAAGCTTTAGTAGGATGCCTTTTTAACAGTTGTCCAAATACACTTTCAGCATCAAAACTTGAAGCTTTGAAGAAATAACTTGGATTTGACAAGTGGAACTATCGCATTATTCATTGCTGATGTTCAGCTACAGCAAATTCTATTCGGAATATGAAATAGACATTGCCAAATGATATTTACTTTTCCTACTAAAATGAGGGACAACATAAAAGCGTTATTTAAAAAGTAGGTCTCAGAAAACTTGGCGGTAATATCGAAACTCTTATATATATATTGGAATGTCATAACAGCCAAAGTAAAAGTATATCATATCAGATACGAAGAGATTACAGAAAGGCGTCTCACATCATTCATCCTGTACATGTATTTGTTGTCTTTCTCAATATTTTGCAAACTACTTAACTGACATCCACCCAAATAAATCAATCTCCAGAGTACATGACAAATAATAATGTTTGGGCTGATCATAAAATTAATTAACACGTTGGAAAATCAATGATTTCAAAGCAATTTCATTTGACTTGGTATAAAATAGGGACCATGCAATATTACGCGCACAGTGTACCTATGACAATATTCTTGGCTTTCTTAAGGATACCAAAGAAAAGTTGGCATTCATATTTTTACAAGGGAAACCATGCCTGATCAACAAAATGCTTTGATGATGACACAATCTCAGTGTGATCTTGGTGTCAGGGGGCAACCAATTAATAGGGGGGTGTTTTTTTTCGGATAAAAAAAATTCTTGCTCAGTTTTAGTTAATATAAAAAATGTCTTAGCCAGTCTTGAAATAAATATAATTTCTGTTAGGGGTATGACCAGGTGTTGCTTGATTTAGGAATGAATATTTCTTGGATTTAGCATACTTAAAATAAATAACTACAGCCATGGTCATCGTTTCGATAAAATTAATTTCCCGCTGCTACAAGAACATATCACTGTTCAAATGGGTTATGCCACTGTCCGGTGACATAATCGTCAAACAGCTGAATGTACTTCAGAGAAAACACCAAAGGTTATTGATCTGATACAAGCCTACAAATGACAATAACAGACCCAGTTCTCTGACAATGCAGCATTGTTCATTGCATGTTGTATAAGTTCCAAGAGACACACCTTCAAAAGAAGAAGGTCAATGGTGAAATTTTAAAGATTTACCAATACTTGTGGATAAACCTCATACTTTATATTTTGGGTGAATTTCAACACATTGCTCACAGTGTCCCATCACAAACATGATGGTCATTTGAAATTGAAGAATAATGTTTTCTCATTTATATCTATATCATTAAATTACGTCTATCAAATTTACCCGCTTTCTCTACCCCTATTTGTACATGAAAATAAGGGTGTGATAACCCAAAATCTTTTAATGAACTTTTTGTAAAGTCAAATTCTTACAACAGAAAATAATAGACCTCACAGACTGCATGTCTTGCAAAAATAGAAGAAGTTTCATGTACCAGCTGAATTGTAGAGCTATTGGTCAGATAACAGCACATTTCCCCAACTGTCACAAAACGAGGAGGCAGGCTCAGATAAAACATGATTGCCAATTATTTCCATGACATCGCGCCATCAAAACAGTCAAATAGGAATTCATTGTCTCAAAGTTTGAAAAACTAAAATGACTTGCTTCCATATTCATATTCTATTGTATGGCTGAAAAATTTGATGCAATATTTCCATTTATCAAGCCAATTCACTTGCCAATTCAAAGTTTGCACTTTCTTATTTGATTTTTCAACATTTCTGCTCGTACTATCTTCTGCAAGGCACAATTATAAAACTCATTTGGAGTTATGAAAAAGTGGTAGAATTCGGAGTTCGGACACATTGTTTCCTAGAGACAAAACAATTGAAATCTTTGTTGGTTTTACTCAGCAGGCAAGATGCACTAAAACGAAAGTCAAGCTAATAAAAATGTGGTATTTACAAAAGAAATTCTTGTTGTTAATAACCAATATTGCAAAAAACGAATACATATTGACAGGGGCATAATTTTTACGGAAAATGTGGGGCGGACACACAGTGACGCGGTTGGCATCGGCCGTTGGATCTGTGAATAAACAACAGTCAGTCAGGGTTTTTTACATTAAACAATTCAATTCCAACTTTTGTATGCCATGATGACTTGCCTGAGCAGAAAGGTGCATTACATGTCTCTCAGACTTGCTCCAGACCAAATTCACCCAAGGGCCTATCCCACAAGACATTTTATTTTACTAAAAAAAGTGGCGGGGACATTTCATATTATGTCCCACGGGGTCAAATATGTGGGGGGGGGGACATGTGTTCCCATCCCACACCAAATTACGCACATGGATTTTGAAGATAGAAATGGGTTAAAAGTCGTAGGAAAAATCCATATACATATATACAGATTCAAATCATAAATCTATATATATATGTATATACACGTATATATAATCATGCAATGAAGTCCGAAGTAAGGAAGGAAAATGGACTCAAGCAAGTAAATGAAGTGCATAGACAATTTGAAATTATTTTTGAGATCTTTCCAGTTATGGCAATTAGAATACATACACATATTGACTAAGTTCTAGAGAACTGGCTGTTGGCAAAATGGCTGAAAACAAAAAATAATTTGAAACTAATGAATATTGAAGGAGTATATGGTGGTATCTCAAAATTAAGAGCAGATTTGGATTCCCAGGGCCTCATGCATAATATTTTAGGAACTATTGCTTCTGAATTTGTAAGAAAAAAAAGTGGACACCTAATATACAGTAGATCTATCTCTTTTCGTTGTTTTGTTTTTTTTCTTGGTGAAGTGCAATTTGGCCTTAAAAAGTATGTCTCAGGCCTACTTATTTTACATGGGCACCCTGTACACTTTCCAAGTTGCATGATAACTTGTCAAACAAATTATGGTAACTGTGCTCATCGAGTTCCCGTGCATTTGCATACAGAAGTTAGAGAAATCAGAACGTGTAAATTAGGCACTCCAATGTGAAATTTAGAATAGGCATATTAAAGGCAATTTTCGATCCATGCTGTTTCCAAGCAAGAGCAAAAATTTTTAATGAGCAACAAATTTCCGTTTGGCAGATTTAGGTAGGCTACTATTACAGTGGTCCATGCATTATTATTGTTTGAATACATGTATCCTGTTTACATCTGGAATAAAAGAAAATTGAAAAAAAAATTATAAGACTGCCCCTTCTGCGGTCATGAAGGGGTCTCTCGATGGGGTGCGTTCTCTCGTCAGGGTGCAGATGCACTGAAAATACTAGTTAGTGTGGGAGGAAGGCGGTCACATGAGGCAAGGTGGTCTTACAACAGGGTGTTTTACAACACAGGGACCACTGTATGTTCAAAATAAGGATTCTCTGTGTTTGTCTATACACCAATTTCGAAACTGTGTCTTGCTTTAACTCATATTCGATAACTCTTCGAAATTTAATACGATTTTCCTCTTATTGCTGTCCTCAGAAAGTTATATGAAAACCACCAGTACTACTTCAAAATATGCTGAAGATGTTCAAAACTGAAGGAACGATGAAATTGAGCTTTATCACCAAAAATTTTTTTCATAAATATCCATGCTGTTTCCCTGAAACAATGTTTTATCTAGATTCAAAATTTTCATGAATGTTATCACCAATGATGGAAATGGGAGGGCGCTTGAGGGAGCAGAGCTCCCTTGATCATAAAACTGGGTGAGCTCTTCGATCCCTGGTACAGCTACCCGAATAATATAATCAGTGGTGAAAATACAATTTCCTGTTCACTTTTAAAGTCCTGCAGGTACTCTTAGCCAAAATTATACTCTTATTTGGTGGCAAGAATTATTCCCTTTGGAAATTTTGAATGACGCAATGCTCAGGCCTGCATCAACCAAGAGCTCCCCCAACCAATGTCTTCCAATTCCATCATGGTGATTACATGCCGCAGTAAATATGTTTTTCCTGGTGGTTTAATCATAAGATACGCTGAATATCCAGTGATGTACCTCGAAGTAAAGAGAACTTTCGCAACTCGCATAAAAGCTTTGTTTATAGGGGACTACTCCGGGCTAGGCTGTTTTGTTGCTAATTGAATTTCAACTTGATTGGAACAAATGTTTCAAAGAATCACTCAAGATGGGACTTTCCATTAATTCTGTTTTTTGATGCCTTGCCAGGAGGCTTAACAGAGGAGAAAGCATTAAAGAAAATCTTTGTGAAATGTTGAAAGTACATTTTAAAGCTGAAATCTGGCCCAGAACATAGACAAGTGAATATTGGTTTATTTGATAGAGTTGAGGTAGTAATTTGGCATGAAATTGAATTAATTTCTAATTCCTTCTTTTTATTTAGTGATGCAATATGTAGCATTTACAATGAAATGAGTCAGATTAAAGGATTGAGTACTAAATGAGTAGTTTAAGGTTATGACAATGGACAGATTATAATAAAAACAAGCTGTGTATGTTAGCTCAAAGGAATTGTGCAGCCATGTCACTTAATCATTTAAGCTGACTCATAATTCCAATTTTACAGTGTGATAAATTTTGGATATACAGCTTTTCATGTTAATTCTTTTCATATGTCTTACAATATTATTTTTCCTGGATTATACATTTTTCTCAACATTAGAAATAGTCTTAACTCCTACCAATGCAGCACAAATTCACCACATCATAGCTTCCACCAGGGTTCCTTGTATATTGAGCTACATCATGCTTGACACAGGATCCACATAGACTATATGTTCTATCACAGCATGTAACACACTTTATTAATGCCATACATCAAGTGTGCTGTTTCAAGGATCATCATTCACTTTGATGCATACAATCACCTGGTGAGTTTAATGAAGAGTCAATGACATGCTCTGAGGTATTGGCTTCTTCGGGTTGTTCATCGAAATTAATAATATAATATTTAAAATTCATTATTGCCATCCAAAAAAAAAAGTTTTCATATTACGATTAAACTGTATCAACAAATTCTAAAATGATCATTGCTCTTGAGAGATTTTCAAGCTCATACCAATTATAAGAATCAAGCTGACTTTCCTTCAGTTTTTGAGATGTTTGATGAGCATGAAGTTAATTTCAAAATTCGAAAAATTTCAAAGCAGTGTGTTAGCCTGATCTGTTTTGCCCTGCTTGTTTCAAGAAATGACTTGACTATGATCTATTTAAATGCTTGAGAGGCATGTTCATATTATAGCAAGTTCGAAATAATCACACTTTCTTAGAGACTGCTGGAATGACTGAAGGGAAATAAAATAAAATAAACCTCCAGTGTGACAAGAAACAAATATTTCTCTCACACTGCAGATGCTTCCATATGTTATCTTACCTTAAAACACTCATTTATTATCATTTTCCACTGGCTTGCCTACCCTATTTGCAGTTTGAAGCAAACCCTTCTGCTGATGTGACACTGAAACTTCAGAGTTCATAAGATAATGTGATATGTAAGAGCAAGTTCACAGTCTATGAAGTGGGTCAATTTAGTCTGGCTTTGTTTCATAAATACATCAAAGAAACATTTTCATTCTCAGCAATCAGCATGAAGAAAAATCCCAAGGTTAAGTGCCCTACAAATTGACAAACGCAAAGAGAATGTTCATGCCATCAATGTATTATGCAAGTTAAGAGACACACCTTCTGAAGAAGAAAATCACAATATATTTGTACGACGTAGTTTCTCATCTTAATGTATTTTGTTCTAGTTGTGTCTATTTCACAAATCCTGACGTTTTAAAGAATGTTTTCCATAAAGTTAAACGACAATACATTCTACAATGGCTGCTATATCAGTCATTGTCCTGCTTTCTGTGAAGCACCTGTATAGTTGGGTCATTATAAGAAAACAGCATGCAAAATAATTTATTATTCCTGCTAAAGCCAAACAGAACATTTTTGATAATGAATGTCTATAGTAATTTAAGCTAAATCTTTTGTGTCTCCCAATCTAAATTTGTTTGCAAAAATGTTTGTTTCATTTGTGCCAAGTTTCATGTTTGGTGTATAAATGCAAAATAATTTCTGGTAGTGCTTTTAACATCTTGTGGTCATGAACATCATGAAGCGCTTCTTGTGCAAGTGCAGTCTTAACCTGTGGAGCAAATTCATCGAAGATACTATACTTATTTGTATGGGATGAAGGCAATTCAATAAAGCAAAGTAAGTAAATTATTTCAGGTTAAATTGTAGTCAGAACATGATCACAAATATCAAAGCAAAGAGAGTATCTACTTGTCATCCCCTGCATGAGCAGCATGACAACATCCCTTATTAACCACAAAGTAATGTCATAAAAGTAATAACTGTTATCCTAAAAGCTCGTAGACATTATCGGCATGTTTTATTGACATTATGAGCCATCAAAGGCAGGTTATACCAGCCCATAACGGACAAAGTGCACAGTGAGATTTCATGACACAATACAGTTACACCTATGACACAGACAATTTGTTAGGACTCGGGTCAGACAACATCAACAACTTGCTGAACTGCTAGCCAACAGTACAATTGATCATTGTTATGTGTGTATTTTTGTAATAATTAACAGTTCAGTCACAAATTTGAGAACCTTTCTCATGTATGAGCAGTAGGGTTTGATAATTGATGGATTGAGCTAGGCAGGGATCCCTTTCTTTAAGGCAAGACGCACACCAGACATAGGATAAAACATCTGTGTAACCTGGCTTGTGTGAACTTGTGTCAAGCCCACTTTATTAAGCAAAGCCTTCACGAGTACTTCACAGAATTTGCATAACCATCATGATTGTGTTGAAAAAGTTATTTTTTTAAGGAAACTGGCCATATAATTATCATTCCTAATCATGCAATATTGGTACTCAAATATTCAGTGAAGATATTTACGAGATTTTTCAGGTCTCAAAGAATGTTTCCAAATTATTAATTTGTGATGCCTTCTGGGTGAAGTATATCAAATAAGGAAACATAATTACAAACTTTCACAAACATATTGAATTGTCTGAAGAGCTGAGATGGAATTTCCCCTTGAAAAGCCAACAGATATTAATTTTCTAGAAGCGTTAAATTAGTTCTTCTCTGCCTTCTGGCTGGAAAACTTTTCAGCAACATCTAATCTCAATTTCGAAAAGTAATATATTGGTATTTGATAACACGGAAAGGAAAGATATTGAAAGTAACAGGTCCAGCAACTGTTACTCCAAAGGAAAGACGAATGGATAGATTAAATATTGCAGTGTCTAAGTTACCAACACACGGGGAATGGCCTACAAAAAATAATGTAATATATGCACGGGAAGGTATCCTCAATGGATTTACCTTGTAGGCATGTTTGAGGCAACTATCTTACAAAGTTAATATGATTTTGCTAGATGTTGATCTGTGCTATTCCAATAAGATGTTCCGATGACTTGGATACAAAACCAAAGAACTTAAACAGACCAGGCTACAATTATATCTCAGTGAGATGAGGAATAGATTGCAACAACCGTCCATCACATTTGAGGTGACCTGACCACCGGTGCCCAAAATTAGAAGAGAACAATGCACAGTACAAATAGAAGGTAGCCCAGAGAAATACCAAGTGACACACCTCCCTTACTTACGCTTGGGAAGGTTTCAGCTTTAGCATTATCAATTTTGTTCAAAGTCTACTGCTTATTCTTACTTTGTAAAATTTTGAAATTATCGCAATGAATGATGATTATTAGGCTGAGTGCATCTTGTGGTAGCATCAATTTCATGGGCTGTCTGTAGCAACCACATGAAAATTAATACTGCAAGCTTTAGTTTGATGCCTTTTTAACAGTTGTCCAAATACACTTGCAGCATCAAAACCTGAAGCTTCAAAGAAATAACTTGGATTTGACAAGTGGAACCATCTCATTCGTCATTGAGGATGTTGGCCTACAGAAAATTCTATTTGGAATTCAAAATAGACATTACCAAATGATATTTATTTATTTATTTATTTATTTCATTTCGCCTCCACAAAGGAAGAAAAAGTACAAATAATACACATTGAAAATGAGATAATACACAAAAATCATATGATTTATGTACATTTTAGAAATAAACATTATAATTGTGACAGTTTAAATAGCTGTTGTTAAAAGATGCACTAAAAAATGTTCGTCAGAATATGGTTTTACAAAATTTTCATGAAAAAGTAACATTTTTAAAGAATCAACATGACCATCAAATGAATTAGTGCTATTTCTTATAGGAGGATTTAATAATAAAGATATGACTGAATCACCCCTCATTAAAACTCTTGACAATAATGTACCTGGTAAAATTTCATTACATAATAGAAAACGTGACACATAATACAAAAGTAAATTTCTACATGGGCTCTCTACCTGCCCTATCCTGTGAAGCAGATTGGTACAATTTCTGTGAACTATATCACTAACTTTATTCAAGCCCATCGCTTGTAACAATTGTGTATTATGAGACCTTTTGCTAAGACCTAAACATTGCTTCATAAGTTTACCTTGAACAGAGTCCATTTTATCAATGTCATTTGAATTCAGATGAACACAATCTGAACCATAAACAAGAGAAGGTTGACATATATGTTTATACAAATGTGCTTTAACATTAGTTGATGCCCCTGGATACAACATACCTGCAGATGACAAACTATAAAATGATTTCCTGCACTTACTGAATCGATGGTTTACATGATCAGAACTTGTACCCGTTTTATTATACACACAGCCCAATATTTCAAGGGTGCTAACATTTTCAAGTTTACTGTCATTTATCAACCATGAGGGTTCAACAACAAATGGATTATTTCCAATAATCATACATTTTGACTTCTCCTTGTTATAATTAAACCTCCATCTCTTACTGTAATTCACACAAAGGTCTAACATATGTTGCAGTCCAGTGATAGAAGAACTCATAACAGTCACATCATCAGCATAAGCAAAGGAATTGTAAATCATGTTACCAATTCGCACACCAGTGTCTAGTGATGACAATTCCAGTAATAACCCATTTATGAATATGTTAAAAAGATATGGTGACAAAATACTCCCTTGTCTGGTACCTCTGGTTACAATAAATTTACTACTTAACTTACCATTCCATTTAACAACAGCATTCAAATTATTGTACCATTCATACAGAAATAACCACTTGTAAGCAGGAAGGACATCTATCAGTTTAACAAAAAGAGATTTGTGACAAACAGTATCAAAACGTTTTTCTGCATCTAAACTAGCCACAAACAGGGGGCTTTGTTGTGATTTACAGTAACTTATAACATCAGTAAATAGGTTGCAAGCCATACTAGTACCTCTACCCTCTCGAAAACCAAACTGGGTATCACACAGTTTTACACTTGGGACAATTAACAGCTCTACAATCTTGGTATGAACAGAATATTAACTTTTCCTAATAAAATGAGGGATAACAGAAAAGCAATATTTAAAAAGTAGCTCTCAGAAGACTTTTTGGTAATATCAAAACTCTTATATATATATTGGAATGTCACAACAGCCAACATAAAAGTATCGTATTATATACGAAGATATTACAGAAAGGCGTCTCACATCATTCATCCTGTTTTTGTTGTCTTTCTCAATATTTGCAAATGTTCACCTTAACTGACATTCACCCAAATAAATAAATCTCCAGAGTGCATGACTAATAATACTGTTTGGGCAGATGATAAAATTAATAAACGCGTTGGAAAATCCGTGATTTCCAAGGGATTTCATTAGAAATGGTATATAGAAATTAATATTTCTTGGACTCGCCACACTTAAAATAAATAACTACGGCCATCGTCATTTTTTCCATAAAATAAATTTCTAACTGAAGGAAATTCCAATCTCCGACTGGAAATTGAATGGTTGGCTGCTAAAACATACAAAAAGGTGCTATTTTTTAGATTCACAGACCATACAGACGCCTGCAGGACATATATTTTGCCTTCTTCCAGACATCTGTAGAACATGTTTTCTGTCTTTTTGGAGGCGTTTGTTGGCTTTCTTTCTAACTTTTAATTAAAAAAGAGACCTCATACAGACGTCTGCATGGTCTGTAAATCTCATGTTCAGAGCTCGCTTAGCAATGTATGTTTGATAATTCCATGGGTCGTATATAGTTGACCCTAAAATATCATCATGCTATAAGAACATATCACTGTTCAAATGGGTTATGTCACTGTCCGGTGACATGTCATCAAACAGCTGAATGTAATTCAGAGAAAGTGTCCAAGGTTATTGATCTTATACAAGCCTACAAATGACATGACAGACCCAGTTCTCTGACAATGCAGCATTGTTCATTGCATGTTGTATAAGTTCCAAGAGACACACCTTCAAAAGAAGAAGGTCAACGGTATGGTGAAATTTTAAAGATTTACCAATACTTGTGGATAAACCTCATACTTTATATTTTGGGTGAATTTCAACACATTGCTCACTGTAACAGCCAATTAACATCTCTGCAGCTGCTGTTATTATGACAAAGAAACACCATTAAGTGTTGACTGGATAGTTTATTCACAAATCCTTTCTTTCCATTGAAAACCATTCCGTGACACTACAACAAACACAAAAGGTCACATAAATATGAGCTAAATGAAACATGATGAATATATATATGAAATTATATGAGCACAATGATATGAAATGACGCTAACCTTTTTGGTGAACTGAACAAGGAGATGTTATCAAGACAAATTATTTTCTGTTCTGAATTGAAATGCTACACAGGCCTGTGAAGGGAAGTCCCTTTTGACAGTTTTCACACAATGAAGCTGTGAAACATACAATGGCCAACAATGCCAAACATTGAAAAACATACAAATCAATTTAGAGCTCACAGCTCTAACACACCCCACACCATAAAGGAACATAGATAAATTAAAATGGATTTTGGATTTATAAATTTGAAGGTTACTAAATGACTGTGAGCTGTATACAATACAAGAAGGTTTCCCAATCAATTTAGACATTACCATTAAAATTTGGAAAACACCTAAAAGAGATGTACTCGGCAAACAGCTTTCATAAGTATAGTAGACGAGAGGCAAAGTTCCAATAACAAAGACAAACACTTGCTAATTGTACACCATTACCAAGGGCTTTATCTACAAAACATGGAATTACAATACAAGAGTCATCTTACCATCTAATCACATAATGAAGAATCCATCTAAATCCGATGAAGTCAACCTTGACCTTGTGGTTCATGACATTGTCTCACAATAGATTTCTCAGCAAACTGAGAAGACTTGAACTTGTTGATTGTGTGAGCAACATACCGGATTGATTTTTCTGGATCAGGTACCTCAATTGGATCTCTATTTCCATCATTCAGGATATCAGCAGAAAGACGAAAAATGTCACAAAATTGTTTTGCATGAAACAATTCACCATTTTTGCATGCGGACTCAAGCTCAGGTATGGGTCCAACTTTAGGCACGAGACATATCAATCTTTCAATCAAAGGATCCAAATTCAATTCTTCATTAGTGTCCACTCTCGAAGCTAGATCTGGTGGGCTCAAGCTGTCTCGTCTTGACCATGTTCTGGGCACTGTGGATATTTGATTGAAAACAGGAAAATCATCTGGATTACATAAACGCACCAGTAACTCACAATCTTCATCATCAACTCTTCTGACTACATCTTCAAGACCATCCTGGGAGAAGATTTGACCAGACTGACTACCCTCCACTTTTCCGAAAGTTTTCAAAATATGACTTGGGCGGATGAGTTCCTTGGCGGCTGTAGTCAATGTAATACAAGAACTGGTCTCGTCCATGCACATGTCCGGTGGTACTCCAGCTTTTAGACTAGGAAAAGCAGGATCAGTGACTCCACGAACAAACCCAACAATACCCCAACCTAAATCCGTTTTCTGACCAAACGGACCATTACCAACTGGAGGTATGACTTCTCGTGGTACAAGAGCTTGAGGACAATTGTACCCAATGAGAAGACCTATGTTGCAATCATCTGATTTTGGCATTAAATGTTCTGCAACTGGTCTCAGATAGGGCCATGAAGTGACCACATCACATGTCTGGATTTTATCAGTACACACAGGAATGTTGTGAGTTGTGTACAAGGGGGGCAAAGATATAGCCTTTTCACTGTTATGACCACGCACTGAAAGACCTGCAATACGGATGCTCTTAACTGGCATATTTTCAGCAGTCATTGTTGAAAGGATCAATGTTGTTTTAACTCCTTTAACACCAAGATCAGCTGCTGTTTCTTTACTTACAAATGATGCATCCGACTGCATATCTAACAAGGCATAGGTAAGCACTTCCTTGTCTGGATTGTCAACATGTGAAAGGTACACAGGTAATATCATAGTGCTTTTTACATGAGCTGGAATCACGAGTCAACATAGAGACATGTCTATTGCTTGTGTCCTGTTTACTCTCAATAGTGCAACTAGCCTTATCACCGGAGGTGGAGTCTTTGGAATCATCATTGTGCAACACAGAGGGGTGTCTTTTCTTGCATATATCACATCTTAACCTCATTTTACAACTTCTTGGAAAATGACCTCCTTTTAGGCATCCGAAACAAAGGCCCCTTTCCATAATGAAGGCCGTCTTTTCATCTGAGGTCCTTAACTTTAGTTGTCTACAATTTTCCAAATTATGACTTGTTTTACTGCAGAAAAGACATTTCTCTGTATTCTCAACAATGCTGGAGCTAACTACCGTATGGAGTGTTGTACCAACACATCTGACAGACTTATCTGACCCAGCTGGCGACTTAGATTGTGACATCATAATTGGCTCACAAGCAATGTAAGCTTCATTTCTCATGAAGTTGACAAATTCAACAAATTTTGGAAAGCTATTACAACGTACACGAGCTTTGTGCACTACCCTTGCCCATCTAGCAGACAACCAATCGGGAAGCTTCAACACCAATTCATTGTTGTACAAATCATCATCTAACACTCGCAAGCTTTCATTTGACCTAGCAGCCACTTCACATTGACATAAGAAGTCGCTAAAGGCTTGTAAACCAACAGAATCACCATCCACTATTTTCGGCCACTCTTGAAGCCTAAATTTTAAAGCTTGTGCTATCACAAATGAATTTCCAAACCTCCTATCCAACAAACGCATTGCCTCATTAAAGGATTCCACTGTAGGTATTTGTAGGAATCCTGCTACACACTGTTTTGCCGTACCACCAAGACATCCCTTTAAGTAATGAATATGTTCTGAAGTATGAATATTTTTACGATCAATCAATAATCTGAATGCACTCCTCCAACTAGGATAGTCGATTGGGTTACCTTCAAAGATGCCAGGTTCAGGAACAGGAACTCTGCTGAGGCTCACAAAATTATTCAGGGAACCAACAAGATTGTTCAAACCAGCGGTGACATCTGAAACAAATGAATTTGATGAATTTGGAGCAACATTTGTGATTTGTTCCTTTACAATTTTGGGTCTAGCATTAGGCTGTGAGTCTAAGCTTTTGGAAGAATTTTGAGTAGTACCTTGTTTTGGAATTAATCCAGGGGCATTTGAATTCAAATTACTCACTCTTTGAATGCTAGCAGCTGATACAAGATTTGAATTACTTACTGGTACAGAGCCAAAATCAACAGGTTCAAAATTAGCAACATTGACAGATAGTGACTGAGGAACAATTGCAGCGGTTTCAGGATTTGCAGACATCAATTTCCCACCACTTAACTGTGCTGCAACAACACCCTCGCCACTCTCAAGTTGGCTAATAGCTGCATAATTTGCCTCCTCCATCTCTAAGTCTCTTAACAACCGAGTTTTAGCCAATTGAGCCTTTTGTGCAATCTCTGCGTCATGAAATTTCAACTTTGCCCGCAGTGCAGCTGCCTTTGCTGCCGCCTCGGCTTTCATTGAGGCTGTTGAGGATACACTATGCCTACTGGATCTGCAATGTTTACTCGAAGATTTGCTGCTTCTACTCTTATGGCTTGCAGAATCACCATTTGATCGAGGAAAATGGCGAATGTCCTCAAGAGCCCTAATTGCTTGTGTTAAACTGAACATTGTAGCTGCATTTCTAGAAGAACATTCATCAAACTGTGTTTTAAAATCAGTTACAAGAGTTCTATCAAAAGTTCCAAGAGTGTGATAACTTGTAGAAAGTTCATTTGCAGCTGTCTCCAAATTGTCTCTGCTTTCATAAAGCTTTAAAATGTCTGTCCCAGCACTTGACATTAATGTCAGTGCAAGAGTGTTCTTTACATTCCAATGATTCTGCAGAGTTCTTAAAAGCATTGACAGCCGCAGCCTGATCTTGGGCATTCTGCTTGTCTTTGTCAGTTAAAGTTTTAAGCCTACAAGATTCACTTATCTGTTTAGCTGAGTCTTCTCTGTGTACGGCACCGTCATTGTCCTGGTCGACTTTGGATCCCTCTTGCCTCGCTGACTCCCTTGTCTGACCCTGGCTTGCGTATGCTGCAGCTCCATGCTCATCTCCAAAGCGCGTACGATTGTCATGGATATCGTCAAGTGTCTTGGCTCAAGCTGGATCGTGATCAGTAGCAAGCACATCACCTCCTTCAGTAAAGGGCCCAAGATCACCTTCAAGTACCTCCTGTGAATCACCAAGTTCACTGGATTCACCATTGATGCTGGATTGCTTAATCTGGGTGGAGCCATCAGGATTCTTGGTCTCAGCCATCTTGACGACACAGTATCAGTTGATAACTTAATCATGTTGATTATCACGGTGAACAGCAAATTCATAAAGTAGGCTAAATGACCAAGGATCATATATACAGCAAAGTTGACCTAATTTCAAAGGGCTGACTTTCATGGTCTCATATTGTCACTGAAAGTGACTGTTCAAAAAGTGTCACTGTAACAGCCAATTAACATCTCTGCAGCTGCTGTTATTATGACAAAGAAACACCATTAAGTGTTGACTGGATAGTTTATTCACAAATCCTTTCTTTCCATTGAAAACCATTCCGTGACACTACAACAAACACAAAAGGTCACATAAATATGAGCTAAATAAAACATGATGAATATATATATGAAATTATATGAGCACAATGATATGAAATGACACTAACCTTTTTGGTGAACTGAACAAGGAGATGTTATCATGACAAATTATTTTCTGTTCTGAATTGAAATGCCACACTGGCCTGTGAAGGGAAGTCCCTTTTGACAGTTTTCACACAATGAAGCTGTGAAACATACAATGGCCAACAATGCCAAACATTGGAAAACATACAAATCAATTTATAGCTCACAGCTCTAACACTCACAGTGTCCCATCACAAACATGATGGTCATTTGAAATTGAAGAATAATGTTTTCTCATTTATATCTATATCATTAAATTACGTCTATCAAATTTACCCGCTTTCTCTACCCCTATTTGTACATGAAAATAAGGGTGTGATAACCCAAAATCTTTTAATGAACTTTTTGTAAAGTCAAATTCTTACAACAGAAAATAATAGACCTCACAGACTGCATGTCTTGCAAAAATAGAAGAAGTTTCATGTACCAGCTGAATTGTAGACCTTTTTTTCTTATAACAGCAAATTTCCACTGTCACAAAACGAGGAGGCAGGCTTGGATAAAACATGATTGCCAATTATTTTCATGACATCGCATCATCAAAACAGTCAAATAGGAATTCACAGTCTCAGAGTTTGAAAAACTAAAGTTACTTGCTTCAATATTCATATTCTATTGTATGGCAGAAAGTGTTGATACAAAATTTCCATTTATCAAGTCATTCAGTCTTCAACTCTAAGTTTGCACTTCGTTATTTGATTTTTCAACATTTCTGTTTGTACTTCTTCTGCAAAGCACAATTATAAAACTCATTTGGAGTTATGAAAAAGCGGTAGAATTTGGAGTTAGGACATGTTGTTTCCTCGAGACAAAACAATCAAATCTTTGTTGGTTTTACTCAGCAGGCAAGAAGCACTGGATGGAAAGTCAAGCTAATAAAAATGTGGTCATAGTGACTTGCTTGTGCAGAAAGGTGCATTAGATATTTCTCAGACTTGCTCTTGACTAAATTTACCCAAGGGCCACTACCACAAGACATTTTATTTGCTCCAAAAAGTGGTTGGGACATTTCATATTATGTCCCACGGGGTCAAATATGTTGGGGGGAACAGGTGCTCCCGTCTCCCACCAAATTACGCGCATGGATTTTGAAGATGGAAATGGGTCAAAAGTAGTAGGAAAAATTGATATGCATTATACAGATTCAAATCATAAATATACATATAATTATGTAATGAAGTCAGAAGTAAGGAAGGAAGGTCCTCATGCTATTGCTTCTGAATATGTATGAAAAACTAAAACTGCAACCTAATATACATTATACAGTATCTCTTATCATTGCTTTTTTTGGTGAAGTGCAATTTGTGAACATTTTTGGGGGGAAACAATAATTTGGAGTTGTATGCCTACTTATTTTACATGGGCACCCTGCATACTTTCTGAGTTGCATGATAAGAGAAATCAGAACGTGTAAATTAGGCATTCCAATGTGAAATTTGGAATAGGCATATTAAAGGCAATTTTCGATCCATGCAGTCTCCAAGCAAGAGCACAGAATTTTAATGAGCAACGAATGTCTGTCGGCCAGATTTAGGTAGACTACTATTACAGTGGTCCATGCATTATAAGACTGCCCCTTCTGCGGTCATGAAGTGGTCTCTCGTAGGGTGCGTTCTCTCATCAGGGTGCAAAATGCACTGAAAATACTACTTAGTGTGGGAGGAAGGCGGTCACATGAGGCAATTAAGGCGGTCTTACAACAGGGTGTTTTACAACACAGGGACCACTGTATGTTCAAAATCAGGATTCTCTGTGTTTGTCTAGCTTTAACTCATATTCGATAACTCTTCGAAATTTAATACGATTTTCCTCTTATTGCTGTCCTCAGAAAGTTATATGAAAAACACCAGTACTACTTCAAAATATGCTGAAGATGTTCAAAACTGCAGGAACGATGAAATTGAGCTTTACCACCAAAAAATATTTTCATAAATATCCATGCTGTTTCCCTGAAACAATGTTTTATCTAGATTCAAAATGTTCATGAATGTTATCACCAATGATGGAAATAGGAGGGCGCTTGAGGGAGCAGAGCTCCCTGGATCATAAAACTGGGTGAGCTCTTCGATCCCTGGTACAGCTACCCGAATAATATAATCAGTGGTGAAAATACAATTTCCTGTTCACTTTTTCAGTCCTGCAGGTACTCTTAGCCAAAATTATACTCTTATTTGGTGGCAAGAATTATTCCCTTTGGAAATTTTGAATGACGCAATGCTCAGGCCTGCATCAACCAAGAGCTCCCCCAACCAATGTCTTCCAATTCCATCATGGTGATTACATGCCGCAGTAAATATGTTTTTCCTGGTGGTTAAATCATAAAATACACTGAATATCCAGTGATGTACCCCGAAGTAAAGAGAACTTTCGCAACTCGCATAAAAGCTTTGTTTATAGGGGACTACTCCAGGCTAGGCTGTTTTGTTGCTAATTGAATTTCAACTTGATTGGAACAAATGTTTCAAAGAATCACTCAAGATGGGACTTTCCATTAATTCTTTTTTTTGATGCCTTGCCAGGGGGCTTAACAGAGGAGAAAGCATCAAAGAAAATCTTTGTGAAATGTTAAAAGTACATTTTAAAGCTGAAATCTGCCCCAGAACATAGACAAGAGAATATTGGAATATTTGATAGAGTTGAGGTAGTAATTTCGCATAAAATTGAATTAATTTCTAATTCCTTCTTCTTCGTTTTCCTGGATGATAAATTTTTCTCAACATTAGAAATAGTCTTAGCTCTTACCAATGCAGCACAATTTCACCACATCCTAGTATAGTTTCCACCAGGGTTCCTTGTATATTGAGCAACATCATGCTTAACATAAAATCCACATAGACTGTATGTTCTATCACAGCATGTATCGCACTTTATTAATGCCATACATCAAGTGCGCTGTTTCAAGGATCATCATTCACTTTGATTCATTCAATCACCTTGTGAGTTTCATATTTAGTCAATGATATGCGCACCTGCACCCTCGACTGAGCCATCAGCAGTGATGTTGTTCGAGTATTACGAAGAAGAAGATATGCTCTGAGGTATTTGCTTCATCAGGTGGTTCATAGAAATTAATAATATAATATTTAAAATTCATTATTGCGCCAAAAAAAGTTTATTTATTACCATTATAGTGTATCAACAAATTGTAAAATGATCATTGCTCTTGAGAGATTTTCAAGCTCATACCTATTATAAGAATCAAGCTGGCATTCCTTCAGTTTTTGAGATGTTTGATAAGCATTAAGTTAATTTCAAAATTCGAAAATTTCAATGCAGCGTGTTGGCCTAATCTGTTTTGCCCTGCTTGTTTCAAGAAATGATTTGACTAAGATTGCAATCTCACTCTCTCAGAAACAGCTGTAATGACTGAGTCTGAAGGAAAAAAAAAGTTTTTCTCACACTGAAGATGCATCCATGTTATTTTACCTTGAAACACTCCTTTATTATTACTTCCCTTGGCAAACTTATCATTTTCCACTTGCTTCCATACCATCTTTGCAGTGTGAAGCAAACCCAGCTGCTGATGTGACATTGAAACTTCAGAAGATAGTGTGATACAAAAGAGCAAGTTCACGGTCTATGAAGTGGGTCAATTTAGTCTACTCTTGTTTCATAAAGACATCAAACAAGCATTTTTGTTTCTCGATATGAAGAGAAATCCCAAGGTTACTGCATGCCAAGTGTCCTAAAAATTTACAAACGCAAAGAGAAGGTTTATGCCATCAATGCATTATGCAAGTTAAGAGACACACCTTCTGAAGAAGAAAATCATAGTATATTTGTACGATGTAGTTTCTAATCTGACTACATTTTGTTTTGGTTTTGTCTATTTCACAAACCCTAATGGTTTGGAGAATAAGTTCGATAAAGGAATAACAACTAAATGTCCTTGTGGATCTGAAAAATGTATATTTGGATTTTGATTTTAGATCAGAGTAATAAAGGATCCCGCACTTTTGTTGGTATAACAGGGAAGCATGAAAATCAGTACTCATTTTAAAACATCTTTAGACGTAGATTTACTCAGGGTCTTATTAGAAAGCCACTTCCTATTTGACCTGGTTTATCCACAGCAGCCATTTTGCAATGACTGCTTTCTCAGTCACTGTCCCACTTTCTGTGAAGTGCCTATAACAGCAGAAGTTTTGTGGATTTACAATCAAAACATTCGGTGGCTTCTCCAAATGCTGCAATGTGACATTCACAGAAGACCCATGTTATCATTTCATATGCCTTGGTCTTAATCTAGTACCTGTAGAGCTACAGAATGACCCACCTTATAACAAAGAATGAAAACATGTGAAAGAGGCCTCATGTGGAAGAGATTCTTACCATGGTGTATTTTCTACTGATTGTGTCACTTTGCCAAGAAGAAGGACTTACAAATTAATTCAATTTTATGTGAAATTACTATCTCAACTCTATCAAATAAACCAATATTCTCTTGTCTATGTTCTGGGGCAGTTTTGTGCTTTAAAATGTACTTTTTAACATTTCACAAAGATTTTCTTTGATGCTTTCTCCTCTGTTAAGCCCCCTGGCAAGGCATCAAAAAACAGAATTAATGGAAAGTCCCATCTTGAGTGATTCTTCCAAACATTTGCTCCAATCAAAGTGAAATTCAATTAGCAACAAAACAGCCTAGCCCCAAGTAGTCCTCTACAAACAAAGCTTTTATGCAAGTTGCGAAAGTTCTCTTTACTTCACTGTGCATCACCTGTAAAGTATTTCATGACTTACTCACTAGGACAAATATATTTTACTACAGGCATGTAATCATATTCATGTACAACTGTATACATTTTGAATCCGGACACAACAAGGAGCAAAAGTACCAAATTGAGTATTCACAGAAACAGTATCAAATGATGATATAACTTGGCGGTGAAGCTCAATTTCATCTTGCCTTGCATTGTTAGACATCTTCAGCACATTTTGATACAGCACTGGTGTTTTTCAAATAATGTTCTGAGCATGGCATTAATATAGGCCTATTTATAAAACGAAAATCGTTTCGAAATGGCATTATGGACAAACACAAGAAAGTAATATTTCTTAACATAATATTTTCTAAATGTAGCGAACCGAAATTTGTGGTGTTGATGAAGTCTGCATGGATCCAAAATTGCTGCTAGAATTCACATTCCAAAATTTCACAAATTGGAATGCTGAAATTTACACTTTCAGATTTCTCTAACACTTGCATGGAAAGGCATGGGAACTCGGAAAGTACATCTACCGCAATTTGCTTGACAAGTTATCAGACAACTTAGAAAGTGTGCAGGGTGAGCTGTCTAAAATAAGTGCCACTGCAAATTATTATTTCCAAAAATAATTCATCCTCAACATTGGGCTTTGGCTAAAAGACAATAAAAAGACACCTTGCCAATTTTCAATTTTTATGCTTGTAAATTGAAAAAGCACTAGTTTCTAAACTATGTATTAGAACCTTGGGAATCCGAATCTGTTCTAGAAAGAGATATGATAATTGCTCAGAACTTCAATTAATCATTCAAGGTTTCAGAGTGATTTTCGATTTCCGCCATTTTTGCCTGTGGAGGGTAACCTATAACTTAGTCAACATGCATCATGCAGCATTCTAATGCCACGGCAGGAAAGATTCAAAATACCTCCAATTCTAGAATACTTCTTTTTCAGACGAAGTCTCCTTCCTTACTTCTGACTTTATTGCATATAAGGGGAACGGGGAACTAGTGAGTCGCTTGCCACAGTGAATCAACGGATTTCTCAGGATGTTGATAAGCAATATTTCTGAAATGTAAGATTAATATTATACTTTGTAGGATTACTTTGAGGGACACCTAAATGAATCAATAAAGACATTTGATGAATATATATCTATTGTCAGTATAAAGCAAAGAATGATTTTGAGACAAAATTTGGTTATGCTCCGGCGACTACATGTGTTTCGAGTGCTGAACCGCTTCAAATTTTCATTTTGATTTCCTACCAGGCATGTTGTATTATCATACTGTTACTACATATGTTAAGTATTTTATTTTTAAGAACAAAAGATTTTGTGACTTGGGTCTTTTATTCTAAGAATATATATGAAACTAATCATATGATGATGAAACAGTGAATGGATGACTAATGATTACAGATTTGTTTCACTCTGTTGTCCTTTTCTCTAGATATCATCTAGATTTATTTAAAAGGTTTAAAGCTTTGAAATTAGATGACTTAAAAATAGAAAATATACCATTCACTTTTACTTGGTTAATCTGAAAATGCATCTTGTTCAGTTCATTGTACTAAAATCTAAGATTTTCAGATGCATGTAATGGTTGAAGTCATTCATGTAATACAAACAAATATATGTTGATTTTTGTTTTTTATAAGTATTGAAAAGATTCCTAATTGCACTATTTTACAAGTTATTATTACATCTTGGTCCTTGTGGGGTAAAAGTGGATGACACTGTTTGAACAAGCACTGGGTGATAGCAGATATGCATGATTGGTTCCACTAGCTTCAGGTGTGTGTAAGAACCAACACTTTACTCACAGGCTTAAAAAAACAAATCAAGTTTTATTAATTAGCTTAACTTGATTGTGGAAAAAAATGATATTGAAAAGAAAAATGCCCTGGTATACAATTAATACCTAATTACAATTACCTGTTAGGCTGTACTTATTATTACCAGGTTGCATACTAATTACTAAATTGGGGGAATTCCCATTTTATGTGGGGGTATTGATACAATAACTGTACAAATAAAATATTTCATATTTTACATGGCTATAAAATCATGGTTTAGTGTGCTATTCTTATATTATTAATGTTTCTATCAGGTTACTAAAACACTAAATCTTGATTTCTCAAACTTTAGGTGAATTGCCACTTGTTATAGGGGCATTGACCCAATTGCATTGTCTTTGTCTTGAGACAACAATGGTGGTTCAGCAATAGATACCAGCAGCTATATTATACACTTCTTGTCTACTAAGTAATGTTGGCCTATTATTATCACATTCTAATGTTATTAAGGCACTTCTCTTCTAGATTATTTCCACAATTCTGCAAAAATGCAAAAGGTTGATTTAACTTTGGTATACTTATGACTGATAATTTTCAAAAGGAAAAAGAACAACAAATTTGATTTACTTATTAATAAGCCTACACATATTATTGATGTTACATAAACTGATATGAGCAAGTTTAGGGATTATGTAAAATATGCCAATAACGGAATGTCATCTATATCACTTTATTTTCCCTAGATAAAAAAATATATATACCTATGTAGCAGAAAATACTGACAGATTACGAAGTTTGCGGTCAATTGCGGTCATATTCTGACCGCATGGATTGCTCGCCCCGCCCCGCGACCACTTGGCCAAAAGTATGACCATGACCGCCCCGCCCCGCAAAGGTCTCGACCTGACCGCGACCGCCCCGCACCGCATGCGGTCAAGGAAACTGTGACCGCACCGCCCCGAGGGCTGCGGTCCTTGCGGGCGACCGCATTGCGGTCTGACCGCGCAGGGCTCTAATGTGTAGCAGACATCCGTAGCTTTCATTAAAGCCATATTCGTCATGGAACTGAAACTTGTTGAGATATGGCAAAATCAAACTTTGCTGATTCACTGTGTTCAACCTATAGATATAAATATGAATTTATCTTTCTACTTCTGAAAAATTCACATCTTCAACATGTATACATTTTTTTTGTAAGATTGGTTCTTAGCAATTGGAATTTCTTTTGTAAACACCACAGTTCTTTTAGCTTGACTTTTCATTCATTGCTTCTTGTCTGCTGAGTAAAACCAACAAAGAGATGATTGCCTTTTCTCCAGCAAACAATGTGTCCAACTTTAAAAAATAATACCACTTGTTCATACGGTCTGACATATTTAACTTTTAGCTTCATGGATCGACCGACTCAACAGATTTTCTGCCTATGAAAGTGAAACCGGGCTTACCCAAAATAATTTTTAAACAGACATTATAAAAAATTGCGATTTTAGCCTTTTTTTTCTCGTCCTACTGACAGACCCTAAGAAAAGTGTCTGGAGAAGATGTGAGAAGCTAAAGATCAATTACATCTGGCCTAACTCCAAATGAGTTTTATAATTGTGATTTGCAGAAGATAGTACAAACAGAAACATCGAAAAATCAAATAATAAAGTGCAAACTTTGTATTGACAACTGAATTGAATTAATAGATGGAATTTTTGTATCAAATGTTTCTGCCATACAATAGAATATGAACATGGAAGTGAGTAATTTAAGTTTTTCAAACTTTGAGACAGTGAATTCCTATTTGACTGTTATGATGATGCAATGTCATGAAAATAATTGGCAATCAACGGAGAACCATCATGTTTTTTTCTTAGCCTGTTTCCTCGTTTTAACAGTTGGGGAAATTTGCTATTATCTGATTTATAGCTCCACAATTGTTCGGCTTGCACATGTACATGTATCTTCTTTATTTTTCGCAAGACATGCAACCTGTGAGGTGTAGTATTTCTGTTGTAAGAATTTGCCTTTATAATAGGATAATTTTAAGATTTTGGGTTATCACACTCCTATTTTCATGCACAAATAGGGGTAATGAAAGCCGGTAAATTTGAAAGATGTAATTCAATGATACAGATATCAAAGGGAAAACATTATTCTTCAATTTCAAATTACCATCATGTTTGCGACGGGACAATGTGAGCAATGTGTCGAAATTCATCCAAAATATAAAATATTAGGTTTAACCACTGACTGAGCACAGTCTGCCATTCAAGCAGGTGAGCGAGCGAGGCTGCAGATTGACGAAATTCAAGTCGAATTGGGTATCTAGGTCACTAGAACTGCTGCCCCTAAAGTCAGCGCTGCTGTCTATCAGGTCCGTGCCCAGCAGAACCCAGCAGAACTGTTCTGGCTGCTTCAAAAATTGCATGTGTACGAGACGTGAAATAGAGCACCGATTCTGAAATGTTGTCGCCTGCTCGCTTACGCTCACAGCTACAGCAGGCTACTGTAGCTGGTTTAACCACAAGTATTGCTAAAACTTTAAAAATTAATGTTGCCATTGACCTTCCTCTTTTGAAGGTGTGTCTCTTGGAACTCACATAACATGCACTGAACAATGCTGCATTGTCACAGAACCACGGATCTGTTATTGTTATTTGTAGGGTTGTATCAGATCAATAACCTTTTAGCTCTCCTCTGAATTACATTCAGCTGTTTGACGACAATATCGCCGTGCAGTGACATAACCCATTTGAATAGTGACATGTTTTTGTAGCAAGATGTGTTTGACTAACTATGACCCACCAAATCATCAAACATACGTGCTTGAGCAACCATTCAATTTCAAGGGAGAGCTTGGAATTTTCCTCCGAGGGAAATTTACTTCATGGTAGCGATGGCAGTAATTATTCATTTCAAGTGTGGCAAGTCAAGAAAATATTTATTCCTAAATCTGCAACACCTGGTTATGAAATACCCTACTAAAAACTTTCTAGACTGGCCAAGACATTTTTGAAATTATTACCAAGCCGAGCAACAATATTTTTTAACCAAAAATACAATTGAGTTTCCAACATGTGATTTTATAATCAGCCCAAACATCATTATTCAATCGAGAGATAGATTTATTTGATTGGATGTCAGTGAAGTGAGATTTATTTGTTTTGGTTAAGTTATTTGCAAAATATTGAGAAGACAACAAATATAGGATAAATGTTTGGCTTGATGTGAGACACCTTTCAGCAATCACTTCGAATCTAATATGATACTTTTATATTTGGGGCTATGACATTCAATATATATAAGAGAACTGATAAGGGTGTTTCAGGTGCCCCCAATATTTTCCGATCTGGCTTGACCTTGGTCTGGTATTGCAGTTTATATAGTAAAAGTCAAATGTAAAATTTTGGCCCATTCTATAAATACCTACCTTTACCAGAATTCACTTGAAGTTTATAATGTAATTCCCCATTGGCGAACATGAAAATTCTCAAGAAAATTCAAAAACCAATGAAGAAATCAATATTTTTTCTCAATCCCCAGTTCCTGAGTAAGTTTTGAGAGGGCAATTCAAATCCGGTGTTATATTTTGTTGAACCCCATTTACCAAGCTACCAGAAGCTGTCAAATTTGTGAAAATCTGCATAAAATGGTAGAATTTTAGGAAATTAAAAACTTCCTAGCTCATTAGGAAGACCTGCTAAATAATAGTTGATGCCAAATTTTAATTGCCCTCCCAAAACTTACTCAGAAACTATGGATTGAGGAAAAAATATCTGTTCCTTCATTGATTTGTGCAATATCTTCAGGATTTGCAAGTTTGCCAATGGGGAATTACATTATAAACTTCAAGTGAATTCTGGTAAAGGTAAGTATTTATAGAATGGGCCAAAATTTTACATGTAACTTCTACTATATAAACCACAATACCAGACCAAGGTCAAGCAGGATCGGAAAATAATGGGGGCACCTCAAACACCCTAGTACTGATATTACCGAAAAGTTTTCTGAGACGCTACTTTTTAAATGAAACTTTTCTGTTATCCCTCATTTTATTTGGAAAAGTAAATATCATTTGACAATTTCTATCTGTGAATCCGAATAAAATTTGCAGTGGCCCAACTTCTGCAATGAAGAACAAAATGGTTCTACTTCTCAAATCCAAGTTATTTCTTCAAAGCTTGAAATTTCGATGCTGCAAGTGTATTTGGACAACTGTCAAAAAGGCATCCTACTAAATCTTGCAGTATTAATTTTCATCTGGTTGCTCAAAACAGTGCATGGAATTGATGTTACCATAAGAGGCACTCAGCCTAATAATCATCAATCATAGCGATATATTCACTTTAAATTTCCTAGAAATGGTTGCTTTTGATTCTATAAAATTTGATCATTTTCTCAATTGTACTTTACTTTTCAATGCTCCAAATTACTTGTCTTTCTGTTTACTGAAAACAGCAAAGAGAATAGTCTCTGCTGTTTTAAGTTCTTTGCCTAATTTTCACATTTCCTACATGTACATCTAAAGAAAAAAAAGGGTCGTTTGGAAAATGTCTTTCAACATTTCTAATACCGATACAAACATTTACAATGAACCAGCCTCTGTGAATAATTCGGGATGGTATAAAAACTTCTCCAATGTCATTGTTCTTCTCTAGGTCATTTCTGATATATAAATCCGGGTTATTTCTCAAGCGAAAGTAGAATGCTTCTTTGATATCTGCAGAAGTGGGAGGCAATTGACAGAATTCTTCAATGAGAACTTGCTCCTGCATGTTACATTCTGCAAGCCTTTCTAATTTCAGTGTCATTCGTAACGGACAGATAATCTTAACTTAAAACAACAAGCTATGTTTGCTCAAAGGAATTGTGCAACCATCTCACTCAACCATTTACACTAACTCAAAATTTCAAATTGTGCAATGTAAGAATCAGCAGAAGACTTTGAACAAAATTACTAATATTGAAATGCGTTTTGTAACTTAGACACTGCGATATCCAATCTGTATTTTCATCTTTGCTTGGGACTAGCTGGACCTGTCATTTTCAATACCGTGTTATTAAATTCCAATATATTACTTTTCCAGATTGAGATTAGATATCGCTGAAAAGTTTTCCAGCCAGAAGAGAAAGGAGAACTAATTTAACGCTTCTAGAAAATTAATATCTGTTGGCTTTTCAAGAGGAAATTCCATCTCAGCTCTTCACACAGTTCAATATGTTTCTGAAAGTTTCTAGCTAGGCTTCCTTATTTGATATACTTCACCCGGAAGGCATTGCAAATTAATAATTTGCAATCATTCTTTGAGGCCTGAAAAATCTCATAAATATCATCACTGAATATTTGAGTACCAATATTGCATGATTAGAAAAGATGATTATATTTGTCCTGACAAGGCTCCTTACAAAATTAACTTTTCAAACACAACCAAGATGGTTATGCAAATTCTGTGAAGGTCTCCTAAATGTTTGTCTTAATAAACTGGGTTTGACACAGGATCACACAAGCCAGGTTATCCTATGTTGGGTGTGCGTCTTGCCTTTTCAAAAGGGATCCCTGCCTAGCTCAATCCAATCCATCAATCATCCAAACCTACTGGTCATTGTCAAGGAAGGTTTAAATATTAGTGACTGCATTGTTAATTATTACAAAAATACACACATAATGATGATCAATTGTACTGTTGGCTAGCAGTTCAGCTGTTGTTGATGTGTCTGTGTCATGGGTGTAACTTTAATGTGCCATGAAATCTCTCAGGGCACTTTGTCCACTATGGGCAGGCATAACTTGCCTTTGATGGCTCATAATGTCAATAAAACATGCCGATAATGTCTACGAGCTTTTAGGATAACAGTTCTGGCTTTTATGACATTACTTTGCGGTTAATAAGGGATGTTGTCATGCAGGGTATGACATGTAGATACTGCCTTTGCTGAAATATATGTACGAGAAATATATGTTTTGCAATTGTGATGATGTTCTGACTACAATTTAATGCGAAATAATTGACTTACTTTGTTTTATTGAATTGCCTTCATCCCGTACAAATAATTATGGTATCTTCAATGAATTTGCTCCCCAGGTAAACAGCACTTGCACAAGCAGCACTTCATCATGTTCAAGACCACAAGATGTTAAAAGCATTAGAGTTAATTATTTTGCATTTACACGCAGAACATGAAACTTGGCAAAAACAAACAAAGTATATTTGCAAACATTGGGAGCCACATAAGATTTAGCTTGAATTACTATCGACATCCATTTTCAAAAATGTTCTGTTGGGCTATAGCAGGAATAATGAATTATTTTGCATGCTGTTTTCTTATTATGACCCACATATACGTAACACTGTATTTTCAAGGATCCAGTTGTGATTACATATATAGATAGTGGATGGTGGGGAGACCAATATTGAGTTTTATTGGCCGAAGCAGTAATGGCCGAGACCAATATTATCTGCTGAGGCCAATAAAACTCAATATTTATTGACTCAAAATTAGGGTGTCTCACTTTTCGAACTTTTTTCCGGATCACCATAGTCTTTAAACCAATTGATCTTCTGTGTGAACAGACCACGTAGTGCAAATTTGAGCCAAATCCATTGATTTTAAAATCTCCCCCTACCCACTTCTATTTTGGGGCTATTTTTACCATTCGCGAGTACAGTAAAATGGTCATAATACACTAAATTATACCTATTAAGGTTGTTTAAAAGGTTCCATGAGGTGTCTACAAGTTACTGCTTTCATTTCCATCAATTTCTTCTACATATCATGTAATCTATAGGCATTATAAGGGTGATCCGGAAAAAAGTTCGAAAAATGAGACACCCTACTCAACATCCACTATTTGTCATATTCTGCATTAAATCTTTCTGACTAATCCACATGCTTGTATGTTTACTTGTTTCATATGAAATTTATTTAATTTTTCCCATTTTTCACAATGAGCATATTTATAAAATGATAGACTGACATTCCGAGCAGTTTCATTTTATCCTGCCCCAGGCCAACTCCCCTGACAGGCAATAAAGGGCAAGATTGCGGCTGAGTGCTGAGAGCCACGCCAATAACACTCTCAACTAGCCGATAACAGTGTCAGACGTCAATGTCATTATTTATTGGTGTGGCATGTGATTGATCTCTTGTCATCTGATTGGCTCATCAATTTTGGTGCAGAATATCATATATTATGTACTGTGAAATTGGAATTATGAGTCAACTTAACCAGCACTCCGTGTAAATATTGGGCAAAATGAAAAACACCTTTCGGATGATGTTCTCAGAATTTCCTGAAATTTTGCAAAAAGTTTAACTTACCTAATTATAGCTCAGTGGCAAGGTCAAAATTGGTTTAAAAAAATGTTCCTTGCCGGGGCTACCCATTGAAAAATGAATGTTTTTGGCGTTCGGACGGCCTTAATTTCATCAAAATTAACAAAAATTAAGGCATATTTTGTCCATCAAAATTTCACACTTATGATAAAGATAGGAACACAAGTGATACATCATTTTAAAGGGATATTTCATGACATTGCAAAAGTGATGTCATAACAAAGAATGTTTTGGTTACTAAGCAGTGTCACCATGGCAACCGCATGCAAGTTTTGAAATTGTTTTATTTACCTAAAATAGACCATTTTTCAAGGCCATATATCTCCCATGATAACACCTAAAAAATTTAGGTGAACATATCACCAGAAAGGTCAACTCCTGTGCTATATTAAACAACAATAAAACAGCTCTGAAACAATGAACCCTTCCTTTTATAGCCATGGACATTTTTTGCTAATTTTCATGATTTTTTTTATTTTTTGACCAAAAATTGCCCTCTTAGTCACCTAAGACTGGGAAAACCATGCTAATTCCACTCAAAAAACAAAATGTTTATTATTGCAATTGGATGGAAATATTATTTAGAAAATAATAAACATCATTAGAAAGCAGAAAAAATGTTCTATATGCAAATTAGTACCGCCATTATTGAAAATTCTAATTTTCTCTATATCTCGGCTAATATCCCAATTAGCAACAAAATTATGGTGTCTAACCCTATGTTTTAAGGGTCAAAGAATGCTTTAGGACTATCTTGAAAGGTGTCAAATAGGTGTAGATTAATATAATGTGACCTGGTTCACAGGATTATTTCAAACATGGCACTATCTACTTTCACGAAATGAGTCAAGAGGGGTTCATTGTCACTTAATTTTTAGTGATGTTTAGCTCTTGGTAGAAGGTTCTTGAATAATTTCTCGAAATATTCAAATCACATTCAATGAGAAAAAGGTTAATCCTTTGAAATGAGCATTATATTTGTCATTTCGGGCATTTCTGAGTGAAGGTGTAGCAACATCTACTTGCACGAAATGAGTCAAGAGGGGTTCAATGTCACTTATCAATTAGTAATTTTTAGCTGGTGGTAGAAGTTTCTTGTATAATTTATCTAGATATTGAAAAATTTTATATAATATTTAATAAATATTTAGAAAATAATTAACCTTATTAGAAAGCAGAAAGAATGTTCTTCTTATGTCCTATATTAGTACCGCCATAATTGGAGAATCTTATTTTCTCAATATCTTGGAAAATATTGCACTTAGCTTCACAGTTATGGTGTCTAACTCTCTGTTCTGAGGGTCAAAGAATGTAGTGAGACTAACTTGAGTATTGTCAGATAGTTTTACGTCACCTATGATGATAATTAACTACATTATCAGAATTATCCAAATATGGCGTTATTCTGGATATTTTGTCTTTTGTTTTACGTCTTTGAGGCAAGGTTACCATCCATCAACAGTTCATCAATGCTCAGCTAAAAAAAACCTTGCAGCTTTGTTGTGCCTTTGGTTTGTCAAGTTCACATGTAACCGATACTTTTCCAGTAATTGTGTAAAACGGGAATTCTTTTTTTTTTTCCTGGTGGACTCAAAAATGTAGCTCATGAAAATTTGTTGAGGCAGGTGCTGGGTTCTCAATTTGTGCCTTTTGTTGGTCTAAAACCTCTAAGAGAAAAAACAGAATGTTTGATCGAATGTAGTGTGGTTTATGATGGACCAACAAGTTAACGACCTGGAATTCAGCCCTTGTGCCAAATGTTCAGATTTTTCAGGAAATGGCATACATTTCGCTCCAGTTCGAGGCTATCTCCATGGAAAATGGTTGTCAAGGCAACCATTTTCTTTGCTCATAAATTTGTACAAATTTCTACAACATTGTGTATGTCTGCTGCAATTGGTAACATTTGACCAGGTTGATTTGCAATTTGTTGTTACGTATTGCTACATTGCCATGGCAACAGGTTGAATGACAAAACTGTCGTAGCTTGCTGACTTGCCACAAAATAACAGCAATGACAGGAAGAATACTTCAGTTACCAGCATGCTTTTTTACAGTCTGTCACTTTGATATTGGAAAAAAAGACGACCAGTTCACTATGAAAAATGCACTTTGTGACTCATGATAGCCGATTAAGAGTCATCTTTTCTACTTTCAAGATGGGAAACATAGAGGCTGTTTGATTATTCATGATCAAGAGAAGGCCATTTGACTTGTCATAACTGATTTTAGAGTGAAAATCAGATGCATAATCCTGTTGTTTGGCTGTCACCTACAAGAGGGATAAGTCCCCTTCAATCAAATTAAATTAACATTGAAAGTATTTGGACTGATCATGACAAATCATCAGCACGATGACACATGAAGTGACATTTTCGCATTGAAACAGTCCACTCTTTTTCTATATCAAAGTGACAGACTGTAATGTTTGAAAGCCCCCAAAACTGATTTAAAAAATACTGTAGGCTTGTGTGTTGATAAAATCTTGCTGTGGCAACAAATTTTTTTGCTGGTTTAAATGTTTTGTGAATAAAGAAAATCTCATTTTTAGCCATTTCTCCATTTCTAGTTAGAGTAGAATCATGAAATTTGGCACATTGACTGTAATTTGTCCATTCTTTAATTTTCTGTATTGTAATGAGATAGAGAGAGAGAGATCCAATATCAACAATGTTAACATCAGAATTCATTAGATGGAATATATGTTGCTATGGCAACCATTTGGACCCTTTTTTAACTCGTCTGTTTTCTTTGAAAACGAAGAGGTATTGTCGTCATTCGATCGTTGGCATTGTCGTTTGCGTTGTCTTTGTCGTTTGCGTTGTCGTTTGAGTTGTCCCGGTTAAGGTTTGTGTGTGTTAGTGTTCATTTGTGACCATAGTATTTTCACTTAGAGTTATGAAATTTGGTACAGGTATTGGCCTGTGGGTATGGATTGGGAAGATGATAAGAAATCCAAGATGGAGGCCATTTTGTGTTGGTTATTTTGGTAGCCATCTTTCTTCATTCTTGAATTACCCACTGTGCCCTTAATATTTCGCTTAGAGTGATGAAATTTGGTACAGGTATTGGCTTGTGGATATGGATTGGGAACATATATATATATATATGTATATGAATAGACCTTTTATCACCCCTTTAAACGCGGTCATCTTTGATTCAAAATATGGCCGATGGCACCACCAGCTCTTTTTTGGTGAATGAACTGATTCACATTTTTTTGCCATTTCTCCACTTAATATTACAGTAGTGTTCCGAAATTTTGTTACAGAAGTGTTCTGAAATTTCGCGCACTGACTAGATTTTTTTTCATTCTCTAATTGCCAGGTGGAAAATGCTGAGGTGTATACATATTTGTCAATATATTGCGTGCGGACGAATTTGTAAACCTGCAATTACGAACATATACATGAAGTAAGCATTCGTGTAAGTGCTGTCAGAAATGGCGGGAGGCTGATGTTGTCGTTGAGAATGCCTTTGGAAAAAAACAGCCCTGTCACTCTTGATCGACTTAATACAGTGCCGTGGACTTTACAGAAAGGATGTGAAGTATCGAGGAAGTAATTGTGAATGTTTAAACTCTAGTTCACCCCTGGTTTCAATGGATATTTGAGTTTGTTTGTGCTTGGCGCTTGACCCGCCAATTTTTCGCTCAAACGTCAAAATGGTGAACCCGAAAGCACAGCAGCGGCAAAGCACGGATATCAACGCGACCTTAACCACGGTTCTCCAAAAGTTAACTAACGTTGAAAAAAAACAAGATGAAATGGTCAGTGTGCTTGACTCAAAACTGGAAAAGTTGAAGCTCGAGTTGATGAATGACACTCAGAAGAAAATCGAGAATTTGGAAAAAAACTACAGAAATGAAATTGAAAAGTTACGACTTGAACTAGCTGCAACTAAACAAAAAGTGGAAGATCTTCAAAAGAACTCTGGAGAAGCGAGAAACAAAAGCCCACTCGAAGACATCGATAAATGCATCGTGATGTCAAACTTCCCGTACGCACTTGACAACCTGAATGAGAACGTCACAGTTATAGCATGCAAACGTCTTGGCCCCCCACAGAACCACTCCATTCAGAACCCTGCATTACTGAAAGTCACTTTGGACAGTTTGGATTCGAAAAAAATGGTCTTGAGCAAGAAAAAGGAATTAAGGAACACGCTTCATTTCCGTAGAGTCTTTATTAGAAGCAGCATGACGTATCTTGAAAGAACGATGCAATTTAACATGAGGAACTTGTTAAAATGCTTGCCGTACGGAGACAGCCTTCGCGTCAGCACCAACGGAAAAATCATTCCAAATGGTTTCGCTCAACCTTGGAATCCCTGGTCAACCGAACAACAACCGAACAACTATGATTTCGAATGTGAGAGATCTGGACCACCAGATAGAGGTCATCCTTTTTCCAACACGAGAGGACGCGGACGAGGCCATCATTTCGACAACACCCACAGAGGATCCTACAGAGGGGGGTTTAATGGCTAGCAATTTTCAGGAGCACCGAATACTAACTGTCAAACGAATGACAATGTAAAATTCATTCCATTAAATCACAGTTATGCTCAAGATCCAGAACATTCAAATTCATCTTTTTGTTTACTAAATGTGTGTGGCATTACATCCAAGCTCAAAATACCTGATTTTGTTGAAAATTTACTTAGTTATGACATAATTATTCTGTGCGAAACAAAATGTGATGATGCTGACAATGATGACCTTATTGAATTCTTTAGTGAACTTAATTACTATGCATATATTAAAAATAGACACAAATTGGCCAAACAAAGATCTGGTGGTGTAATGATCATTGTTAGGAAAGAATTAGTTAAATTTTGTAATGAATTACAAACAGATTATGACAACATGATTGTTATTAGAATTGATAAAAAATTATTGAAATATGAGAAACACATTTTGCTCATTGTACTATATATTCCACCATATGGCTCAAAATATTCTAATGTATCACTTTTTGATGACTTATCAAATGTTATTCTGGACCACAGTGAAGAAGATAATTATCATTTAATATGTGGTGACCTTAACGCACATACCCAAACAAAATGTGATATTGTTTCTTTTGATAATGATCTATGTGACGCATGTAACATTGATGATGAAACAAGATTAATTATGGACACTCAAAGAGTCATGGAACATTTAGACATTCCGTTACAACGGAATTCTGTGGACAATAAGACAGACTCTGGTAGTTATGGTGATAATTTGTTAGAATTATGCAAGAATCAAATGAATGAAATGATGTTAATTTTCAATGGTCGTGTATGCAAAGATCAGTATTATGGAAAAGCAACAACAACAGAAGGTGCTGTTATTGATTATATCATAGGATCGCCATTTCTTGCCAGTAAGGTGAAACAATTCGACATTGAAGACTTTGATCCATTGTACTCGGACAAACATTGTCGAGTGTTGTTTTCGATATATGGTTCATCTAATGATGCTTTTGAGTCAAATTCTAATACCACTACAGTAAATGATACTGTCAATGAAACTACTAGTGATAGTGTTAACACTTTTGTTGTTTGGGATGAAGAAAAAAAGTCTGACTTCTTGAGTAATTTGGATGTTCAAGTAATTGATGATATCATTACTAAATTTAATGATAAAACAATACAAGAAATTTCAGATTCTTTAAACAAAGCTCTAATTACTGCTGCGCATAAGACCTTTACGGTATTCAAAAAGACAGGAAAACGTAAATCAACCAATTCAAAAAAGAAGTTCCTGGCTTTTGACCAAACTTGCAGAAACAAAAGAAATGAATACCATAAAGCGAAACGCAAACACAATCAGAACAAAACTTCAGAATCTCATGATAATTTGATCAGCAAAAGTAGAGATTACCGGAAAGAATTGAAGAGAATTAAAAAAGAAAACAGTTTATTATTAGGGCGAAAGCTAAGACAATTACGAAAGGGTAATTGTAAAGAATACTGGAAGCTGATTAATAATAAGCGTAGGGAAGATTTCCCAGTCACCTTGAATGACTTGTATGATCACTTTAAGGAACTTTCGAGTGATACGAATGACTCCGAAAATGTTGATCAAGAATACTTGAATCCAAACACTCTTGACAACTCGATTTTGAATGCACCGTTCACAGAAGATGAACTGTCAAAGTGCATACATAAGTTAAATAGTGGTAAATCGGCAGGAATAGACATGGTCTTAAATGAATTCATTAAGTGCAGTAAAGACAAAATGTTACCATTATATGTGAAATTGTTTAACAAAATTTTGTCTGAGGGTGCTGTACCAGATGAATGGACTATTGGTCTCATTGTCCCAATTTACAAACAAAAGGGGTGTAAACAGGATGCTACTAATTATAGAGGAATCACTTTATTATCTTGTGTTGGTAAATTCTTCACATCTGTTATTAACGAAAGGTTGTGTAACTTCTGTGAGACAAACTCAGTCCTGTCAGAGGCTCAAACAGGATTTAGAAAAGGATACTCCACTGTTGATCACATCTTTTTACTTAAAAATATCATAGAAGTGTACAAGTATGAAAAGAAAAAGCTATACTGTTGTTTTATAGATTACAGAAAAGCTTTTGATAAGGTTTGGAGACAGGCTTTGTGGTCTAAAATAATGAAGTGTGGTATAACAGGTAAAATCCTGGAAGTTGTCAAAAATTTGTATAAGAGCGTCAAGTCATGTGTGCTTCTCAGAGGAGAAAAATCTGAGTTTTTTATAAGCAGTACGGGAGTTAGACAAGGTGAAAAGTTGTCCCCTTTACTCTTTTCACTCTTCGTTAATGACTTGGAATCCTTCATCATGAACGAAGGAGTTGACACTATCAACTTTGCAAACGAAAACATGAATGCTATGTTAAAACTATTGGTTTTGATGTATGCTGACGACACTATTATCATGTCAGACACCAAAGAGGGGTTACAAAAAGCATTGGTAGCCATGGAAAAATACTGTGAACTATGGAAACTAGATATTAACAGTGAGAAAACAAAAATAGCTGTTTTCGGTAAAAGAAAAAGTCGAAACGATACCTTAGATTTTACCTACAAAGGTGAAAAATTACAAATAGTTGATCACTTCAAATATCTAGGTATTACTATGGAGTACAATGGAAATTTTAAATTTGCTATTGATGAGCTGCTGACGCAGGCCAGAAGAGCCATGTTTGCGCTGATAAGTAAATGCAGAAGGCTTTCATTGCCTGTTGATTTACAATTAGCCTTATTTGACAACACTGTAGTACCTATATTACTATATGGATGCGAAGTGTGGGGGATTGAAAAGTGTACTGATAAGATTGAGTTATTTCACAAGAAATATCTCAAGTATATTCTCGGAGTTAAAATAAGTACATGTGATGAAATGATATATGGTGAATTAGGTCGCCTTCCATTACAATTAAGCTCTGAATACTCAGTTATTGGAGCCGGTTGTTAAATGGAAAGAGTAGCAAACTTAGTAGAATTATGTATGATTGTCTACTTGGTCAACTTAATGATAACTCTTTTAAATCGAATTGGTTGTGTTACGTAAGAAATACACTGATTGAATGTGGATTACCCTATGTTTGGGAATCGCAAATTTCACCAGATACAAATAACTTAAAAGCTTACGCCAAAAGATGTTTGAATGACTTGTACATATCAAAATGGAGTTCAAATCTTGAACAGAAAAGTTCATGTGATGTATATAAGAAATATAAAACAAAGTTCCAACTGGAGAAATATTTGGTTAATTTAAATTCACCCAGACAACAAAATGCTTTATGCAAATTTAGGTGTAACAATATGAAAATACCTGTTGTTAGAGGTCGAATGTTAAATATACCTAGAGGGGAGAGATATTGCCATCTTTGTAATAATAACCTTCTTGGAGATGAATTTCATGTTGTTTTAGAATGTTCTCATCCTGTTCTTGTAAGATCTAGAAATTTGTATATACCTTATTTTTATCATAACAGACCTTCTATGATCAAATTTTTAAACTTGATGGAATGTACCAATGATCATACAATTAACAACTTATCTGTTTATTTATCAAAAGTGGCTAAATATTTTCGTTAGCCGTTTAATATCAGTATTATTCAATTTTCTATATTGAAATTTGTATCTCAAGTACTAGTCTAATTTATTTTGGTTTAAAACCTGATTCTGTTATTGTTATATTATACTTGGTGCTCCATAACATGTATATGTTCTGAGCAGAAATAAAACTTGTCAAACTTGTCAACTTGTCAACTTGTCAAACTTGTCAACTTGTCAAACTTGCCACATTATTATTGTCATTCACAAATTTTAAAAGCGCAACTATGAACATTGTAACACTGAACTTCCTAAAATCAACTCAACAAAATAAAGCACATTCAGGAGAGTTAGTTATTACACGTACACAGGTACCTATGCTCTTTTTTTTTATGTCCACAAACTCGTACATGCTCGTTTTTACACCAACACAAACTTTTGTATGATCAAATAATGAAAAATATAAACATGAAATGCTTCACGGTTGCTATGGCATAATTAAAATGAGGGGACACTGTGTTAGCTATACATGTATACAAAACAACAACACTCATTGACCTAAAAGCTGCCCTTTCAAATGACTTTTAAAATGATCTCTGAATTCTTCAAATTGTATCACCTGTCCTTGACAATAATTAGCTTGACGAGGGATATGATTTCATAATGTTCACATGAAATTTAGGAATAATTGTTTCCTAGCCAATTCAAGATTCTGTTGGCCAAAATCAGTCAAATTACCAAATCCAATTCAGCTATGAATTTTTTGAACCAATAAAACCCAAAATTCATATAATGAGCAGCTTTGTACACTGCATCCCAAAAGTTTGTTCACCTCACTTCCTCCTAGATAGATAGATAGATAAATATGGTGAGTGCAGCCCTCTGAGCCCAGTTCTGGGTGCTCAGGAGGGTTGATTGATTAAATTGGAGAGAGAGCTGGAGTTCTCAACATGTTTCACAATGTCATTTACTCCATGTGCAGTCCAGGAAATTACCGTCTGGTAAGACAAGCAATGTCTTCAGTCCCTCATGATACTCACCCTAGCACTTTCATCACCCTCCCATGACCCTCTCAAAGTGTCATGGCCCAGCCATGACTTTGGAGTGCTCAAAATCTTCTTTGACAGGCTATATAAAAATAACTGCTGCTACTATCACTTCCAAACTTGGCAAAAAGTTGTATCACAGTATCAACTAACTCTATAAATTTTGGCAGACCTATCCATTACATAATGAGGAAAAGAGCCCGAAGGCTCCGAAGAAATTAGGGATTTGTCATCAGCTGCTGATGACTTTACAGTATTTCACGAATTTGGATAGAATAAGTCCCGCTACTGTCATGCTGCGGTGTTATGAGGATGGCTGCACTGAAATCACAATTGCTTCTGATAACCAAACTGATAAACCCCACACATTCAATAATCCTGTCAGGGCCAGGATTTAGCTGGAATTGCAACTGTCCTCATAAGATGGTAATTTCCCGGACTGATGTGAGGGTCTTTTACTTGTCCAGCATAGACGTACACTGATACAAGGGGAGGCTGCCAATTTAAAGTCTCATCCGAACAACTTCCAGCTGGGATTTTGCTCATGAAGGTACACTGAAAATTTTGGGTTCCCCACCCAGGGTTCGAACCCATGCAAGCAAAGACCTTCAGCGGAGCAGGCGGATACCTAAGCCACTTGGCCACCAAGCTGTTGTATCTTCAAGACGAGATGTCTCAAAAGGATAATATCTTTAAAGGTTGACCTCTGGACTTCTGTCTACCCGACAAACATGATAATGGTAATTTGAAATTGTTTGGATGATATTAATTGTCATTTTGGTGTTGACGAATGGACCATGTTTGTGATGACAACGACTTCAAGTGGACATGCCGCAAATTTTTGGTCTCCACTAAAAGATTGATAGCTAGACCAAAGCCACACTCTGTTATTGGTCAATTGACATTCATAAAAATCTCAAGCAGACTAATTAGTCATCCCTGGTGAATGCCTAACTGTGCCTAAATACTTTCGGAAAGAGTATAGAATATATATTTTGATAAATTTCAAGCAGCTCAATAATGTCTGGAACCAATTCATATGGGCATGTTTAAAATGCTACTGCAAAGCTGAAAACAGGCTTCATGAAGTAATGTCATCACAAAAGTGAAAATATTGGCGGCATCCTCTCGAAACTTTAGTAATACATGTCTCAGGAGACAGTGGATCTCTCCAGAGTTGAAATATAAATTTGCATGCCCAACAAGTGATGTAATTTCCAGTTTAATAGACGTTCATGAATATGCAAAGAAAAACAAGTGTTTCCAAAGCTGCGACTTGGTATATTTTCCAGGCTGAAAACCAGGGATATGCGTTGGAAAGTCCCTATTATCAAAGATTTTTTTCCAGCAACCATCCAAAAATTAGGATGAGCGCTCTACGATGAGTACATGAAGTTATCATGAATACCCTGGGCCAGGAGGGATCTACGGCTTCAGTAAATCCAATACAACAATTAAGAGTTTCAGTACTAAAATGGTTTCACACAAGGGAAACATGAAGAAACCTTCATGAAACCTCAAAACTCTCAGAACTGAATTAGGAGGCTAATATTTTGAAAACCATAACAAAGTCAGAGGAAAAGCACTGTACAAAAGTGTTGTATATTGAAAATGAATATTTAATATGCCCAAAAAATGAAACTTACCATTTTTAAAAGTGAACAGATAGCTAAGTAAGAGGTGAAAGAACTTTAAGGGACACAGTGTAGCCCAAGCCATTAAAAATACATTTCTGACAATGTTTGTTGGAAGCACCACACTTTCTTACTATAATTATAGACCTTCTCTCAATCAAAATTACCCCAATATGACCATTGAGTCCTAATAATAGTCACGTACCAAAAATCTGCATGATCTAACCTATCAAGTTGGGTGCAAATAACAATCAGTTTCCCATGGTGCTTTTAAAGATACATGTATATGGGTCGAACACGTGAAAATGCTTCTCTATTGAATAGCATTGGCCAAGTTGTTGTAAAATGAACAGATCTGTATATATGTTACCTGGCCAAATTTATGTTCTTTAACAAATTTGCCTCCAATATCCCTCCTCTACACAAATGAAGCCAATAGTTGGTGGGTTAGGTCAACAAAATAGGTGGTTGACTTCACTTTCTGATGCAAAGGTCCCCTTTGGCATAGATGTACTTTAGGGTCATAGGAAAAGATTTATCCAAAGACACAAGTGAGATCACCCCCTAGATTGGAAATACAGCCATTTTCCAAAATGGGCGCTGCAAGTGCAAAGAGTCCAATATCTCCACTTCTAATTCAGCTATAGAGACAAGATTAGGGTCAAGATATGTTTTTGGGGTCAGAGAATCCATTGAAATAGTTACTGAGTATGAAAAAACCAATATTTACACATTTTATTGTTGCACCTGCTTACTTGGAACATCTGGATGGAATCCTCGCCGAAGATGACAGCAAAAAGAAATTTTGGTCATTCATCAAATCAAGGAAACAGGACAATTTTGGAGTTGGAGTTTTGAAGGCAGATGGGAAAACAGCAACCAGCGGAAAAGAAAAGGCACAGATGCTAAATGACCTATTTAGGAGTGTCTTCACAGCAGAAGACCCTTCCAACATACCCCCGAAGGGCAACTCGCCCTACACACACATGCAGGACATTACAGTCACCAGAAGCAGAGTACTTAAATTACTCCAGAAGATCAACCCCAAAAAAGCTGGAGGACCGGACAAGATGACAGCAAGAATTCTGGTCAACATTGCGACAGAAATCACCCAAGTTGTTACGCAGTTGTTCCAACAATCCCTAGAAACAGGATCAGTCCCAAGTGATTGGCGTACAGCTAATATAGCCCCTATATTCAAGAAAGGTGACAGCACAAAACCAGCAAACTTCCGTCCAGTGTCACTAACCTCAATCTTGAGTAAAACTATGGAGCACATCACCGTAAGTCAACTAATGGATCATCTAGAAAAGAACAACATCCTGTTGGACACACAGTTCGGCTTTAGGAGCAGACACTCCTGCGAAAGTCAGTTACTCCTCACAACGGATGACATACTATGAAGCAGGGCTGTTAATCAGTACTTTTCGAAGTACTTAAGTCCAGTACAGTACTTTTTAAATGTTCCCAGTACAGTACCCTGTACTTTTTTAACCACTGTACTTAATTCCAGTACCCAGTACTTTTGAAAGTACTTAAGTCCAGTACCCAGTACTTTTTGATGTCTCACACATTGAATCACAATTGTCGGAAACAAAATTGCAATCTTTTTCGAAATATAGTGAAAAATAACACCATCATCTGATCATACACTTTATCAATATTGTGTACAAGCAATTATACTCATCCTGTATGAAAAATCTTGCGAGATAAATTATAGATTAAATAAACCGACAAAAACTTGTGTTTCTTTTTCAAGCAAATGGGGATATTCATGGAATACAGTTTCATTGGACAGATAGAAAGATAGATAGATGGATAAATTGATAGATGGATAGACGGATGGATGGATGATTAGGGCTTTACGTCCTGTATTTATGCACTTGGTAGGCTAATTGGGACAGGAGGAGGACACGGTAATGAGGCTAAGGACAGATAGATAGATAGGTAGATTGGATAGATAGATAGAGATAGATAGATAGATAGATAGATAGAAAGATATATAGATAGATAGATAAAAAGATATATATATATATATATATATATATATATAGATAGATAGATAGATAGATATATAGATCGATAGATAGATAGATAGATAGATAGATAGATAGATAGATAGATAGATAGATAGTTGGAACTTCATTAATAATATTGCAAAAAATGGGCAACTTGGATATGCCCCAGACTGCGATATTTTGAATGCTTGTCAAATTAAGGAACTAGTCAGAATAAGATATTCAGATTTTAATCACTGGGTGTTTATTAGACACCCAGAAAATTAGCGGGTTATTGGGTATTAATGAATACAATATTTATTACTATTGATCAAATTAGTTTTGAAAAATTGATATGTAACTGACACAGATTAGGCCTATGTTTAAGCAAGCAATGGATGAAAATTTACATTCTATTGTGAAGTTCCCTGTCCAATTGTAAAGAGGGTAATTCTCACACCTGTGTACAAGGTCAGGTACATGCAGTGACCCAATTTCTTTGCTAAAGACAATAGGCCAATGCATTCACACATACATGCCTCAATGAACATGGAAAACCCCTCCAAAAGATGGCATTGAAATTGATTGAATAATTACTGAATTTATTCATGTATGCAGCATACTTTCAACATGATGCATCATGAAATAAAAGTTATTTCTCAAATAATTATCATAACCATATTCATTTTCATGGCTTTTGAAAGGTTAACCAAACAAATTCAGTGAGTGACACAGAATTAATACATTATGGATAAATTATTTCTTGATAATCAAAGTAACTTTACCTATATTAAATGAAAATTATATAAATGTTGTTTACATATTTACTGCAGAACTGAGATGCTAGTTCAGCAACATAGTTGGACTACTCAGATAGTGACTCTGTCATGTCCTGTCCAATTGCAATCACATTTCTAATTTTCTTTGACTGGTTTAAGTATAAGTTCTTCAATAGCATAAATTGAAATTGACTAATTGCTATAGGTCTGCACAATCCAATTGCCATATTTCTGCATTATCCAATGAAACTGTATTCCATATATATATCTCTTCTAAGAGCCAAAATAAATAATTATTTTTTAATTATTTATGATATAAATTCAATTATTGAAAAGTATTATTTTTATAAAGTAACATTTATAACAGACTATATGAAATTTATGATTTTATGAAATGTTATTTATTCACAAATTGTCTTGGAAAATATTGACACTTCACTCAATATGTCTTGTAAGCTGTCATGTTGGCTTTTATTCACTGAAAGTACTTAAATGTACTTAAAAATTACTTAAAATTTCAAGTACTTTTTGCAAAGTACTGGGTACCAGTACAGTACTTTTGGGTTCAGTACTTCCAGTACCCAGTACATTCCAAGTACTCAAGAAATTGTACTTAAGTACAGAAGTACTTAAGTACTCAAGTACTTGTTAACAGCCCTGCTACGAAGCTTGGATACACGTCAGCAGGTAGATGCAGCCATATTGGACTTTGAAAAGGCGTTCGACAAAGTCCCACACCAACGCCTGGCTGTCAAGTTGAAATACTACGGCATCGGAGGGAAAACATTGAACTGGATTCAAGCCTTCCTAAGGAATAGGACACAGAGAGTAGTTGTGGACAGATCACAATCAGAAGTAACATCGGTATTGTCGGGAGTACTACAAGGCACAGTCCTAGGCCCAACACTATTCCTAATCTACATTAACGACATTCGTGACAATGTATCATCCAGGGTCAAGCTGTTTGCTGACGACTGCCTCATATATCGAGAAATCAAAGAAGACAGAGACCGCAGCAAGCCGCAAGACGACCTAAACTCCCTTGTGCAGTGGTCAGATAAATGGCAGATGTCCTTCAACATCAAGAAGTGTCACACCATGAATATTACCCTTGGACGGAAGAAAGGACACAAATACACGATGCGGGGGCAGCCACTCACTGTTGTAGATCACCACCCCTACCTCGGAGTCGAGCTGGACAGCAAAATGTCATTCAACACCCTCATAGACCTGCAGACCACCAAGGCCAGGCAACTACTGGGCTTTCTGAGAGGGAATCTCCGAAGCTGTACCCCCAAATTAAAGGAAGCTGCCTACATGTCACTTGTACGCCCGGGATTAGAATACTGCGCCTCAGTATGGGATCCGTACCACTCCACCAAAATCAAGAAAATTGAAGGCATTCAACATCAGGCGGCTAGATTTGTGCTGAACAAACCAGTGTGACTGATATGCTGAAACTGCTCAAATGGAAATCACTACAGCAGAGAAGAATGAACATCAAGATCCTTATGATGTACAAAATCCTGCATGGCATCATCTACATCCCGCAGAGCTATGTTCCACCACCATCTACAGCTGCAACCAGATGTCATCACAGTTTTAAGCTGAGGCAGATCAGATGCAACACGGAATGTTACAGGAATTCATTCTTCCCTAGTGCCATTCCTGTGTGGAACAAACTATCAGCTCTATTGAACAATATTTATGTGGTTTTCAAAGCCTCGATCGATCACATTTTAGCGTATATGTATTTCAGGATAATTTTACCAAATCATAATCTACATTGAGGACATTTACTTTCTTGTTATGAGCAGAAAAAAGCTTATATACATGAACAGCACCAAGCTGTGTTCTATTTACCTGCAATTTCAGTTAACTCTAAATCAGAGTTTCTGATCTTACATTGTGTCAATTTGCCAATTTTTTCATCATCGCCAAGCTTTCACTTTAATAGTCAAGTAATTCAAGCATTGTATGTATGCTCAGTAAGTGAAAAATATGTCAAATTAATTTTGCTGTACATTTCAGATAATAGTGTTATTTAAGGCTGTTGTCCAGTCACTCCTGTAGGGTCAATCACGAGTCACACTCCACAGCATCTTCTTGTATGCTTAGCGATCAAAGTCACCAAGAAAGCACCCCACCAAGCCCAGACTCAGGAGTTTCCACTGCAGGTGTGAAAATATCTTTTGGGTAAACAATTTTGGTAAGGTGTTTGTGCATGATTCAAGAAATTTATTGACTGGTGCAGAACATTCATGGTGTGCCACTCAGTGAACGGAGGTGGCTTGTATGACTTGGCTCAGGGACATGAACTTTGCTAAGAAATATTGGCAAATTATCCTGCCAAATGCCCAGGATATCTAGTTACCAATTTCATGTCTTTGTTTTCTACTCTTTCTAGCCAATCATAACCATTTTGATGACCAATGTTACTAGGCATAAAGCTTGTAGGGATGGTACATAGCCTTTTAGAGATCTCATAAACTTTTAACTTGCCCTTATTCCCATTTCAACTGTATCAAGGATGTCAGTTTTACTTCTAGTGGTTTGGTTACTGGTCAAGAAGAGCTGGTTGATGCAGTGCCTGTTCCATGGATAAGAAAAGTACACATAGCTTTAGAGAATAAGGGGTTGTGATCAATATTGTTGTATTGTAGCCAACCACAGGCATCACAATTGCTCACAACAGTTCTGTACTAGACCACTACCAGTGGTACCTGATACACCAAGGTGGGAAAGTCCCTTGAATAGACCACCCTGCAGTAATGTTATGCCAATGGGGTGCAGGGTGGCTGATTCAAGGGAATTGCCCAGACTTTCCCACCTTCCTTGTACTGTTTAAGGAGGCCAGTATCATGCAGGCCATACAGCTGTGTTGGTAAATGATTGAAATGCCTGTGTAGCCAACTATGATAAAGACTCCATGAACTGCTTGAGGTGGTACCATAACTCCAAATTTTTCTGAGGGGCTGATCATTGAATCAGCCACATCTGTGCGTATTGTCTTCAATCTGTCATATAAAGGCCTACATGACACACACAGCCCTTGTCTTTTAAGGACTAATGCACTTCTAGATTGAAGATACAGCTTCATTGCCTCATAAAACAGGATTTTGTCTCCTTTTTGGTATGGAATACTGCCATGATGGTTGAATCAGCAATAAAGTTTTATTGAAATTTGAATAATCAGTTGACCAGAGGAGACTGATCAATACCTAACCCTTCGACCATTAGGGAGATTATAGTCACGTGAGGACTATTGCAATTCTGGTTAAGTCCTGACAGGATGATTGAGTTTGTGGGGTTGATCAGGTTGGTGTCAGAAAAAATTCTGACCTCTGTGCAGTTATCCTTATCCCCACCAGCTTGTCAGTAGCTGGACTGACTCTACCCCACTTATTTGAGTCATCAGCCTCTCATGAAAGTACACTTGGTTTCTTTGGAACTAATTGGTTCTTTTCCTGGTTATGAAATGGATTGGGCTGGCAAAATTAGTTGGGACCCGATGGCTCCATGCCAACTTAGGCAGTGATAAGAGCTACATGTATCTTTCAGTAGCTTGTCAATGATGATGCTGTACACTGAAAGAGTTCTGGTCATAGGGTAGTAAACAATGCTGGGGTGAGAGTCCTGTGAGACCGAGGACATAGGAGTCCTCAGTACATGGTATTCTTCAAGACTATTCAAGCAGCATCTGGAGGAATGAATCAGCCTCACATTAAGATGAAAGGGAGCTGGTGAATGACTGCTTCATCAGAAATTATTTGTGGTGTAAGATTTTGGCTCCGTTTGAATAATTGCATCATCTAAACATCTGTCCTCCAATGTATATTTTAATTAATTCCTTAAACCAAACAAAAAGGAAATTTTTCTAACTTTTTGCTTACAAGCTTTATGCCAAGTAATGTTGGTCTTCAAAGATGCTTATGACTGGCAGGAAAGGGTCAAAAATCTTCAAAATAAACACACAAAAGTGATCACTAGATATATCCTGGCCAATGGCAGCATACTGTGCAAGTTCATATCGCTAAGCTCAGTTAAGTCATGCATGCCACCTTGGTTCACAAGTCATAGCATAGCACACTATAAATGTTCTCCACCAGTCTACAAATTTTGTTGAATACTGATTAAACCCATGCCAAACTTTTTTTTATTCCAAAATTTCGGACACCCATTCTATCATTCAGATTGACAAAAACTGCAGTGGAAACTTCCTTACTCCTTAGACATTTGGGCTTGGCTAGGCTATTTCTTGGTGACTATTGTAGCTATGCACATAAGAAAATGCAGCCAAATACCAAGGCACAGTATATATTAACAAAATTAATTTGACACATTTTTTATTTACTGAACATACCATGATTGATATACAGGACAATTAAAATGAAAGCTAAGTGATGACGAAAAATTTGTAAATTGACAAAATGTTTACAAGGTCAGGATATGATGAGACAACTAAAATTAAATGGAACCACTGCTTGATGCTGTTTATGTAAAAGCTGTTGATGTTGATATTAGGAATGCAAATATCCTCAATGTAGATTGTGATTTGGCAAAATTATCAGGAAAAGCATATTCCAAAATGTGATGGATCGAAGTGAAGAAACTTAAGAGGCTTTGAAAACCACATAAATATTGTTCCATGGAGCTGATATTGAGTATGACTTATCCCAATTGTGTTAGAGTATGTTGATTTTGAGCAGAGATTGATTTTCCAACATTTTTGGCAGATGATGCAACCTAATGGTATCAAAGTAACACAAAATGTTCACTAACAGTGGCCTTGGTGCCGTCAACCTTGCTTGGCGGCCATTTTTAAAGCAGGGGCTGCAGTAAAATTTGTAATTATTGGTTTTCCATACTCAGAAACTATTTCAATGGATTCTCTGACCCCAAAAACATATATTTGGACCCTAATTTTGTCTCTATAGCTGAAATATAAACGGAGATATTGGACTTTTTGCCCTTTTGGCGGCCATTTTGGAAAATGGCTGTATTTCCAATCCAGGGGGTGATCTCACTTGTGTCTTTGGATAAATCTTTTCCAATGACCCCAAGGTACATCTTTGCCAAAGGGGGCCTTTGCATCAGAAAGTGAAGTCAGCTTTGACCTAACCCACCAACTACAATTATAATCAAATAATTAGGAATCAATGCACCCAAAATCAGTGAAAATGAACCCCTCTTGACTCATTTCGTGGAAGTAGATATTGCCACATTTGAACTCATTCGTGGAAGTAGATATTGCCACATTTGAACTCATTCTTGTGAACCAGGTCACATTATATTAATCTACACCTATTTGACACCTTTCAAGATAGTCCTAAAGTATTATTTGACCCTTAAAACATAGGGTTAGACACCATAATTTTGTTGCTGAGTGGGATATTAGCCGAGATATTGAGAAAATTAGAATTTTCAATAATGGCAGTACTAATTTGCATATAGAACATTTTTTCTGCTTTCTAATGATGTTTATTATTTTCTAAATAATATTTCCATCCAATATCAATAATAAACATTTGTTTTTTGAGTGGAATTAGCATGGTTTTCCCAGTCTTAGGTGATCAAGAGGGCAATTTTCGGTCAAAAAATCGAAAAAATCATGAAAATGAACAAAAAATGCCCATGGCTATAAAAAGAAGGGTTCATTGTTTCAGAGCTGTTTTATTGTTGTTTAATATAGCACAGGAGGTGACCTTTCTGGTGATATGTTCACCTAAATTTTTTAGGTGTTATCATGGGAGATATATGGCCTTGAAAAATGGTCTATTTTAGGTAAATTAAAAAATGTCAAAACTTGTATGCGGTTGCTATGACGACACTGCTTAGCAACCAAAACATTCTTTGTTATGACATCACTTTTGCAATGTAATGAAATATCCCTTTAACATGATGTATCACTTGTGTTCGTATCTTTATCATAAGTGTGAAATTTTGATGGACAAAATATGCCTTAATTTTCGTTAATTTTGATGAAATTAAGGCTGTCCAAAGGCCAAAAACATTCATTTTTCAATGGGTAGCCCCAATAAGGAAAATTTTTTCTGACCAATTTTGACCCTGCCACTGAGCTATAATTAGGTAAGTTAAACTTTTTGCAAAATTTCAGGAAATTCTGAGAACATCATCCGAAAGGCTCCGCCCAATATTTACACGGAGTGCTGGTTAAATGATTGAGTGAGATGGTCAGACAATTCCATTGAGCAGACATAGCTTGTTGTTTAAGGTCATGACAACAGACAGATTATATCATAACAATTAGATATGAATACTATAATGTGAGAAATGGATATATGGCTTTTCGAGTGGTTTCTTTTCATATGTCTACAATATTATTTTTCTAGGATGATACATTTTTCTAAACATTAAAAATAGTCTCAACACCTACCAATACAGTACAAATTCACCACCAACAAATGCCAAAGCATCCTGGCCTCCACTAGGGTTCCTTGTATATTGAGCTACACCATGCTTTACATAAAATCCACATAGACTATGTGTTCTAGCACATCATGTATCACACTTTATTAATGCCATACATCAAGTGTGCTGTTTCAAGCATCATAATTCACTTTGATGCATACAATCACCTTGTGAGTTTAATGAAGAGTCAATGACATGCTCAATGACATGCTTTCAGGTATTGACTCCATCAGGTGGTTCATAGAAATTTATAATATAATATCTGAAATTCATTATTGCCATCTGAAACAAAAAATCATATTTATTATCCTTATAGTGTGTCAACATAGTTACTATAAAATGCCCATTGCTCTTGAGGGATTTTGTAAGAATTATGAAGACATTCCTTCAGTATTTGAGATGTTTGATAAGCATGAAGTTAACTTCAAAATTCCAAACTGCCAATGCTGTGTGTCAACCTGATCTGTTTTGCTCTGCCTGTTTCAACAAAATGATTAGACTAAGATCCATTTACAGTCCTTGTTATATTAACGTGGAATCTCTCAAGTTCTTTTCTATGCTGTTGAACTGTGATGTCAGAGATGACTCTATTCTAGCATTGCAATATATGTTAATTAACTGCAATGTAATCTTAAACCGGGTCAGATACCCAAGCTTCTATCCAATGCCAATACTCTTGAACTGAGCATCACAGTTTTAACTCAATGTCAGAGTGAAAATTAGGTCTTGGAAAACCCTTGCAACTTCAACATCTCAGCCTCTCAGCCAATGGGCTGTCAGAACAAATATACATCAATTTATCACTGGGCTCACAAACAAATTGTCAAAGCCTTTTGTTTACAGCAAGTTCCATCTCAGTTTAAAGTTGCAAATTAGCAAGTTTGTAGATTAATCAAACAACTCTGAGGGGATTATAACATTGTCGACTCTGAATGCTCACAAAGCTGCCATTTGGTAGGATTAGACTGGTGATTGCCAGTGAGAGATCATTGGGATCACAAATGTAATCCTTCCTTCAATATATCAATGCATGAACTGTGATGTACAGTTTAGTGTCCGCCTATTGGCCATCAAGTAGTGATGACTTTAGGTGGCGCCAGCATAGCAGGCAGCCGCGGTGCATAGCAACGCTCAAAACATTCATCTTTCACCTCGTTTTTCCACTGTCTGAAGCTGTAAATACGTTTGCTAACATGATATAAGGACTTACAGAACCATCAGAAGTATGTATTGGCTACGATTGATTGTCCTACTACTTGTAACTGGTGCACCATGCAGTGTTCTATCAGTGATGCTGAGCGATAATGGGGGATGTTTACATCAATACACACATCTCCAACTACTTGTGATCCGTGATTATGTGCCTGCAGACTACAAGATCGTGAATGATATATCCTGGTTGTCTGACTATGCTGTTCCTGATGATGGAAGAGATCGTTTCAAACCAAAACGGAGACGTGGGCGTCGAGGGGGCGTCCGGGTACGTGTCAGAAAACGATGTCATCGACCCCCCCTGCCAACAGTGATGTTTGGTAATGTGCGATCTATAAGGAATAAGGTTGATGAACTTTCACTCAACTGCCGTTATGAAAGTCATTTTAAGAATGCATCTATGATTTGTCTGACGGAGACCTGGCTGGAAGATAAAGATCCAGATGATTCCATCAATATCGAGGGCTACACACTAATTCGTGGGGATCGCCATGGTACTAGCAAGCAACATCGAGGAGGCATCTGCGCATTTGTAAACGAACGCTGGTGCAAGAATGCCACAGTAAAGAAGACCTACTGTGATGACAACATCGAGTATCTCGTAATTTCGTGTCGACCTTTTTACATACCTCGTGAGTTCAATAACATCTACGTCACAATAACATACATACCACCGAGTGGAAACTTTAACCACGCAACCGAAACACTAGTTGACTGTGTGAACTTTATGGAGACTAACTGTCCGACTGGAATTAATCTGTTAATGGGTGACTTTAATGGTTGTAATGTCTCTGATGATATACCGAATTTCCATCAATATGTAAAGTGCTCAACTCGAGAAGAAAAGACTTGATCTACTGTATTGTAATATTAAGAATGCTTACAGAGTTGTTAAAAAACCACCCTTGGGTAACTCTGATCACAATATGTTATTTTGTATGCCAGCCTATATTCAAAAGCTTAAATCAGAAAATAGTAGAAAGATCACTGTTAAACGCTGGTCAGATGAATGTATCGATACACTTAAAGCCTGTTTTGACTGCACACTATGGGATGTGCTGTATGATGAAAATTGTCAACTCGATGAAAATGTTGATGTTTGCAGTAGCTATATTAATTTCTGTACTGACATGGTAGTACCATCAAAAACTGTTACTGTATTCCCAAACAATAAGCCTTGGGTTACAAAAGATGTCAAAGAAATTATTAATAGAAAGAAGAAGGCCTTGTCTACTGACAGGTCAGGTTTAAAAGAAATTCAAAGAGAACTTACTTCATCTATTAATGATGCTAAAACTATGTATAAGAACAAAGTTGAATGTCTATTTAAATCTCAAAACAGTAAGGATGCTTGGAAAGGATTGAAGCAATTAAGTGGTTGTCTACCAAAAAGTTGTCTGCCTGAGCCTGATGATGTAAATGCTTATGTTGAAGAACTAGATGAGTTCTATTGTCGATTTGATGTTGGCGATTATCAGTCAGAATGTCATGATGTTCTTTCCATTGTGAACAATAAGGTATCAGATCGAATTGTTATGACCGATAAAGACGTTTTAAACGCTCTGAACAGAGCAAAGCCCGGTAAATCTAGTGGCCGAGATAGGGTCAGCGCAAATGTTATAAAATCATGTAAATACGAACTCCTAGCTCCTTTGCACACAATATTTCAAAAATCATTAAATGAATGTACTGTACCATCTCTATGGAAAACTTCTGAGGTTATTCCTGTACCAAAGATTAAACTCCCACAGGTTAAAAATGATCTTAGACCTGTAGCACTCACATCAGTATTGATGAAGTGCCTAGAAAGTTTTATGAAGAAATGTCTTTGTACAAAGGTTGATCATCTATGTGATAAATTTCAGTTTGCCTACAGGCAGGGTAGATGTGTTGACGATGCAGTATTAACTTTGTTACATAGCATATGTTCGCATTTCGATAAGACGAATGTGTATTCTCGCATACTCTTTATTGATTTCTCTAGTGCTTTCAATACTATCAAGCCACACATTTTACTACGCAAATTGTATAATATGCAGGTAAATTCCAATTTAATCAAATGGATATACAGTTATCTTACAAATAGACCTCAGTTTGTCAAATTTCAGAATATCAGATCTAATTGTATATACACCAACACAGGTGCACCTCAAGGTTGCGTTTTATCTCCCCTCTTGTTTACCTTATATACAAATGATTGTGTGAGTAGTTTTGATAAATGTGAAGTGATCAAATATGCTGATGACACTGTGATTATTGGTAATATTATGAATGATGATATCAGCCAGTACAGGCAACAAGTCAGTACCTTTGTCGAATGGTGTGATTCTAACCATCTTAACCTAAATGTGAAAAAGACCATGGAACTTATATTTGACTTTAGGAAGGCTTCAGGTATTGCTCATGACGCCCTGAGTATTAAGAATGAAAATGTACAGATAGTTAACAGCTACAAATATCTTGGTGTTTACATTGATAATAAGTTGACTTTTACAGAGAATGTTCAACATCTGTATAGAAAAAGCTGTATGAGAGTATGTTATCTGAGGCGTCTAGCTAACCTGAAGGTGGACTCTGTTATTCTTAGCCTTTTCTATCGTTCCATCATAGAATCAGTCATGTCCTTTTGTATTATAGCATGGTTTGGTATATCAAGTAAAAAAGATCACAAGAAATTGAGTAAGATTATTAAGATCGCTAAGAAACTCGGCTTGGACAATCAATGTTTATTAACCATATACAATAATAAATTATATCAAATGTCAACTAAGATCATGAAAGATAAAGAACATCCATTGTATAATTGTTATCAACTGCTACGCTCTGGTAAAAGACTATCAATACCTAAACAGAGAACAAGCCGATACGGAAACAGTTTCGTTCCGTCAAGTATTAGATACTACAACTATAGGTCATCAAAGCATGTACATAAAGTTAATTGATGTAAATATTTTGTAATCTTTAATTATTTACTATTACGCACATATAATTGTTTTAATGTGATGAGCTTGCCAGTACCACAAGAGTTTCCGTATGGATTAAATAAAGTATATCGTTATCGTTATCGTTGTTGTTATGATGTGGTTGCAGAGGCTATCCCTGATAAAATGCTTACTCTGACACTATGTTGAAACCGTGAAGCTCAGTTCAGGTAGATCCACATTGGTTAGAAGCCTGGGAATCTGACCCCGTTTAAAATTATATCACACCTTGTAGTTATTTTACATATATTACAATGCCAGAGAATAGAGTTGTCTCTGACATCACAGTTCAACGACATAGAAAAGAACTTGGGATTCCACGTAAATATGATGAGAACTGTAAATTCTTAATAGGCATTTATATGTCATAGTGTGTTCGTATGATTACACTCTCTTAGAACTGATGTAATGACTGAAGGGAAATATGAAAAAAAGCTTTAGTGTGACAAGAAAAATACTTTTCTTAAACTGCAGATGCTTCCATATGTTATCTTACCTTAAAATACTCCTTTATTATTACTTCCCTTGGCAAACTTATCATTTTCCACTGGCTTGCACACCATCTTTAAAGTGTGTAGCAAATCCAGCTGCCGATGTGACATTGAAACTTGAAAAGACAGTGTGATACGTAAGAGCAAGTTCACAACCTATGAAGTGGGCCAACTTAGTCTACCTTTGTTTCATAAAGACAACATCAAAGAAGCATTCTTGTTTCTCAGCATGAAGAAAAATCCCAAGGTTGCTGCATCCCAAGTGCCCTACAAATTGACGAACACAAAGAGAAAGTTTATGCCATCAATGTATTATGCAAGTTAAGAGACACACCTTCTGAAGAAGAAAAATCATAATATATTATTACGATCTAGTTTATCATAGACATTTCGCTTTAGTTGTGTCTATTTCACAAATCCTGATATTTTCCATAAAGGTATAACGACCAAATATCCTTGTGGATCTGAAAAATGAATATTTGGTATTTGATTTTAGATCAGAGTAATAAAGGATCCTACACTTTCAATTCTTATGTGGCTCCCAACCTAAATATGTTTGCAAATATATTTTTCTGCCAAGTGTCATTTTCTGTGTGTAAATGCAAAATAATTACTGGTAGTGCTTTTAACATCTTGTGGTCATGGACATGATGTAGTGCTTCTTGTGCAAGTGCACTTTTACCTGGGAGCAAATTCATTGAAGATACTATACTTATTTGTATGGGATGAAGGAAATTCAATAAAACAAAGTAAGTAAATCATTTCAGGTTAAATTGTAGTCAGAAGACTATCATACTTGCAAAACAAATATTTCTCATAGCCTACATATATTTGAGCAAAGGGAGTATCTACATGTCATACCCTGCATGACAACATCCCTTATTAACCACAAAGTAATGTCATAAAAACCAGAACTGTTATCCTAAAAGCTCGTAGACATTATCGGCATGTTTTATTGACATTATGAGCCATCAAAGGCACATTATGCCACCCCATAGTGGACAGAGTGCACAGTGAGATTTCATGGCACATTAAAGTTACACCTATGACACAGACATGTTGTTAGGACTTGGGTCAGACAACATCCACAACTGCTGAACTGCTAGCCAGCAGTACAATTGATCATTGTTATGTGTGTCTTTTGTAATAATTACCAATCCCGTCACTAATTTGATAACTTTTCTAATCAATGCAGTAGGGTTGAATGTTTGATAGGGCTTCATATCCTGTGTTAATACAAGGATTGAGATAGGCACGGATCCCGTTTCATAAGGCAAGGCGCACACCCAACAGGCTACACTGTAAAATTTAATCAACTTGGTTTAAATGATTGAGTGAGATGGTTACACAATTTTTTGAGCTAACATGGCGTGTTACTTTCAGCTAAAAGAATCTGTCTGTTATCTTATCAGAAGACACCTAGCTATGTTGAGTTGACTCAAAGGAATTGGGCTATTATCTCACTTATAATCCTTAAACTGACTCAGTTCATCCAATTTCACTGTGTATCAAAACATCTGTCTAACCTGGCTTTTGTGAAACCGTGTCAAGCCCATTTCCCAGATGGCATGCAGCTCTGTGAATTATCATCATGCTCATCCACTATTGATGAACCTCATTCCTGTTCATCTGCAACTCACTGCAAAGTTATGGCACGATGCAGCCTCTGAGCTACGCCTATGTCAGAATCCCTTAACAAGGGTCCATACCTTCTTTACTTGGTTCTAGGCATTTCAACCCATCGTTGGGCAGCACAACTTGCCCCTAAACAGGTGGGACAATAGGCCTATGTCCGGTTTTCCCCTAGCTAAGGAATACATTGGTACCTGTTGGGTCAGTCCACGTCAAATCAACCAATGGTCCCCACCTCACCATCACCGATTCTAACGAAACTTTATGCACATTTAGTTGACTCAGGGAAACTAGCATATCCAAAATTTCAAATGAATATCTTCAAAATTCACTGAACTGTGAATTTTTGAAAATCGGGGAATATTGGAAAATGTTCAAATTCAACATATTTTCAAAAGGGTGTACAATTTCAATGACGTAAGATACAAAAACGATACTAAGCAAGTGGACTAATATTTTATCAATCTGTGAATGTGTGATAGCTGCATATCTGCGCTAATTGTCAGAGTTGAGGAAAAAGGATCGAAAGAGTATACTTTTTTAGTGCTAAATTCCATATTTCAGGGTTCATTGACTGAACTATTAATTGTCAAAATCTTTTCATGCTTACTGTAGCTCTTCATCTCAGTGTCTAGTTCCCTTATGTGTAGTATAAAAAATATTCGTTTTATGTTTTACGAGTTACTTATACTTGAAGTTACGAAAACTGCCTTTTTTCAAGTATTTCAGAGCCCAAAATCACCTTGTGGGATAAATAGGACAGCCATAACTCCCATTTTGTCTTAAAGTATAGCTTTTTACCTTTCATTTGATGGTAGAATGAACTTGCTCCTTGGATTCCTTCATTATGAAAAAAATATTTGGAGATTGCTTGCTTCAGCGCTGAATACATTCATTAGATTGAAGAATCTGGATACCCTTAGTTTTTCAAATACCATCAAAGTTGGTACTCAAAATGAAGGTCTGAATGAGTAAAAATGTTGTGCGATTCAAATTGACAACATTAAACCATATCGCGATTTCTGTATTTCATTTCATATCAGTGAAATTGAACTGCATTATATTCAAGGGTAATAATTTTTTATCTAAAAAAAACTTTTTCAGATGGTTCTTCTGGCCATAAACAAAGTACCAACTGAAAGTAAGGCCTTGCATAAAAGTATTTGGGTACCAACCTCTCCCCTTAATCATGGTGTTTGGAAGATTAGGTTCAACTCTTTGCATTAAATATGGTATGAAGGAATCCGAGGAGCAAAACAGTTTTGATATGGAATGAAAGGTTTAGTCAGGTACTTTCAGGATTTGTAATCTTCATTTTGCTACACCCTATCCCACACAGTGTTTTTACACCCCCAAAATACCACATTTTCATTATTTTCTAAAATTTGGAAGCCCCTCTATTCAACATAAATCAGGTCACATCAATCAAACTGCTAAAATCTCTTTTCATTAATCCAAATAATGACTGTGTATTATATTGAATGTCGTATGTCGTTTTGGGAAGGTGTTTTAGAATGTCAAAAATCAACTTTCAGCCCAATATTTTTCTGATTTTCAAAAATTTTTGTGGGAGTAGCTGTACTGACTATATTTGTATTAGCTATTTATATTGGTACTTTTACTCAATATTAATATATACAGAGCCAGATTTATGGCTCTGTTTCAAACCAACTAAGAGAATGTCTCTATTAAAAATCTGTCAATATCAGAAATTTTAAACATTTTGCGATATTTTAGTGCCCTGTCGTTTTCTGAGTTTTCGACCCAGACCCTTCAAATTTTGCACAATACCATATTTCCATGTAGCATTGTGGTAACAGTAATACGAAAAAATCTGAGAAGGTCAGGTGGGAAATTTTCCGAAAATTGGTTGATTTGACATGGAATGACCCTGTTGTTGTTATGAATTATTATCCACTTGCAAGGCCGTTCACCATTTCACTTATTATCGTTTTCATAGATATGTGTTTTTCCAGTTTGCACTTCACTTTATTTTATTTGACATAGAATGTTTTATGGTGCTTTAGTTCATAAACAAAAATCTATTTGAATTAATGATGATGCGAGCATTACAATGTTTGCTGTTTTACATGACTTATGGCATCTACCTTGGAAACCACAAAAACATCCATTTAAAAGCTAATAAAATAATATTTTTCCAAACATTGTTTATTAGGTAGAATGCATTTGTACTTTTGATTATTTTGTAACACTATGTACAGTGACTACACTCTAAAAAATGTCGGGACAAAATTGGTTTTTTAGATTCAAAACGGTTTTTTGAAAAACCAAATTTCAATGCAAAACCAACATGGATTTTTACAAAAATCCATGTTGGTTTTTTGCATTGAAATTTGGTTTTTCAAAAAACCATTTTGAATCTAAAAAACCAATTTTGTCTGAAATTTTTTAGAGTATATGTTTTTATTGCTTGACCTGTGTGGTTCGTCCATGAACTGGAGCAGCATTATTATTGAAGATAGTACCAGCAGAGGGTTGACCAACAGCCTTACTTAACTTACTCTGTAAAACCATTGTCTTTATTTCAGAAAACGGTTGTTTTTATTGCAGTGTATGAGGCAGAAAAATGTTTTCTGGTGTTCATTTACATGGATGTCAGTCAGCTCATGTTGCACTATTGTATCACGGCTCTTTGAACATTAGCAGCCCATAGAGTTTCTGAATGAACTTGGATTTATGATGTCCATAGCAAGTTTTTAATGATTTCTTTAAGTCAGTTACTGTTTATTGGAACTTTCAGCTTGCCTCGTACACCCAGTAGCATACATGTCAATAAACAAATTATAGACTTGTTACATCAATGACGTAGAAAAGCACATTCGGAGGTTCAGATTAAAAGTAGGGGGCTGGCCGTAGCATATCCAGTCGAGGGGCCCCCTCCCCCCAACAGATTTCGGGGACATTTTTACTGATATACATGTATTGCCCAAAATAGGGGGAAAACTAGGGAAAAGGTAAGAAAGTGGGAAAATGATAAACACACTGGGGAAATGATATGCAAAATGGGGAAATGGAGCTAGAAATTGGGGAAATGGAAAAAAAGAATGGGGAAATTAATAAAAAAAGAGTTGAAAGAAAACAGAATTTAAGAGTTTTATCAGATTTTCCCATGTTTTCTTCACAATTTCCCCATTTTTTCTGGCCCCTAATGATAGGCATTCGAAGAGAATACCACAGAAATTTCCAAAAGGTTATCAAAACATGTGGGACTGTTTTTGAATGTCAATGGAAATTTTGGTAGGATGCATTGACCAATATTCATGCTGATTTTCTATTCTTAGTTTCTGTCTTGTGATAGGCCCAAATTTCCCTGATTTTGGTTTTCTGACTTAAATTTTCATAAAATTGCATCTTATTCCCTTAAATTTTCCAATTCAAAAAAGATTACGAAAATGTAATTTTAATTCTCCCAAAATTTCTCAGAATGCACATGATTTTCTAACATCCGTTAGAGGAGTTGTTCCCCCTACATACTTAATATGATCCTGGATTTTGCTTATTTTTGCAAAAACAAAATAGCTTGATAAATTTCTCTGAATCACCAACCACGAAAATAATTTTGTTAGCTTATTTTTTTAAACATTTCTCAACTCTTTAGCATTTTCAACATATCATTCAACCATTTTCAGCATATTATTGACATATATACTAAATTATTATTAATAATTTAGACAACAACAACAGTAATGAGGTTCTGAAAGAATTTTCGAACATTGTGATACAATGTGCGAGTTGTGACCACGCTTTAGGAAGCAAAAACAATTTTGGGGAAATGCCTTGGTGTGGGTTGTGCCATCTATGGGTCGTTTCTCTCACTCTCAGAGGTAGCTAATTGATGTTACTGAGTAGATGGACTCATTACCGGGGATCCTGCGGGAGACACCTTAGCACTTGCCACCACGAAACACCTACTCAAGAAATACCAGAGGCTCGACAGTTTAGGTTCACTTATTCATTTAATACTCAATTTATAGACAGTTACATCAAGAGTCATTCAAAGAACAGAAGGTATTCAACTTATCAATACGTTAAACAACGATCTTAACGAATTACATATACCATTAACTAAATGCCATCTCAATCAACCATGACCTGGGGTTCCTTTAAGAGAAACCCCCTGATCATACCTCTAACAACAATACCCTTACCTGACGAATCGTCACCCCGTCAGGGAGACAGGAAGCCCCCCTGCTGCCTCAGCGGGAGCGGGCTCTCTTCTGGCTGGGCAAACAAGCTTGCCCCCAGAGATTGCTATTAGGGTGTTCTGCGGCTGCGCAGAAACACGAGGGTAACTGTTGCCATGGAAACATGGGGTGAGTTCTACCCCGTTGCTATCATTATAACTCATTACACAATAATATAATATATTACATTACTTTTATACAATAATAATATAAATGACATTACAGAATTAAGGTCTTGAGGTTCATGGTGATTTGAGGAAACTTCCTATAAGAGGAAAGAATGAAGACACCTCTGAAGCTAAAAGCTCAGCGGTGACATCCCGACCGATCGAGGATTTTTTATAAGATGGTTTTTCTCCGGTTTGAAGAAAACATCATTTTAAACTTACAATCGAATACGGATTACATTCATGTAATAGTGAATTAACATATACTGTGCCTAATAATGTAACTTTCATTGAAAGGAATGCTTTTCACAATTGCTCTTAAAGATGGAAGCCTAAATGCTTCATGCTGATTAACAAAACGATTGAAAGGATTATTAATCGATTTTGTGCTTGATACCAATTTAGGTATGAACAGAGGAAACGCGTCTCATTGCACCTGAACTTTGTGAGTGCTTTAATGAAAGTTGTGGTGACATCAGGGTGATGTAACCACTACCACCGGGCAGGCGGAAGGGGGGGAAAAATTTTAAGATGAAAATCGGGCGTGTGCAATATGCCCATGAAAGACAATTCGGAAAAAGGGAAAAATTTTGAAAAGGAAGCAAGAATATGACTTGCATCAGTGACATAAAGGAGAGGAACTGAATGACAGTCCTTTAATGGTGTCAATGAGATGCTAGAGGGGAGCTCAGATAGAAAAGTGGAACCTAGATTTTAATGATTGACAAGAAAGGACAAGTTATTCTTATGACCTATTCGTCAAATTTTGCAATTTTTTGTGAATCGTTGGGTGCGGAAACCAACGTTATTTTTGGAAGTAGAGCCGCTGATTACATGGCTCCTCAGCAAAAGAGACTCAAGCACCAGGCGAGTCAAATAGCCGTTTTTATCAAGGGCAGTTACGGGTATCATCCCTTGCGTGTCATTGGATATGCATAGAGCTAAACCAAACGATAAGTGAAAAGCATTAATTGCATTAAGACAGGACAGCCTTATAAATTTAAATGGGCTTGTATGTCCGATACCCTAAACTACAAAAGTAAGTAAATGACATATAAGCGATAAGCAATTTAAAAGCAACAATTAAAATCATGAACAAAACATAATCGAAACATGAATATCAGCAATAGCATGGATCAAAGCGACAATTAGCAGAATAATAAGCAAAATGATAAAACAATAGTCCAGTATGGAGAGAAATAAATCAATAGTGGACTATAGTTTCGTAAAACTTGTTACATACACTCTAAACAATCCGAATGAACTGTAGGCATAAGGCGTACAGAAAATTAAAACAATGCGAAAATAGGTAAACAATATACTGGTACAGTGAAGTGATATTGAAAGTACATGTACATACTAATACACCTGAGAAAACTTGTATAGAAGGCTGGCATGCACGATGCATAGACCAGAATAATTATCAAATGAGAGTAAAACATAAGCTTAAAATAAGATAGACATATGAGAAATGAGATCAGGTGTTTACAGAAATAGTTCAGTGCAAGAGTTGACTTGTGATAACTCTTCGTGGACACGTCGAGACATAACCATTGGTGAAGAATAAATATTGCATACTGATTTGGTCGATCTCAATCAAAATATGAATTATATCATCTAATTTAATTTTTAGTCGATGCGCAAACGTCTAATTAGTGATGCATTTTACACAATACGATTCGAGAGTCGAGAGTCAATACATGATGTGAAAGATAACATTATCTATACACGTGTGGACGAGAAGATTGGAAGAATCATTGATTGGAGGAGTCAGTGATATAAGTCATTGATATAGGGCGAAGGAGGCAACACCGACGCTCCGTGCGTGTTGCAGAGGATGGGACGTTGACAGCGATGTGCTTGTCAAGGTCAAACGAGGTGTCGACAGCGATGTGTTTCTCAGGGTCGAACAGGGTGTCGACCTGGCAACTTGAAAGATGCCGGACGTCGTGGACCTAATGGACGAGCTGCGAGAGTTCAAGGTCCTATTACCATCCACCCAAAACGATGAGGGGGTTGTTACTGTTCTAACAGATACAGAACAGAATTGTCAACTTGGATGGCTGGTTATTCAACCGTGCGCGGCTTTACCGAAGGGGCGAAGTGAATGGAAGCCACGGGAGACTACCATTGCACGTCGGTAAATGTCAGTTCGGACGAACATTGTCTCTGTGAATGGAGCACAGGTGAGGTGCAAACCGGAGTGGTGGAAATAGCGAGGTGTTGTGCCATATGCGCAACAACCATGGCGGAGACAGGAAATGTTCTGAGCGAGTAACTGGTATTTTGGTGATTATGCTGAAGACTCGAGGGACTGATATATCTGCAGTACTGCGAAGATTTGCCAGACCGGCCTCGTTGCGTGACTGACCCAGGTTAGGGTCAGGCAGAAGAGGAGGTGAACTGTTTATCACCACTTTTATGTGAGGGTGAGGCGGGAGAGGAGGTGACTCGTTTGTCACGACTTTTATGTGTGTATGCAGACAATCCCGATACTGGGTGGACCTTTATGGGTCATGGAGAAGAAGATGTCGTCATGAGTCTTTCGTTTATACACTTTCTGAGATCACAATGTTCTTTGCGAGCACAACCTTGTGCGAGAACGCTAGAGAATGCGTGGTGAGGAAACTCTTCTGAACTAGACACAATCCAGATTAGTGCCTGGCGATGGTAACCAATAGCAGGGGCAATCCATGTTAGCCTCCTGAATAAGCGAGTTACCCAGAGGAAAAGAGTTTCATTAAGAAGATGCATGCCAGAAGCGAGCTGGGACAATCCATATTAGTCACCAACTGAAAATGAGGCGATGCTCTTCAAGCACGATTGTTCGTTGATTCTTGCTTAAGAAAAAGAGGCAATCCATGTTAGCCGTCTGTCAAGAAGCTAAGCAGGAGATGACATCATCCATATCATCATACAATGTGAGCTTGGTTGTGAATGGTGACATGTGCGACGAAGACTGCACAATGCCAAGCCAGACACAAAAGTTCAAAGAAAGTTCTGCAGTAATGTTGCCCCATGTTGGAACCAGGTCAAAGCAATGATATGCTTGCCGTGGTTACGACGGAAATGGAGTGAAACGGAATGTTCACACTAGTGGTCGCCCCGAAATGGTGCCCTCTTCATATTGCCATGAGATGATGACAGGAACATGGCCGACTCGGAGTGGTCGTACGTCCTGTCGGAGCCTGGTCCCATGCGCAATCGCGGTGCCCAATTAGAGGTGGTGCCCAAATCGACTGACTTTCGGATGTCCAATCAGACGTGTCTCTTGATAGGATGCCCATGACAGTAGAAGTCATAGTGGAAGCACAGGAACTGTAAAGACTCTCTCAGATCAAAGGTTAGAGAACATATGCATCGAATGTGTCTCTGATCATAGGTGCCCACAGCAAGTCTTGCACTGATGTTTGACGACCAGCCCGACCAGCAACTCGTGATCAAAGAGACATTCCCGCAAATTATGTGACAACACCGCATTAATATGGTATGAAATAGTCATACTGAAGTTACTTTAATAAACAGGCTAGGAGCTCAACCAATGAGGTTGCTGCAAACAGTATGTAAGAAAAGGCACGTGATATATAAAATATAAGATAAAGTAAATGACTTAATGATCAAGAAATACGAAAAGGAATATCATAATTGGTTGGATAAATAATCTGAATCCCAGCAAGATGCTGGTCGTTATGTGTTTATAATTAAAAGGAAAAGAGTTGTTTAAATGTAAATAGAAAGATAGCAAATCACGGCAAAATTGATGCATCATCATGCTGATCAGCTCCCCAAGATCAAAATGAATCACATCAATAAAAATAAGAAGGTCACTCTGCAACTTGAGTATAAGCTTGTGAAATTTTTGGATGAGAAATTTTGCATAAGACGCATGTACGTAATATATGCATACATACAAGCATATGTCATTAAAATGTACCCGTACAATCGAACCAACAAGGTGTGATTCTTCACAGACCGACTGAATGTAAGGGTATGCAAGCATGGTAATAAAAGGGTTAAATGCAAAGATACGGATGCAGATAAAGTAGAAAAAGGAAAAAAAATGCAGTTATAATGCAATTGTAACATGAAACGTTATCGCAAGGAAATGCAGTGCAAAGATAAGTAATCATAATCATGCAGTAAAATAAATTCAGACGCTGGTACTGGTATCGTTAGGAGAGGGGGGTGGTGGAACAGGAGGGGGAAAGGTTGGGCGGAGCAACAGTGACGTAGGACGAGTGGGGCGTGGTTCCAACTCGATATCAACTACTGAGCGATTAGGGGGGGTATCAACTCGGGTACCCATGCGAGGGGCCGATGGTTGCCGGGGTGAAGTGGACCGGCGAGGCGGGGTAGTCCGCCTTGGTGGGGTTGTACGGCTCGGTATCCGAGTAGGGGGGGTCATTTTCTTTGACGCAGCCAAACAAGAAGTGGTGGCATAAGGTTTTATCTGTACTGAATGGGTAGTATCCGGTTCCATAACATTGGTGGACCGAAATTCCATCTCCCTTTGACGAAGTTCTCTAATTAGAGCTGAGTAAGGATTAAGCTCTTGAGTATTAACAACTGCTTGCATGTTATGGCCCAATTTGTAAAGGTGAACCGAGTCAGATGCGAGCATAGTCACCGCAAACTGTCCTTGCATAATCTGCTGTAACTTTTTCTGCTTGTATAAAGGAACGTTAATGAGTCTAGGGAGTTCTACGTTAAGTGAGTCAATCTGCAAAGAGCACAATGCAGTATCCCAGTTGGGTTTAAGTATACTGTATAATCTGTGATGGTCGCACTTGAAACTATTAGGACAAATGACACCTTTAAGAGAAAGTGTAGAAAGGTGGGACTTAATAGTAAGAACATATAGGAGTAAGCGTTGGTGTCCACTATTCAATTCCATGAATATTTCGATCTGTGGAAATTTGCGGGTTTCAGGCGAACGATGCATCACTCTGAAGTCCCTGCAACATCTATGAAGACAACGCTTAGCCAAACTCACTACCATGTAAAAGACGCAAATAGTAAGAAGGTGAAGGGTAGTGATATGTATAAGACTGACAGGACTTAGAGAAACAGGGTAAATTACATAGTTAACCGAATCGCAGTTCAAAGGACGTCCGGGGATGACTAGGTTGGCATGGGATGGTTTAAAATGAGTAGCCATTACCATAGAGGATAAAAGGCCACTAAGGTATCTACCACGACAATACATAAATATTACCAAAATTAGAGACAAATACCCAGCTATGGAACCGATGAAGGCAAAACCACGGATCCAATGGCGAAGGCTGAACCAAGCTGAAAGATAGAAGGAAGCTTCCAGCTCGGCCCATTTAAGGAGAAAATCGTCACCTTTTTGTTGAATAAGGCGACTAAGTTCCTTAAGCTTAATAATGCCATGTGTCATATTGGCAAGTGAGGTATTTGCTATTCTGGCAGCCACTGCAAATTTAGGCAAGGTGAAATTTGGCATGCCATAAGATTCATATGGTGGTAGACCTGAAAAGTTAAATTCACGTTCAAAAGAATGCATCGCAATTGCGTTGATAGTATAGTTGATTAAGAAGGGTTTATATTGGTTATTTTCGGATGCAGGACATCCTGTAATACGCCTGGGAATAAAACCTGAAGGGGAGGAGAATTTGCAAAAACAAAACTGGCCACGCTGAAGTACAGCGTAAAGGCTACCAGGAACGGGACGTGCCACACGATCATTAGAGCAACGTCGAGTCCATGGGAGTGATAAGCCAGTAACTAAGAGCTGGTTACCTGCGTCTATAACACGAGGTGCTGCTCTAAAAGGTTCAAAGAAGTAATCGACTTGACAGAGGTCAGAAATGACGTCTGCAGTAGCATTCATGTATATTGCAGTGTTGCAGGATAGCTGCGAGCTATCAATTTGAATTGTTGACTCTGTACAAAGAAATTGATCGTCAATGTTGAGACATTCCTGGAGCTCTTCAAGACTGAGTTCCAAGAAGGAATCGTGCTGCACTCCGAGAAAAGGTTTTGGAATAGAGATACGAGTGTAATCATGATTAGACTCGCGGTCTTGGAAAGCAGGGGTAGCTACCACAGGTACGTGGAGTGACTCTGTGTGATACAATGTGTAAGGTTGAGAATTCTTAGGTTGGATTGGCCAAAGGAGTTGTAGTAAGAAACCGTTTCGAGTGGGCATAAAGATTGGTTGCGATTTCTGATAGATATGAGCCAAATCCATGAAAGCTAGTTGATAACTATTGTGCCATGAATATAATACCGTTGATACTTTGTGAACCAATTTATGGACATATGAGGCTGGAAGAACGTGTGGTGAGATTTTACCTGCAGCCAGCTCGTGGAAGGCTGTAATTAATTTATCAGCTTCATTTAAAAGGATGTGAAGTTGCTGTATTTGTTGGGACCAAAGCCTGAGATATTTGGAAGTCAGCAGGCTAAGGATCCTTGTGGCTTGAATCTTACGTTGTAATGCGTTTATAGCGTTACTAACCACAGCAAATTGGGAAATGATTTCCTGATTAGTTTCGTTTAAAAGTGTGTGAATTAATCTGATGTTTCTGGAGGTGTTGGTGAAGGTACTGGCTATGACGTCAATGGTAAGCACTAAATCAGAACGCATCTCGAGGAAGGCGTCCCTCATAAGATTCTGACGTGCAGACATAGACTCAATAGTATTTACAAAAATTTGATCTCTCTGTCGTCTAATATTAGCAGACATACCTGCTCCGGCCTGTGGGATAGTAACTGAAAGCCAGAAAGCAGTACTGTCTTCGGATTGCCAATCCTGGGTATTAATATTGACACGAAAAGTTTCGTTAGTAGATTGCATTAATTGTTTAGTTGTATTAGACGTATCATCGGTATTAGGTAAGGCAAGGGGATCTCGAGGTGTTGGTGTACGACCCGCTCGTTTAGGACGACTGGGTGGCGAGTATTGATCAAAGAAGGGGGGCATAGTGGGTGGAGGGGAATATGAGAATGTGTCATGGGCAAGATGTGGTTCGGGGGCTGCCCTCTTAGCATGATGGTGGACTGCTGAAAGAGGAGGGGGGGCGATGGGGGTAGAATGCGTTGGAGGAGGCGGACGATATTCTTCAAAATGTTGTTGAGTAAAAATAGTCGATATGTGTGCTAGTTTAGATTTTAAAGCTGTTTTATAAGAATCAACTTTATCGATAGTGTTCTTTAAGAGTGGAGCGAAATCAGAGCATATTGCAGCAATTAAATCATCAGGGGATTGACACATGTCTTCAAACATTGTGAGGTCCCAAGTGAATGTGGGAATGTGGAAATCGGGATAGAAAATATTGGCATTGATGATAAAGAATTCAACACTGGGAAAAATTTGTCCCCTATAACTATAACCAACGCCATAGTCTGGGCGGAGAAGCTGTGCGGGTGCAGAGCTCCAGCGTGAAGCTGCGTCTGGTGGAAAAAGACCAGAGCTGCTCTTGACTGCGAGAGCGTCTTCGTGATTGACAGATGCAAGAAGCTGCATATGACGTAATTGGTCTCTAAGGGAACGGGGTGAACGGAGCAAGGGGATTGAGTCACATGCTTCGAAGGTCATATTTTGGATGGGGAAGGACACGTTACTTTGACAAGTACCAGAAATCCTAGTGGTATCAGGCAACGTGTTCAAGAAAACTGCCAAATCGCAATTACAATTAAGAGGGTTAGATGTTAGGTCAAGTTCTTTCATTTCAGGTGAAGGAAAGTAAATTTGCTTGTTAACGCCATCTAAATACTGCAGATGGTTCTGTTGCAAGAATATATATTCCAGATGGTCTCTAATAAAGAAAGGACCAGAAATTCTATACAGGGAGTTGTAACTAAGGTCTATTACAGCTAAATGACGAATATCTCTATCTCTAATTTCAAAGGTATGAATCTGATTATGAGATAAATTTAAGTAGTAAAGTTGATCGACATGTCTAAAATATGCTCTGGAAATAAATGTTAGCTTAGAATTAGTTAGTTCAAAAATGCGCAGATTTGGCGTGTTTGTTAATGGGTCTCTTAATGATCGTGAAGTGGTAATATTTCGGAGTCGAAGTACCCTAAGAGATGTTGGATAATTAAGATTATGTATTCCGCCAAGACAATCTTCTATAACTATTTTAAGTAAATTTAAGACGTTAAATTGTTGAGTTTTCTGAAAATAGAAACCCTGAAGAATAAGTGTTTGGAGAAATGGTTTCGGTCGTGTAAAATTAAAAGATTGTTGTGCTGATAGATTAGGCAAGAGATTGGAAACTTCGAAAGGAACGTTAGAAGCTTGTAATTTCAATTGTTGTATATTATTGAAAGGCATAGAAGATGGGAGGCGAGTCATATCTGGTAGATGGAGTCTAAGGGATATCAATTTAGTTTGTGAAACGCCGAGATGGTTCCAAGGAAAAGATGTTGAACCGTGTATGGTAAGGTCTAAATGAGTTAATTGGGCTCGTGGTAATAGAGGTAATGCAGGAGACGATAAATCTCTAAGCAAGGTAAGTTGTAGGCGTCTTAAACGGTAAAGGGAAGTCCATGGAGCAAAGACAGAGGCGTCATCAAGGACTAAATTAGTAATAGCATGTAACTGTGAACGTGCTTGGACGTACTGTACATGAGTTACCTGAGTGTTTGGCAGATCTAAGAAATTGATCTCAGGAAATGAGTCGATAACGTCGGGGAACATTACTTCAGAAGTAAGGTTTTGTAAAGTGAGATATCTCATAAAAGGCATAGTCGTGAAGAAAGACATAATGTCCTTAGTAAGTGGACCAGAAGAAAGAATCAGTTTTGTGATACGAGGTGAATCGGGAGGCCATACACATGGTGGTGTAGAAAAATTGGCTCCCAAATCACATGCGAATATGTCTCGTTTGCGAGAACACCATTCATCAAACATAGAAACTCTACAAGAAGCCATAGGTTGTTCTTGTGCTTGAAGCAAAGTACGCTTGGCCCAAACGGCGGCCGTATTTGGATTAATGGTAAATCCAAAATTCTTATAAAGAAAAGCGTCTTGCTCAGCAATTCGTTGCAAAGCAGATGGAGGTGGTGATTGAGCTGGAACCAAGGGAAGGAGTAGGAAGGGAAAAAGGACAATTAGCGTCATTGTAATGTTTATAAAAAGGAATGAGGTAGCAAGGTATATAGTTGGCTAAAAGGTTTTAGCGTCACTAGTAAAATCAGGTAATACTATAACTATCAACCAGTAAGGTGGTGAGAAAGACATGATTAGGTGAACGTAGACATGCACATAAACGAAAATAAGAGGTAAAAGGAGTTCATAAGCAAAGGTACATAATGGTAATGATTAGCATACATAGTGTGCAAAATTCATCAATCAGGTCGACATACCCTATGTAAAACGAATATAACTATCAATACACAAATAATTATCAATGGAAATAAGTATTCATAACATTTAGGCAACACGAGTTTTCCAACCACTTTTCCTATCATATGAAAGAATGCCGTGTATGTCAACAGAAAATGCAAGAGATGTACTCTAAGATCATACGTAATCACTGAAATCGATAGACTCGACCAGACCTGAAAATATAACAATATCCGTCAAAGAATGTAAGTTAATGAAGCACTTTCCCGCAAATTACACGCGTGTAAGAAAAATTGGGAGTATCGTTATTGTGAACTTTCCTTAATACAAAACAACTTCTGAACTTCATCAACAACACTCAATGCCTAAAGGAATTCCCAGTTTACTAATTAGTAAACGCATATGCAGATTGGTGGTCCTAAATGACCGGTAAATGACTCTTTGAAAAAGGTGTACTTACATAATGTTGCAAGCTGTATGTAGGACTGCCGCCTCTCTACAGGTGTAAAGATTAGAGCAGGTAAGCTAAGGTTTTACTGGCTCCGCAAGAGCTGGGCCCTGTGGGCTGAGCCGAAAATTTTGCAGCAGGTAGCGTGCCATATAAGGTGCAAGGGTGCTACCAAGGCAACAAGAAACTGCTTCCCACGGCAGTCTCGGTGAAGCCATGGCAACACGGAAAGCGCCCCCTGCCAGGCTATGTTGTGATGCCATACCATGTAATGAACTATGAAAAAGGAGTTAGCTAGCTAGCTAGAATTTGTGTATAATAAGTTGGTCATTTACAAAAAAAAAAATTCTCTTTCCCCAAAATGCGAAGCGATGCTACAATCACTGGGTGAGCAAAATCCACAGAAACACACGGCACAATGCCGGACAAATTGAAGTAACCACATCGGCATGAGCCGGAACAAATGAAATAGCACAAGATATCCCCAAATTATGGTCGGGCTCCCAGTCCGACAGGCAGAGAACTTGCAACATATTGAGATACGTACTCAAAATAATATGCTGCACAATGATTATAAGAAAAGATGCTCAAGGTAATACTTGATCAGAGCAGTATAATAATGCTCAATCAAAGCAGTACCCACACGGCATGACGGCAAAGTGGTGGACAAATTGTAAGAAAACACTCTATCAACAATTACATATAACACTTCTCAATTCTCAAGTGGCAAGATATTTGACAGCTAATATCTGCAATAAACGATACTCACGACATAAGCAGAAATGCAGAAAAGGAAACTAGTCAGTAATATTCAAGTAAAATGGAATATCTACAAAATGCAGAATGGAATATGTACAAAATGCTAATGATACGAACGCAGTAAATTTAACAAAATTAATTCAACAAGTGTTACCCAATATCATAATCACGTTATCCAAAGAAAAATAATGTTACCACAAAAGAAAACCTTCATAAAATAGTCTCATCATAAAATAGTTGCGGAACTAAAAGGTAATTAAGGAACAATTCTAAGTAGTCATAAAATGTTATAAAAGGCAATTGAATGCTTAAAGGCAATCAGATTTACTAAGGAAAGATCGTGATGGATCTTTGTGGAGATTCTCTGTCTCTGAAATATGCGTACCAAATAATGGTGTTTTGCCGAGGATAAAATGATAAGCCAATAAAGTACTATATCAAGAAGGCAATCGAATGCAAAGAATTGCAGTCAGGCTGAAAGAACAAAAAGCTAGAACAAGGGAATACGTGGTCAATGCTGCGAGTAGACAGTGGCCAAACATATGGAAATACTATCGATTGGTCACAAGGAACACAGTGATAAGAAATGGAGAACAATTCTCAACGAAGAATGGCAATGTTTAAGAACGTTGTTGGTGGGCTCAAAGCAGATGAATAATCCGGCTGAATGCGTGTGAGCTACAGAAAAGACTTAACGGTGGTTAACCGTATTGGTCTGGGAACGAAGTGAAGGGACTACACCCTCCTGGTGGCATGTAAGCAACGAGTTGGCGATGCAACAAATGCAAGGTACCATCGCACATTGTTGAAATGTGCGGATCGAGAACTCTTGTTGAGGTTTAAGGCCTGTTAAGGTGTACTAATGCAAATATTTGAAGAATAAGTGGTTATAAAGAATAGACGAATCATTATAATTTGTTAATGGTTTGTAAATTTAATGAATAGATGAATAAGTAAGCATTGTAAGTAACGTATAAGTCAGCAATATAACGTTCATATTGAAGGAAAATGTAGTAGGTGTTGTGACTACATTTGGTCAGGAAGTGTTCGAGATAGCGGAGTTCTATATTATATCATACAATTGTTCGATTAACAAGAAGAAAATGCACTCAATGGGTAATACTGTTCCTTGTGCTAATGAAGTGTATATTTTAAAGAAGTAAATGGATTTGAATGGGTCCACTAGTTCATAAGATTGAAAAGAAACCTGGTCACTGTTGTTTCAGAATCGACTTCAATTCGGTTTGCTGTTCTTCTGCGTCATGAAAATCTTCAGGTAATTCCTGTATCTGATGGAGACGCTGAGAAAGCATCAACAGTGGAGGTGACGATACTGGAGTCGATGTATAAATCGGCAGTGATGTGACCATATGTACTTCCTGTTCATCGTCAAAGAAATGGCGATGGCGAAAAGGCTTTGGACGTAATGGTGGCAAAAAATGTGTAGGCTGAGCAGCTGCTTCGGCTGTCATGCAGTAGCCCGGGAGGTCCTCATCCGTTGACCATGATGAATCAGCTGTAGATGTGGGGCTAGGACAATCAGAATCCCATCCATTGACAAGAGGTTTTTGCTGAGCATGAGTGCAAGCCACGTAATTGGCTGCAGAGTTAAAAGCATCAATATCGAGGGTTGGAGGCGAATGGAAGATGCATGTAGCCTCGGTCTGAGTTGCTACAGAAAACGTCTGCTTAGGTCCCTGAAACTGAGCAACTTGCTGTAGCTGAGCAACTTCCACACCAATTGATGTAAGCCATTCCAGATTGCGGTGTGAAGGTGGATAGGACATTCGCCTTCGATGCATTGTTCCAGATACACTGAGGAAGCAGTAGTGGAGTCAACGGAAGACAAATACCAAATGATGGAGGGGCCATAAACAAGGGGTAGAATATCAAGGAGGGGAGGGGGTGGGTGTATAAGCGAGGAATCGCAGCTGGTGTGAAGATAGGTCTGACTAATTTAGATTTAAGTGATTACACATGTGTTCGGATTATGTAATTAGAAATGAAACTGCTTGAACGTTGTTGGAACGCTGTGTTCTTTGTGTCTGACCGTCACTGCTTGCTGGCAGGTCGGTCCGAGCGATGAATTCATATGTCATGAATTCATATGTCTCATTAAGCCATATGAGATCTTAAAGGCAACGACAAGTCTATTCATGAAATATTCATTAAATATCACATAAATACATGTGGCATGAATATGTGCAAAAGAGGAATACGACATAAGGAGAAGGTTATCCATAAAGTGAATTATTAAACTAATTATTAGTTGAGAGAAGACTGATAAGCTGCAGAAAACTGATGTCGGGCTCCCATTGGCTCATGGGTACTGACTGATTTACTGAAAGTATACCGTTTAGATTTTAGCAACACATCAATTTGACGAGAATAGAAGTGATCAGTCCACAGTCAACTGAAATAACTCCAAACATTTATGGACAGAGAAGCTGGTGTAATTATATGGGATATTAAATTAAATATCTGTTATGTATTTGAGACTAATAGATGCATAAATGTTTCACGTAAAGCCACAGTCATCCACGTCAGTAAATATCTGTTATTTATTTGAGATGAGTTTTGAGGCAGGATGCCGACGAAACAGGACATTGCAACGAAACGGAACGTCGAAAAGATACACAGGATGCTGAGCTACAATCGAAGTTAGCATGTTTAGCAGGCTAAGACAGTGCCAGTGACGACACTCTCCGATACCTTTTGACGGAAGTCTTTTTGAGGAAAACATGTCCTAAAGGAAGGAGATGATCCTATGATAGGAGACATTCTTTGAGAGCTATATGCATCTCAAGGGAAAGGTTTGGAGAAAAGAAACCTAGCTAGAATTGTGCTCTTATATGGCTACTAGCAAAAATGAAAGAAGGTATATTCTGTATAAAAGATTATTATGGAATACATGTAAATATGAAATCGAGAGACTAAGCATTTTGACACGGCCAATATGCTACGTGCGGACGACCCTTTAAATTGTCTGTGGACAAAATATAAAGGCTAGGACTATTGAAGCAAGACACTGTCACTATGACACTTACTGATGATACTTTCCAGTGAGCTGGTGGAATAGACCACGAGCAGGTGATCCCTTCAGTTGTTATTTGACGATGATAAGCGACATATGCATGATTTTGCTGATATACAGGTATGCACCATACATAGGTTAACAAAGACAACAGTTTCGATTCTAAGAAGAAATAACATACGAAATTAACCTCAAATTACTAGATACATACTTACAATTACTTGTGTTTTGCAGTAGGTACCAGAGTACCAAAATAAGACACTGATGTCATAGGATTATGGTCCAATGGTATTTGAATTACCTAGGATCACATCGAAGTAACGAAAGGAAAATTAAATTGAGTCTTGTGTTTACCGATTTATTGACATGTCTATGAGAACCAAAACTCTAATTGAACTATTGAAGGTATGCATGTGGATATACCATATGCAAATGGACATAATTGCCAGAGCTACAACTCATAACAACAAAAGAGCCAGGTGGCATTTTCTGTCGATTTCCGTGTATCTTTATTATTCATAAGTGAATTTCTTCTTTTATGGAACTGCATTACTTTTTATTATGGAAGAAGCTTAATGCAAATATTCGTGTTGCACGAAAGAAAGTGAAGGAAATGAAAGAAGGAAACCTTCTGTCACATTCTCACAGAAATAAATAGGACAAAGCAACAAATACAAAAGCCTGGTTCGGACTTTGGAGGATAGGAGGTGTTTTATCTTCAAGCGTAACTCACTGAGCCATTGCTTGTGTGAATGTGAATGTAATTTTCATGTCTGATATGCCAGGAGAGCTGTGGAAATTAGCAGTCCAGAGCGACATGTCCCCGACGGGATTCGAAGCGACGAACTTCAAGTGCTTCTTGCGAGAGTCCTAGTCACAATTCACAAGTGATGACGTTACCCCTAGACCAAGGCCGAACCGGCCAACAGCACATTTTTAAGACTTTTACTGACCGATGTATGCTGCTGAGCTGGCGGAGAGCCTCGTTTTCATTTCAGACCGAGAAAGTGTTCTAAAAATAGACACTGAAGATAGCGAGTAATGATTCATGCACGTGGCAAAAATAGATGTGCTGTAACAATCTAATTATCATTTTATATGAAAAGAAAGGAAATTAATGCTAACAGGTTGGACGATGTGATATTAAAAGAGCTAAGAAGATATAATAAACGTCGTGCATTTGTCGGCTTATGACAACACTGAATATGAAAGCAGAAGTAAAGTAAATTTTGATCCAATTATAAGAGCTACAAGTCAGTGGACTCGGTGGCGACATTGGTAGCGCGTCCGGACACTAACGTTAAGATTTTGATTTTTGAAGGAAGAAAGGGTATATGCGAGGTCGCGGGTTCGAATCGCAGGGATACTGCAATGAACTTCATATAGAGAATGACTTGTAAATGGAATTGGAATATAAGGTATTTATTGAATGGTAGGACATAAGATGTACTTCATGTACATTGGTAACACGATGGTCAGCATTGTAATGAAGAGGAAAGAATACCTGAATATGTTCTTGTATGCTGGTAACCATGAACATTTGTAAATGGTCAGCACGAAAGAAAATTTGTGATTTGTGAGGATAAAAGTTTACGTGGAGGAATAAAAGCACGTTGTCCCATCCATACATTCCAGAGTAGGACTGATAAGGCTAAGTTAACACTGCTATTTTACAGTTCTGTTATCATTTTTGTCGATATAGTATTTGCTATATATTGAGTGCCTTGTTTCAGCTCTTTTCTCTTGAGCGTAGAATTGAGGATCTTAAACATGACTTTTAGTTATATCGGTGGAGAATTCTTCACCTGTTTTATTGGGAAAGGTTGGAAGCATTCGATTCAAGAGGATAGTGAATCTGTATTCCAATCAGAACAAGGACAATACCGCAAAAGGAAGAAACGGTGTGATTTCCAAAGGACTCACCAGGCACTTCAAGCACTACTTGGACAAAGTCGGATCCAATCTCACTACTATTATCAAATTGGCAGAAGACAAGATGAAAGTACTGTAGGATGACTGCCGCCCTGTCTGGCAGGTCCAAAAGGGAATCATTGTCAGAGATCACTGAATGGAGAACTATGGAAGAATGCTATAGTGAAGCTTTATGGAGAGGATATTTTACTTGATGATGTCTGGAGGTTGAGGTCTTGTTAATAGTGCACAAGAAATTTTTGGACGATGACCAAACCATGCATTGCTGGAGGAAATCCAGACGATGACAATGCATTATGTACTCAAAAGCTGAGACAAGGAAGAATGATGAGTGCATGGTATAAGCCTTGAGAAAACAAGAAAGGATAGCCCAATGCATCCATGGTATCATCTTGAGGGAGTGTTGGGACTCGCTCTATATCTTTCCCAAAACTAAGTATGATGCGAATTTTAGGAGATCATTCTTGTGTGCAAATGACTCATTTGTTCGGCGTCGATGCTCAGAAGTTATCATTAATTATCACCTTTGATAGCGACGACGGAGGCACAGCTATATTTGCAATATGCTGGACATCGTCATTCGAGGATTACATATGAGTCAGTGCTCGTTCATGACAGTTGTTCGTCATAATGGACTATGTGCACCTGTTCATGTGCAGTGGCAACTGTGTGTATTTGTATGTGTCTATGGTTATTGACTTTGATATATGGCTTGATATGCCATAAGGAAAGATCAGTTGCGAACAGACCAGGAAAGTGATGCAAGCACCTGTTCATTAGGCAAAGTTGAGATTGCATCAGACCGCGCGGCGTTACTTAGGTATTATTGCAAAGGCATATTTGAAATGAAAGCCTGGGGGACAGTGACATAAGTCATAGATAAGGAATTATGGAAGGAATGCTTGACGTTCATTAAACCATGTGTGACAGCATGTGGAAACATGCAGAAATGCTGATTAAGAACTTTACTGGAAACAACAATCATTGCAGCCATTTAGCATTGATGATACATAAAGCAATTTATAGTCATTATTTTATCTTTGAAGCTTACTTTGATATTTGACTTTAATATCTGAGTCAGTTTTTTAATTGTGCAATTACTATTAAGGATGTGTAATTCCAACACAAGGTAGCATCGCAAATAACAACGACTACAGTCGACTATGCAAGGAGTGTTGATTGAGGAGTCTGACTGGTGTGTCATTCACATACCGCCAAGGTGACTGGTGAGACACTATAAAGTGTGTGTCTGAAACAGATATGTGTTCTGGAAGAAATGATGTGTCGTGTTGGGTAAACACATGGAGTAGGTAAAATGCAGGACATGAAGTATCGTCTGGCAAATGGACAAACGAAACTGCAGTAAGTTTAGATTAAGTAAACATGAGAAATGTGGGGAAGGCGTTTTTCAAGTAGGGGTGGCTAGGAAAACGTTTCAGCTTACTAAATCCGATAAATAGAAAGTAAAAATAGCGACTTTAGAAGGAGGGGTGAATAAACTGTTGAAGTTGTGCCATTCCTGTGAAAAGAGAAACATAAAGTGGAAGAAGGGTGGTAAAAGAGAGCAGTGGAAACGTTTTAGAGTACTCCCTGGGGAGATGCTTTTATTTATATAAACAGATTCTGAAAAGTCTGCAAATTCTTTGCTAAAAGGTTATAGAGTAGTTCTAGGTATGTCTATGACTTACAGTAAGGAAGAGAGGTCGCTATCCTTCTCGAAATTATCGACTTTGCTATAAGTCTGAGCTGGTGTATAATAGGATAAATATAAATTAGGCACGGTATCTTTAATTTTTGCAAAGTAATTGTTCTATATGACACCTAAGTATTTATAGTTGTCAGTGATAGCGATTTTATCAACCCCATATTTAAATTTAAGGTTTACAATTTCTCTTTTCTTTCTAAACACAATTACATTAGACTTAATTCTCAGAGGTTATTATATAATATTCCACATCGATAAAGTTACCAGCACAAAAGTTCTGCAGAAAATCACATCTGCCCACAGAGATTAGGTGAAAGTGAAGGGTGAAAATATTAATACACTGATTGCTTGGACATAGTAAGTGGTCAATAGGGTAGGTATCAGGTGGGATCAGAGAGGAGTAAGGTCCCGTGCCTTCATTTAGCCAAGGACGGAGAAGAGAACATTCCCCTGTATGTGTTAAGAACTGAACAGCTACATCATTGTTATGAAGTGCTGCAAAAAGGCATATTGGTGCAATTCAAGCTCATCTTTACCAATTACAACATTGCATATTTAATTAGTCATTGCGTTTGGTTGAGCAATATCCTGACCAATAAATGTTATTGGAAGTAAGTAGCAGGTTGAGGCCGGGTTGGATAAGAGAGTCTTACGGTCTCGCACCTCCACGAGCCAAGCAAATCCATAGGGAAGAAGGAAGGAAGATAGTATTGATACAGATAATGGTTAAATAACTTAGGTCATAGGGAAGAAAGGTCGACCTGTAGGTCGCAGGTTCGAAATGTAGTCGAACAATGGAGACAGACCATACTCCTGAAATACAAAATGCCAAGCAGATACACATGATATCTGAGATGGATAGTTGATATATACTTGGAGATGACCGTCACGCCAACGGGCTGATGTTATTGGTGAGGTGACTGTACTGTCATCATCGAGAGTACAGGGCCATTCATGAAGTGCAGACCCAGGGCCTGGTTGAGTATCATCTTGCCGAGATTTAAAATATAAAAGAAGAGCGTCAGGATTAGAAATAGACATGCTATAAGAAGGCTGGGGTAACTGGTGCAAAGGATGTGAAAGGTCATTGGAATCAAGCAATGAATGGGACAAAGGCCCAGGCTTGACCTGTGGGGCTGGGGTAGAGACTGGTAATGGAGGCCCTTGAGGTTCGTCACTGTGTAATTGCATAGTGGCTGCAGCCACATCATCAATTTTGAGATTTTCAGACAGAATTTGAATGCGCAATTGTTGCTGGTTATAAATTGGTGAACCATTCTTGGAACGAACCATACAATGCTTCAATCTACCTATATGAAATAGACCTGGTAGAGTGCGGTCGTCAATTGTCTTAAGCAAAAATTGATTCAAAAGTGGCTCTGATGCAATATACAATGGCCCAATAAGCTTAATGCTTAATTTGGTGGAATACTGCACCCCGGTGTATTTAGGTGCCAGTAATAAGACAAGGTCTCCTTCTTTAAATGAATGTAGTTTTGGCATACGCTTTGCGTGTTGTTGGGTCTGTCTAATCTTAATTTTATTATGAGAAACTACAGCTTGTTGTCTAACGAATCGCAATTTCTCTCTAATCGAAGACACGTACTGATCATAAGAAGTAGCGACCACAGAAAGAGCTTCAGGATTAATGTCCACAAGATTGCGGTCCTCTCTAAGGAAAACAAGGAAATTAGGAGAATATTTAGTAACTGCGTGAGGCAACGAATTATAAGTTTTACAAGCATATGGAATAAGGGATGGCCATTGAGAATACTTATACTCTATCATAGTTAACAATAGGTTCGAAACAGATTGAATAGCCCTCTCAGCCATATTGCTTGAATGTATCATTGTAGGGACAAGGTGAACCTGAACATTCAATGACTTAAATACTGCTGTCATAATTTTACCAACGAAAGAAGCTTCCTTATCACAAGTTACCCTATGAGGTATCATGTATGGCAAACAAAAATGCCCAATAAATTTCTTGGCTATCTCATCAGCCTTTCTACTACGTAACGGAATCGCCACGACATAACGGGAGAAAATATCTTGTAGGATGAGACAATGAATAATTTGAGCAGTAGCATGGGGAAAGGTTTTGATATCAAAATGTATATGCACAAAGGGAGTACAATCAGTAAGCAGTCTAGGAACGAATTCCCTCTGCTTATTTGTTTCAATGACCTGAGACGAGCGTTGGCAAATCAAACATGTCCTAGCATAATCCAAAATGTATTTCATCAGATTCTTAATATGAAAATTTGATGTAATGACATCATACAATTTATTAGATTTTACATGAGCACCCAAATTTAAGTGAAAAAATTCAATGATGTCGAAAATATAGATGTTAGGAATAGCCAATTTAAGAATGACGTCATGTCTTTTAGGACTAGATTGGACATAGAATAAAAGTGAATCGATTAAAGCAAAATGATTAGATAATACAACTGCCTGATTTGCCACTTGCTTACTAGTTGGTAACGTGCTATATGCTATGAAGTTATAAACCGGTCCCAAATACAAATCGTGCTTTTGAGCATTTATAAGCTGGACTCTATCATGAGGTATCTTGACGTAATGAAATGCGTCTGTGATGTATTTACGAATAGCTGGTTCTAAGTCAGCTTGATGAGGCATTTTTGTCAAGATAGTAGGTTGATCACTATCGATGGTCTTGTATTTCATTTCAGTAATAGGTAAGACTGGTCCAGTGGTATGGGTACATTCACTGGTAAGGTGTGACAGTGGTTTCGTAGCCTTTGTGGGCTGTGATGTAGGGCGGGAGATATCATTATCTGAGTGTTCCTTGGCCTGGGCCCTTGTTGTAACACAAAATAGAGAATAGCCGGAAAAGTTGGCATAGAGGTTCTCATAGTAGGTTTGACGAGATGTCAAAAGGGGATGAGTATTGGTATCCAGGAAATTATAATAAGAATGTTGCTCTTCGTCATTAATGCTCCTATCTTTGTCAGCCACTGCTATTGGAATAATGGGTTCAGCATCTGCTGGCCATTGGGTGTTATGATGACGAGATAACATATCAACTAATTTCAATTCAGTGGTGGTTGGTTTTACATAATAAATTCGATAAGGGTAATCTTGTAACTTCCAATAGAATTTTGCTATGCGAGGTGTTACAAAATGACTGGAAGATTTAAGAATTTGAGCAATAGGAGCGTGGTCCGTCAGAATTGTAAACCTACCACGTCCAGCTAAAAAAAATTTAAATGATTGGACAGCAAAGTAAATTGAGAGCATTTCTAATTCCGATATACTATAGTTATGAGTAGCAATATGACCATGTAATCGACTAGCATAACCTAATAAAACTCTCTTAGGTGGATCATCAGCACCATTAGATTGTAACTGATAAAGAGCTGCACCGGAGGCGGTCCTGGATGCATCAGACACCAGGATCATTTCACCTTCAGGTCTTGGAAATGACAAAATAGGTGGGGATGTAAGAATTTTCTTAATGGCATCCCAGGCGACCTGTTGTTCATCAGTCCAAAGGAATTCATTAGCTTTGCGCAACAGGCGCGTCAAAGGTTCAGCTGTCTTTTGATAAGATGGTATAAACGAAGAAATGAATTGAATTGAGCCTAAGAATGATTTTATCTGTTTTCTAGTTTGAGGAACCTGCAAGTTCATAATAGCATCAATTCGAGACTGTCTAATACGCAAAGTAGGTCCGTTAGGTCCCTGTAAATCAACATCAAAGCCAAGGAATTGGAAAGTAGAATTAGAAGCAAAAGAACACTTAGCCAAGTTAAGGACCAGGCCATGTTTATGAAAAAGGGCAAGAACAGCATCAATGAGAGCGAGGTGCTCCTCAGAGGATTCACTAAGAAGCAAATAATCATCATAATAGTTGTAAACACATTCTGCATAAGTTCGTGGCAATTCTTCAGTGATTAAAGTCATTATTTCAGCGAATAGCGCCCCCGAATTGATATATCCCATCGGTAATCTAGTATAGGTAATGGACTCTGCGTTATAGAATGTAACGACGCCGAGGTACTGACGAGACTGAGGAGTTACTTGACATGCAAAAAATGCCTGCTTTAAATCAATGGCCGTAGCGAAACGAAAAGGACGACTGCCCATTTGCTGCTTAAAGGAATCAATATTAGCACAAGGTCTCTGCAAAAGCTGAAAGGCCTTGTTGACAGAACGCATATCTCCGACCAAGCGGGGATTTTCGTCCGTGCGTGATTTGCGGACTAAAAATAGTGCACTGGTAGCTTGTGTGAGTTCCTTCTTGAAAATTCCCAGTTGCAAAAGCTTCTGTACCTGTTTACGCACGTAGGCGATATCAGCTTGGGAAGTGATATAAGGGCGTGCTTTAAAAGAACAATCAGTGATAAGCTGTTGGGTGATATCACAAACATATCGGGTGATGGTTCCTATCTGACCATATAAGCTAAAAGCTGGAGTGTGCGATAAAATTATCTCACGGAGTTTGTCTACGTCTTTAGGCTGAAGTGCACACTTATCAAGCTTCAATTGCTGATTAACTATATCGAATTCAGTCATGCGCAGAGTTGGATCGTCAGGTTGAAGCCATGGATAATTACGTAGTCTAGTTTGAGCACGGGTGTCAGGATCCATAGCATCATAATCTGGGTATGAAAGCTGAGAAATAGCATTAGGGCCGTTATCTATGATGACATAATGAGTGTTATCAAGTAAATTATCATCAACAGATTTAGTATCTGGCTGTTGGACTACAGAAGGTGCCGTTGTAAACGGGATATCCATAACTAGTGCTCCTAGAATGATATCAGCAGGCAAATGTATATCCTCAGAATCTACATTATTAATCCTGATTGAACCAAAGCCACTGCGTAAATCGACAAGTGCCTTATAATTCTTTTCAGAGATAATGCGAGATATGTTAACCTCAAATGGACCATTAAAATATTGTGCCAAGTGATTAACTCGAACTGGCACATCGCAGGATGTATTAGGTGTTATAGTGGTCGACTTATGTACTACGAGTAAAATTTGGTCGACAGAAATATCCATGCGTGATTCTGCTGAACGAAAAACACATTTATATCTAATTTGAGCGTCCAAGCCCATAACACAATCAATTGGTGAAGCCACATCGATAATAAAGGTCTTAATGGGAACTTTACACTCACCAAACTGTATGACAAAATAGATAAATTGAGAAATAGAAATAGAAGAACCATTGCCGACCATAAGCTTGATTGGCTCTGCATCAACGCGAGGAAGGCCCTGCAAAAACGGACTACGTTTGATAAGAGACGTGCTAACCAAATTGTGTGAGCTGCCAGTATCAAACAAGGTAAAGAATTTAGTGCCATCGGGCAAAAGTGATGGGATAAAGTTGCAATCATGAATCTTGATAGATAGAGGAGTAAGAGGAATAGGAGGCTGAAGTACCGCATATAAGATATCAGGGAAGTCGTCCCCAACAATTACATGTGAATCAGGAAAATCATGAAAAATAAAGGTTTCAGAGGGAGCAGAAGTGCTAAGATCATTAGATTCGATAGGAGAAAAGTGGTGAGAATCTAAAGTATTGGTAGATGTTGAGTTAGGACGAGACACGGCTGTATCTGAGCACAGTCAAAATGATCCGTTGCGTCGTGGTTGCTGATGTGGTGGTCCCTGTGAACGATTCTGAGGTGGTGGTCGTTGGTTACGAGGGAAAGGGCCAGCGCTCTGAGAGCGGTAAGCAGTTCTAATGCCATTAGGGTACTGAACACGTGAGTTATTAGGGGCATTACTGTTATACTGCTGTTGCGCAGGATTTGTATTGCCATGCTGCTGATTATTAAAGTTCTGGTTATTCTGGGAGAATGGTCTATTGTTACCAGATCTGTTGGAGTTAGCAAATCCATTGGCTGAAAGATTCCTGTTCGAATTACCGAACCTATTAGGAAAGGGTCTGCTAGGTCGATTATACCTTTGAGTGAAGGCATTGTTTGTAGAATTGTCACGATTGTATGAACGTCCGGCAGACTGGTAATCAGAAGATGTTGGTAGACTATATTGCTGGTTGGGAATGAATCTGCGACAATGAGTAGCTATATGACCTCGGAGTCCACAAAGGAAGCAAGTAAGACCAGAAAAAGAAGATTGACCATAAGGCATTTGCTGAGAGACATATTGGGGTTGAGTGTCATCCATGGAAACATCTCGAGGTGCGAGTATCTGAGGCAATTGCTGCAGAGATTGATTAAGAGCGCCCATAGATTCCTGTAAAGTGAGCAAAGTTGACTGCGAATTACCTGTATCGAATTTTGAACTAGGGATTTTAGTAACATCGACGTGCTGAGCGATAACTTCGCGCTCCATAATGCTTTGCACTATTGGAATTAATTCATCAAGAGGTTTGTTATCATCAATTAGCTGGAGAGAATGCTGTAAGGTCAGGGGCAATCCCTTACGAAAGTATAAAGCCACAACTGATTCAGGTAGGCCCAAACGTGACACCAATTCCTTAATCTCATCCAAGTATTTGCCAACGTTATCACCATAGGTGATACGTTTCTGAGACAAAGCATCGAGGATAGATGCTCGACTCCTTAGCAATGAAAATTTATCTAAGAACAACTTCTCAAGTTTAGCCAAAGTCATAGGCTTCAGAGCATTACACCAATTGCGAGCGTGTCCTTCAGTGAACAGCTGCAGGCGATGCAATATCTGCTGGTCATTTAAATTATGTAATTGGACATGATCCTTAAATTTAGTGATCCATGCCTGTGGTGTCAAACTATCGGACTCTCCATTAAATACTGGAGGTTTCATCTCTGAAAAATTAAGAGGCTTAGTTCTAGGCTGTGTTTCAGGCATTTGGGTATTAAATGCTGCTGCAGAAAAGGAAGAAGGCAGGGAACCTGAACGAGACACAGGAAAGGAAGAAGAAATTGGACCGTGAATAGATTGAGTAGCTCGATAAGACGCATCTCTGGTGTCCTGATAGGAAGGTGGGTAGGGCAGAGATGTGCGCAAGCTAGTAAGGTCTTGTGGCTGAGATTGAGCCTGGGAATTAAGATTATTAAAAGTGGGATCAAAGTCATGGAGGTCCTGGAAAGTCTGGTTAGTTGAAACGGCTTGAGACTGTGTAACCTGTTGGGAAAAATGCGAGGGTTGATTAGCATGTTCAAATAATAATTCATCACCAGTACGAGTTGCAGGTGCATGAGAAAAGGCGCCCGATGTGGCATTATAATTGGAAGGAGTGGAAACACCCAAGTTTTGGTTGTTTGAAGCCATATTGGAACCAGAAGGAGACTGAGCAGATAGACGATGTAAAAGTGTTTGATTGCCGGGATCGGTGTAACCTATAACTGGTTTACGACTAGAATGAGGAGTATGAGAAGGGAACAGTACTTGGGTGGTGGTATTAGCTGTACGTGGTCTGGTGATAGTATTTACAGTATATGAGACTGTAGCAAACTGAACTGTATTTGTAAGAGAAGTCTGTGCAGAAGTTAAGGATGCAGGTTGGCTTCCCTGAGTAGAAGTATTAAATGGGGCGGGGGGTACTGTGAAGGAAGAAGGTCCTGGTGCAGGCCGGGTGGTCCTGGGCGACGTGTCAGTCCGCGGGGGAGGTTGTTGTGCCTGGCCCGGGGGAGACGATGGGGGGTGTTGTTGAGATGAAGGATCCTGATAAGAGTGATTAAATTGAAGGTTATTAAGAGACTGGTCGAATTCGTGGTTTTGATAGGCGTTATTAGAAACGTTATCACGTAGAAAAGGGTCCTCAGGAGGAGGGACTTGATGCTGTTGACGGAGACCTCCCAATGAAGGAATTTGGTCGTCGCTCAATTCTGATCCAGGCACACGTGAAGGGGTATGATGTCGAGGGGAGGATCGTGGACTGTCGTCTGGGGTGTGATGGTGATGAGTATCAGAACCGTGTAGAGAATGACCAGGAGAAACAGGAGGTGATTGGGGGTGTTCACTGTTGTCCACAGTAGACGTAACAGGAGGGGTTTGTGCAGCAGCACCAGGTTGTCCGTCAATATCAAATGAATGTGAAACAGGCGTTTGTTGATTAGTATTAGCAAACGATGATGCACCAGGTTGTTGAGAGTCTAATTGATGTATAAGAGAGGCGTCAGATTGACCAGCCTGAGAGGCAGAGTTATCCTCACCTGTTTCAGCCCTATGAGAATTTGCGGGATTGTCAGCAATATTAGAATGACGCTCCTGACGTTCAGAATCAGAGAGAGCTGGGGATCTATCCCTATCAAAAGGCTGTTTATCAGAGTTATCACTATCAAAGGTATGGCCAGCAGAATTATTTTTATCGGAATTATCAGCTTTATCCCTAGCGATCTTAAGAGCAAGATGTGAATTTTCCTCGTCAGAATCAGAATCGTGTCGGCCAGGTGATTCTTCACGAGATTTTAAATTATCATGAGAGGGTGTGGAAACACGGGACCCGTCAGCAATATCCCCAACTTCTACATGTAAAGGAACAGTCAATGAGGATTTATCTGGTTGTTGGGCAATGTGTTGGCCCGAGATATTAGGCTGTTCACCTGAAAGTGCTGTGTCAGTGTAAATGTCAGTCGCATCAAGATGTCCCTTATCGCCCTGACTTGTACTAGCAGAGGATGAGTCAGTTTCTGACATCATGAGGGTAAGAGGGTAAAGCCATACATTGGTAGGTTTTCTCAAATACGTATTATAACGAGCAAAAGAAGCCTCACGAAACAGAGCAAGTTCTGGTAAGGGAAGAGTCAAATAGCCAAGTTGGTCTAGTATCGACTCGTAGACATGCCATTGAGTGTTCTTATTAGTGGCAGCCAACAATAACCATTTATGAAAGAGAAGAGTAGGAGTGTGATGTTTGATATAACGAGAAGCCCGAGCAGACAAATATCCCTCATCAACCGCTGTCTGAGCTTCCAAACGGAATTTAAGTAACCACTGCTGAAGTGTCAGCTGTGTCAACGGGACAGACATTCAGAGCGAAAATAGAGGTAAGAAGAGTAAGCGTACCGTGCATACTAGCACTTACTAGAGCAAAAATATAACTAATTTGAGGGAGAGTACGTATGAAAAGAGAGCCCAAAATCAAAATAAGAGTAAAGGCTACAAAATGTGCCACAGCGATTCCCTGCAATAAGGGTGGGTGTAACTCATAACACATGTTAACTAATGACCCGAAAAATAAGGAAATTAACTTATAACTTGAAAGCCATATGGGATAAGAAATATCGGCGATAGTGAAATAAGTAATTACTTGTCTCGCTTTGAATATATATATATAGAATCCAGGAATAACTGTAACACGTCACTGGACATGGAGGAATAAAGAAGAAATGCCTAACACACAAGTCAATAAGAAAGAACACTCACTAGATAGCCTGATTGAAAGAAAAGCAAAATAACTGGCATTGGCTAGATAAAAGTAGAGCAGTAGACCCGAGATAACAAAATACAACACGATACACTATCAATGGTCAATGCGCACAACGTCAATAAATGAATGGGAGCGTGCATAAATGAAGAAGGGCATGCTGTTATTCAAGAAAACAATAATGGGATGACAATCAGAATGTGATAATCAAATTCTCTAGAATGTTCGCCGGACGGGCAATAGCGATTTTAAATTTTAAAAGAAAATGAAGTGTTACATATTTAAGTTGCAAAATGAGGGAAGAAGAAGGCAGAATAGCGTTGCCATGAGACCAGGCTATTAGACCTTAAGTGCCGTGTATAGAAAATCTAAATAGTATGCTATGTGATTGGAAATAGACAGACATATTGTTAATGTAATGTTAAAATATAAGAGTAAAGTACAGATAGCCTAAGAAAACATGATAAATTAAGGAAGTAAGAATCAAGTGCCTTTCCTATTAATGTTTGCAAAATGAGCTCCTACCGTATTGGAAGATGTGCTGTGTTGCAAGGAAGGCCTAATGATGCGAGAGATGCCCCAGAGACTTGAGTGCGTTGTCTGGTCCGGGTCTGGATGAGGTGTGTAGGTAAAGTTGTGAGAAGTGTGGAAGATGAGAGGCAGGCATATCGAAGCTGAACATGAGCTAATAGGTAACCAAATAAAGATATGGGCGAAGCCCCTGAGCTACCTGGTAGGAATATTGCGCCCCCTATACTAGTAGGTGAATTAAGGCGGGATAACATGGCTAGCGTACTAAAACTTGAATTTTTGTATGCGTACGAAGGAAAAATCAACTATCATTGACGACATGGCAGAACAATAGCTAATTAGGAGACCAAAACAGCTATTGATGGCATGGCGTTGAACCAATGCTCTCTAGCCATAGCTGGCGAACCCGCTATGCATGATATGAAGTTGTGACATAATCGAATTTCCACATCAAGGTAGTGGACTTCCTTCATGCGAAGAAACCGTAGGCCCATAGCATTGCAAGGCTAGTGTTTCGGAAGGAAACGTCACTAAAATTTGAATCTTGTCACCGCACAAACATCAAACATTGAGTTGCTGTGTATTATCATTTATAGATATGAATAATTGTTCCTGTTCTATTTCATAGAGTTTTGATTTTACAGTTCTACATATGCTGTCAATGCCTAAGTTAGCATTGTTAATTCTTTACATTCAATGTTACAAGAGCTTAATATGTTTGCTATTTTACTAACTAGGTAGGAAGGAAGTAAGTCTCCATGACAGTCACACCAGTGATCTCTCTAAGACCAAGCCATGCATCCTTTACACAATTTTTACTGAAAAGATCTTTTCCTTAAATCTGAATAAACATAGTAAATCAAGAGACAGTGTGACATAGCAGACAAGCGCCAAGAAGCCGCAGACCGGACTCTCCTCCATGCCATCTATGGGTCGTTTCTCTCACTCTCAGAGGTAGCTAATTGATGTTACTGAGTAGATGGACTCATTACCGGGGATCCTGCGGGAGACACCTTAGCACTTGCCACCACGAAACACCTACTCAAGAAATACCAGAGGCTCGACAGTTTAGGTTCACTTATTCATTTAATACTCAATTTATAGACAGTTACATCAAGAGTCATTCAAAGAACAGAAGGTATTCAACTTATCAATACGTTAAACAACGATCTTAACGAATTACATATACCATTAACTAAATGCCATCTCAATCAACCATGACCTGGGGTTCCTTTAAGAGAAACCCCCTGATCATACCTCTAACAACAATACCCTTACCTGACGAATCGTCACCCCGTCAGGGAGACAGGAAGCCCCCCTGCTGCCTCAGCGGGAGCGGGCTCTCTTCTGGCTGGGCAAACAAGCTTGCCCCCAGAGATTGCTATTAGGGTGTTCTGCGGCTGCGCAGAAACACGAGGGTAACTGTTGCCATGGAAACATGGGGTGAGTTCTACCCCGTTGCTATCATTATAACTCATTACACAATAATATAATATATTACATTACTTTTATACAATAATAATATAAATGACATTACAGAATTAAGGTCTTGAGGTTCATGGTGATTTGAGGAAACTTCCTATAAGAGGAAAGAATGAAGACACCTCTGAAGCTAAAAGCTCAGCGGTGACAGTTGCCCCCCCCCTGGAAAAAATCCTGGATATGCCAATGGGGGCTGCTATACTGCAAAGAGCTCTAATAGCTCAAAAAATTATTTTCCTAACACTGTATATATATTTAATCATACATGATAAATAATGCATTAGAAAACATTTTAGCTGCAGGAAAAATTGATTCAATGATGTCCAAAATTCAGGTTGCTTGGTGAATTTTTTGGTGAACATCTGCAAAGAGAAAACATTACAGCCAAACACTTTGATAGAATTAGAGTGTACTTTGGCACTGTGAAAATGGCACTTTGTGACTCATGATAGCCGATGAAGTGTCATCTTCTCTATTTTCAACACGGGAAACATTGTTTGATTAGTATTGATCAAGAGAAAGCCAATTGACTTCTCATAACAGATATTACAGTGAAAATCAGATGCATAATCCCTTCGTTTGGCTGTCACCAACAAGTGGGATAAGTCTCCTTCAATCAAATTAACATTGAAAGCATTGGGTTTGATCATTCATGACAAATCATCAGCATGATGACACACGAAGTGCCATTTTCACAGTGCTACAGTCCACTCCAATTCTATATCAAAGTGTTTGACTGTAATTAGAACAGTGAAGAGAGAAGTAAAAACCGAGAAAGGCAGCAGAGTCTGGCAGCAAGCACCGGAGGCGGCTCCAAAATTAGTAGAATTTTCTTTTTGATAGGCAACTGTTTCTTATAAGCATTCCTATTTTATTAACACATGCACAAAATCAGTTCAAAGTAGTCGAAGTAACCACATTTTATGGTGAAGTTACTTTCAGTATTATTTTGCACATAATTTGAAGGATAACCGTGTGATCAATAGTCCTGTAAAAATCAATCCAACTGATTGGCTAATGGAAATTATTTGATGACCGTAAAGCAGTTCAATGCGTTCTCTATGCAAAACATGTTATTTTAGGACCACGCACCAGCATTTCAGTCTCTGCAGCAGACCAGTGTTATGGCATCTTTTTTACAGTCTTTAGAGCTCTTTAGTGACTCTTCGCCCATTAAGCGAAGTACAGAAAACATCATCAGGATCACCAGGTAAGTGTTCTGCACTGGAGGTGGATCCAAAATTAGTGGGAGGGGGTGGATTTTTAAATAAATTATTTCTTTTCCAGTTTTAATGAAATAAGTAAATTCGTTCGGGGCTCAAAATAAATCATTTTTGGTTCCTACAAGGGTTATTTCTTAACCTGATGTAACTTTGCATGAATATCTGACGATGTTGCAATCTGATAATTTACAAATAAAAATATGTAGAGTCATATCTTTTATTATAATGCCATTTTGTTAGTAAATTATCTTATGCGAAGTGAATAAGAAAATGACTATAATTATCATTACCCTTCAGTTTAATTCAATCCTAATGACTCTCTCTTTACGTAGATATTTATTCCACTTCATACACTCACAAGATGCATTTGGGAGCACCAGTTTAAATAATAAATAGACAAAGTACTTACAATTAGGATGTAAAATGTGTGGATATAAATTATTCATTATCATCACAGTCCACTACACCGCTTCTCAGGTCTTTTTATGATAGCTTGAACAATTGCCTTCCAGAGTGAATTTCTCTCTCACTTTCAATTTGTCACTTATCAGGTTTCCATTTGTGGAATAAGTACATCATAAAGGACCAGATATACTGCTTAGGCGAGATTGTGAACCCAAAGGACTTTCAACAACTATGATGACATCTACCCCATTGCTTGTTTTCCTTGGGCTTTGTGCTGGTCTGTTCGGGGCCACGTATTCAATGGGAAATTTTTATAACATTGTGAAAGGCAAAAAATTCATAGGATTCAACACAACGCACAGCCTCGGAGCCCCAAATGAACGCTACTGTTCCATTGCATGTCTATCTTCAAAAGGTCGCTCATTTGGATTCAATTACAATATCATCACAATGTCTTGTTCGTGCATTTTTCCGAGCCAGAGCACTTCGTTTTTGCCTCAGACGGATGCTGAATTTTTGTGCGCTAGAAAGGTAAGAGTCTTCAAAACATGTGGTATATCTTGAAACTTTTTTTGACTAGTAAAGAGATTAAATTCTTTCTTTGGCAGACAGTTAAGATATGTTTATTCTCAATGATACTAAGATATTTGATGCCGTGCGTATATATTTCTTAACATTATCTAATCCAATTGGATATCATTTTGGTATTACAGTATACGTAAATTAGGGTGGTCAAAAACACTTTCTTCAGAATTTCTCTGATTTGAATCTTGCGTTCTAATCTTATATGGATAGAAGTTATTTGATAAAAATTTCAGCAAAATCAATTAATATTTAGAGGTGGCACAAAGCCGTTGAAGTGTAACATGCGATTGGCCATCATCAGACCTCAAAATCATCTGTATTTGCAAATCTTGCTGTAACAGCGTATCATTTTGATCAAGTGACCTTATTTTTATTATGCCCAGGATGCCCAATCCAGTCCTGATATTCTTTCCGACTTACAATGTTTTGTAGTAGGTCAGAGTAGATAATACATAGGTTAATTGTCAAGCCTTTTTTCATAAAAACAGGCAAATGTTTCACTTACTATGAATAATAAATAAAATATAATTTTGACCCCCAGATACTAAAAAAAGGAAAAAATATTCGCTTCTTGGAAAGATCTGGGAAATTGACCAATTTTTCAGTTGCGCGAATGAGAAATTACATTATAAACTTTGAGGGCTTTGTGCAACCTCTAAATATAAACCGATTTGGCTGAAATTTTGCATGTGTTTGGTTTACTTATGTGGTCATCAATTTGCACTTTCAAATTGGGGGTTTTAGGAGATTTGACTTTTTTGCACAAATTTGGACACACCAGCACACATGTATGCAGCATATGTATGTATTGCTTTTTATATTTGGGGAGGGGACAAAAAGTCCACATGGAACCTACAAATGTAAAGGGGGGGGTACTAAAACTACACACGAAACCTGCAGCATGGGGGTCTCAATCTTTGTCTAACAGTTCTGACAAAATATTCACTCCCTTCGTTCATGAATCCTGAACGGTCTATAAATTGAGGTGATAAATTTAATTTGGGTATACAGTATACACTGAGTAACTGTGAAACAGTTGGATAAAAGAAACATTTGCTTAATTACCCACTCCTTGTACTGCCATGTGATTAATCAACAATTCTGTTCTCTGTTCTTCCTGAATCTTTCATCAGACTGGGTGGCATTTACTGCTTAGAGTTCACAGTGGCAGTCAAGAGGATGTATACCGAACTTGGACCTCATCCGGGGGCATCAATATGGACAATGATGGTGTCAGTCCAAAAAAGAAAGAGACATTCAGGTCAACGCTAGTGGACACTTCATGGACTCAGTTTACTAAGGTAGGTCTAATCGAAATTATTTTTTTGATCTGTGCATGAAACGTTTTGTCCTGAATTATGTTAAAGGTGTGGGAAGTGCCACAGAGGTGAACTCGATTGATCACAGCTACTGCTCATCATTTGCACAACAGAAACAGATAGATCAGAAAGCTGAATATCACAAGTATGACATTTCAAAATACTCAATATTAGATGAAAACCTGTAGCGGATCCATGGGCGGCCTAGGGTTCCAGGTGACCCCTAAACCAATGAGATGGAAGTAATATTTTGAAGAAAATATGGAGCACGCGGGCCCACAAATTCCAAAATGACGCTCGCGAATGCCGAAACAATGCCGGGGCACCCCTTGACTACCATGTCCGGATCTGCCACTAAAAACATTCCGAATAAGCTTATTTTTTGGTTCCATTCGAATTGTTGGTCTCTTTGCATCGATATTGAAAGGCATGCTCAGGGGTTAAGAGGTCATAGATCTAATACTTTTTCTCAGGTCAAGATTGCATTGTACACTGGCGGGCAGGAGAAGATGAAAATTATCTTCAAAAGAACGGGAACAGACCTAACGACATTTTTCCAACCGTTAAACCTGATTGATGGAAACTACCCAACAATTCATCAGACACCTTCAACAAACTTTCCTTTCTTCAGTGCCATGGGGTGTGTAACAATTTATTGGTTTTGTATTTTCATTAAATATCAGGTTTGAGTCTTGGACAGCGATGGATAGTAAATTAAATGTTTTTTTGGCTTGCAAAATTCGAAAATTGAAAAGCGTAAATTATTATGGCAAATACGGCTTCGAATGTACCACTACGAAAGACTAATATTTTGTACATCAAAATATGACATGTATTGTAATTTTCTGTCATATCTTCCTTTCTAGATCAACGAGGATCGACAATGATTTTATCTACATAAGAAGATTTGATATCACTGAGCGATATGCTGCACTGTGTGTAGATTACGGATTTCTGATGGTCCTGGATAATGGGACCGCGAAAGGTTGCCCATATGACAAGCAAAATAATTATCCGGCCTTCCTCTACAGTTCCTTGCCTACTTCTCAGAACTTTGCAGGCATGTATAATTGGGCTGAATATTTAGATAGGGAGCCTCCTCAGGTTTGGCATAGGTTACTATTGGCAGCCATTTCCAAAATAAATTCTGCAATTTTTTAGACACCTCAGAGAAAGCAGAAATATTACAGAACTGGGGGCCATTTCTCATAATCATTGAAATCTGCATTATTTCAGAAATGCCGACTGCTGACACATTTGTTATAATGGGTTGGTTAGAAGACTGAGGGCCAGGAATATGAAAAGATGACCGCGCCTGCGCATCCGATAAATTCACCACAAGACAATATTTTACAGTAATTCCTAGTTATGGCATTTGTGATCCATGTCATCATATTTTTTTCTTAAAATATTATTACTTATCACAATTGCCTGTAGGGGTGTCAGGCTCCCTCCCGAATCTGCGACTGCACTGTGAAAACTATCATTTTCATAGCTTGCACCCCATATGACTGATATTACTGAAGGAGGTCAATACAAGGATATTTTTCGAGCAAATTCATAAATATGTATTAATATATATACATATCATCAATGTCTCGTTGAGTCTTTACACAATGTATATTTAGACTTCATTATTATATCATCATAACAATTACATTTTTCATGAGTAGAAACTCTTCCATAAAAAACAGACTTCGATCTTGTAGTCAATAAGAAATGAGTTTACTGATGCATGCAAACCTTTAGAGATGGAATTAAAAAGGCTACATGAGTAATAAAGTTTCGAAGTGACATTTACAAAGTTATAGCGATATGATATGGTGGCAACAACGAATGAAGTTATAGATTAACAGAGTTGATAACAATATATCACCGGCCGGTCAATGGAACTTTGAGCACAAAAAATCTTGTAAGCACACGAACAAATACTAAAACACGTGTCAAACGAGAGCACAACAAGTGCATGGACAAGAACAGGGACAAGTACACTGGCAAATGGACATTGGACAAGCAAAATGAAATTTAACATAATATACAGATGATTATGTTAAAAAAAGTAGCTGTGCATTAAAAAAAAGAATAATATAAATACACCATTGCTCATAAATATGAAATACTTTAGCAACTTCTGTTGGAGCACATGACAGTCTGATTCAATTGTAACTGCTTCCAATGACCGCTAAGGGGAAGAACATGCTGTCATTTTTAAAAACACATGCAGCAGTGTTAACCACAGGAAAAGTTAAAACAGCACGAAATATGGAAATTCAGGGGGTCTTCTAGGGTGAGATGCATTCAACCAAAAATGTTTAATTCTTGTAAAAATGTAGTAGAGGCTTTCAAAGAGTGATTAGAGAAGATGACTTGACCTTTACAATGGACCTTGCTTGCATTCACACTCAGAAATTTACTTTTGTTTGACACATTTTTTCCAAAAAAGGATTCCATATTCATGAGCAGGAGTGTATTTCCATCAGTGCATACATATAATCCCCAGTGGCCTAATGTTCCCCTGTGGCCTAATGGTCAAGAGCGTTCGTCCATGGGCTTTGAGGGCATAGGTTCAAATCTCACCCCGGGAACTCAATTTAGTCCGAGCCCATTTGACATCAAATGGATGCGGGTTAATTGTATCCAGTATTCTATACTGCCGCACCTGAATGACCCTCCGCATCCCTAAATTAATAATATTTATCATGTTATCTTGATCATAATTATGGTAGTCACCAAAAATTAAAAGTGCTGCTTTCTCAACAAAGGTTGTGGCTGAGCTACGACCTTTAGAGAAAGCTCTACTTTTTTGGTGACCATAATATGATGAAGAGCTGGACTGGGAGTCCATTGTAGATATGTCATCCCAACACAACTCATGTCAAATCAAATCAAACCAATGCAGGCGTTACTAGTGGACGAAGGAGAATTGAATTTCCTATAGTTAACACTCTTTTACAAAAATGTTGTCAGATGTGACAGCTTCTGGCCGCTTTACAAGTGAGCTTTGATTTTTAAAAAATAGCGCCTGATTTGAATTGCTCCCAAAATTTACTAAAAAAAACTCTACATGTATCTTGAGGATTTGCAAGTTTTCCAACGAGGAATTAAACTTCAAGAGCAGTTTAGTAAAGGTAAATATTTATATGTATGAGCTAAAAACGCATAGGTGACATCTGCTATGTTTACTGAAATATCAGAAAGAAGGTCAAGTTGGATCAGTAAGAGTTAAAAGGACTATTATTAGGGGCACCTGCATGAAATAGCCTTTACTAAAGTAAGCTGCAAGCAAAACATTGTGAGATATATGTCAAAATATTTTCTAGTATGAATAAAAAGATTCTGCAGGCAAGAAACAAATTAGATCTCCACAAATTCATATTTTTGACATCAAACAATTACCTGGAATTGTGCAGTCTCGTGCCAAATGCCAAAAACTTCAAGGAAACCCAATTCCTGTGAGGTTGTTCTGTATGATTGGATTAAAAGCATCTTAAAAAGGAAATCTTCGTTATACGTAACTGCATTTTAATCGTGTCAAGCAGCTCTAATGTTTAGAATATTTACATATTCATGATACATCAACAGAAAAATTGTATTTGTAAAAGTAAATATTTATACCTACAAGGTAACTATATCTGTGAAATCATTCTTCAATTTAAGAGAAGGACCTTCAGTGATGCTCTCACCACAGTGGGGCAATCAGAAAATTTCATTTTGTCAAGTTTATCTGGTTATCGCATACACAGAACATTTATCCATGGACATACGTGTAACATACAATTAGTATGTAACTATTTAAAATGACATATTTCATCTGGTTGGGGAATACATTGCCCCAAATCCACCCTGAATCCGTCACTGTCTCAAACATAATTGTTTTCTAGCGCATGATATCCTAGAAGAAATTATACATGCATGGTGAAACCATTATGGAAAGAAAATCGACAGTGAAATATCTGAAATGCTTCACTGTGCTGGTGACTTTTTTTGTATCTTTGTAACCACATGAAAACTATTGAGCCAAGTTTATTGATGCTTATGCCCAAAATCCAATTATTAGATTATTTAGAATCATTCAATGCATGCAAAAATGTTATAAATAGCCCAAACTCCACTAGTCCCTCTAGTATCGTTTGCAGATGACACACAGTGTTCATAACCATAGCTTTATTCTGGCAGAGTGGCCACTTGAAAGATAATCATACTCTCAAATTCCCCTGATTCAACATCCGAGGGAAGTATAAGAATGTCAATGAATTATACATCACAAGTTATGCAAACCCATCTTGGGAGAACCTTTATCTTAAACTAGGTCAGCATTCATTTTTCATCATTCCCTTGACCTTTCGACCTATATTCTGGTCAGAGACAGACAACTGTAAATTCAAACGCATGTTTTCATTTGTGTTTCTGCACCAGTTTTGTGCCCACAGACACATTTCGCATTTTACTATTGTTTATTCATCCACAAACATTAGCTCAATCTGCTCATAATCTTGTTTTGCCTTAAATCAATTGTTGCACCATGAATTATTAACAAACCTAACAAGTTCGAGAAGAGCAGAGAAAGTTGAACAGCCGAGAAACAAACATAATGAAATTTCAAGAAGAAAAAAAAATTAAAATTTCATCAAGCATTGAATTATTGAATATTTTGTCACACATTGTCAGGATTCGTGTGGTCCAACGAAAATATCTAAATTTTAATCTTGAGAGAGATGATTTTCATACAAACATTGAAGTAGTGGCTTGGGCCAGGTTTAAATGTATTCAGGAATTGAGATTTTTTTGTTATCATTATTTCTTTGATACACCCTGCATTCCCCATACAAAGAGCCATTTATCAGTTATTTGAAATATTTTTTTCAAGAATGATATAGAGAGTTTCATCCCTCCACAAACAAGGTAAGTCAAACACTTTACTACATGCATTTTCGGTGGATGAAGCTCTCCGCCATTTTTTCCAGGCCGTTTCTGGTCAATAATCATACGGTTCCTGCAAGATCAAGAGCAAGCAAAGCCCGACATGTTTCTTTGATATCCTTATGGAACAAAGGCAGACAAAGGAGTAAATTGACATACTTCCCCAATTATGAACTTGCTTTTACATACCATGTCTTTTGAAGTTCCAATGTCACAACACCAGCTGTTTTCCTGCAAATACTGAGAACAGAACCTCCATAGAGTCTTATCATATACACTGTGTACTAACCAAGTGACCTAATTAAGGATTTTTTTGTTTACATTTTGCTAGTTCTCATACATAGAGCAAACAACAAACTTTGCATTATAGCCAGTATGCTGTCTTATAGTACAAGTAATACACATAAAAAATTTGGAATTAATCAGTTAAGTTTTCTGGGAGATTAGGCAGTTTTAGTAAATCATGGTGCATTTTTATACAAGAATCCCCAAATTGTTTGATTGTTGAATATCTAATGCTAGTAATTTCACATCAATATGTCAAGTACATAAATACAGCATACTGGCTATGTTATGTAGTAATTGAATTGATTTCTTGTCCAAAATTTACGATTTTATTATTAACTAGGTCGCTTCGCATAGAGCAAACGGTACACAGTGTATAGGGCCAACATCCTGGAGGATAATGTTAAGAACATGATTTTGTTCAGGATACTTCACTGCCTTTATCTTCAACAACTGTGTTTCTGGGGCTTAAAAAAATTCAGGAATTATTGAGAAATTGCTTAGGGGAGGCATAGGCACCCTATGATCTGTTATACCAATTATCTGTTATGAACCATGTGACTGGCTGGTCGACAGACTGTCAGCTAGGATTTTCATTCGCCATGCAGCTGGGAGTCAATTTTAGGCATTCAACCAATGAAATTTGCAGTCATCACTCTAAAAAATTTCAGACAAAATTGGTTTTTTAGATTCAAAACGGTTTTTGAAAAAACAAATTTCAATGCAAAAAACCAACATTTTTTAGAGTGATGTAATGAGAAAGCAGTTGAGACAGCTTGCTGGGAAAAAATGATTCATATCAGCTGGCTGGTAGGTGCTGAATGACACTAGGGATGGCTGGCAACCCAGCTGGCAGCATAACAGATAGTTTCTCCCAGTTGCATTAAAAAATTAATCTAAGTGTCGCAAAAGAGGTGCAACCTTACACTGTCATGAGGTGCCCATGGGGAGGGAGGGCTCAATGGTTACATTGCGACCCACAGCTTCTGCTATCTTTCCCATATCTGTTTTGGGCCCTCAGCTTCTCTCCCAAATAAGCCACTTACAGGCCGTCATTGAAGGCACGATGAGTACAGATAGCACTTTTATAATCCTGTATAAATATGTAATTTTCAAAATATCTAAGTATTTTCAAGAATTTAAGAACCAAAGACATATCAATAATATTGATATTGATTCAATATCTCTCAGAAAATACATGCAAAAAGATAGAAATACGTGCAAAAATGCAAAATAAAATATGTGTAAAAAGATAAAAATACGTGCAAGAAGATAAAAAAAATGGTGCAAAAAGATAGAAATATCCTCAAAATTAATAACAACCCTGCACGGTTTGCTTCCACAAAATAATCTGAAAATAGAATAATATGTTCTGTGTTGATGCATGGTGGGCCTATTTGATAAAATATGAAATATTATACAGTTATCGCACAGCACCGAGTGCAATATCAGTTTTTATGGCACCGATGTGACTAATATTGCACGAGGGTGCAGCCCGAGAGCAATATTAGTCACCGAGGTGCCATAAAAACTGATATTGCACGAGGTGATGTGCAATAACTGTTATATCTTATGGTTTTTTTGTGTCAAATGCCAACGAAAGGACTGGGATTCTGATTTCTAAACTCTTTTTGCGTTTCTTTTGACCTGCATGTTTAAAATGTATCTCGTCGAAAATCAATAACTATTTCACCCACAAAAAAATTATTCACACCTTTGGAATCCAAAGATAATACACTTGATTATGGGTCTTCTTTAAATGTTTTTATTAAACTTTGTAGCAGACTTAAAAGACCTCTAAACACAACAAAGTCACTGGAAAATGTGAGAAAAAAATGCTGTTTTTCGGCCAATCATTGCTTTATTGTGATTCAATAAATAACATCAACAGTACAAAAAGTTTATATCCACTTAGCCCTTTAAAATACGCATCTTTTTGCCACCACAGTAATTTTCCTATCTATTTCCAGAGTTGTGCAGTGACTTTTTTTTCTAAAACTAACAAACAATATACTGCAGGACTCAATTTGCGTTTCTTTTTAACCACATACTTCAAATGTATCTCATCAGAAATCGATAACTGTTTCACTCTCTAAAAAAATGCTCACACTTTTTGAATCCACAAATGATGTTCTTGATGATGGATTTAATTTTCGATTTAAAAAAAAAACTTTATAGCAGACTTTAGACCCCACTAAAAAATCACCAAAAAATCGGCAAAAATGCCGTTTTTTGGCCGATTAATGCTTTATTCTGATAACAGAATAATATAATCAGTAAAAAGAAGTTGATATCCGAATAAGCCCTTTAATAGACGCACCTTTTGCAGCAAAAAGTATCGTCATATCTGCTTCCGTGCAGTGCACTTTTTAGTAAAATTGAAAAACACACTTTTGTTGTTTTCCTGTGCTGCAGCAGTCTCAAAATAAGGTGCTTCCTCTCAGGTCCGTCCAATCTTTCACATGTTAAAATAACCATGCAATATCATGGATTCATGCGTGCAATATCGTAGAATATCATATGGTTAGCGGAAATACTCGCTTCTCATTGGCTGACAGCCGTGCAATATTCTATGATATTGCACGCATTATATTGCACGATCATTTTAACATGTGAAAGATTGGACGGACCTGAGAGGAACCACCACGTTTCAGTGCTGCTGCAGCCATAGATCGAAAAATTCTATCTTATTCAAGACAGCCGGAGGCTGTCTTGAGATAGAACACATTGCATTGAGACTTTCCTGCATTGTCATGTTGCAACGGTTGTTCGTTTGCTCTGTGGAGTAAAAAATCCTGCCCCCCTATTGGCCGTAGCAGACGAATTTTGCCGTTGCAACTCCTCTCAGCAGAAGCATATTCCACCATTTTCTGATACTTCAAATTCAAGTCCATCGATTCAAAAGTTTGCAGCTGGATTTAATCATTTTGGGGAAATGTAGGAATGTCAGGTCAGTTCATGAAGGCTTTAAATACATGTTTCTCGGAAAATAAGCCCAAGATGTCCCATATATTGCCCCAGGCAGCCCTGCAGACGTGCGACATATTCTGTGTCGCACTGTGCTGAATTCAGTCAATGCATTGTTGTCTGACCAACAACTACGTTGTTGGGCAGTCCTTGTCGGACTACTGCAGCCACAGACTGACAAACAATTTGTGTTTTCCCATTTTAGTAAAAAGTGCACTGTACAACAACGGAGGCAGTTAGAAAGCTGGTTTTAGCAGCAAAAGATGCGTCTACTAAAGGGCTATTTGGATATATACTTTTCGTATTGATTATTTTATTTGCCTGATCAGAATAAAGCAATAAGTGACCGAAAAACAGCGTTTTTGCCGATTTTTCCGTGATTTTTTAGTGTTTAGAGGTCTAAAGTCTGCTAAAGTTTCAGAAAAAAATCTAAAATAGAATCCATCATAAAGTAAATCATTTTTCCATTCCGAAAGTGTGAAAATTTTTTTTGTGAGTGAAATATTTATTGCCTTTTGACGAGATACATTTTAAAAAGGTGGATCAAAAGAAACACAAAAAGAGTTTGGACAAAGAATAACAGCCCTTTTCTTTGCATTTGACACAAAAAAACCATATGATATAACAGTTATTGCACATCACCTCATGCAATATCAGTTTTTATGGCACCTCGGTGACTAATATTGCACTCGGGCTGCGCCCTCGTGCAATATTAGTCACCTTGGTGCCATAAAAACTGATATTGCACTCGGTGCTGTGCGATAACTGTATAATATTGCATGGCTGTCGGCCAATCAGCAGCGAGTATTTCGGCTTGCCATATGATATCATAAATTATGTATGCATGTGTGTACTACATATAATATGATGACAAGGTGTATAGCAAAATTAGTTTTGGTTTCTATTACACGACAATCTACAATGAGAAGATGACATTAAGGAATGTGGAAGCACAGACAAGATGAATTCTGACTCATCAAAGCAATAGAGTATACAATATGCGCATCACACCATTGGAAGGAGCCAAGCAATCTAACCAAGACCAAAACACTCCTTGTGTGTTTTTTAATCCTATGGAGCATGCCCAAACAATAATTAAATCTTCGTTGATACATCTTGCATCAGAAATTACTTCATAATTTAGTGCCAAATGCGCAAATGACATCCTAAACCCTATTCCATGAAGTCATTCTATATGATAGGATTTAATTTGGCATCTACAGAAGACAACTTTGTTAAGCCCAACTGGAATGAAAACATGCAAAGAGCTCTAAAATTCCTTATCAAATATTACTTTTCCTCTGCATCACAATTGTGCAAAATGGTGCCATCTGAAGGTGATGGTGGAGGGGAGTTACGTTGGTACTGAGTTTGATATAGCCCCAGCCTGGTAAGCTCAACCAATGTTCAACAGCAGTCTCAGTCATCCTTTCTTGAATTGCTGTGTTCTGTTTTTATCCTATAAGTAGGCCACAACAGAGGTGCAAAAATGCATAATGGTAGTCATACAATTACCATTAAATTTTACATATATATACCAATTATTTTATTTTGAGGAACTTCCCTTGTGATGAATGAAAAAATATGGGAAAGAGCAACTTGTCAAGGTACATTTTTTCCCTGAATAAAACACTTCTTGTAGCATTAATGACTATTCTTTCTTCAGTATTTTAAATCAATGACTACTGACAATCTATAGGCTGGTTGTTTTTAACTATAATTCAATGTTTGTCTGAGCCCTTTTTCTGGCCTCACCTCTTTCAGATTTTTATTATAAAATAAAATAAATAATAAAATTAAGAATTTGTATAGCGCTGGTTCCAGGAACACTGCTCACCAGCGCTTGGGAATCTTAAACGTAGTATCTTTGGAATAGATGTGTTTTCAATTTTTTCTTGAAGGTTTGCAGAGAATCAGACATTCTTACTTTATCAGGAAGGGTGTTCCACAGCTTTGGTGCTGAGCATGAAAAGGCTCTGTCTGCCATTTTATTTCTGTTACAAACACTTGGTGCAATCAATAGCAATTTGCCATTGCTCCGTAAGTTGCGTTTTGGATATTGCAGATGCACAAGTTTCTGTATGGACTCAGGAGCGTGATCATTAAGTGCTTTCCAAGTTGTAGTTTGAATTTTAAATTCAATTCTTGCAGGAATTGGCAACCAGTGCAAGTTTTTCCGATAGCCTGTGACACTGTCATGTCTTTTCAATTGTTCAATCAACCAGACAGCAGAATTTTGTGCAACTTGTAGTTTCTTCATCAGTCTTTTGCTGATGCCATGCAGCAATCCATTCCCATAGTCTAAATGAGGAGTGACCAGCGCATTAACTGCAGTTTTGGTTGTATCTCTGTCCAATGCCTCCCTAATCTTTGAGATGTTTTTCAAATTGAAGTACGCATTTCTACACATTTTATTGACTTGCTTCTCCATTGTCATCTCCTTGTCAAAGAATACACCAAGATTCCGAACACTGTCCGATGCTTTGATCTCAATGTTGTTTACATTGATCGAGGAGACCTTCAATTTCTTCAGTTGATGACTTGTGCCAATTATTAGAAGTTCAGTTTTGTCACCATTATTGCAAAGCATATTTTCGTGAAGGAAGTTTCTGATTTCTGTGATGCACTTCTCCATTTTCTTTACAGCATTAGTTTGATCATCAAGGAAGGTTGGTTTGAAAGAAAGTAGAAGCTGTTGATCATCAGCATACTTCTCATCCTCAATTTGGTTTCTTTTGGCAACTTCACTGACTGGTGCAATGTAGGAGTTGAAAAGTATCGGACCAAGTTTCGATCCTTGTGGGACCCCATATTTAAGGCCCAGTCTGTCTGAAACCATATTATTGATAGTCACTGACTGTGATCTTTGGGAAAGGTAGGATTTGAACCAATTCAGAGCATTGTTTTGAATACCATACTTGTCATTCAGTCTTTTGATAAGAATTTCATGATCAATGGTATCGAAGGCTGCTGATAAGTCCAAAAGAATAAGCATTGTTACTTCTCCTCGGCTCATACTAAGCATTATGTCATTGTGAATTTTGGTCAGAAGAGATTCGGTGCTGTGAAATTTCTTATACGCAGATTGTTTCTTATCATCAAGTTTGCTCGTAGCAATGTGTTCTGTGTATTGTTTTATCACTGCACTCTCAATTATCTTACTCAAAAAAGACAGATTTGACACAGGTCTGTAGTTCTTTTTTGTTGGTTCTAGACCTGGTTTCTTCAGGAGTGGTTTAACGAGAGCGTGCTTCAGGTTTTTCGGCATTTCACCTAGTGTCAGTGACAGGTTAACTATTTCACTTATCAGAGGGAGGAATTCGTCAATACATTTAAGTAGAAGCCACGTGGGAAGAGGATCAAGTGCACAGTGCTTGACTGGCATAGATGCTATTAGTTTCTTTACTTCCATCTGTGAGAGACCCTTGAACGCATTTAGCCTTGTTTCAGAGTGACTTTCATCTTCTGGTGTTTGGTTAGTTGAACCTGAGTTAAGTCCAGATCTGATTTTCTTAATTTTCTCATCAAAGAAAGAGTTGAACTCATTCGCTAGTTGTTTCTCATTACTGTGAAGTGGTAGTGGCAATTGTTGTTTTCTATTCAAACTTGCATTGAGCACTTTGAACATTGATTTTGAGTCGCCTTTAGATTTCATGATTTTTGCTTGAAGATCATCAGATTTTAGCTTCTCAAGATGCACATTCATTGCATTTCTTTTTTCTTTAAAAACGTCCCAGTTGGCTTCAAGACTTGACTTGCGCCACTGTTTCTCAGCTTTTCTTTTGGCTTTCTTCAAATCTTTGATTTCAGCATTTGTCCAAGGTGTGGGATTACGCATTGTTATTTGTTTTATTTTCACTGGAGCATGTTTGTCTAATATGCATTTAGTGGAGTTGTACAGATCCACAAGATTATTGAGGTAGTCAGAATCATTTGTTTTCCCAGTTTGGATTGACAAATGATTCACAATATCTTTCTTAAAAGCTGAGATGTCAATGCTGCGAGTTTTTCTTACTGCAATTTTTTTGACAGGATTGCAGATTTTGTTTATGTTCAATTTGAACAGGATGCAGTTGTGATCCGAGTTCAAGTCACTCACAGTACAGTTTTCAAGAACCGAACTGTACTGAGTTATAACAAGATCAAGAGTGTTGCCTTCTTTGTGTGTTGGAGATGAAATGTGTTGTAGCAGTTCAAACATTTCAAGGACACTGTTGAACTGAATTACTTTTCTGTCATTAGGCTTGTTCACATGAAAGTTGAAGTCACCTGTGAAAATAACTTCGTGTTGGAAGGTATGGTAGTGAGCAAGAAATTGAGTAAATTCCTCATAAAACTCGGACATGCTGTACTTGTTTTGATGTGTTGGTTCAGGACGGTAAACTACCACCAAAGTTATCGGTTTGTAGTGATTTTGGAGTTGGATTTCCATGTGTTCAAATGTCTTAGATTTTGTGCTGTCTTTTTTCACAACATTCAGTCCAGATCTTACTAGACACCCAACCCCACCTCCTGGTCTGCCAACTCTTGGTTCATGGATAAAGTAGAACCGGCCGTTTCTTTCTAGTTCTCCAATTTCAACTAAGTCATCATGCTTCAGCCAGCTTTCAGTAAACAGAAATATGTCCAGATCAAATTCATCTGTAAAATCTTTGACAAGCTGGGTTTTTTGACGAAGGCTCTGCGCGTTCCATAAGCCAATATTCAGGGGTTTGTTCTTAACCTTTTTCATTTTGTTTTCACAAGGTCTCTTCCGTACTGATGTTGCTTGTACATCGGCCAGTGGTGAGAATTTATTACTGAGCGATATATGCTGTGGTTTAAGATTTGACGCATATTTTTTTGTGTATTGCTTTGGAGCAGTCATTGCTTCAATAGAATTTGAAACATCAGAACTTGCCTCTTCAGACGATGCAGTTGTGTTATTGTGTTCAGAATAGTTTTGAATAACACCAGTCAATCCCTTACGTACTATATCTGAATACAATAGATTTGTACTTCTAGACATTGTCAATCTTGTTTTTAGATCTGGGTAGCAGGAGATGGTGATTTGAAATGTAGTTTTGAGAGAACCTGCACACAAGACAAAATGCCAGTCAAGTATGTAGCAATAAGAGCAGATATTTGAGTGTTAGAAGTTAGAAATTGCTGCGGACACACGACAAAGTGACCAGCGACTTAAGTTGCAGTAGACAGCAAGTTGGTTGTTTGAAGTTAGAAGTTGACTCGGACACATGAAAAAGTGATCAGCGAGTCGAGTGAGTTTAAGTAGCCAGCGAGTTGAGTGTTAGAAGTTGACTCGGACACAAGATAAAGTGACCAGTGAGTTGAGTTGAAGTAGACAGCAAGTTGGTTTTTTAATGTTATAAGTTGACTCGGACACACGACAAAGTGACCAACGAGTCGAGTATGAGGCAGGCAGTGAGTCGAGTGTTCGAAGTTGACTCGGACACACGACAAAGTGACCAGCGAGTCGAGTTTGAAGTGGACAGCAAGTTGGTTTTTGAAGTTATAAGTTGACTCGGACACACGACAAAGTGACCAGCGAGTCGAGTTTGAGGCAGGCAGTGAGTCGAGTGTTAGAAGTTGACTCGGACACACGACAAAGTGACCAACGAGTCGGGTTTGAGACAGGCTGTGAGTGAGTGATAGAAGTTAGAAGTTGACTCGGACACACGACAAAGTGACCAACGAGTCGGGTTTGAGACAGGCAGTGAGTTGAGTGTTAGAAGTTAGAAGCTGACTCGGACACATGACAAAGTGACCAACGAGTCGAGTATGAGGCAGGCAGTGAGTCGAGTGTTCGAAGTTGACTCGGACACACGACAAAGTGACCAACGAGTCAAGTTTGAGGCAGGCAGTGAGTGAGTGATAGAAGTTGACTCGGACACACGACAAAGTGACCAACGAGTCGGGTTTGAGACAGGCTGTGAGTGAGTGATAGAAGTTAGAAGTTGACTCGGACACACGACAAAGTGACCAACGAGTCGGGTTTGAGACAGGCAGTGAGTTGAGTGTTAGAAGTTAGAAGCTGACTCGGACACACGACAAAGTGACCAGCGAGTCGAGTTTGAAGTAGACCGTAAGTTGGTTGTTAGAAGTTAGAAGTTGACTCGGACACACGACAAAGTGACCAACGAGTCGAGTTTGAGGCAGGCAGTGAGTGAGTGATAGAAGTTAGAAGTTGACTCGGACACACGACAAAGTGACCAGCGAGTCGAGTTAGAGGCAGGCAGCGAGTTGAGTGTTAGAAGTTAGAAATTGACTCGGACACACGACAAAGTGACCAGCGAGTCGAGTTGAAGTAGACAGCAAGTTGAGTGTTAGAAGTTATAAATTGATGCAGACACACCACAATTGACCAATGAATTGAGTAACTAGCAATAATTAATTGCTCTAAAAGAATATGGCAGTTTAGAGGATACACAAATGCTTTATACAATAAAATATGTTTAGTATGATTAGAAAGATTGGGATTTAATTTCTAAACATATGTAAGAAAACAAATGATATGCACAAAGACTTTTAAAATAATAATAGTAATAGATTATTTCGCAAATTTGTACATTGAGTTGAGTTGAGGGTATGTTGTCATGCAGCTTATGTTTCCTGGAAAGGTGTTGTCAGTTCAAGATTCCTGGAAGTGGCTGAGGGTTGTTTAATTCAATTCCCGAGATATTAATGCTGAAATCGTGTTGTGGAAAGTATCTGGAAGTAATAAAGTATGAAATTAAATAGATTAACTGGATATTTCAGGTGCAAAAACGATCGTGAAATGAGCGAAAATGCAGGTATAAACAATGCCAAACCAATGTGCAGTGAAGCAGGCAGCGGTAAGGCTGATGAAATACACGTTTTTAGCACAAAAATCACTTTGAAATATTATTATATTTCAAACACTAAACCATCATCTTGACAAGAAGGCACACAGTGTAGCAAAATATCCTCATGATGAGACACAACTGCTGCCCACGGTTGACCAAATAACCTCTAAGGTCAAGCCTCGGACACATAAATGGCAGTTGAGGTAATTTGTTTGATGACTGGACTTGTTCATGTTGTAATTGACAGGTCTTCCCAGTGTTACACAAATTCGAAGTACTACACAAATTTGAAGCAATTGAGGAATAATAACAGTATACACCATAAAGGCATATATTTATTATATATCCCTGGCAACAATTGCAAAATCATTATTTTCATAAATGACATACGAAGTGGATAGTCAGATTGTTTGAAAGCAGATTCTAGGACTGAGGTTTGATTTAAGATATGCCACTGATGTCAAATTTCCACCTGTTCCCAGCTCATTTCCCTGCATGTTCCTATCTGAACTTCCTTTAAAGCTTTTTCTTCCAATCAGAGTTCCAAGCAAAGCATCCAAAACACAGGTTTAATGGAAGTTCCCATTTTGAGGCGTTCTTCCTATTCATTGTTTCAGTCAAAGTGAAATTCAATCAGTGAATAACAGTGTGGCCCGCAGCCTGTGTGTTATTTGCAAAATGGCTCTGCTCCTGCAATCTCAGAATTCGAATTGCATACGCTTGTATTGTCTATAGAGTATTATTGGTATACATGCGCGTGGCCTTAAATCAGAGTTTTAAACAAACACAGTACCATAGGCGTATCGGAAGGGGGGGCGGTCGCCCCCCAAAAGTTTGGGAAACAGTAAGATTCGGGCATAAAGGCTGAAAAATTTGGGCAGATGATTAAATAAACACTATTGAAAATTAATGATTTCTAGCCAATATCATTTGAAATGGTACTAAAACTAGATCTTGAAATTCGGGCAAATGTCGCTCGCCCCCCCAAAAATCGCGCGCGCCGTACGCCTATGCACTGTACTGAACAAAATCTACATGTATATGTCCATACAACACCTTTTAGAAATCAATCACAGATTCGTTGCTTTTTAAAATATTCAAATGATTCCGGAAAAAGGCAAAGAAAGTAATTGAAAGTAAATGACAAGAGAAAACATAGGCTGCGCGGCAGCATACCCTCGGCTAATCAGTGGGTATTCTGGAGGCAGTGAAATCAGGAGGCGCGGGCTTTTAGGGGGCAAGGTCCCTAAAAACTTGAAATTGATGTCCGTTTCCACCAGGTCACAGCAAGTGCCATATTGAAAATCTGTAAAAATTTAAGCGAGAATCAAGGCCAAAATTTGTTTTGGCAATTTGTTGAATTTCCATCACCACAATTTTTTTCATGAGTTTCCCTGACTTTCCGTAACTGCAGAGCAGACACTTAAATGCAGTTAAAAAAAACTTAAACAATACTTGATTTGTAAACAAAGACAGGGTTTAGAGGGGGGAGGGTTGGTCTAGTGGTAGCGTGCTGGACTGCCAATCGTTGGGTCCAGAGTTCGAATCCAGCTCTTGCCGGGTCACCTGGGCCTATGTTGGATGGCTGTTTCAATCATCCTTTGCCTCATTGCTGAATTTGCTGTGTCCTCTTCCTGTCCTAATTAATTAGCCTACCAAGTGCATAAATACAAGATGTAAAGTCCCAAACATCCATCCATCTTAAGAAATACTGTTCTTTTATTGCATGCAGAAGTTCAATTTTATTAATTTTAAAATTAGAATTTACTGAATATGACTGAAATTTGTCTACACCCATTCTATGAAATCTACAGATCTAATAGTAATATACAAATACTGTATGTTATTAATGCAGTATTAAAATCCAGTTGCACAAGGAAATTAATTATTTGATCAGTCAGTCAAACAATTATTTAAGCAATCACTCAATCAGCAGATCAGTCAATCAAACCACCCTGGTTTTATACCAGGTTGCCACCCTTTAACTTCGGATAAAAACGAGAAATTTGGTTGAATCTGTGATAAGTGATAACACATGGAAAGACCTTTTTTAATTTAAAAAAATCTGTTAAAGTCAGTTTAAGGATTCCATTAACACATCAATAAATGCAATTGATGTCAGGGAAAATATGTCTGGTGAAGCAGGAACAATCACGGAAAAACACAGAGAATTTGCTCCAAAGCTTACTGTGCACTAAATTATATAATTTTAGCCATCTTTATTTAGTTTCATCTCAAATATTAGCTCCAATAGGCCTACATGTAAATTAAGTAAATGATATCCTGTAAATGAGTGAACAAACAAGCAGTGGATGGGTACCATTGCCTATTTTATTCAGGCTAAGAAACACATAGGACAATTACAAAGATTCACACACATTCAAGCGACGAGACAAACATACAACACATAGGACAAGACAGACAAGACAATACAACAATAAATAAATGTAACATTTAGAAGTGAAGAGTGAAGAAGGATCTTGAAGGCAGCCCCGGGAAAGAAGACATCGGAAGATGAGTTGAAGGAGTAGGAGCAGTTGGAGCGAGTTGAACCAGTGGGAAGAATGAGCCGGTGTTTGGAGCGAAGACCGGAGTGGACACCCATGTCCGAAGCATCAATGGAGCTGAGACTAAGAGGCATTCATTTTGGACAATACAATTTGAAGGAACTGAAAATATAAAAAAATCTGAGTTCTTGGATTTTTAAGGTGGGGAAAAATGCCCCACAATTTTGAAATATTAATAAAGTAAAATTTTTTAATTTTGAATGAACTTGTGAGCAAATAGAAATGATTCCCAACATGATGAGAAAAATGGTTCATAGGGAGGGATGAGGGAAACGAGATGAAAATAGCGAGTGATTGAATGAGCGGGAAACCCTGTATATAAGCAGGGCGCTCCGGTCCAATGAACCTGGGCAAGCGAGGACCCCTGATTGGACCGATCTGGATGAGTAATGAGGAATCCGCGGGAAACAATCGAGGAGGGAGGAAGTGACAGCCATCTTGACTTAAACATCCTTACCCCGGTAAGTAATTATTAAGTAAATGATATCCTGTAAATGAGTGAACAAACAAGCAGTGGATGGGTACCATTGCCTATTTTATTCAGGCGAAGAAACACATAGGACAATTACAAAGATTCACACACATTCAAGCGACGAGACAAACATACAACACATAGGACAAGACAGACAAGACAATACAACAATAAATAAATGTAACATTTAGAAGTGAAGAGAGAAGAAGGATCTTGAAGGCAGCCCAAAGAGAATTCATGAAATGAGGCCCAAGATCAGGAGTTTTAGTATGGTTAATTAAAGGAGCAGGGATTAATAGTTTTAACTGATAAGGAGATATATACAGGTAGAAAGAGTATATGCAGATAGAAGAGATAATGAGTTATGGGATGAGATGGTCGGGAGAAAGTGTTAGTGTGAGCTTAGGAGCCATTGCAGCCTGAGCCTGCTTGGAAGGGCGTATATACCGCCTGTAACAGAGTGAGGCCCACCGACCTAGCTTTTGGACCTCCTGTTCTGAACATCCTGCAGCTGCCGCAGTCGTAGCGGCCCCAGCTCGAAGAGAGTGAAGGGAATAATTAGTAGGCTCCACGCCTATCAGCCGCAGAAAGGAATGGAGCCTGTCTGTTAGATAAGAGTAAGACATCGGTGAGCCCGATGAGGTCATGAACAAGGGCGAAGAAGGCAATGCATTGACAGTGATAAATACAGTTTTTATCAAACACACAGGGCATAAAACAGAGGCGGTACAGCCAATGTGGACAACAAAACCCTTGGGGCTAGTCTTGGAGCGATGAACCGTGTAGTCAAGAGATGAGTAGTCCGATGAGAAGACCACGTCCGCCCTCGAGGGAGGAGAGCGTACTCCCCTGGTGTGTAGATATTCAGACAGCCTCACACAGGCGAAATAACCCAGAGAGAGCGCTGACATAGCGACTAGGTTATCCCTGTTATAAGGTAATATTGCCATAATGGCAAGGAGATGAGTAAAAAATATAGGGGCAGCCTGGGCTGGGGTATGGGCTCGGTCCAGGGTCCTCATTGCCTGGGATAATGTTGGTGTATAAATATCAGGCAGAGGGAGCCCTAAGTCTATTGACCATGACCGTAAACCTGATAAATAAACTCTAATAGAGGAACTGACCAAACCTAGATTAGCCAAGTAGGCCACGAACCTCAGGGTATTAATAGAATTTATAGGGAGGGGGGCAGGGCATAAATTTGGCAGAATTTGGTGTACTTTTTTACTGCCGTATTGTAAGTGGCCCTGGAATTAGTGGTAATACCATTATGTACCAGTGTCTAAACCGAACGGTCAAGATCTGGAAAGGAAAGTAGAATAAAATAGATTAAAAGGGGAGTAAATTAGGCCACGTAGGTGTGGAGGAGGCCGTGGGGCGACGACTGAGGAATTTTTTGATCTCAAGGCGACTCAGATCGTCTGCGTCTACATTATCGTGTGTTGATATGTAAACTGGCCTTACATTAATGTCATGGCGGACCATGCATAGACACCAGGACCTTATGAGGGCCATTAAATGTGGGACAGGGGAATAATGCTTGGTGAGGCCTGCCACCACGGACTGGTTATCTATGTGGAATAGGACGTTCCTGCCTGCGAGGCGAGGGGCCCAAGTTACTAGGGCTGTAAGAGCCGCATACATTTCACGCCAGTTGATTGAATTAAGGGAGGCATGTGAAACTGAACCCACATATTGGATGGAAAACCAGTCCGGGTGGCAATAAGCGCCTATTGCACTATTAGATGCGTCCCTATAGACGTCCAGGGCAGTAGCCTCCTCCCAAGGGGGGGGGAGCATGGCCACTCCATTGTGGTCCTCAACGCAGTCTCGCCACCAGGCGAGGTCCTCCTTCGCCGACATAGAAAGCTTGACACTGAAGTGGAGGTACTTGGTGGCCTTCGCTGCTTGAATAAGTCGACCAATAAAGGCTCTGCCCACCCTGACCACTTGGGCTGCGAAGGCAAGCTTCCCAATCAAACTCAATAAGCGTCTCTTAGAGACTGAACGCTGGAGCAGGAAGTGGGACACCAGGTTTTTTACTTCATCAAGCCGGGCCCTGTCGATTGACAGGGTCCGGTCCAAGGTGTTTATTGTTATACCCAAGAACTTAACCACAGTATCTGGGGCTGTAATTTTGGAGGGTTGGACCGGGAACCCTGCCTGCCTGCATGTATCCAGCATGATGGACAAGCCATCCTGGCATGCTGAGGCATTGGGAGCGACTATAAGGAAGTCGTCCACATACCTTACTATTGTGGCAGGTGCCCCACTCCAGATCATGAATTTTTGGAGGGCGGAGGAAAAGATATCGAAGAGGGCTGGGGCGGATCGAAGCCCAAAACTCAAAACTTTTGAGAAATAATAATTGACGCAACCCTCCCCATCAGACCAAGACAGACCCATCAGATGCCAGTCATCTGGATGGATGTAAATGTGCTTAAATGCATCTTGAAGATCTAATTTTGCCAAATAGGGGGGGGCGTCGAGCATCAAGTTACAATGCTGGACCGCATCGTCAACAGACGAGTAACTAAGGGAAAATTCCTCTGGATCTATCAGCGAGTTAACAGAGCCTATAGCTGGGTAAGATAGATCGTGAATGACTCTTACTTTGTCAGAGTCGCGTTTTAAGAACGCACCGAGGGGGGAAACAATATAGGTCTGATAGGGAGGATTGCGAAATGGGCCATAGAGTCGACCCAGACGAAGGTCATTTTCAATGACCTCCGCCACTTTAACCCCGTGTTCCAGGGCAGAAGGCCAATTAGGCGAAACAATAGAGGCTGTAGCACCTGACCTCCCAACCCTGACCCCTTCGACCAACATATTGAGAATCTCGGAACTAAGAGGGGCTTCGTACACTGCTTCCAGCGCACGCCGCCAATACACCTCATTAAGAAAGGGGGCCTTTGGAGCCACCTCCACACTTGGCACAAGACTTTGCCCCAGCCGGTCTCCCGCAAATGTAACAGCAGTGTTTCCTAGGGCAGGAGTTGCCCTTGTACCTACAGGTGCCATCTTGGTATCGGATGCATACCTCGTTGGGGTCGACTGGGGACTTAGGCTTACCCTTTTCAGGGTTGGACTGACTAGACTGACTGGACTGACTTTTAGCCCCCTGGGGGGCTGTACCTCGAAAGGGGCAATCGACAACACCATGGTCAACCGAGGCACACCTAGGGCACCTGGTGACAGCTCTAAGAGAATTGGCATCAAAAATTGTCACGAACAACTGATTGTCAAATGTGGCAAAGTTAAATGACCTAAACCTGCCGAGAGCGGCGCGGTTCCTCTCATCATATGTGAGGATGAATGGGACTTTATATTTTCTAGTGAGTGAAATGAGGAAAGATCTATATTTGGCAAGTTCAAAATACAATTCTTCACCATAATGGGCAACCAAAACGACCTCATAATGTCCCCACGCCTCCATCCACTTAAACATATTGGTGATACACCTACGCGGCCTAGAAGCCCTAACGTTGGCATCATAATTGCCCACCTCCTCATAGTCATTAGTGGAGTTGTCCAGGAAATTCTCTAAGTGAACGAACTCACCCTGGATGGCTGATTGGATGTGTCGAGGGTCCACATGCGGGGGGTTCCTGGTAGATAGTCCCGTCACAAATCCATCCTGGGGGCTGGTCCAGTATCCTGGCTGAAATCCTGGAGTGGTCCTAGCTGCCTGGTATCCTGGCGGGGGTGCTCCATAAGGGTGTCCTCTCCAAGGGTCCTCCTGCGGGGCCTGGCGTGTCCTGGGTTCCATCCAAGGTCCTTGGTTGATGCTCCAGTGGCTCAGGTCCGGCCTATGTCCCTGGTCGTCATACCATCCAGTAGGTGGAGCTGCAGTCTGGAATTGAGGGCCTACTGCTGGGCAAGAAGGTGGCCTAGCATGGCCATCAACTCGCCCGGAGCCAAAGGTGCGCTCCTGAGTGTCACGGTAACGGTTATCTTGGTAACTGGTATCTTGGTAACTGGTATCTTGGTAACAATTGAAATTGGTATCTTGGTAACCTGCGTCATGGTAGCGTGGGCCTTCAGGTGCTGGCCTATTAAATGTGGGGCCTACGGGTGCCGGCCTACCACTAGTCGGGCCTCTTGGTGCAGGCCAAGTGGGTCTGATATTATTTGGGACATTGTCTGGGACCCTACGCAGCGTCGGGCGACACTGAAACCCTGGGATGCCGCGAGGCACCTGTGGCGAGGGGCCAACTCTCACCTGCCTTACTGTGCTACTAGCGTCACCTGGCGTTTTGTCACTAACGCCGCCTAGGGTATCATTGCGTGCTAACGAACCGGCCGCACACGTGGAGCGTGCTGCATCTGACAAAGTTCTCACAGGATTACCATTGGCTCGGAACGTTCCAGGGACCAATTGTCTAAAGAGCGGGCGCTCTGCTAACCCAGGAAGGGCTTTATTATCATCACGGACTGTGTCTGGGACTGTGTCTGCGTCACGGGGAGTTTGCGTATCTTGAAAACTAACTACCTGGGCGTAGCGGCGTGCTAGCCCGTCAGGGTGCGCTAATGGTGGTCTAGGCAACAAGGCGTCACCGACAGGTGGCATGCCCCTAGCAACCGGTTGACGCTCAATGCCATACTCTGCGAGATCGCCCTGATCCACCACCCAGTTCCCGTGGCTAAACGAAGGGGATTGCACCCGATCCACCTCGAAATCTTGACTAGAAACCTCTGGATGGTAACTAGCAGCGTCAGGCTGTTCCCAACGCAATGAACCTACTCCCCCTAAGCCACTAGAACCGACAAACTCGCCCTCGAACTCGCCCACTGTGTCATCGCACCTGTCAAAAACTTCGCCCCTGTCAACAATCTCATCGGACTCACCTCCTAACGTCTGCGTAGCGATTAAATAACTTATCTGCGACTCGTCCTGCTTATCATGACTTGCCTGACATCTCGCCCCCATCGGGCCGTCATGGCCCTGGGCTGGTTGCCTACAAACTGTGCATCGACGTTTCTTGTTGGATCGTGTCATAATTAGAGATGCAGGCTTTAGGAACGGTCGATCGCTTGTCAACTCAGGTAAGAGAAGACTCCCAGGCAGACTACAGACAGGCTGGCTTACGTGCGAGTGCTAAGTGCTGATGAAGTGCTGACGGACGTGGGCGAAACGAGATGAAAATAGCGAGTGATTGAATGAGCGGGAAACCCTGTATATAAGCAGGGCGCTCCGGTCCAATGAACCTGGGCAAGCGAGGACCCCTGATTGGACCGATCTGGATGAGTAATGAGGAATCCGCGGGAAACAATCGAGGAGGGAGGAAGTGACAGCCATCTTGACTTAAACATCCTTACCCCGGTAAGTAATTACTAGAAGAATAATTCTAATAAAGCAGCTTCCAATCAAACGCTGGAACAACCTTGCTGACCACATTTACAAATAGATAATACAAACAACCAGGGCCAGGCGACAGTCAGATTATAGGTCCGAATTTATAACAATAAAAACGACCAAAAGCTCCGTAAAGTGGCACATTCAGTCCCATTTGCTGAATTTAGGTGTTTTTGACACTAAGACAATATGTCTGAATCTCTTGGATGACATGTTGATCTATCTATCTATCTATCTATCTATCTATCTATCTATCTATCTATCTATCTATCTATCTATCTATCTCTATCTATCTATCAATCTATCTATCTATCTATCTATCTATCCATCTATGTATGCATCTATCAATCTATCTATCTATATATATCTATCTATCTATCTACATGTGTCTATCTATCTATCTATCTATCTATCTAACTATCTATCTATCCATCTATCCATCATCTATCCATCCATCTATCTAGTCTATCTAGTCTTAGCTTTTCTTATCATAAATTACAAATACGGAATATGGGTCTAAAAACAAATTATAGATAAGATGTCTCCAACCAAAACCATTGTAAATAGTAACACTAAAACAAGGTTTATGCCAGTATATATATATATCTTTTAAGACTAAGCAAGTTGCTAGTTAATACAAAGGTTAAATGCTGGTCAATAGCTGTAAATAAAAACAAAACAAAAGAAACATGTCCCAACTCTGTGTACAGCCTGTATGGGCTACAAAAAGTCATATCTCAGCTTCTAGTTTGCCTAAATCTTTTATTCAAATTGGAAATTTCTTTATTTGTTCAATATAAAACTACAAAGTTGGTGTCAATGCAGTTTGGATATATTTCTAAGAAAAAAGAAAATTTGTTACAGTCCTTGTCATATTTACGTGGAATCTCAAGTTTTTTTTCAATGCTGTTGAACTGTGATGTCAGAGATGACTCTATTCTAGCATTGCAATACATGTAAATTAACTACAAGCTGTGATGTCATTTCAAACTGGGTCAGATTCCCCAGCTTCTAGCCAATGTTGATCCTCCTGAACTGAGCGTCACAGTTTCAACACAGTGTCAGAGTAAGAGTTTTATCAGGGATAGCCCCTACAACTACGTCATCACAGCTTGATAGCCAATGGGCTGACCGTAAACTACGTCATCACAGTTCAAACATTGATATATTGAAGGAAGCATTACATTTTTGATCCCAATGATTTATCACAGCAATCACCAGGCTAATCCTACCAAATGGCAGCTTTGTGAGCATTCACAGTAAACAACTGTTATAATCCTCACAGAGTTGTTTGATAAATCTACAAACTTGCTAACTTACAACTTTAAACTTTGATGGAAGTTGGTATAAACAGAAGGCTTTGACAATTTGTTCGTAAACACATGGCTTATGTTATGCATATTTGTTCTGGCAGCCCATTGGCTGAGAGGCTGTGATGTCAAACTTGCATGGGTTTTTCCCAGACCCAATTTTAACTCTGACACTGAGTTGAAACTGTGATGCTCAGTTTGGTGGATTCGCATTGGTTAGAAGCTGGGGAATCTGACCCAGTTTGAAATGACATCACAGCTTGTAGTTAATTTACATATATTGCAATGCTAGAATAGAGTCATCTCTGACATCACAGTTCAACAGCATAGAAAAAAAATTGAGATTCCACGTAAGTATGACAAGGACTATAAAAAGTTGAGGGTGCTGTGCACTGCTTTTGTGCTCCTTTGTTCCTAGCTTTGGTCACTGGACAGGATTAGTGACACAATGTTACATAACATGAATGGCTGGAGGGGAGGGGTACAATGAAGCACAGACATAGTGGCACTAGGCCCATTCAACAAAAACTGGACCCCTTCCAATGATGACACTTTTACCCCCTAAACAATTAAAATGCTAAAAATACAATTGGAGTGAGTTTTAAAATGAATTAAAAGACAGATTTATCCAATAATGTTTTAAAATGTAAAATTATACGCTGAAATTTGCAGAAATGGGGTTTGCATGGCAAGTGATTTTCTTTAATAACCCTCTATATATACATAGTGCTCTTATTGCCAGTCTGTCTTATATGTTTTCCATTAAAGACCAAAATAAAAGTAAGCTGACAGTACTTCATATGTTAAAATGTACATAACTGATGTTAGATTTAAACCATTAAGTTAGAATTGAGAGTTTAAGCTTTCTTGTCAAAGGATTAGCAGGGAAGACAATTACACTGTGACATAACATTACATAATCAAGACTTCTCCAGTGCTCCATTCAACAAAAGCCAATCTGTCTGATTCATTTACATTTAATTTTCATGCAAACAACTAAATAAAAGGGGCTGACATTTATTCATCTTCTAAAATTTACATCACTGAGTTTAGATATTAACCATAAAGTTATAATAATTGGGAGTTAAAGATTTAGTGTCAACATTTTAAAATATTAACACACAAATGCATGTTTTTGAATATACTTAATTAATGCTTTGAAAGTCCACATAATTATATATAAGGAAGCATAATTTAGACACCTGATTGGAAAATTTCATAGATTTAACTTCAAAATTAACTGAATCATACAAGTTTAAAATAATAGTATTTTTTCATATTTTTGGTAAATTGTCGTCCGTTCAACTTTCTCAGAGCATTTAGACCCACAAAAAACACATCTTGGGTATTTAATACATACAATATGCAAATTTCAGTGTCAAAAGTACTGCTGTTTTTTAGTTCTGTCCCAGAAACAAAAAAAAAAACAATTTTTCACATTTTTCAATGATTGTGTGAAAAATATTAATGTCATGGGGATTAGACCTATGAAAGGCTCAACTGGGATAAACGATACCATATTTACCCAAAAATGATTAATATGCATGCCTTAGTTTTGGCTTGAAACCAAATACACAAAAATATATTTTTTCACATTTTTCAATAATTGTGAAAAAAGTATTAATCTCATGTGGATTAAACCCCTAAAAGGCACAACTAAGATAAAAGATACAATAATGTCCCAAAAATAAAAAGTATACATTCCATAGTTTTGGCATTACTCCCAATACACAGGTGGGACGCCCGTTATCCGGACGCCCGTCCGCCCGCCCGCCCGCCAGCCCGCCCGCCGGACGGACAAATTTTCCCAAAGTAACTACAATACCCGTCGGCAATGTATACATTGCCGAGGGTAAAAATAGGTTTCCAGGAGAAAACTTGGAATTTTGTTATTTGATAGTTTGTCACACACTGCATAGGCGTACGGGACAGCTCAGCTGTCTCGAAATTTTAACTTTTTTTGTATTTGTATTTGTATTTGTATTTGTATACATTATTGGTCCCCTGGTGTGGGGAAATTTGTGGTGAACCTTCCACTGAATACAGCTCGCGATGCCTTATGGCGTCAAAATATATGTCTCCCAGCTGATTAACTATTGTACTTATTGTTATCACCTATAACTATTGCTATTGGAAATAAACAATCTCTATCTCTATCGCCCTATCTCAGGGCAGCCACAGTGACTGAGCAGCGCCCATGGGCAGAGGATACAGGAACATTGCCCAAGGTCCCCATTTCTTAGCACCCTCCAGGGTTGGTGATCGCCATATGATGATGATTGATGAGAAAACTGGGAGTCTAGCACATACCCTATAAATTCAAGGATGTCCAGGGTCTTTCGGTTGCCCAAGCACAGAACACTGGAAACAACCCACCTCCATTTAATGTCCAATGGGCTTGGACTAAATTGAGTTCCGGGGTGGGATTCGAACATGGTGCAAATGTGACCAGGGCAGTGGATCTGCCCTGATATTTGTCAGGATTTGCCCTGATGAGCCATTTGCCCTGATGCCGGGGGGGGGGGGCTGCAGTCCCCCCCTGACCCCCTGCAAAATACGCCTATGACACACTGAATCAGGACACATGTCATACAAGGCAAAAATGTCAGGTTACCAAATGCTCATTTTTAAACGCATATAGGCTTCAAAGCAGCAAACCCTCAGCAAACAACTTCACAACATTGATTGTGTATTCCATTGTATTGAGCGTACATGATAGAAAATCAAGACTACTTACAGCAACCAAAGACTATTTACAATGGAATTGTCTCATTTACCATTTTATAACCTAGACCATATAGGCTATATGTGCACAAATTTCATTGATGTAAATGCAACAATGGCTGATTGTTAGCCCAGAAACAAAAACAATTGTTAAAACTTTTTTCTCAATATCTAAAAAGCAAAAAATATCCATCGATTAGGCCATCAAAAGGCGCAACTAGACCAGATAGGCTATGTATAAGGAGCAGGTGTCATCCATGTGCATGCAACAGTGGCTGAGTCTTGGGAAGGAAACAAAAATAATAGTTTTTTTAAATCCATGGCTCCAAGATGTGTCATGAGAAATTACATAAAATCTGGATCATGAAATCAAGGCAAATATTGGTCGCCTCCTGAGACGTCTGTTCGCCAAAAACAAATGGAACTGTGATCTGTAATGAATTCATATTCAAATTTATTCCCTGTAGTACACAAAGAATATAATTTTCCCTGCCTTCATGCACTAGCACCTTGGGGGATGTCCTGAGTGTCCTTACATTGTATTAGAAGCAGTGTTTCATTCAGGATGTACATTTACGTTCGCTCTAGTCATTTGTTGACTATTCAAGGAAATACCTCATGGCAAGCTCTTTGTTTTGTACTTGTAGATATGAAGAAGTTGCTGCATACTACATTTTACAAATGCATCCTGCGGTCGTCCTTTATGTGGTACTTGCCAAGCTTGCCGAGTACTTACATTGTCCATGGGAATGTGTCACCGTGGGAATTGTGACATATTATTCCATTAAGCCGCAGCCTGCTCAGGGCTGAATGTCTGCCTACAAATTAGTGTCTTGTTTCTCTTTATTAATCCATTATTGATGGGTCTTGTTGCAACTCTAGTACTTCTGGCTAAGATCTTGTGAAGTGTATAGTCTTGCAGTTGTAATTAGCATTACTAATACTGATATTGCAACACAATATTGCAATAGCAATTTACAGACAATGATTAATCACTTTGGGAATTTTGTGCAGAAAACTGTTGGTAGCTAGAGAGCTCTAGAGATAGATGGATATATCAATAGACAGATCTATAGATAGATAGATAGAGAGATAGATAGATAGATGCATAGATACATAGATAGATAGATAGATAGGTAGATAAATAGGTAGATAGATAGATAGATAGATAGATAGATAAAGACAGAGAGAGAGAGAGAGAGAGAGAGAGAGAGAGCAGGAGAGAGAGCAGGAGAGAGGGAGAGAGAGAGAGAGAGATAGATAGATAGATAGATAGATAGATAGATAGATAGATAGATAGATAGATAGATAGATAAACGGATAACTAGATAGATAGATAGATAGATAGATAGATAGATAGATAGATAGATAGATAGATAGATAGATAGATAGATAGATAGATAGATAGATAGAGACCATTTTGAAGTGACGGAGATAGCTCTAAAAAAATCAATCTGCAATGGGAAAATAGATATGTCAAGTAATGGGGAAGCACAACCATAAGATGTTGATTCACCAGTACAGCCAAACATGTACAACATGGAGTGAGAAAATAATTATATTTTTGAAAAAACACTCCTAAGGCATCCTGAATCCTATGAAATATGACAAAACAATAAATTAGATCTTGTTATATTCATCTTGTAACCGAAATTACTTGGAATTTCATAATCGCGTGTCAGAAGCTGCGCTGTAAGAACACAAGAACACGAAAACTACTTTTCCATGATGTAATTCTATATGATTGGATTTAATTTAGCATCTACAGAAAAAAACAACTTTGTTATACCCAACTGCAATGAAAACATGCAAAGCAACCTGAAAGATCTGAATCAAATATCTCTGTTTGACAACACCACATTATCACAATTGCACAAAGCATGTGTTCGAACATAGGGGATGGATGGATGGATGATTGGGGCTTTACGTCCTGTATCTATGCACTTGCTAGGCTAATTAGGACAGGAGGAGGACACGGCAATGAGGTGAAAGATGATTGAAACAGCCGTCCAACTTAGGCCAAGGTGACCGGGCAAGAGCTGGATTCGAACCCTGGACCCAGCGATTGGCAGTCCAGCGCGCTACCGCTAGACCAACCCTCCCCCCTCCAACATAGGGGAAGGGATCAGCTCAGTTGCTTGTACTGTGTGGGCTTTCAATAATTAAATCTAATAGGTTAGATTCTTGCTCTAATTAGGTCATCTATAGCTATATCAATGTGAACAGCAGTTTCAATCATCTATTCTTATTGTATTATCATTTGCTATTGTAACTGCCTATCCATATTCATAAATTAGGGAGTAAAGCCCCATACATCATCGAAGACAGTTAGCAAGGGCACAAAATCATAATATTATTATATTATTAGTTCTGACAATACAAATAATTCTATTGGATGACCAATCTTTTTTAAGGTGTCGAGAAAATTTAATGTTACAGGAAAGTGTGATGGTGTGATTTATAGTGAAAGAAATAGTCAATATGGCGGTAATTATTCTTCAGCCTTTTAAATATATTACTGCTAAACAATATTGGCTAGTTGTTTTTGAAATCAAACTCATTTGGATGCCTGTGGATTTTTGTCTGGGCTCTAGACTTTTCTCACTCTTTCTGAAAGTAATCATATTGGAGACAATTTTACTACCCTCTTGTTAGAAGGCATAGAAACATCTCCCAATAAAAAAATTGTTTCCCAAAAGTATATTATATTATATCATTATTACAGATCTCATATTAGTATGCCATATTCTTTTCAACTGCCACAGTGCTCGTGTGATGTCAGTATGAGCATGTGAAATATATTGGTATATTCACAGTTTCAGCTGTATCATTTGGGATCTTCCCTGATCAGATCATTATGAATTCACAAGAGACTGCTAAACTGTTGGTGAGCCCTGATCATTCTGTTTGATGTTGTGAAAACAACCAAAGGTTTCTAATCCCTGCTAACATGCTCCAACTGAATAAACCGTCATGCGCAATAATTATTACACGTATGAAAACAGATCAATTAGTTGTTATTTACACATAGACAGTAAACCGAATTCTTATTAGCAGTTGGAATCAATATTTGAGTTGTGATCTCAAATGCTCATAGGGAGTGCCCAGATAATGATGTCAGTATAGAGATACTGACATCACCTCTGCATATATTCACACAGGACATGGCACACTTATATGAGATCTGTAATAACATAACCAAAGAACCAAAAAAGTCCAGCCTTTGACACACAAATGGTACACAGTGTAATTGGTTTGATGGCTGGATGGGCTCATCCTATTAATTGACAGCCCTTCTGGGTTTGAGACAAATGTAAAGCAGTTAAAAATATTGTAGGTATAATCCATTGGAAGTATCCAAGCAAACGTTTTTTTATTTTCATGATTATGGATTGAATACAGTCTTGTGGATAGGCCATTTTCTTATTTGGTCAAATATAAGTAGTACAGATTTTATCAAGTCACTTCAATTATTATTATGAATATTTTATTCAAACGCTTTGACAATGTAAAAGTTTAGCAGTAAATATCACAATAGAATAAATATATAAATCTTCACAGTTGTATAATATATACATGTATAAATATAAACAGACAAACAAAATCTTATCACAGGTAAACTGTCCACATACACAAAGTCCAAAATCTCATTCAGTTCAGTAGCATCAAAACCAGGTACACAGTTATTAAAACACATCACAGACCTTAATTCATTTACAAAACCAATATCACACTCAGTCACTTCCTTCAAAAAAGGACTTTTCAGCCTTCTAGCTCCGTAAAGTAACACATCTTGTAATCCCCTGTAAAGTCTCTTTGACACTAATTCCAAGTTTCTTCTAATTATGGATTTTGGATCCCTCACCCACAATCCCACATTCCACATAAAAACTTCACTCTCTGGTTAGCTAATGCAATCATGGTGCCACACATTTTCAGAAACCTGCTGCAAATTTGATCTGTAACTCCTGGAGCGCCAATCAGGTGTGGGAGATACCTGGTGTGGGTCGTATAAGGAAGATGGAGCAATCACCTCACACAACGATTTGTATTTGAAAGTAGCATAAGATCATCAGCGTAACCAATAGCAACAAAATAACTCCTTCTGAGCCAGCAGCCATACGCAGCATGTTCTAACTCATTCATCAGACTGTCCATAAACACACAGAAAAGTACAGTGGATACAACACCACCCTGACGCATGCCATTTCCTGTCTGAAAAGTCTGTGAAAATTCTCCATTCCAAGTTGTACTCATTATTTGGCGCTTATACATGTCAATTATCAAATATTTTACTCTGAAGATGTTTCGTACAACATAATAATAAGTCAGGTTTCAGACAGCATTCGATTCAACTAGTCCATCAGCCATTCAACTTCAAGAACCCTACAAATCAGTATTATTTTTTTAGCTCCACAATGAAATGGCAGGTGAAACAATTGCTCATGGCTTCCTTGTCGATGGGGCACGGGTTTGACCTCAGCTCTGGCTGAATCACATGGGCCCAATTTCACCGACAGAGTTAAGCCACTTCTGAGCATTAAACCTGGACTTAGTAGTTCCAGATTAAAACTGCCGGTTCTATTTCAGCGATAAAACGGCAGTTTGAATCTAAAAAACCAATTTTGTCGGAAATTTTTTAGAGTGTATCTGGCCATTCAGCAGGGGCATAGATGAGCCTGGGGGATGATCAAATTATAACCCTCCCAAGAATTTCAAAATAGGACTCCTTGGTTTGTGAGTCATTACTGATGTCAGTTTATACATGTACTTGCCATGAGTATACAAGTAAGAAAATATGTTGAAAATACAAGCTCTAGGTGTCTCAGAACTTATGCCTATCTCGGATAATTAAAATGTATATTGGCTTCTGGGCCCTTAAGTGGCCCCCAAAGTGGCCCTCATGTGACTTTTGGCCTATTGACTCATGCGCAATTTGCCCTTTGCCATTATTACCCCTACAAAAATGGTGATATGTTCATAATGCACCTTTTAAAAGTCAATTATGGATTCGTCACATATTCGAATGTTAAAAGGATTTTTGAAAAGAACAAAGAAAGTAATTGAAAAACTAAAACGAAAACAAAAATGTTTCCGGGAGAAAAATTCAAAATTTCATTAAACATTGACAAATTCAGTACACAGAATCAGGACAGATGTCATGCAAGGCAAAACATCATTTAGAAACAAGCACCTTTTCCCAATAGATTATCTTACCACTAAAATAGAAGAAGCTGAAAATTGAGGCAGATGATCAATTATGAAAATCAATATTTCAAAGATGTATTTTGAGAAATCCATTAAAATCTCGATCATGAATTTATTGTTCACCCTCCCAAAAAGTGTATTAGCAGCAAACAAATGGGACTATAATCTATACATAATGAATACATTATGAAACTTTCTCTCTGCAGTACTTCAGAATATCTTAGTTCTCATTCGTCCTACACTGGCCCCTTGAGGGCTGTCCAAAGTGTACGTTATTATAAGCAGTGTCTCATTCAGGATGTTCATTTAATCATTTACGTACACCAAAGTCAGTTGTTGGACTATTCAAGGAAATACCTCATGGCAGGCTCTTTGTTTTATACTTGCAGATACAACTGAAGTTTTTGCATATTGTATTTCAGAAACACATCCTGCAGTCATTCTTTGTATGGTACTTGCTGGGTACTTACAATGTGTGTGTGGGAATGTCTCACCGTGGGAATTATTGTATGTTATTCCATTAAGCCGCAGCGCTCAGGGCTGGATGTCTGGCTGAAAATTAGTATCTTGTTTCTCTTTTGTTGTTCTTTATTAATCCATTATTGATGAGCATTGTTGTAATGAGTTATATACTACTTGCTAAGATGTCACGGAATCTGTTCTTACTGTTCTAATTAGTGTCCCAAAATTAATGTCATAACACATAGCAGTAGCAATTTGTAGAGGATGATAGATAAGTCTTTGTTGTGATAGAAATGTGAAGATGCTAAGAATTTCATTAAATTGAGAATTTACTATAGTTTACATGTATATTAGGGTGTTTCAGGTGCCCAAAATATTTTCCGATCATGCTTGACCTTGGTCTGGTATTGCAGTTAATATAGTAAAAGTCACCTGTAAAATTTTGGCCCATTTTATAAATACTTAACCTTTACCAGAATTCACTTGAAGTTTATAATGTAATTCCCATTGGCAAACGTGCAAATCCTGAAGATATGCAAAAATCAATGAAGGAATAAATATTTTTTCCTCAAAGCATACTTTCTGAGTAAGTTTTGGGAGGGCAATTCAAATGTGGCATCAGCTATTTTACAGCAGGTCTTCCAAATGAGCTAGGAAGTGTTGAATTTCCTAAAATTCTGCCATATATGCAGATTTTCACAAATTTGACAGCTTCTGGCAGTTTGGCAAGTTGGGTTACACAAAATATAACACCAGATTTGAATTGCCCTCCTTAAACTTACTCAGAAACTATGGATTGAGAAAAAAATATTGATTCTTCATTGGTTTTTGTAATATCTCGAGAATTTGCATGTTTGCCAATGGGGAATTACATTATAAACTTCAAGTGAATTCTGGTAAAGGTAGGTATTTATACAATTGGCCAAAATTTTACATGTGACTTTTACTATATAAACTGCAATACCAGACCAAGGTCAAGCTGGATCGGAAAACATTGGGGGCACCTGAAACACCCTAATGTATATATATATGTACAATTGTACATCAAACATGGAAATGGTGCAAGGTAATGCAGAACATTGGGAGTTGTTCTCTCACTGTGAACTTGAAGAATTGTTAAAAGCAATTAATTTACATCAACAAAATATCACTTTATCATCTCAATGTTGTATTTTTTTATTTTAGGTACATCACAAAAAGGCAACAACAGAAACACTACAGGACGGTGTAATAGTCATGTGGAAAGAGCTCATCGAGAACTCGGCCTGAAAGTGCTATGCCACCCTGCAGTCCATAATGCAACACCATTATATTCGTAGTCTGTTTCTTTGCAAAATGAGCTGTCTAGAAAATGTTCTGAGAGCAATTGTAATTGTTAAGAAAATTGTACAATTCATAAAAATGTAGGCCTACATGAAAGTGAGTCTCCCATAAAATAGGACAGACACATGTAGAAGGGTTGACATTGAACCTCGGGAGACGGGAGGTTATTGTCATTTTCTGAGCAATTTGGATCAATAACTCTTTTTCTTTCAAGATCAAGAGACCACATGTTTCTTTGGTATCCTTACAAAAAACAGCAGACATGGGAATCAATTGACACACTTACGAGCTTGGTTTTACGTACCGCATGTCTTTTGAAGTTTCAGTGTCGCAATGGCAGCTGTTGCCCAAGGATGCATGTAATTGTGTAAACAACACATATAATAGAGATACAATGCACATTTCACTTCAAAGGGTAAACTAAGATTAGATAAGACATTGAGGCATGGGAGCAACTTTTGCACAGTGTTGAAGAAGTTTTTGCTTTGGCGAAATTCACTCTTAAGAAAAGCAAGTTCACTCACAAGAAATTCACACACAAGAAAAGCAAGTTCACTCACAAGAAAAGCAAATTAACTCACAAGAAAGGCAAGTTGGCGAAATTCACTCACAAGAAAAGCAAGTTGTATGTAGATATTAAGGGTTCCACCAATTGAACAATTGAATAAGAGACAACGGTAACAAAGCAATCAAAAACCTTCATGATACATGTATCATCCTTGCAGCTCAGGTATAGCTCCATGTCGCAACATTGTATGCATGCAATGTGATGGTGGGCAATTCGTCAACACTCAACAACCATTTCAGCAGTTCACACACAACATCACAAATGTGCTAGAAGCTCCAAAATCGAATCCTATACCGTTTCAGCCATCTTTTTGAGAAGTCACTTCATTGACACATTTCTTGTGACACTGAACATTTCCATAGACATAGAGAACTACAGGAGAGCAGGCATTATCCACACCAATGGAGTTATCCTGCCCAGTAAGGTGTTTCTTCAGGTGAGATATATGTCAGGGATTTCCCTAACTGTGAGACCTAGGGAAGGATATCAAATTTGCAGGAAAGGATACCAACTTCAGCTAATCACAAAACGGACCATGATATCTCCTTCCCTGCTTGACATTATCAAAATCAATCATGCATGTCCAGGAGGCTGTGTATTCAAGGAAATACCTGATGGCAAGTTCTTTGTTTTATACTTGCAGATACAACTGAAATTGTTGCATACTGTGTTTCAGAAATACATCCTACAGTGATTCTTTGTATGGTACTAGCTAAGTACTTACGATGTGTGTGTGGGAATGTGTCACAGTGGGAATTATGACATATTATTCCATAAAGCCACAGCACTCAGGGCTGGATGTCTGGCTGTAAATAAGTATCTTGTTTCTTTTTGGTCTCTCTTTAGTAATCCATTATTGATGAGTCTTAACACAACTGACATTGTAAAAATTATAATGCTAGTGCTAATTGTCAGATTCGTTTGTGATGTCAAAGTTATTTTTATTCAATCTCAGTGATATTTGTTTGTGGTAGACTCTTTTGATGACGCCTTCTTGTCTACATTCCAAATGTTCTCCACGTTTTCATACATATTGCAGTCAGGCTTACAATTGAAGTCAAAAGGACAAACTGAGAAATATTGGAGCGCGTCGTGCTTTACCAGTGAGTATGTATAATTTGGTGACATATTCAACCACTCCGTAGTCTGTGCTCTTCTCTTCAGCTGTACATTTTTGATGAACATTATTATGATTCTTTTTTCTGATTGTAGTGGACTAAAAATATCCTATCCCCTAACACTAGTATCCTTGATTACTGTGGCTGTCCTCATTAAGTCTCTAGAAGCTGTGTTTCATTCAGGCTGTCCATTTATGTATACAGATCTTGAAGTAATTTCTTGGACTATTCAAGGAAACACCTGATGGCAAAAGCTCTTTGTTTTGTATTTGCATATACAAATTAAGTTTCTGAAACATGTCCCGTAGTCATCTTTTGTATGGTAGTTGCCAAGCTTGCCTTGTACTTTTCTGTGGGAATGTGTCACCGTTGGACATATTATTCCATTAAGCTGCAGCACTCAGGGCTAGATGTCTGCCTGTTAATTAGTATCTTTTTTTCTCTTTTGTCGCTCTTTATTAATCCATTATTGATGAGACTAGTTGTGATGATTTATATACTACATGCTAAGATGTCACGGAATCTGTTCTTACTGTTCTAATGAGAGTCCCAAGATTGACGTTGTAACATATATCGCAGTAGCAATTTGTAGACGATGATTAATAAGTCTTTGTTATGGTAGAATGCCAAGATGCTAAGATTTTCATTAACTTGAGACTTTACTATCGAATACATAATTACATACATGTACATCATACATGCAAAATTGTGTAAGGTAATACAAAACTTTGGGAAGTTGTAGTCCCACTGTGAACTTGTAGAATTGTTAGAAGAAACTAATTTACATTGACAAAAATAACCTTATCATCTCAATGTTGTGTTTTCATTTCAGGTACATCAACAGAAACACTACAGTGTGATATAGTCATGTGGTAAGCGCTCATTGACAACTCGGCCTGAAAGTGCTATGCCACCCTGCAGTCCATAATGCAACACCATTATATTCGTAGTCTGGCTGTGGGTGGGAGCCCTGTTGCCAACCCGCGCAGACCCACTCCTCTGCTTCCCAAATACACAGCCAAAACTGTGCAAACGCAGCCTATCACTGTGTATCAATCACTCTCATCCAAATTTTCATCAAAATGTTCACCCAAAAAAGCTCAAAAAGCAGTCAGGCTGAGGCCCACATATCATGACTGGCCCTAAGCCAGTATGTACGGTGGGGCGACGCCAACCGACTGTGGGTGGGAGCCCTGTTGCCAACCCGCGCAGACCCACTCCTTTGCTTCCACATACACAGCTCACCTGCGCCACCGCAGCCACTGTGTACAGCACATCCAGTCCGAGCCCATGGGACTTTAAATGGAGGCGGGTTGTATCCGGTATCCTATGCCGGGGCAACTGAAAGACCCTGGACACCCCTGAATTAATAGGGCTTGTACCAGACTCTCATTCTTATACTCTGTTCAACTCCTACAAAACAATGCGAAATCACCTCTGTCATAAATGCTCGTCTCACTCAAAAGCCCAGATACTGCTCTCTCTTTTCATTCTCTTTTCAGGAAAAACAAGAAGAACATCATTACAAGAACATCACAGCCTCCCTCCGGACCCCTCACGCAGACGAAGGAAAAAAGAAGAAGAAGACTCGAAAAAGCTGGCAACCTGTTGGATCCCTTCCCAAGTGCCCCCCCCCCAGAAAAAGACTATGAACTCACCCAGGTGGCCCATAAATCTGATCTTCGGAGAAGAAAAACAAGGCCACCTGGGTAATAGTGGGTATAAATTAATGACAATTCAAGGCCGCAGGGGCTTCGTGCCTATATTGGCCTTGGGCCTTCGGCCCAAAATGACACTATCATCATTCGTAGTCTGGTTGTTTGCAAAATGAGCTGTCTAGAAAATACTCTGAGAGCAATTGTAATTGTTAAGAAAAATTTACAATTCATAAAAATGTAGGCCTACATGAAAGTGAGTCTGCCATAAAATAGGACAGACATATGTAGCAGGATTGACATTGAACTTTGGGAGGTTATTGTCATTTTCTTGGTAATTTGGATCAATAACTCTCGTTCTTTCAAGATCAAGAGACCACATGTTTCTTTGGTATCCTTACATATCAGCTGACATGGGAATCAATTGACACACTTTCGAGCTTGGTTTTACATACTGCGTGTCTTGTGAGGTTTCAGTATCAGTGTTGCAATGGCAGCCTGAGGATACATGTAATTGTGTAAACAACACATATAACAGAGATAGCCGATGAAGTGTCATCTTCTCTACTTTCAACATGGGAAACATACAGGCTGTTTGATTAGTCATGATCAAGAGAAGACCATTTGACTTATAACTGATTTTAGAGTGAAAATCAGATACATAATGCTTTTGTTTGGTTGTCAACAACAAACGGGATAAGTCTCCTTAAATCAAATTTTCATTGAAAGTATTGGGTATGATCATGACAAATCATCAGCAAGATGACACACGAAGTGACATTTTCAGAGTGCAACAGTCCACCATTTTTTTGTATCAAAGTGACAAAGTGCAACATATTTCTCGTGACACTGAAGGTATTCTCGGTAGTATACAGGTCTTTGGTGAAGATACAGGGAAGGAAATCAGTTCAGCCATGTAATAACCTCTAAATACCTCAGTGCACACTGGCGACAAGTACAAAAGCTGATTGTCTGTATCAATTAAAAGTGAATGATGACCATGCATGAGTTAAAATTACGTCCTTGAAACAGTACACTTGATGTATGGCGTTAATAAAGTGTCATACCTGTTGTGCAGGAATATCTAATCTATTTGAACGATGTGTCAAATATGATTCAGCTCTCTCTCTCTCTCTCACTATATCTATATATATATATATATATACCAGGAGCTATGAATTGTAATCCGTAAAGTTTTGATATTTTGGTGTTGATATTTTTGGGTGTATTAGAAATTGTGGAATATTACCCATATTAAAAAGCTAATCTAAAAAAAAATTCATCTTTGCAACATGAGATATTACTTGGAATAACACATACCGTGTTGCGCAAATTGCTGCAAGTCTGCAACATAACAATCATACGAAGCCCCTTTTCCTTTTTGTCACTTGATATGATTGGTCTTAATTAGACATCCACAATTTCTAGGGACAACTCTGTCACATCCTAATATGCCAAACAGCCCTCTTGCTCCATTTTGAGAAATTACAGATTTACAATATATATGAAAATACTTTTTTTTTAAGCAAAATAATATTCTCACGAGTAAACTTATCACAACAGGTGAATGAAATGTTGCTGTTGCTTGTGACAGTCACTGACCTCGTTTGGTGCAGAGCCTGCATGTTACTTCACTGACATCCAATTTTGTCCACTTGAGATTTCGTTGGATGCAACCTATTAACAAGTGAAAACCAATCCAAACTGTCTGAAAATTTTAGATTGGGATAACAATTCTCTTTGACATTATTTTAAATGGTGTTCACAACATAAAAGTGGCTGTTTTCTGTCAAAAAATGTTGCCAATACTCTTCAGTGCTTTCTGAGTGGTGACATAATCAGAAATTTATGGGCCCCAGGAATCCTGGTATTTAATTGCAAACAATGACTTCAATACTGACCACCCAGCAAAGGTTTTGACATAGTTTTAAAGCTCTTGGTTTGAAGTGGTCCGATAAATGCATATATCGCTCACACCAATCTTTGGCTGTGCCAAAAACATATTATTCAATTATTCATGACTCAGTGGGGATTTTTCCCGAAAGGCCTAAACATTTTAGGGAGGGTCCCTTAAGAGGTACTAAGCTAAGGATTCCCTTAACTTAGTACCTCTTAAGGGACCCTCCCCAAATTTTTAGTCCCTTCGGAAAAAATCCCTACTAAAGGTCCTAAGATGTCCTCACCAAATGCCAATTATTCTATACAACTCTTACCATGGTTGACCATTCATGAAGTCCCAATGGTCCAGCCCGTGACACATAAATGGCACTTGGCATAATTGGTTTGATGACTGGAATTACTCTTCCTGCACACGTATACTTCCTGTGATTGTCCCACACCGGTGCTGATGGGGCGTAAAACACAAACTCACCCACTCACTCACTCCTGTGATTGTCATTTCTTCTTGGGTTGAGACTTACACAAAACACTTTCATGAAGATTATTGATTATGAAGAGGATTATTGTTCTGTTTCCCGTTGAGCATATCTGAGCAGTAGCTATACATATATGCATTTACATTGTCATAAAAATATTCTAGGCAAAACGGAAGGTTCTTTGCAAAGCTTTTGTATTGTGAAGTACCGTAGTTTCAGCTATCTTTTTGAGAAGTCACTTCATTACAGTTTGTCACTTTGATATAGAAAAAATGAGGACAAATTCACTGTGAAAAATGCACTTTGTGACTCATGATAGCTGATGAAGTGTCATCTTCTCTACTTTCAGCATGGGAAACGTGCAGGCTGTTTGATTAGTCATGATCAAAAAAAGGCCATTTGACTTATCATAACTGATTTTAGAGTGAAAGTCAGATGCATAATCCTTTCATTTGACTGTCACCAACACCCAGGATAAGTCTCCTTAAATCAAGTGATCATTGAAAGTATTGGGTATGTGACATTTTCACAGTGCAACAGTCAACTATTTTTTTTATATCAAAGTGACAACTGTAACATATTTCTTGTGACACTGAAGGTATTCTAGGTAGTACACTAGTCTTGGGTGAAGATACAGGGAAGGAAATCAGTTCAGCCATGTAATAACCTCTAAATACCTCAGTGCACACTGGCGACAAGTACAATTTACAAAAGGTGATTGTTTATATCAATTAAAAGTGAATGATGACCATGCATGAGTTAAAATTACGTCCTTCAAACAGTAAACTTGATGCATCGCGTTAGTAAAGTGTCATACCTGATGTGCAGGAATATCTAATCTATTTGAACGATGTGTCAAATAGGATTCAGCTCTCTCTATATATATATATTATATACCAGGAGCTATGAATTGTAATCCATAAAGTTTTGATATTTTGGCGTTGATATTTTTGGGTGTATACGAAATTGTGGAATATTATCCATATTAAAAAGCTAATCTGAAAATAATAAATCATCTTTGCAATATGAAATATTACTTGGAATAACATATGTAGTGTCGTGCAAAGTGCTGCAAGTCTGCAACATGACAATCATACAAGGCCCCTTTTCCTTTTTGTCATTTGATATGATTGGTCCTAATTATAGACATCCACAATTTCTAAGGACAACTTTGTTATATCCTGACATGCCAAACAGTCCTCATGCTCTATTTTGAGAAATTACAGATTGACAATATAAGCGAAAATTCATTTTAAGCAAAATGATATTCTCATGAGCGAACTTATCACAACAGGTGAATGAAATGTTGTTGTCGCCTGTGACAGTCACTGACCTTGTTTGGTGCAGAGTCTGTACCTTCAGTCGGACTGTCCTGAATGTTATTTCACTGACAAACATTTGTCAGCTTGAGATTTCGTTTGGTGAAACCTACTAACCAGTGAAAACCAATCCAAACTGTCTGAATATTTCAGACTAGGATTAGAATTCCCTTTGAGGACATTATTAATGGTGTTCACAAAATCAAAGTGGCTGTTTTCTGTCAAAAATAGTTGCGATGCTCTTCAGCCATTCCTTCATGGCAACATATGACTATGAATGGACGAATAAAAGTATATTCTATTCTATAATTTGTAGGCCCCAGCTATCCTGGTGTTTAATAGCAAACAATTACTTCAATTCTGACCACACAGAAAAGGTATTGACATTGTTTTAGAGCTGAAAGTTTGAAGTGGTCCGATGAATGCATATATTTCGTTGACACAAATCTTTGGCTGTGCCAATAACATAATATTTAATTTATTCAATTATTCACGACTATCTCAATAAAGGTCCACAGATGTCCTCACCAAATGCCATTTATTCCGTGCTGCTCTTACCATGGTTGACCATTCATGAAGTCCCAATGGTCCAGCCCCTGACACATAAATGGCACTGGGCATAATTGGTTTTATCACTGGACTTGCTCATCCTGCACCAGTGTACTTCCTATGATTGTCATTTCTTCTTTGGTTGAGACTTACACAAAACAAGTTCTAGAACATTATTGATTATGAAAAGGATTATTGTTCTGTTTCCCATTGACCATATCTGAGCAGTACAAACATATACTGTGCATTTACATTGTCATAAAAATATTCAAGGCAAAAAGGGAAGGTTTTTTTGCAAAGTTTTTTGCATTGTAAATTAGTTTCTCCAGTGTTAAGAAGCACTCCTAATTAGGATATTTTCTGGACTATCTCATTGACAATATTTATGTGGAATTTGGAAGAACCCTGCACAAACAAACCATTGGAATACCAATGGGAATGTGTTGTGCACCACTTTTGGCTAATCCCTTTCTAATGTCACGCGAATATAAATTTATGCAGTCATTGGAAAAAGAAATCAAATTAAGCAAAGCTATTCAATTTCACGTACCGCTATATAGATGACCTTATGATCAGTCTAAACAATACAGTTTTTGAGAGATACCTACAAAAATTTACCAGCCAGAGCTCTCAATAACCAAAGAAACACAATCTGATAAGGAAGCTTATTATTTGGACCTTCTCATTACAGTCCAGGATAACTAATTCCACACTATAAGTTGTATGACAAAAGGGATGACTTCAACTTCAAGTTTGTCAACAATCGATATCCTGTTGCATCTAATATTCAGAAAAGCCAACTTATGGTGTTTATACTTCTCGCATCATCAGTTTTGCCAGGGCTTGTGATCATTAGAGTCATTTCTCAGTGAGGCACATTTCATTATGTGATTCTCTCCTCAGGCGGGGATATAAATATAGGTTTTTATGCAAACAACTTTGCAGTGTTTACAAAAAACACGAAGCAGTGTTTATAAAATACGCAAAGTCCATCGAAGAGATTAAAGAAGAGATTCCTCTTCCGGTGATGGCATGTCGTACTCGTTTTGTGACAGTCAAGTCTCTATCCAGAAGCTCTAGTTCTTAGATTTCCATTCCAGGGTCTTGTGTGGGGGGAGATGTAAGGTTGGACATCCTTAAAGGTCTTGACATCATATGTGAGTCCTGAGTCTCACAACTCCTTACACCCGATTCTGGTTTGTTTTGGCTTACTTCAACGCCCTTTGCCAGGTCAGTTTCCGGGATCTCAACACTTTGCAATACACCAAACAATTTATCTTTTCTCTCTTAATTTTATATGTAATATACATAATTATTTGATAATCTAGAAATTAGTGAGCACTATAAGAGCCTTTGATGCTTCACAGTCTTTTTTCTTGGTTAATGTAAAACCATGCATGTGATTAATCGGGCTTAACCAAAGACAAAAATTGTCTCCTATCTGTAATCTACATCATAATCACATGATTCCTAAAGGCCTCTTCTCTTCACTCTGTAGGAAAATACAGGCAAAAAAAAGTGGAGACAGATGAAACAGTCCATATTAAACAGTGCATGGTCAACTAAAAAACAGCAGTGAGGACTCAGAAAAATACCAGGAGACGAAACGACATGTTAGGGTTTTTGATGTGAAGAACTTATACTGTACCAATACCATGTTCCCCATTTGCTGTTGCTAATTCAACAGAAGAATCTCAGAACCTCATTGCGTCTTAAATCAATTGTTGCACTGTGAATTATTAACCAGCCAAACAATGTGTGACAAGAGCAAAGGAAATGATTGAACAGCTGAGATGCAAAATAACGAAATTTCCGAATGAAGAATTAAAAATTTCATGGAGCATTGAATTATTCAATATTTTGTCTCGCATTCAATGTGGATTCGTGTCATTCTAGGATTAAAATCTCATGTTATCCGGGGAAAGACAAGTGTTCCTTTGGGAAGTTTACATAAATATCCTAATTTTGAAATTAATGAGGCTTTACCTCTCAATTTTTAAACTTTATACATCTTCTTAAAAGTGGTATGTCAATCATATTTTAATGGCTTCAAAAAAATTGCATTAATGCATGTATAATATTTTTGGTTTACAAGTACCCTCTTGTTTAATGGTTAGGGTGCATGACTGCGAATCCATGACCAGTGTAGATATTGGTTCAACTGCTGTCCGTAACAAGTATAACCCATAAAATGGTGCTGTATAAATGACAATTCAAAAAGGCCGCATTAGTGCTTGAAAACATTTATATTGTAAGCCCAAAAGAAGTGGAGACTATACCACCACATGACCCTGAGTGAGGTTCATAAAGAGTTCTATCCCCTTTTTGTCTTTTTTTCTGCACTTAACTTGCAGTTCAAAAATAATTTCACACAGTGAAATACTTCCATTTTCCATTTCTTTTTCCCCAATGTGCAAAACATAATTTTTATTGTTTTAACAAATCAAATATCTAGGCAGGAACCAGAAGAGCTACAAAATATAGGTAGTAATAATGTTAGGAAAACATACCCCATTTCAGTAGCTTCTGAGGCTGAAAATTCCATTGTAAATCCTAAACTATCTAGACTGCTTGTGAGAGAATTGACTCTCAATCGACGAGATGCAGATATGTTGCCTGTTGAAGGTAAATATTGAGGTATTGGAACAAGAATTGCAGTCAATTTTCCTTACTCTGCATACAGTTACATACGGGTTAAAATCTTTGGAAAGACACAGAACCTGTGTTTAACTTAGGCCCACACTGTAAAATTTGAAAACTGTGTTGAAGCAATAATTTGAGCTGTCTGAGAATGTTAATAATTCTCAAGCTATGATACATGTAGCTCAATCCTATAAGTTGTCAAGGTATGATAGCTCAATGCTGTTAGTTGTCCAAACGAATCATAACATTAAGCTGTGAAAACGTGAAAGCTTCAGTTGTTGCATATAGCTTGACATCTCAGTCATGCCACATCTAGCGCCATCTATAACAAGCACTTCTCATAAGACTGCATTTAGTTTTAGATAATAATTTACTTACAAGAAAAATGAACATTTATATTACACTATCCCTGAGAAAAAATTAGTAGCACACCACTTTAGCTGGTTACTTTTCTATTTTTATCTCTCTTAAATTAATTTGTGGGAGTAATTAGATGCATGCTTTCACACCAACATTTCCAAGTCAGGGTGTGTTCAAATATAGGCTTCTAGCACTGTATACCAACTGAGGTGAGCCACAGGCCATTGGGATTTATTCACAAGAAATTAATTTGTAAATATCCTTGTGATGCAATGGTCTTTTTTGAATGCATCTTGGGCCTGTCCATGGTGTGCTAAAATGAAGCAAACTGGATCAAGTGGATCCCCTTGAGAGATCAAACAGTATTTTGGGATTACAGCCCATATTCATAAATAACTTGATAAGACAGGCCACACAAGTATAAATCAAAAGCTACTAAAAATAAGTCAACACAGCTCAAAATTTTGAGTTGTGTCATCTCAGATCAATAAGTCAACAAAACTCAATATTTTGAGCTGTAAGTCAACACAGCTCATTGTTTTGAGTTTTCTCAGCTTGAATACCTTAGTCAACATAGCTTAGTATTTTGAGCTATCTCAGCTCGGTATTTTGAGTTATCTCAGCTTAAAACATTAATCTATGTTAGCTCAATCAACTTGTGCAACCATCTCACTCAATCGATTGAGCTGAATCAGTGCCTCCGATTTTACAGTGCACTTATCAAAGACTTTCACGCTCATATGTATCTGTGAGTATATCAAAGAAAATGGGCCTCCATTATGATGAAATATGTATGTTATTATTTCATCGCTTACGAAGTCATGCTCGCACAAGCAGTTTGATTGAGGATATTAGACTATTCAGTATTAACAGAATGGCAAAGCATCCCTCGTTGCAGCAGCATAGGCAAATCTTAATACTAGACTGGCGGGATTTTTGAAATATGTGAATGGTACGAGCATTTTGGGGTAAAAGTCGGGAACCAATCTTTTTAGCATATTTCAGGTATGCTGAATAAAAAAAAACCGGTTCCCAAGCGATATTCCGGGTGCTTCACCTCCTAATTTGCATAACAAAATGGCCGCCAAATTAGCAAGTTTTTGATTGTTTTAAAGCAGTAACCTTCAATATACTACTGTTTAGGAAGGCAAAAAAGGCAAACTTAGTGGCTCAATCCATGTTATGAAGACTTGGGAATAACACACACCATTTTAGAATTAATTATACAAGTTTGATGGTCATTAATATGCTAATTAGTAGCCGCCATTATACAATAATGCCTTTTCTTCAATAACTTCCTTACTAATCAACCAAATTTAACAAATTAAAGTTCTATTCAAATGTTTTGAGGGTCAATGAAGATGACAAAACCATCTATTAAGTCATGATACTCATCCAATATTAATTATGCAAGAATAACAGTCATTAATTTGCTAATTGGCGACAAAATATTTTAAAACATAACAATCTTCTTAGTATCTTCTCTGCTGATCCAGCAAACTTTACAAATTAAAGTTCTATACCAATATTTTAAAAGTCAATGAAGATAATGAACTTATTTAAAAAGTGATAACACTAATGAAATATTAATTATGGAAAAATAATAGTCATTAGTATGCTAAATAGCGATGAAATATTACAGAAAAAAAGAAGTTTTTTCATATCCTCTCTGCTAATCCAGCCTACTTTACAAGTAAAGGTTCAGCACCAAAGCTTAAATAGTCAAAGGATATTGAATTTATTTATAAAGTCACAACATTCATAAAACACTAATTATGCAATAATCATCATTTGTTTGTATATATAATATATATATACTAATTAGCGATGCTTTATAACTGAAAAATAATTTTTCTTAATATCTGCCCTACTAACCAACAAATATTGCAAATAAAACTTCTATACCACTGCCTTAAGGGTAAAAAAACTCATTCATAAAGCCATAAAACTCATAATATATTAATAATGCGAGAACAATAGTTATTTGTATGATTATTATCAATGCCATATTTGCGGAAAAAGGTGTTTCTTCAGAATTTTCAGGGACTCAATGCATGATGGCACATGCCACTCTTGAAATTAAGCAAAGTTCCCATTGATCATATCTTCCTGACTAGGTGTATCAAGATGATATATGCATTATTGGAAGATCCCTCAACTCAGAAATGAAGTTACCTTGCCACTCCCATTATGTGCAAGAATATTCTGAGGCAGTACTGACACTCCTACTATAATAAAACTGCTACTTTCCCCTTATACCAATAAAGCCTACATGAAGAGCAGACAGAGTATTCATTCTTTTAATTAACAAGAAAATTTTTTCAAAAAAAAATAGAGGCGATTTTTAAAGCAAATTCAGATTGTTCAGCAAATTAGACCTCATCTGCATGTTTTTTACGCCGATCCCGCAAAAAGCGTGCCGTCCCGCACCCGCAAATCCGCGTTTTATTGCGAAATCCCGCCGTTCCGCAAGTTTGGGCCGCCCCGTTTTACTACTACGCTGGCCATCAGTTCTGATGACGAAGTTTCACAGACTGATTCTTAAATCTTAGAAAAAGCCTCCTGTCGGGAGGCCTGTGGCCATCTATACAGAGGCGAGTGGCTATATATAGAATTACTAAGACTATATCAGCGATAGGCTGATGCATCGCCTCTAAAAAATTGGATGTGTGCATGGAACACTGGTAGTGAGAGAGAAAGGTAGGGATGTAATGGTCAGGAGATATTCTAATAGTACCACTTGACGGAGACAATTGCGCGACAAGCGAGGAGGAGGGTACCAAGAGAAACTGGAAGCAGGCAGGGAAGGAGGAGGCATTTATATAAGCCAGGAGTAGCCAGAGAGTAATTGAAGAACCACTTTGGAGGAGGAGGCAAGAGCTAGTGGAAGCAGACAAAAGAGGGGAGAGCTGATGGTTAGGAGGCAATGCAGGGAGGAGGAAACCAATATCAGGAAGGAGCTAAGAAGTAGACAGTTGAGGGGGAACAGATGAGCTATTGAGTAGGGAGGAAGGAGTTAGGCAGAAGGCAGGAGCTAGACAGGAGGCAGAGGAGCATGCATAGATGGCGGAGGAAAAAGAAAGATGAGCAGAGAGGTAGGAAACACAATTTGACGAAGCAAAAGCATTTGGAATAACTTGGGATGGGGCTTATTGGGAGTAGACAGAGGTCAGAATGAGGAGAGAATGGCTGTTGTGGAGGCAAGAACTAGGAGGAGGCAGTCATGTGGGAGACAGGAGCTATCAGACAGAAGGGAAGAGCTAGGAAGGAGGCGGAAAGGGAGATTATGGAGATGGGAGTCACCGGAAAGGATGGAGAATGCGATGGAGGAGGCAAGAGCTAAAGATGAGGCATGAGCTTTTGAGAGTAGGCAAGATCCATGGAGAGGGAAGAGCCATAAAACACCCGAGAGCTTAAGTTTCAAATTTGTTAGCTGCATTAATTTGATCCCACACAGAATACCAAATAATAACAATTTGAATTGTTATGCCCTTCTTTATTTTGTTCATAAACTTTCATGATAACTGTTTAATTCAGAGTATTTGAGTGACTGTTTCATGTTTTGTGCAGCTCTATAGGCCATTGCTTAGCATGTCTATCCGGCATGGGTACATTGGATGATGGTTAAGACCTCACTATATAACGATATCTAGAAGTCAATGACATCACAATAATGATTTGCAGGATTTCCATTTAATATGTGTATGGTGTTTAAACTTTACTAATTTGGACACTATATAAAATGACAATACAATGATTCCTTGTCTTTTATGGGGGAATTATTGCTTAGAAGGCATTTTGGGCCATCATGCACAAGACACTGTTGAATTATGGTAGATCCTGCCTTTGCCTGCCCCAAAACAGAATTCCAGCTACAGCCCTGATCTTCCCTACTAATCCAGCAAACTTAACAAACAAAACAAATTTAGGAAGATATCACTGATATTATTATGTTATGAATTGAGTTCATGATCTGCATTGACCCTTGAAGTATTGCAGACTAATTTTGAAAAAACTAAAATTGTTGGAGAACTTCATTTGCTAAAGTTTGCTTGATGCGTAGGAAAGATATAAGAATACGCTTTCTTATTTTCAGTCATATGACACTGCTAATTATACAGACTACAGGTCTTGCATAACTAATATCAGATGAATGTAATGATTTTGTCAATGACTTCTTCATTGACCCTTAAAATATTGGTATATACATTTTAATTTGTAAAATTTGCAGAATTAGCAGCATCGTTATAACGAAAACTGTTCTTCTGAAATATGTCATGCTAATTAGCATACTAATGACAATCCTTTTTCCAAAATTAATATTTGATGAGAGTTATGACTTTATGAATAAGTTAATTTTCTTCATAGACTTTAAAATATTGGTATAGACCTTTATCCTTTAATATGTAAAGATTCCTGGATTAGCAGAGAAGACACTGAGAAGATTGGTATTTTTTGTAATATTTCGTCGCCAATTACCATACTAATGACCATTATTCTTGCATTTATTGGATGAGTGTTATGACTTAATAGATGGTTTCATCATCTTCATTGACCCTTAAAACATTGGTATAGAACTTTAATTTGTTAAATTTGGTTGATTAGTAAGGAAGTTATTGAAGAAAAGGCATTATTGTATAATGGCGGCTACTAATTAGCATATCAATGACCATCAAACTTGTATAATTAATTCTAAAATGGTGTGTGTTATTCCCTAATCTTCATAACATGGATTGAGCCACTAATTTTGCCTTTTTTGCTTTCCTAAACAGTAGTATATTGAAGGTTACTGCTTTAAAACGATAAAAAAATTGCTAATTTGGCGGCCATTTTGTTATGCAAATTAGGAGGTGAAGCACCCGGAATATCGCTTGGGAACCGGTTTTTTCAGAATCGGCATACCTGAAATATGCTAAAAAGATGGGTTCCCGACTTTTACCCCAAAATGCTCGTACCTCTCTAAATAAATCCATTTTTCAAAAATCCCGCCAGTCTATACTTTTCAGTTTGTACAAAAGGAAATTTGAGCAAATATTTTCCAAATGGCAGACGACGTAAACACGACGTTGGTGGAGGGCTGGTCTGTTCACTCTAAAAACTATCGGGACAAAATTGGTTTTTTAGATTCAAAATGGTTTTTTGAAAAACCAAATTTCAATGCAAAACCAACATGGATTTTTAAAAAAATCCATGTTGGTTTTTTGCATTGAAATTTGGTTTTTCAAAAATCCATTTTGAATCTAAAAAACCAATTTTGTCTGAATTTTTTTAGAGTGTTGGTCATGTAGAAATGTATGGTGGAAATTGGATCCTCGGCAGGCAAAGTGAACCAACCCTGAATTTTTGCATTGCTATGTTTTCATGGATTTGGGCATAAAAGTGTGTCCTCTGTCTGATGGTTAGGTTATCTATTTTTAATAAAGGTTAATTTCAAAAGCCCCCATCTGGTTGATATGATTGTTAAACATATAACTTAAATAGCTTGAACCATGAGCATTACAAATTAGGTCAAACCCGTTTTTGAATTTCAGGGTTGGTTCACTTTTGCCTCCCGGAGATCCAATTATGTTACCACAACGTGAACACGACGTTGAGATATTTTTACAACATTGTACCAATGTCGCAAGCTAACGTCGAACCCCTGACTTTGCCTAAGAATGTCATGAATATGTTGCAACAACGGCATAATTATGGTAACGTCATGTCTTTGCTGTTGCTTCTCTGAAAACATAATTTCTACCATGCGATTCTACATCATTTGATGAACTGGGTGACGTTGTCGCAACGTTGCTACAATGTAGATGTTCCGATAGAGATGCTGGTGTTACTGAAAGTCCTGTACATCGTACAATAATTATTGTAGTTAGGAATTTCTTGTGGGAGGTGCATGGTATTCAAAGGGACCAGCCGTAGATTGTTGTACTTGTCCGCTAAATTGATTTACTAAATTGTGGAAAACCAACTAATCATTCAGAGTGAGTCAGTTGACCACAGCTAACCCTACCCCGCTACCCGGCATTTATTGCTTTCCTCTAACATGTTACTTAGGTAATTGGCCTCCCACATAAATGCAATTGGTAAACGCAACCTAATTAACTGCGACTCGTTTCTGCTGAGTACCGTTCAATATTCAAGTGGACATTATGTAGGCCCAACTAATGAATGAAACAGCAATACAATGAAGAATGGAGATATATAGGGAGAATGGCAGGCAGGATCTCATCATCATCTACCCTCTTTTTTTCTTTTCATAAGATAACTATACCCTATAGATATCATTTTTGTTTTTATTATTTGTAGAAAAAATGTTTTTAAAAGATGGGTACCGGTACATAATACCACACTGTCTTAATTAATCAAAATGCTAAAATAGTTAGTAAACTCCAAGCCTTAGTGTTTAATGCAAAAAAATATTTATTTACAAATACAATATTCAATATAAAACGGTTTTTGCAATAGCAAAAAATGCATGAGCATTGATGAGGTAGAAAAGTTCATATCATTTTACGCAAGTCATCCCAAATTCTTACAAAACAACCCTAGCTATTTATATATAATGCAATTTTTCAGGCATTAAAATTGAAACAATCAAAATCTTCATAGTTCACTGAGCTAAAATCACAAAAGACTATATCTAAACTCAAACCTAACTTCAGGCTATACATGTAGCAATTAGAATATCACATGATAATGAGAGTCTGAGATTCTGTCCTAAGCTCTTCAGGCCATATACATAAAAAGTCTCAAATGAAAGTTGTTATAAAACAATCACTCATACTATTCAATAAAAACTTTAATAACTGATTATCAAATCATTTTGTCCTGTTTGCCTCACTGAAATAAAGCCAAAACGATTGGGCGGCCAACTCTCATCTGTGGACCTGAGCGCTCTAACCCTTTTGAAGCGCTGTATGTATTCATATAGCTCACTCCATCAGGAAAAAATTCAGCTTTTTCTATTTTGTGTGTAAACAATTACATTGATGTGAGAAGGTGATGTAGTTTGTTCCACTCTTATAACCTTTGTGCTATCCAAAGACACAAATTTTGACCCAAAATAAGGACATGGCAGGAATGTCACTTTGAATTTTATAATGTGAGTGGGACGTGACTTTAAGGAAGACACCAATTAAATCAATTTGACCCCAGGCTTGAAAAGGTCTCTCAGAGACAGGGAATCAGAGGATCAGTGGAAAATAAAAAGCAAAACACTGAACAGGATGAAGCTCCTACATACTTAAACATCCTCCTGCACAAAAAAATAGATCAAACAACTAACTATTGTACTTCTATTAAGCTTAGCACTTGCAAGAGCAGTGTTTGTGAATCATAAATTGGCAAATATTTATGTTGTTCACATACAAAGGACAATATTGGTGATTTTCCAGTAGATTATGATATTGGTTTATTGCAAGTGCAGGTGTTCGGTATTAGTGAGTGGGAAACAGTCTCTGCAGTATCTGCATTGTGGCACTGCGCATTAGTTGTCCTTTGCGAGAATTTGGAACTCTCCTTGGTTCTATTAACAGATGGAGCTTCTTAATACAGAAAGAGATGGTTAATCATTGGTTATTCAAGTCAATCAAATTAGATAAGCATAAATAAACAGTAACTGTTACTGATGTATACAAAGAGGAAACATCCTTGTGCATATGTTACATCAGTCTAATGTAGTGTATACCGGGCTGTTTTGTCTTTGTATATAGATCAGTACTCGGTCCAATTACAAAAATAATTTGCTTACCTGATCTTTTCCTCCTGGCGACCGCGCTGCACAAGTCATTTGAGGGAGGAACTTCCACATAAAACACAAAGCGAATTGAGTTTCCCCCCATCTTAGGAAATCCTGTACCAAGAGTGATGTCTGACTGGTCAATGTAAGGCAATGGTGGTTCGCTGGAAAATATTACCCACAGTTAGTTTATTCTCATCACTGCAAAACCATTCTTTTAAAATACTGACTTTTCACATAGACTGCGAGAGTTCACAATTTCACAGTATGCAAGGTTCTCAAATTGAGACAAATTCATTCTAAATGCTATGATATCATTTGGAAGAATATGTGTGTCACAGTATACCTGAGGCTCTACAACTCAGTAAAGCACTACAGCAAAAAAAATCAATGTAAGACTTGCAGGTAGGCTTTTTTTTTGGTTACTTTTTTCTCATAAATAGATGACTAGTAAATAATATTATAAACTGCATTATATAAATAAGGGTTATAATTCGCCCCAAGAGTTTGATCAATACATCGTCTATCAAGCATTGGACTATTGGATTGCAGTCATTGTAATATAAAGTCTGTGCCATCATTTACATGCCATCCCAAAATCGAAACGATATTGATGCATGAAATTTGAAAGCTGTTCAGTTCTTTCCGCAGCCTGTCTTACATGTGCATTTTATGGCCTTCGTAAAACATGAAGAAAGCAGAGGAAAAACAACACATACAGCACTGTTGCAGAATCCTTTTATAAGTGAATAGCCGAAACTGGTGGCATTCGCCGACAAAGTATGATATCATTGAGGTAAAAATCGATATATAAAACTGTAAAAAAAAACAGCTTTCTATTCATAAACGCAAAATTTATACTACTGCGTCAAAATGTTAGTTTCACTTCATGCAGGTATCTGTAGAGGACGCAAACAGTATAAAAAAAAAAGTGTAAAAGTCAGTTTTACAAGAACCCCTACAAATTATGCGATTATTTAGATTATTAATTATTAGATGCTGGAACGTTTGTCAGAATAACTGCGTTTTGACACAATATTATATTCCATGCATGATAAACAAAATCTTCAAAGACAATGACTATGGTGTGCATAATATTCTGTGTCATTGATTTATAAAACTTGGTACTTCTCCAGACATGAAAAACCTGCACCGAGCTCCTTTTTAGTAAAATCAAAAGCGAGTATCGAAAGATTAAAAGAAGGGAGGGCTCGTCAACTTGTCAACTTTCGTTCTGATTCTTTGTAAGTTATGAACCGTAAAGGGACCTTTTGGGAATATCAGGCAAGATCACCTGTCAGCTGTGAGAATGTGTGCATCACTGAATTTGACACGAAGAGCTTTGCATCTACCTGCTGGTTTTATTCCTTTTTAATGGCTTCTGAAGCAGTGATCTTCTGATGCTAAAAATGGCTTTGAAGGCACTTCTGAATTTTTGTGCAGAGAATGGATTGAAAGAGGAGGGAGGTAAAGGGGGGTTGGTTGTGTCTTTATAAGCACTCCTTAAAAAACACAAAAATATATCCAGCATATTAAAATAAACACATAATTTTTCTTCACATCTGTAATAAATACAATTTTAAGAAATGTAACATCGCAGTGTTTTTCTATCTTTTTGGAATGTAACAACTGTTTTTTCTTTTTTTCACATTTCTTTAGTGATTAAATTGTCATCTCAATCCTATTATTATGCCTTGTCACTCATTGAAGATATTCAAGTTTATAAACGGGTAGAGGGAGTGCTACTTATTTTGTATTTTATGAGATGATATCCAAATGGGCATACCTATGTTGAAGCAACATTGTCACAACATCACAATGTTTGTGAAAAATATATAAAATAGTATGGTAGAAATGACATTGTCACAATATTGTGAAGCTATATCAAAGATACGATATTGGCATGCAATGTTGTGAAAAAACTACAAAATTGTCTTCACATTGGAATTTTAATATCTATCATACAATCCTACGTGACAAGAGTTTTAGTTTCTACAGACAAGCCCTCCGCCAATCACCAATGTTGCGTTTACGTTGCATGCCCTTTGGGACAGGCCTCCTCTAGACCCACAGCATCCTTCAATCCTTCAATGGTGAGCTGAAGAGGCATTGCCTATACCAGCTTTGTGCAGGTCTTTCAATTTCTGCTGTGAATGCTGCAATACTGGCAGCTTCAACACAGCTGGCTTGGAGCAAATTCCAATAAGGGATCGTCTGTACAAAATAGGAATATTTATAAACGTTCAGTGATACACCTATCATGGCCTTCTGCTTGTCATGACACCTCCTGGCGCTTTGCAAGTGTGCTGGAATCACAACTGCTGGGAAAGATAAATCCTTGTTCGATCCGGTGAAACATATTTTAACATCTTCAATTAGCCTTCTCTGTTCCAGGCTTTTCCAGTTTAGCTCCTGAACCAAACCACTCACGCATAGGTGAGGTTTTCCATCACAACCACGACATTTCAACAAAAGCCCACTTCATAGTAACTCGAACATAAACTCTAAATTCATTATGACTGACAAAAAAGTATCATCTCATTTAATTTCTTTTTTTTTCTCTGTAAATATTTTTCAAGACCTTTCAAGAGGTTTTTGATTACATGAGAACTACAAAATTAGTCTGGCATATATCCGGAAAATATTTGCTAAGCTTTGGATTGATAATCAAAGGAGAATATAATATTGAAATAGAAGAAAAGATAGAAACAAAAAGAAGCTTCATGAAAAAATCTCTGAAAACCCATTGTGAATAATATATGTCGTGAAACCTAAATGGTAAACCTATATAATCTACAAAGAGTGTCTGAGATGAGATGTTTTCAAATGTCTAAAAAGAAAGAAAAAAAAAGAATGAATATCTATGCTTTACAAAATGTGAAATTGTTTTACATAAAGCAGAGGGATAGACAGATACAACGAAAGAGACAGATAGATGAATAGATAGATAAATAGTAAATAGATAGATAGATATATGGTTAGATAGATAGATAGATAGATAGATAGATAGATAGATAGATAGATAGATAGATAGATAGATAGATAGATAGATAGATAGATAGATCGATAGATCGATAGATCGATAGATCGATAGGGGAGACCGGGGTAAGTTGTGGCGCGTGGTAAGTTGTGCCTCCCACTGTTGGGGTGAAATGAAGAACTGGTTAAAGGAGGCAATGCCACCCATATATACCCAATTGGTCAACATAATTAGGCACCAAGAAAAAAACTACCAAATATAATGGAATGAAAAGCTACACTCATAAATTCAATTTTGTAGCTGAAAACTTGAAGTGCCGAGGACTGACATTCCTGTTTCTCAGTCATTTGGTATTTGGTATAAGATGATGTCCCTCTGGTACAGTGGTAGGATGGAGTTAGGAGGTATATCTAGAGATTTGTGTTGTTAGATTTCATCTCGCATTGATTGTTTATTTTTGACAACCAGTATCATCCAGAAAATCAATTTGGGGTAAGTTGTGCCATTTTGATTGGGGTAAGTTGTGCCATTTTGATTGGGGTAAGTTGTGCCAATGGTATGACATAGGAATTAATTTTTTATTCATCTTTTTTTGCCTTTATTTTACGCAAGGCCTAAACATATTGTGAAATAACTTACACTGAAAGGAACATGTGTTAAAAGTGTTATACCACCCTCTAAACGACAAATAATTCTGGGTTTTTTTTTCAGCATTTCAAATTATTGCATAAAATGGCTCATAAATGTTTGATTAGTCTCATGTAACATCTAAGTCATAAGTTAAAAACATAATACAAATGATCTATCTGAAGAAACGGGTGAAATGCAAGGTTTTTTTGGAATAAATTAAGCGGAACAACTTACCCCATCGTGCCAGTCGTGCCACTTGACCTACTTTTGTGCCTATCATGACCTTCCCAATGGTCGGATTGCCCTGGAACTTTGGTCGATTCTGGCCAACGTATTATATTTTGATGTCTGATTTTCAGATTACATGATTAAGCTTTGGTTTTTTTGGAAAATCAACCAAACATAAAAAATGGCACAACTTACCCCGGTCTCCCCTAGATAGGACTGACATTATTGGTCATTTTGGTATTTATAATAAGATGATCTCCCTCTGGTAGAATGGAGTTTGGGGGGTAGTTAGATAATAATTAGCCTATATCTAGACATTTGTGTTGTTAGATTTCATCTTGCACTGTTTGTTTATTTTTTGCCACCAGTTTTCTCCAAAAGTCAATTTTGGGTAAATTGTGCCGTTTTGATAGGGGTGAGTTGCACCGATGATACAACATAGGATAAATTAGTATTCATCTATTTTGGTCTAAATTTTACATGAAGCCTAAAGATGTTGTGAAGTAACTTACACTGAGAAGAACATGTACTAAAACTGATATACCACCCTGCAAACAACAAATAATTCTAGTTTTTGCAGCATTTTGAATTTTTGAGTAAAATGGCAGAAAAATGTTTGATAAGTTTCGTCTAAGATATCGGCAATATGCTAAAGAAATTAAGCAAATGATCTATCTGAAGAAACAGTGGCAATACAAGGTTTTTTTTCTCAATAGACTAAGCGGAACAACTTGCCCCATCATGCAGCACAATATCCCAGTACCCAGGCAAGATGTGCCACTTGACCTACTTTTTTCAAATGCGTACCATGATCATCCCAATACTCCAGTTGCCCTGAAACTTGGCTCGATTCTGGCCAAAGTATTATATTTTGAAGATTACATAATTAAGCTTTGGTTTTTTGGAAATCACCCAGAAGCAAAAAATGGCACAACCCTGGTCTTCCCTACATTCTTGCTCAAAAATACGGAATAAAAACTAAATAAGGATTTTTTGGAGTTTCAGTCTGACAATGTCAGCAAGATCCACTGTAAGGGTCTTGCGATCTTCCCAAAGCACTGTTTGAAAGCTTTACAATTCTAGGAAAAATTTTAGCTTTTCCTGAGATTAATACTTTATCATGTTTGTCAGATGATGACATTTTCTTCTCTATGCATGGCCGTCATTAGAATTAGTTATCGTTGAATTGGACCATCTTTTTGTTAAGTGTGTCCGGTGTAGTATTCCATGATTTTTATGGGCAAGGGCAGACTGTACCTGTCCCTCTGATCAAAAGCCTCTACCACCGCTCGCACAATATTGAGGGAGCTTCTTCTTCTTCTCATTAGACTTCCCTTCTGCGTTAGGAGCACCCCAAATGATGGGGGAGGGGGAAGGAGGCAGTCTGGTCTCAGACTGGGGCAAGGGTGTATATAAAGTGGGATTTTTCAATATGTATACAGAAGATTTCAACATGAAAAGACTTACAATGTAGATGGAGACGATGTAACCTGGGGACAGCATGATTCGTAGTAGAGGTAGCTGTTGCACAATTTGTTGACTGTGTCATTCATGACAACCTTCACTGTGGTCCACACGACATTCCACTGAAAGAAATAGAACATAAATTATTATAATGTCTTATCCAACCAATTAACCAGATGATAGTATGCACAATTATGTGGAATGCTTGATTTGGCAAGCCCTAAGAGCAAAATTGACATGTATAACAACTAATATAATGCATTTTAAACCCAGCTGCCGGCATTTATCATAAAAACAACAGCACATGCTGTAAAAACAACGGCTATCTAGATCGACTTCGATATTGAACATTCAAACAGAAACCTTGTAAATGTGCAATGAAATTGGAACAATTAAAACTATAAATCTGCCAGGCGGCAGCAGCATGAAGTTCTCGGTTTCATCCAAAGTATAATGGACAGCCAGACCTGGAATTGAACTGGGGACCAGCATAGTGTATATAAACTCAATTTCACAGGACAGTGTGTTCAAGTTTTGTGAATAACACATCATTCAGAGATCTCACAATGTGCAGTTGTTTCTTCTCCTGAACTCAAATGCATGCAAAAACGAAAAAAAATTTAATGCACATCTCATTCAGCAAAATCATGTAACAAAACTCATTTCTTGAGCGATTGTTTCTCGAATACAATTTAATATCTGGGCCAATGTCGTTATTATCCATTAGTGCAATCAGAAGGGAATCCGTAATTCTCTTAAGAAATTAGACCAACAATAAATGTATTATTAATTAATTGATTCATTGGTTTTTCGGTTTGAAATCTTCCGCCAACCTCGAACTACTTAATTTATCGGTTTTAAGGATAAAATGTTAATTTGAATAATGATGATTGTCTCCAATGAAATTAAACCACCAAATTAGAAAAATTGTGGAAACTGTGGTTTGAAAAATGTGAGGAACAGGCAAAGCAGCAACAGTTGCATTTATAGTGTGCCACACAAACAAGCAAGAACTGGAGAAATATGGGCGGGTGATTACAGCCAGGAAATTTGATATGCAAAAGGAGAGGACTGTTAACACTGTGAAAATGGTATTTCGTAACTCATGATAGCTGATGAAGTGTCATCTTCTTTTCATTCAGCATGGGGAACATAGAGGTTGCTTGATTATTCATGATCAAGAGAAGGCCAAATTTGGTTTGTCATAACTGATTTTAGAGTAAAATTCATATGCATAATCCTTTCATTTGCCTGTCAGCAACAAGCGGGTTAGTCTCCTTAAATGAAATTAGCATTGAAAGTATTGGGTATGATCATGACAAATCATCACCATGATGACACACAATCTGCCATTTACACAGTGCAGCAGTCCAGTCTTTTCACATATCAAATTTCCTGGCTGTAAAAAGGTAGGTTGAACATGCTGAAAATCAAGTGTTGACCTGATTACTGTAAATCATTCCTGAATGAAAATAAATATCCTTACCTTTCCTTTTTGTTTGTACATCATGTATTTGTGAACTGTGGGGCTTTACAGGATGCTATGAGGATATATGGGGCAAGTACACAGTAATCAGGCAAGGTGCGCTCCAACCACATAAAGAGACATCGGTCTGATATGGGTTTTCCAGACCAGAAATCGAACCCTGTTCCAGAGAAAAGCTGCTAAGCATGCAACCATTGAACCAGGCCCTGCTTATAGTCTTCCTTTCCCATCATTGACACTGATACAAGCTAGGATACAATAGGTCATCAATTAAATGTCTCATCCAATGGACATCCAGCTGGGATTTTGCTCGTGAAGGTTCACTGAAAACTTTGGGTTACATAATGGCTTTCGAACCGATGCAGGCTAAGCAAAGACTTGCCAAGACTTTCAGCGGAGCAGGCAGGAACCTTTTAAAAGCGCTCAGCCAGCCAGCTTCCTACTACCGAGGCTTAGTGTATAAATACAGGATGTTAAGTGCCAATAATACATAAATGTTAATAAATAAATGTTGAACTCTAGTAAATTAAACAGGTGAGCCTTGCCTTTCTTGTTAACCGTGTGGGCACTGACACTTGCAGGTGCGTGGAAGCAAGCCCTTTGCAATGAGATGAACAATTAGGTTTATACAATATACATACGCCTTATATGCCTTTCACGAAACAAACTTAATTGTCTTCATTTTGAATTTGTCCTCAGGCATTTTGACCCGAACGAAGCAAAAACAGCCGAAAGTGGCACGCCTGTCCACGGCTATTAGCCTGTTTGCTTTCCAAAAAGTACAATTAAAAAAGCATCAAAAAGTGTGCAAAAAGGAGAAATGAGGTAGAAAAATCCACCTCTGCAATACAGTGCCAGAGAGACCAGGGAATCCGCAAGGGTATTTGTACGTGGGTGTTTTTGGAGATGGACTCCCACCAAAAACACTAATTAGGCTTTACAGAGCCTGCAGACCCTAGATTCAATGAAATTCTATAATCAGATGAGAAATGAGATGGGACCATGATTCATTCCAACTAGCAGTTTTAGGCTTGAGTGCAAAAATATTTGAAAATCCGTCCTCACATCTTAGAGGCAGATCTTAGGTTCATGGTAGGTTCATCCTTGTCATTAAGGCCTTGCTGGGTTAATGCGTAAAAGACAATTGCGTTATCAGCAGCCTGCATGGAAGAGAGATATAACTAAGTACATAGTTCAGTTATTCGGCAAGTTAGGACGGGAGGAGGGCGCCAAAAAGAGGCTAAGGATGATTGAGACTGCAGCTGTCCAGCATATCCAGCTGAGCCAGCGTTTGCTATGGTTGAACCTTGGACCCAATTATTGGAAGGAGTGCCGCTGGGCTAAACCTGTCCCCCTCCAGCATGGTGGACAAAATGTGATATCAGCATTGGAGGTATATTTTTATCCAAATATGACATATCCACGCATGCGCTACCGCGCACATCCACGCTTTTGGGACTCGTAGATGTGCAAGATTTGACACATACACGCGCGTGGATGTGCCACAACGCGCACGCGCGAAGATTTTGGATTTGTGTACATGCTTTCCAGCGCATGAGTGGACATGCTACACAGCGCATGAGTGGACATGCCATACAGCGCATGAGTGGACATGCTTTACAGCGCACATCCAAGTTGGTGAAAGGACACAACCCTGAGGCAGTGGCGTAGCTAGGGGTCTGACACAAGTTAATTGATAACAATATTTTACTTTGATTACATATTAATTAATTCACTTTTTCTCTTATTTATTTGTATAATGTAATGATGACATGATTATGAGATTTTTGAATGCTTGCCGCAGGACCACATTGGAAATAAGTTCTACTTCTATGTGGTATCCTGGCCAGTCATGACAAATCAAATCACCCAAGCTAGAAAAAGAAAAACCCCTCCTCCACCTCCCTTAGATACGCCACTGCCTGGAGTGTTTTATAAATAAACTGCGCTGGATGGCATGTCCAAGCTTGCGCTGGATAGCCCATCCAAGCCTGCGCTGGATGGCATGTCCAAGCTTGCGCTGTATGGCATATCCACGATGGCACATACACGCGTGTGCGTGAATACAGGTCCACGCATGCGCTGGATGGCATGTCCACAGGTGGTCGTGAACCCATATACATGCGTGAGTATGCGCGCAATTACATGTACACGCGCGTGTATGTGCGCTCACTACCATGCGTGGATGTGCCATATTTGGATAAAAATATATATGAGCATTGACAATAGACCAAGTCACTTGGCTTTTGTAAATTCCGAAAAGTATGCAAACGGAGGTGTGAAAGAAAACTATACAGCTACTTACCTGTCCAGCTGACGAAGCTACTGTAATGTCCACTCCAGATTTAAGCTCTTCATGCCAATTCTAGAATATCATAGTGAAATATGGTTTTCATTGAAAGAAATCGACAAGTCGGAGAAAATGCAACTACATTTTCTTTAAAAACCAACTTTGTGTAAGAGTCCGAACCTCCAAATTTACTGTATTAGCTGATACCGGTAGGTTTCCTTTAGAGTCACAGTAGACAACTTTTATAATCCCCACAGAGTTGCTTGATTAATCTGCAAACTTACAATTTCACAAGAAATAACATTGATTTTGTATATTTTTTTCAAATTTATGCTCACCAACAACTCAAAATGGTTCCAAAAATTTGAAACCTGCTTCTAGCTGTCACATAATTATGTCTATTTAGCTACATGAAAAGGAAACTGAAGTAACATTTCTTACTTTTAAAAGGCTTGCAATAAAAAATTATTTCCGTGACCTGCCATTGGAATTGCATTATGTTTACGATGTGCAGATCCTTATTCAACAGTTTGTCAATATCCAATTTATCTTGTTGCTGCAACGTAGATGTGCCCAATGAGATGCTGGTGTTACTGAACTCAGTGAATGCAATGCATAGAGGAAATAAATATCTCCTGGTAAAGAAGATCATCAGTGATGCAAGTAGAGGCACAGGAAGGATTAAATTTCATTGTATACATTTGTACGGTTAAGTATAGTTTTACACATGTTCAAGACATTTTACTTTAGATTTAGTTACTATATCTGTGGCTTTGTTTTGTAATTATGACTCTATTTGTTACAAGTTTAATTTGATACTGTAATACTGATGCAAAGGTGCCAGCTCGATAAGCTGTTTAGTTTCTCTGGTTTCCTTTAAATAAACATACATACATACAAGGATTAAATGTAAAGTTGCCCGAGGTCCGTTTGGTGCGCTTGGTCATCAAAGCAAAGGGACCAGCCGTAGACTGCTGTACTTGTCCACTAAATTGATTTACTAAATTGTGGAAAACCAACTAATTATTCAAAGTAGGTCAGTTGACCATAGCTAACCCAGCATATATTGCTTTCCTCTAACATGTTACTTAGGTAATTAGCCTCCCACATACGCAGTTGGTAAACGCAACCTTATTAACTGCGACTTGTTTTGGCTGTGTACCGTTCAATATTCAAGTGGAAATTGTGTAGGCCCAACTAATGAATGAAACCCCCATGAAGAATGGAGATATACAGTATCCCCAGTAAATGAGTATACCCCTGCGACTCCGGACTAATTTGCTCAGAGCTCGACAGAGTTGACACTCAAATGAAATAACCACCAAGTTCATGATATGATATAGCCTAGACCGAGTAGAATGTCCATGTAAACTTTGAAGGATATGCGATCAATTATTTGTAACTGTCAAGTATTGAAAGGCAAAAGTGCTACCAAATAAGTGAGTGCACCCAATACAAAACAGACATTGGAATGACCTGAGAAATGAGCTTTTATTGCATGAAAGTGGCATGGAAATTTTTATTTTGGAAAATGGCATCTTTGGTGTAAATTTATGTCACATGAACTAAGTTTATGAAAAGGACAACCAATTTCTACTGCCACATTACGAGTGGCAGAGTATGCAATGTTCATATCATGATGCCAAGGAATCTCTCTCCATTGAAATAGCATTGCTGATTTGGGATGACTACCTCTGGAAATGTTTGCCGCTCCACAGCATCTACAGTGGCCATTGGAATTTCCTGCTTTTTATGTGATATTAAGTTGATGTGATCTATTTTATAATGACATGCTTTGTACAAAATTTCTATGATGTTAACACGTAAAACTTGCCAATTTTTAGATCACTCCCATGTATATTTCCCATTGGGTGTACTCACTTATTTTGCAGCACCGTTATTTTTAAACACTCACAACTTACAAATAAGAAAGTCTGCACCATTGAAATTGTACATACACATTTTCTTAGGTCCCGGGGATATCATATCGTGGTTAAATTGGATGACTTAAGTTAGTTCCTGACTTATAAGCAAATTAGTCAATATGTCGCTAGGGTGTACTCATTTACTGGGGATACTGTATGGGGAGAATGGCGGGCAGGATCTCATCATCATCAACCCTTTTTTTTCTTTTCATAAGATAACTATACACTATAGAAATTATGTTTGTTTCTATTATTTGTAAATTTTTTTTTTAAAGATGGGTACAGTTCATTATACCACACTGTCTTAATTAATCGAAATGCCAAAATAATTAGTAAACTCCAAGCCTTATTGTTTAATGCCAAAAAACATTTATTTACAAATACAGCATTCAATATAAAACGGTTTTTGCAATAGCAAAAAATACATGAGCATTGATGAGGTAGAAAAGTTCATAATCATTTTACGCAAGTCATCCCAAATTCTTACAAAACAACCCAAGCTATAATGCAATATTTCACAAGTAAATAATCATATCTTATACCATTCACACCTTTGTCAGCTAATCACATGCCAGTATTTCATTGCAACAATTCTTGTATTCTTTGTTGTCCACTCACCGTCAGATGTTTGACTGTTTGTGTGTTTGTCTCATGGTATAAGCTGGTTATTCACCATGGGATCAGAATGTGTTTATCATACCTCGGGCTAAAGCCCTAGGTTGATATAGACAAACAAACATATTTATTCACAACAAAGATATATATTATTTTTCTCGCTATAAATCACGTATTTCCTCTCCCGTGGCGAAGAACCTATACTGACTAACAAAAGCAGACATTGTCCTGTCCAGTACAAAAAGATCACCTTGAAACAAAGCAATGAGGCCAAAACATTTATGACATACAGTGTATTACATAACCCATTATATTATAGGGGAGCTGCCCCCAGTTCACAAAGCAAAAAAGAGCAATCAGAATATGAGCTCCAACATAGATCCAAAAACAAAAATCCAAAATGCTATCATTTGGTTATTTGTATATGTTATAACTTGTAATGAGTTTCAAACCAAAATTAATGGACAGCTTTACTGGGAATCAATCAATTGTTCATATAAGCATAAGTCTGAGCACAGGCCGAACAATGGGGGAGAGCTGGCCGCAGTGAGACAGCCATCTCACTATGCCATCCCGTGGTGCCACGGAATGATTAGGAACCTGAAATTACTTGACAGTATGTCCATCTTTATCCTATGTACTGCGGGCCTGAACTAGTTTTACTGTCAAGTGCCAAAATTTCTTACACTTGAAAATAAAAAGGTCGCCTGTCGCATGTCTCTCCACTTTCCATAAAGCCATAACTGTAATGTCTAATTCAGGTCTCAAGAATGGTCAAACTTCAGGCATTAAAAATGAAACAATCACAATCAAAATCTTCATAGTTCACTGAGCTAAAATCTCAAAAGACTATATCTAAACTCAAACCTAACTTCAGGCTATAGCAATTAGAATATCACATGATAATGAGAGTCTGAGATTCTGTCCTAAGCTCTTCAGGCCATAGATACATAAAAAGTCTCAACTGAAAGTTGTTATAAAACAATCACTCATTCTAAGTCCTCCTGGTAAAGAAGATCATCAGTAAAGCAAGTATTGGCACAGGAAGGATTAAAAGTAAGGTTGTACGAGGTCCGTTTGGTGCACTTCCAGAACTGGAACCGCGCTCGAAGCTGACGATTGTAGCATTACAGCAGCTGACGAGGGCGGTGGTGAGGTCCTGCTGGGCAGCAGACACAGCTTCAAACAAGGTGGTTTGGTCCATTTTTATCACTGAAACAAAATACAATTTCGTTTCAAACTCTAAAAAAGGATCATACAAAAACCCTGATTGGTTATGGAGTTTGCCCTTCATATCATTCCATTAGGGTGTGTGAAAAACTGTGCAGACAGACAGACATTGTTTATTTTCATAATTATTCTGGTGTACATTTTCACATTCATACATACAATTAATGGAGTGATAATACTTGTGATGAATGTAATTATGAAGGAGACCCCTAAAGTCAATGAAACTGACGCTTGCAAGGCAAAATACAATATGATGCTATGTATGCTGTCGATGTAGAATTGTAGATAATGCTGTTGATGTAGAATTGTAGATTATGGGGAAAACCATCAAGGTTTTTCTAAAAACCATTTGGTATTTCAAAGTACTTTTCTTTTTCTAATTTGCCTGTAAACAATTAAAGGGATGTGACAATTAAGGTGATGCAGTTTGTCACACTCTTATAACCTCTGTGCTCTGCGAAGATTTAAGTTTTGACCCGAAATAAGGACATGGCAGGAATGTCAGTTGGAATTTTATAATGTGAGCGCGACGTGACTTTAAGGAAGACACCAATTAAATCAATTTGACCCCAGGCATGGAAAGGCCCCTCAGACTCAGAGGATCAGAAGACCAGTGGAAAATAAAATAAAAAGCAAAACTCTGAACTGGATGAAGCTCTTACAGTAGGTTCCAAATTATTACGCAAGCTGGTTTTTTAATGATATCTCAAAAATAATTAAACACATTTTAAAATCCTTCCCACATAACAATTTGTGTTCCATGAAGGCAATATCCAGTAAGTTTTGTCCAATTCTGGTGGTGCAGTGATGAGTTACATCACAGAGCAGCCATATACACTATTTTTTGATGTCCAAAATTATTATGCAAATATAAGAAAAAGTGATATAAAAGTACCAAAATGAACTTTTAATATTTCTTAACACTTACCTCTTTTAAAACGTTTAATGAAAAATAGAACCTTCATTTCAAAAATTGTTGCTTTAATAACGAAGAAATCCATAATATTCCCCTGCATTGAAATAACATTGAAATTACTAACTTCTTGCATTAAAAAGCTTCTCCAAGACAAACAAAATTTTTTCACATTATGAAACTCTCTCTCTGGGTTCCTTAGGTTTAGAACTCTTCCCAAAATTAAAGAGAAGCCATTTCGACCAATAAACATGATCAATACTTTTAAATGAAAATGATGGAGATTGGGCTTGCAATGACGGCAATGCTAATTCAATTGAAAAAAGAAGCACTCATTTTTGACTAATTGTTATGTTTTGTAGAGGAAGGGGAATTGGTTCATCTTTACATAGGATAACATCATAGTCTCAAAGGTGTAGGGGAGAGTGGGGCACAGTGAGACGGAGGGCACAGCTAGTGAGACAAAGCCCGTAGCATCTAGCTGGTACTTTTTACAGATCGACCCTCTTTTGTGTAGTACAAAAAGTAAGTAAGTGAGAGTCTGACCTATATCCGGAATGCCTACACAGAATATCTAGAGTGGAATTTCAATATTTAGGTTTTTAGCTGATAAAAGTAAATAATTTTGCTAAACGACTTTTTGTTATAATTCCAAAGAAAAATGGTATAACGCAAATCAATTGCCAGGAATTCAAACCTTGATTATTTGCCTTAGTTTAGTGAGATAATGAACCACAATACAGGTATCTGGTCTGCAGGATTCAAAACTTTTAAAAAGAGAGCTGCGTGGGGCACAGTGAGACAATTGGAGGCGGGGCACAGTGAGACATGGTAAAATACACTCGAAACGACCTGAATGTAAGGCATCGCTTACAATTCACCTAAAAAACAAAATGCCTGCAATAAACTCCTGATTTTAGTGAGTCATATCCAAAGAGAAGCATCGGAAAGAATTTTGATTAGTATGTAACAGGTGCGGCAGGTAAAATAAGTCGTGCATGTGTCCTGTGCGATGAAGTTTCGAAACATGCTCAAAAACGGACCTAAAAAATCACCTAGCCAGCTGCTTTTATAAGAGTACAGTAGTTTCTGTAGCAACAATTGATGGAACAATTCTGCAGGTCCAGAGGATCGCCAGTTATGGTAGCAGACGCCCTGTCTCACTGTGCCCCGCCTGCTGTCTCACTGTGCCCCGCCCACGGGGCACAGTGAGACACTTAATGAGCATGGACGTAACTCAAAATTTCTCCAAACTTGTAAAAGGTAGGAACCTGAAACTACTTGACAATATACCCAACGTCATTACCTACTATGTAGACCTGATCTCATTTAACTCGTTACTGCCAACATTTTGGAACACTTGAAAATAAAAAAAGTGTCTCACTGTGCCCCGCTCTCCCCTATTGTTATGTGAATTGGTTGTGATTTGACATTTTTTTAAAACAACAGAGGCTTTATATTCAATAAAAATTGTCATTTCAATGATATTCCAATGAAGAGGTTTTATATTGATTTCTTGGTCATGAAAACAACAATTTTAGAAATAAAGGCTCTATTTTTCATTAAACATCAAGAGGTAAGTGTTTAGAGGATTAATAGATCATTTTGTTACTTTTAGATCACTTTTTCTTACATTTGTATAATAATTTGGGACATCGAAAAACAGGGTATATGGTGCTCTGTGGCGTAACTTTTCACTGCACAACCAGAATTGGACAAAACTTACTGGATATTGCCTTCATGGAACACAAATTGTTATGTGGGAAGGATTTTAAAATATGTTTAGTTGATTTTGAGATATCATTAAAAAACCAGCTTGCGTAATAATCTGGAACCTAGTGTACTTAAACATCCTTCTCGAAAAAAAATAGATCAATGTCATTTCAAACTGGGTCAGATTCTCCGGCTTCTGGCCAATGTGAATCCACCAAACTGAGCATCACAGTTTCAACTGCCAGAACAAATATACATCTCATAATCCATGTGTTTACGAACAAATTGTTAAAGCCTTTTGTTTATGGCAAGTCCATCAAAGTTTAGTGGTAAATTAGCCAGTTTGCAGATTAATCAAACAACTCTGCCGGTGGGGATAATAACAGTTACCTACTGTGAATGCTCACAAAGCTGCCATTTGGCAGGATTAGACTGGTGATTGCCTGTGATAGATTATTGGGATCACAAATGTTATACTCCTTCAATATATCAATGTTTGAACTGTGATGTACTAGTTTACTGTCAGCCCATTGGCTATCAAGCTGTGATGACGTAGTTGTAGGGGCTATCCCTGATAAAATGCTAACTCTGACACTGAGTTGAAGCTGTGATGCTCAGTTTGGTGGATTCACATTGGCTGGAAGCTGGGGGAATCTGACCCAGTTTAAAATGACATCACAGTTTGTATATAGTGCAATACTAGAATAGAGTCATCTCAGACATCACAGTTCAACAGCATAGAAAAGAACTTGAGATTCCACGTAAATCTGACGAGGAATGTAAGCTTAGCCCTTGCAAGAGCAGTGTTTATGAATTATAGGATGTCAAATATCTATACTGTTTGAATACAATGGATCGTTATTGTGATTTTCCAGTAGACTATGATATTTGTATATTGCAAGTAGTTCAGTAATAGTGAGAGGTTGACGCAGTCTCTGCAGTATCCTCACGCATTGTGGCACTGCGCATCAGTTGTCCTTCATGACAATTTTGACCTCTCATTGGTTCAATTAAAAGATGCAGCTTCTTAATACAGGAGATTGCTAATCATTGGTTATTCAAGTCAATCGAATTAAATAAGCACAAATAAACAGTAATTGTTACTGATGTGTACAAAGACGACATCCTTGTGCATATGTTACATCAGCCTAATGTTATGTATACCTAGAGCTGTTTTGTCTTTGTAGATCAGTACTCGGTCCAATTACAAAAATAATTGCTTACCAGATCTCTTCCTCCTGGCGACTGCGCTGCACAAGTCATTTGAGGGAGGAACATCCACATAAAACACAAAGCGAATTGAGTTTCCCTCCATTTTAGGGAATCCTGTACCAAGTGTGATATCTGACTGGTCAATGTAAGGCAATGGTGGCTCGCTGGAAAAAAATTATTAACGGTAGTTTATTCACATTGCTGCAAATGCATTTTTTGAATAGTGACTTTTTACATAGGCTGAGAGAGTTCACAATATCACAGTGGGCAGTGGTGGATCCAGACAGGGCAGTCTACAGGGGCTATGGGCATCTATTGGGCATTTGAGGGTCCACATCGCAGCATATTTTCTTAAAATGTTATTCTTCATCACATTGGTCTAGGGGCTGGGGGGGGGGGGCAGCCCCTAGGCCCCACCCTTGATCCGCCACTTGTAGGGAGATGAAAAAAAAAAGATAAATACAAAAATATGTGAGGTTCTCAAATTGAGATATTCATTCTGAATGATATGATGTCATTTGGTAGAATATGTATACTTAAGGCTCTAAAAATCAGTAAAGCACTAGATCTACTGCAAAAGAAATCAATTTAGTTAGGCTATTGTTTTTTTCTCAAGAATAAATTATTCCTGACTAGTAATTATAAACTGTATTATATATAAATAAGGGCTATAATTCGCCCAAGGAGTCTCATCGAGTACCATGCATTGGACTATAGTCTACAGCAGTCCCATCAATACATCATTCACCATGCATCGGACTATAGTCTACAGCAGTCATTGTAATATTAAGTCTGTGCCACCCTTTGCATGCCATCCAAAAATCTAAAAAGATATTGATGCATGAAATTCAAAAGCTGTTAAGTTTTTTCTACAGCCTGTCTTACGTGCATTTTACGGCTTTCTTAAAACGTGAAGAAAGCGGGTGTAAATCAACACATACAGCACTGTTTTATAAAGTGAATATTGAATAACTGAAACTGGTGGCACTCGCCGACAAAGTATGATATCATTGAGGTAAAAATCAATATAAAATTGTAAAAAAAACAACTTTCTATTCGTAAATGCAAATTTTTTTTTACTTCTGCGTCAAATGTTAGTTTCACTTCATGCAGGTATCTGTAGAGGAGGCAAACGGCGTGAAAAAAATTGACACAATATTATAAATATTGTATGATATACAGCCTCTTCAAAGACAATGACTATGGTGTGCATAATATTCTGTGTCATTGATTTTTAAAACTTGGTACTTCTCCAGACATGATATATTGCACCGAGCTCCTTTTTCGTAAAATCAAAAGCGAGTATCGAAAGATTAAAAGAAGGGAGGGCTCGTCAACCTGTCAACTTTCGTTCTGATTCTTTGTAAGTTATGAACCGTAAAGGGACCTTTGGGGAATATCAGGCAAGATCACCTGTCAGCTGTGAGAATGTGTGCATCAGTGAATATGACACGAAGAGGCTTTGCATCCACCTGCTGGTTTTATTCCTTTTTAATGGCTTCTGAAGCAGTGATCTTCCGATGCTAAAAATGGCTTTGAAGGCACTTCAGAGTTAATGTTGGGAGAATGGATAGGAGGGGGGAGAGGGGGTTGTTCGTGAAATGGTTATCTGTATTTTATAATGCTTCATTCAAGAAACACTAAACATATCCAGGATATCAAAATAAATACATAATTTCTTATTTCACATATGTTATAAATACAATTTTAAGAAATGTAGCATTGCAGTTCTTTTCCATTTTTTTGCAATGTAACAAATGTTTGTTGTTTTTTTACATTTCTTTAGTGATTAAATTGTCATCTCAATCGTATTATTATGCCTTGTCACTCTTGGAGATATTCAATTTATAAACGGGGAGTGGGAGTGGGGCTTATTTTATAATTTATTATTAAGTATTGGTCTTTGTGACCAAATATGTATCGGATGAGAATTCAGGCCTCTGCAAGCAGTTTGGTTAAGGATATTTAGCATTCGGGCAACTGCAAAATATCACCCGTTTAACTAACTTACCGGCGGCACTGTTCTATGACATTTCAACAAAACCCACTTCTAATTTTATTATGATGAATGACAGAAAACAAAAAATCATCATCTTTATTTAATTTCTATAAATCTTCTTCTTTTTTTTTTCATTTCAAATATTTTTCACGACATTTCAAGAGGTTTTTGATTATATGAGAATTACAAAATTAATCTGGCATATATCCGGGGAAAATATTTGCTAAGCTTTGGATTGAGAATCAAAGGAGAATATTTTATTGAAATAGAAGAAAAGATACAAACAAAAAGAGGCTTATTGAAAAAATCTCTGAAAATAATATATGTCGTGAAACCTCAATGTAAAACCTATATGATCTACAAAGAGTGTTTGAGATGAGATGTTTTCAAAATTCCAAAAAGAAAGAGAGAAAAAAGAATGAAGATATGCTTTACAAAATGTGGAATGGTTCTACATAAAGCAGAGGGATAGACAGATAGGGGAGAGTGGGGCCAGTTGAACCGGCAGGCCAGTTGAACCACCCTTGATTTTTCACCAGGTGGAGCAGGCACAGGAACATACACACAACCTTGTGTTAGGCCTGACTAGGTTAGTCTTTTCCATGTGGATCACATTGCTCTGAGACACAAGGTAAAGAAACAATCACACTTTTTTCATTTTTCACATGTAAATCTTAGTTTGTCACATTGAGATTGGAGCTTTCATGGCATTTAAATTACTCGCTCTGCAGGGATGTCATGTCATCATACGATAATGTGTTATGTGTAGATGGAAATCCATTTCTTTAAAATGGTGTCCCACTAAAAGGGTGCAGCCAGGCTATATATAGATACATGGAGGTCACAGTCGGGCCAGTTGAACCATAGGAGTTTTTGGCAGATTATTATAATTTTTTTAAATCAAATTTTTACAGTCCATGTCATACTTACGTGGAATCTCAAGTTATTTTCAATGCTGTTGAACTGTGATGTCAGAGAAGACTCTATTCTAGCATTGCAATATATGTAAATTAACTACAAGCTGTGATGTCATTTCAAACTGGGTCAGATTCCCCAGCTTCTAACCAATGCGAATCCACGAAACTGAGCATCACAGTTTCAACTCAGTGTCAGAGTGAAAATTGGGTCTGTTTATACCAACTTCCATCAAAGTTTAAAGTTGTAAGTTAGCGAGTTTGTAGATTAATCAAACAACTCTGTGGGGATTATAACAGTTGTCTACTGTGAATGCTCACAAAGCTGCCATTTGGTAGGATTAGACTGGTGATAGCTGTGATAAATCATTGGGATCACAAATGTAATGCTTCCTTCAATATATCAATATTTGAACTGTGATGCGTAGTTTACTGTCAGCCATTTGGCTATCAAGCTGTGATGACGCAGTTGTAGGGGCTATCTATATACATATATAAAATTCACCTCCCCATATTCCCTTTGTAACGGGTCTTCTCAGCTATGGCTTGACTGACAGTCATAATATTTCACCAGTGTGTCCAGTTATGTCCCAACTGTGTTCTACATGCATCAGATGTGTCTTAACTTCCGAATTTTTAATTATTCAGGGCTAAAACAGATACATCCCCCATCCCCCATCCCCCATGCACCAATACAGCAGCAGCCACACACAGCGAGTGCTTTCACTTTTATTACGAACTTTCAATACTATTGAAGAAAGGAAGGCAGTCACTATCTTTTGCAGCCTATACTTAGACTGTGTTTGTAATTACTCAAATATGTCAAAACTTCCAAATATGTACCTAAAAATGATATCTATATTCTATTGTTTTTCTCGCAAATTTTAAATCACACCAGCCACTCAGAAAGTCTGTATTGGAGAATCCCCCAAATGAGGAATTAGAAATGCTATAGAAAGAAGGAAGGGAGGGAAGGGATGGAGGAGGGAAGGAATGAATGGGGGAAGGAATGAATGAGGCAAGTAATGAATGAGGGAAGGAATGAATGAGGCAAGGAATGAATGAGGGTAGGAATGAAGGTATGAATTAGGCCTAATGCATGAAGGGAGGGTTGACGAAATGAATAAAGGAAGGCAGCAATGAAGGTAGGAATAAGGGGGAAAGGAGAAAGGAGGAAGGCAAGAAAGAAGATAGATATACATCCTACATAGATAGATTGATAGATATACAGACAAATCTCCATTTATAGATGGATCAACAGATCCTTATAGATAGACACACAGGAGATTGGTAGATAGTACCAGATACATTGATCGTCTATATCCAAGTACCTTAAGTGCTTGCACATTATTTTTCATTCTATTTACATTTCATTACTTCTGCTTTATGCACTCTTTAGAGTGATAAGATGGGGCGTAAAACACAAATTCACTCACTCACTCACTTTAGAGTGATAAAGCCACGAGAACTTCACCCCATCAGGCAAAGCAAAATTGAGACTGCTGTCCAACAAAGGCCTAGAGGTTCAGATGCATGGAAGGGGCGGGGGCTGGGAGATTCAGAAGCAATTTGCCTGAACAATTATTACACAAATCATGTTGACATATTCACATGTCTCCTGATTAGGTAAAATAAACAATACAGTATCAATGCACCCGCTACCCGTCTCTAGACGGGTACTATGCTAGTCCCTGATAAAACTCTTACTCTGACACTGTGTTGAAACTGTGACGCCCAGTTCAGGAGGATCAACATTGGCTAGAAGCTGGGGAATCTGACCCAGTTTGAAATGACATCACAGCTTGTAGTTAATTTACATATGTTGCAATGCTAGAATAGAGTCATCTCTGACATCACAGTTCAACAGCATAGAAAAAAAACTTGAGATTCCACGTAAGTATGACAAGGACTGTGACAAAATACAGTTACAATGAAAGGTACTATACAGTAAAACTGTTTTTGTATCGATGTCTTAAACTGTAAAAAAGCTTACATGTAAGTATACTTAACAGTTCATGCATCGATTCATCAAGGTTAGGAAATGTCTCTGGCGATATTTTTTGCGTCACCAAAGATTGTGTACATCATTTTCAATGCAAAACTTGGCCCAAAAACCTTAATAAACATCCGATTTTCGAAATTTAAAAACCTGCATATATCAAGTAAACTCCTCCAAATTCATTGCACTTATTCATTTTGCTCCATTTGCAATATTAATAATGCAAAGTTGCAAAATGCAGACCACAACAAACCAGGGCAGATTCATGATTTACTTTTGTAGGGGGGCATTTTTCAGGCCTGACATCACACACTATTAAATAGTACGGAAAAGCATTTTTTACACATCCTTGGTTATGTATTATTGTCATGAAACAAGGGGAGGGGCTTTGTAATTTCATTTTTCTATGGGTACTTATTTCATAGAAATGCCTACTTTATAATATTAGAACATTTTATTACATGCCACATACCCTAAGGTTCATCATAAGATCGATACAGTACCTTTTTAAGGGTACTTTTCTTGTTCTAAATGGTCCATTACAATTTAGTAAAATACGTAGAAAAATGTATTATTAAAGTTTAACCGTCGACTGGTTCAACTGGCCCAAGACTATTCTTTGAAGAGAAAAAAATGTGTGAGACATGTCAAATTTAGCCTAAACGTGCTATGGTCCTAGCTGAACTTGTTAGTAAAAATTAAGGACTGCAGCCCCGCACTTCACCCATCATCCTTACAATGGTTCAACTGGCCCCATTTGATGGTTCAACTGACCCCGAGGGTGGGGCCAGTTGAACCGCTTTTTTTTTTTTGGAGGCTCATATGCATGTCAGCTGTGGTAAGACATACACTAAAACCTAAAGTTGGGATGTTAAGACAACATTTTAAACTACCTTTTCCATCTTTGTTCTCCTTGAAAACTGTAAAGGTATGCACACGGGAGAGAAATTTCTAAAATTTGGTTCCACTGGCCCTGCTCTTCCCTACCGAAAAAGAGGTAGATATATGTAGATAAATAGATAGATAGATAGATAGATAGATAGATAGATAGATAGATAGATAGATAGATAGATAGATAGATAGATAGATATATGGATAGGTAGATAGACAGATAGATAGATAGATAGAATTATCTGGGTGCAAATGATTTTTAGTTTGGGCATTTCATTTAACAGTCATACTTATACATGTATGTAAATGTAACTAAAGATAAGTCCAGGCAAGTTGTGCAATGGGGTAAGTTGTACGACCCACTGTTGGGGTGAAATGAAGAACTGGGTAAAGAAGGCATGCAGCACAACTTAACCCAGCACCCGGGTAAGATGTGCCTCGTGACCCACTTTTTTCAAATGTGTACCATGATCCCAATGGTCCGGTTGCCCTGAAACTTTGCTCAATTCTGGCCAAAGTATTATATTTTGATATCTGATTTTCAGATTACATGATTAAGGTTTTGTTTTGGTAAAATCACTCAGAAGCAAAACATGGCACAACCCTGGTCCCCCCAACACTGTTGCTCAAAAATAAGGAATACTTTTGGGAGAAAAAGTGGCAAAAATAAGGATTTTTTGAGATTTCAAATTTACAATGTCAGCAAGATCCACTTTAAAGGTCTTGTGTTGCTCTCAAAGCACTGTCTGAAAGCTTTACAATTCTGGCAAATATTTTGGCTTCTCCTGAGATAAATGCTATATCATGATTGTTTGATGGTGACATTTTCTTCTCTATGGCAGTCATTGGAATTAATTACGGTTGAACCGGACCATTAGGGGCTCCAGCAGAAGTTGTCAAAGTCATCAATTTCTGTTGAGACTGCCAGAGTATTCCATTTTTATGAGCAAGGATGTATATAAAATGAGATGTTTCCGTACACTGTTTTACAGTAGATTTCAATTTGGAGAGACTTACAATGTAGATGGAGAAGATGTCACCTGGGGACAGCATGATTCGTAGTAGAGGTAGCTGTTGCACAGTTTGTTGACTGTGTCATTCACGACAACCTTCACTGTGGTCCACACGACATTCCACTGAAAGAAACAGAACATACAGATATTATAATGTGTTACCCAATCAATTACTGGGCGATGGATGTCTGGAAGAAACCAGGGCTGTTTCATTGTACACTAATGCCTTGTGCACTTCCTTAGAGACCTTTCAGAATTTATAACTGGGTAGTTTTGCCTGAGGGGGTACTAACTTTTCTCACATATTTCAAGGGGGGGAGGTTTAATTTTTGACAACATTTCCAAGGGGGGTAAGAAATTTTGACAAAGAAAAAATGTTATAAAAAACGCATACTCTCACTTTATCACCGTTTTTTACGCACAAAAGTCTGCAAAATGGCGCGAATCTGTAAGCGTGACCTTGTATACAGTATATAGTGTGTGTATTGCTTTGTATGTCGAGGGGGGGTACAAAAAATACACATGAAACCTTAGCCTGGGGTACTAAAAATCTGCATGAAACTCAAGGGGGGGTTATCAATTTTTGACGGGAAGTTCCAGCAAAACTCCCACCCCCCCCCAGTAATAAATTCTGAATGTCCCCTTAGAGAACGTTATAGCGCTATCTAGATTGACCTCGATATTGAACAGAAACTTTGGTGTAAATGTACAATGAAATTGGAACCATTTCCGGGAATTGAACCAGGGACCAATGTAGTGTGTTAACTCAATTTCACAGGACAGTGTGTTAAAGTTTTATGAATTACACATCGTTCAGAGATCTCACAATGTGCCGTTCTTGCTTCTCCTGAACTCAAATGTATGTAAAAATGAGAAAATATTAAGGTAAAACTCATTCAGCAAAATCTTGTAACAAAACTCATTTCTTGAGCGATTGTTTCTCGAATACGATTTAATATCTGGGCCAATGTCGTTATTATCCATTAGTGCAATCAGATGGGAATCCGTAATTCTCTTAAGAAATTAGACCAACAATAAATGTATTGTTAATTAATTGATGTATTGGTTTTTCGGTTTGAAATCTTCCGCCAACCTCGAACTACTTAATTTATCGGTTTTAAGGATGAAATGTTAATTTGAATAATGATGATTGTCTCAAATGAAATTAATCCACCAAATGAGAAAAATTGTAGAAACTGTGGTTTGAAAAATATGAAGAACAGGCTAACCTGTATGCTGCAATTCCACACGAACAAGCAACAACTGGAGAAATACAGTTTGGTGATTTAAAAGGCTGGTTTACATTGAAATTTAAGTGTTTGCCTAATTACTGTAAAGCATGCGTAAATGAAAATTGATGGATAGGTAGATAGATAGATAGATAGATAGATAGATAGATAGATAGATAGATAGATAGATAGATAGATATATAGATAGATAGATAGATAGATAGATAGATAGATCATAGATAGATAGATAGATAGATAGATAGATAGATAGATAGATATGGTAAGTGCAGCCCTATAAGCCCAATTCTGGGCGCTGACGAGGGTTGATTGACAAGATGGGAGAGAGAGCGAGAGTCCTCAACATGTTATGCATTTACCCCATGTAAGGGATCTTCTACTTGCCTAGCATAGTCGACACTGATACAAGGGCTGCCAATTTAATGTCTTATCTGAATGACATCCAGCTGGGATTTTTGCTCATGAAGGTTTACTGAAAATTTTGGGTGGGCCACCCGGGGTTCGAACCCATTCAAGCAAAGACGTTCAGCGGGGCAGGCAGGCACCTCAGCCACTTGGCCACGCAGCTTGAAAATAAATATCCAATCCTTTTTGGCTGTACGTTCTGTATTTATGAACTGTTGGTCTTTACAGGATACTATGAGGATATGTAACTAGACAGTAATCAGTAGAGGTGCACTTTTGCCACAGAAAGAGACATCTATGATCAATCTGATATGGGCGCCCCAGACAACGAATTGAACCCTGGTCCCAAAGAATAGCAGCTAAGCGTGCAACCATCAAACCAGGCCCTGATCAGTTTTGAAGTGGAAAAATTATCATCGTTCACTGGCACAAGAGAGCCGGAGTCTTAACATATTACAGATTTACCCTGCTTCTTCTTGCCACCACTTAAATTTACAATTGAATTTATGTCTGATCCAATAGACATCCAGCTGGGATTTTGCTCATGAAGGTCCACTTAATACTTTGGGTTTCCTACTGGGTTTCGAACCCATGCAGGCTAAGACTTTCAGCGGAAGAGGCAGGAACCTTTTTTAAAAAGGCGCACAGTCACCCAGCTGCCTATAGCTGCCTCCATGGCTCAGCTATCAAGCGTGCAAATAAAGGATTTTAAGCCCAAACTATCCATCTTTGTTAAACTCTTATGTTAAACAGGTGAACGTTGCCTTTCTTATCAACTGTGTGGGCACTGACACTTGCAGGTGTGTGGAAGCAAGCCCCGTGCAATGAGATGAGCAATTAGGTTTATACAATATACATATGCCTTATATGCCTTTCACGAAACAAACTTAATTGTCTTCATTTTGACTTTGTCCTCAGGCATTTTGACCCAAACGAAGCAAAAACAGCCACAAGTGGCACGCTTGTCCGGGGCTATTAGCCTGTTTGCTTTCAAAAAAGTACAATTAAAAAAGCGCCGAAAAGTGTGCAAAAAGGAGAAATGAGGGAGAAAAAATCCACCTCTGCAATCCACTGCCAGAGAAACCAGGGAATCCACAAGGGTATGTGTACGTGGGTGTTTTTGGAGATGGACTCCCACCAAAAACACTAATTAGGCTTTACAGAGCCTGCAGACCCTAGATTCATGAACATTTATAATCAGATGAGAAATGGCAAGGGACCATGAATCATTCCAACTAGCAGTAAGTGGCTTTAGGATTTGAGTGCAAAAATAATTGAACATCCGTCCTGACATATCAAAGGTAGATCTTAGGGAGCATGGTGAGAGGAGACGGAATGTTGGTCGTCCTTAAAGGCCTTAAAACGTCACATGTGAGTCCATGATGGTCTCACACCTCCTAAAATCTGACTCTGGTTTGTTTTGGCTTACTTCCTCTGCCCTTTGCCTGGTCTGGTTCTGGGATCTCTATACTTTGTAATGCACAAGACAATTTGTTCTCTTTTCTCTCGTAATTTTATATATAATACGATGGTACATCCTTGTGATTACGGCCTTGCTGGGTTAATGCGTAAAAAAAAAAGTTTTAAAAAGCAGCCTGCTCAGACGAGAGATGTAACTAAGTATATAGTTGGCAAGTTGGGATGGGAGGAGGGCAACAAAAAGAGGCGAAGGATGATTGAGACTGCAGTCCAACAAAGGTCCAGCTGACCCGGTGGGTGCTGAGGTTAGACCTGGGACCCGATGATTGGAAGCCCAGTTGGAGTGCCACTGGGCTAAAACTGTAGCCGACAGCACAGTGGACAAAAAAACTTATTTTGCAATAACACCAGGTGATATTAGCATTAACAATCTAGACCAAGCCACTTGGCTGTTCCAAGTACGAAAAGTATGCAAACACAGGTGTGAAAGAAAACTATATGCAGCTACTTACCTGTCCAGCTGACGAAGCTACTGTAACGTCCACTCCAGAATTAAGCTCCTCAGAACTTTCTGCAAAAACCAAAACGAAGCCACTTAGGCAAGAGTTTGTAGAAAATAAAAGTCTAAAGGACATTAGTTGCCAAATTTATATATGTGCAACAATATTTACATGGACTGAGGGAGCAGGGAACGTATTGCGCTCAGACACAGACTTTAAAAATGGACCACGCTTCTCAGGTCGCAAAATTTGCGAAAAATAGTCTAACTAAATTTATATTCATCTAAACCCATATCACTGCCAAAATTTATAAGCGAATGTCCAGCAAAGGAGACCTGGGAAATGGGAAGTATTAATAAGAATTTGTTTCAATGTAATTAATCGTAATTTCAAATATTTGTGTGGCAAGTTTTACTAGAAGGAATGTGTGTACAACTCTAATAATTATTAAGAATTTGATGAGAAGGAAATATTACAATTATGAATCTCACTGGTCATTTATGGCCATTTATGAGTATTTGGATAAACAGTGCACAAGATGTCCCATCAGAATAAGTCCGAGTTGTTCAATACTTTTCATAGAAAGCACAAAATGACCGCTATTTGAAGTTTCATACAAGTATTGCGGAAATACTGATTGGTCTTACCATCACAGGTTGTGCCAGACCAGCCATCTGCACATTTGCAGGAGCACTCAGCACCAGAGGGTGTAGCAGTACCACCATTTGCACAAGTTGTTCCTGCACAAGCACCACCTGGTGTAATACAAAATAAATTGAAAAGTAATACAGTTGGATATTCTGCCTCCAAAGTTTCTGACCCTTATAATGCTTATAATGTGAACAAACTACTCTAGTTATTATCGCCCATGCTATGCTATGCATAGGGCGATTATGCTTTAGTGCTGAAATCTACTGAAGGGGTGAAATGACCAATGCTGTGGCCTCAACCAGCCCACTCTGGAAGTTCTTATCATATGCATAACACATTGATACCATTGTAGATGTGCACAACGGTTCGTATTTTCAGTTTAATTCAATATTAGAAAATTTACTATTATCAGTTTTAGAGGCTATCAAGGTCCAGAAAGCCTGCATTGTGGCAGGGTTGGGTACAAATGCGATAAAAAACATTTAAATGCAAATGCAAATGTTTCAGACATGACCAAAGGCAAATGCAAATGTAAATGCCTTCCCAGCAGAAAGCATTTAAATGCAAATGCAAATGTTTCAGAATGATTCAAATGCAAATGCAAATGCATTTGATATTTTTCAAATGTTTTGCTTGTGTAATTTCAAAAAAGAATTATTTTAGTCATGATAAGAGAGATTTACAATGTATCAAAATACCAAAACAGAAAGTGCTGCACCAATGTAACTTTTAAATTATAAACCTTTTTAATTTAATTGGTTTGACCAGGTTTACACATTGTACTTTCGGGATGCACTTCTCTTCATCCTTCATTCAAGACATATTTTCGGAAAAAGTGACAAGCAGTAGTTGATGTTATTCAAACAGCAGTAAATATGGTCCATAAAGTTATTAGGTTCAAACGAATAACAATCAGACAGCATAGGAATCAATCAGTGAAGAATCAATGAATCAAACAATGAGTCAATCACCTTGTCAAAAGCGTAATTCTTGTATAATTCAATAGAATAAAACAAATATCTGTCAATCTGTCTACCTGTCTATAATAATGTCTTTGGAAATTAAAACTTACAGCTCTAGCAATTGATCTGAAGAAATCAGTTTTTTTTCAGTGCCAGAGTGGACCTATGATGTCATAGGCAAATGCTCCATTGCTCAGCACTGGAAGATATGCAAAATTGGTGCTAGCAATGATGCCATAGGTCAAACTGGCCAATAGCGTTCGTTGTGCACAGTTTCATCACAGCCTTGCAGTTACATCAATGCTATAGAGGCCAATAATACCACAACAACAACTCAGGTGCAAAGTTGGACTGCACTTGGGGAGGGGGAACTCTACTCAAAAGCTGTCAATGCAATACAGGATTAAAGCAGTTTTTGTTCTACACTAAAAGAGACAGCCAACAAAACTGCAAACAGTCCATATCAAACCAAATTGAGACCAGAAGCATGTTTGTAGGCAACTGTGATTAATTGTAAGTTATCCTATTAACCATGCTTGGTTGAATTTCAGGTACTTTAAGTGTCACCAAATAAACAACCCCCCTCCCCAACTTAACACCTGAGTTTTTGCAGTGGTATTATTGGCTAATCTGGCCATGACATAATTGCAGGGCTATGATGAAGTTGTTCACATGAACTGCTATTGGCCAGTTTCACCTATGACATCGTAGCTAGCACCAAAGATGCATATAGTCCAATGGAATCTCAAGCTATGACATCATAGGTCCACACTATGAAAAAAGACAATTTCTTCAGAGCAATTGCTAGAGCTGTAAAATATTTTACTTCTACAGAATTCACCACTTTGACATATCTTAGAGCCTGATCACACATGGTTAATATTGTTGTTTTATTTTGTGTCAATGTAAAATAAATTTGTATTCTTTATTCCTTGTTATTGGATATACTTTCCCTGATTTGATTTGCTTCAGTGTTCCATAACTGCTCACCCATGACATTGCATTCACAGCTTCATGGCTCAATGATTAGGAAAACCCCCAAAGTTAATAATAGTAATGCAATTGGAAGTCAGTGCATTTAAGTATTGCATACTGACAAGTAAAAAAGGATGAGATAGTTACTTGAAAAATATTTATATAAATGAGATGTAGTATTTTGAAGCTATTTTCCCCTAATAATTTTTTGCTTCAGTATTCAATAACCACTCACCCATGACATTGCATTCACAACTTCATGGCTCAATTGACAGAGAGTGCAATTACACTGACATTTTATTTTCTAACTATTGCAATATTGCATATATTGGCAAACAAAAGATAAGATAGCTACTTAATAGAATATTAATATTAAAGAGTATTTTCCGTAAATAACTATCTGCTTCAGTATTCAATAACCACTCACCCATGACATTGCATTCATAGCTTCATGGCTCAATGATTAGGAAAACCCCTAAATAATAATCCTGCAATTGGCAGTGAATTTATTCAGCAACTACATAATCAAACTATTGCATATTGATTTTTAAAAGGGTCAATTACTCCTCATTTCATATGAAAATGCGTATTTTGTAACAGAATGATCATACTACTATACTCTTCAAAAGTCCTTAAAAAGCCAAATTAATTTACAGTTAGTATATTTCAATGTATTATAAATTCATAATACACCCAGTCATAGTCTTTCTTTTATTGTTGTTTGCCAGTCCTATTAATTGGTTATTGGTACATGTTCATATGAAAGTATAGTGTTTCTATTTCTAAGATATCTCACAGTACAATATTTCATGCTAATTTGTTAAATAACCTATGCATTTGACAAAACATTTGTCAAATGCAAATGCTTTTTACTCAAATGCAAATGCAAATGCAAATGTTTTCATTTCTAAAAACGCAAATGCAAATACAAATGCAAATGTTTAGCATTCAAATGCAAATGCAAATGCAAATACATTTGCATTTTTCTAAAAGCATTTAAATGCGGATTCAAATGCGACATTTGCAAATGCAAATGCAAATGCATTTGTACCCAACCCTGCATTGTGGTGGCCATTTTCCCTTCCACAGGGTGAGTTTTAGTACACAGAATGGCCACTGCAAGCAGCTCATTCAGATACATTACACAAGAGGGCAGCACCTGCAAGTCCTTTGCCACTTCCTCCCTTTGCACCACATTGTATTTCTGGGAAACTCAGCAATTCCTGCATCTCAGTATAGTTCATGCATCTTTCCAACTAATTATACAGGTAGCACGGGCTTATATTGTATCTATTTCATATTATTCTATTCTCTTCCCTCCAATCTACGGGCAACTTACTATATATTATATAAATCTGTTTTATATTTATGTAAATAAAATACTGGTTATAATATACACTCATGTAAACAAAAGATAGACATATAGATAGATAGATAGATAGATAGATAGATAGATAGATAGATGCATGGATAGACGGATTGGCAGACAGATAGGATAGATGGATAGGATAGATGGATGGGATATACAGTAGGATAGGATAGATGGATAGTATAAACGGATAGGATAAACAGACAGGATAGATAGATATATAGATTGAGGAATGGATTGACAGATGGATTGACGGATATATGGGTTGACAGATGGACAGGTTAGACGGATGGGATAAACAGATAGGATAAACGGATAGGATAAACAGATGGGATAAACAGGTAGGATAAACGGGATAAACGGATAGGATATACGGATGGGATAAACGGATAGGATAAACGTATGGGATAAACGAACGGTATAAACGGATAGGATAAATAGAAACGTAGATAGATAGATGAATGAATGGATTGACGGATGGATTGAATGATAGATAGACAAATGGATAGACAGATTGACAGACAGATAGGATAGATGGATAGGATAGATGGCTGGGATAAACAGATAGGATAGATGGATAGTATAAACAGATAGGATAAACAGACAGGATAGATAGATAGATAGATGGAGGAATGGATTGACGGATGGCTTAATGGATAGATGGGTTGACAGACGGATAGGATAGACGGATAGGATAAACGGATAGGATAAACAGACAGGATAAACAGATAGGATAGATGGATAGTATAAACGGATATGATAAACAGACAGGATAGATAGATAGATAGATGGAGGAATGGATTGACGGATGGCTTAATGGATAGATGGGTTGACAGACGGATAGGATAGACGGATAGGATAAACGGATAGGATAAACAGACAGGATAAACAGATAGGATAAACAGGTAGGATAAACGGGATAAACGGATAGGATAAACGGATGGGGTAAACGGATGCGATAAACAAATGGGATAAACAAATGGGATAAACGGATAGGATAAATGGATAGGATACACGGATAGGATAAACGGGATAGATGGGATAACGGATAGGATAAACGGATAGGATAAATGTATAGGATAACGGGTAGGATAAATGGGTAGGATAAACGGATAGGATAAACGGATATGTTAAACGGATAGGATAAACGGATATGATAACAGATAGGATAAACGGATAGGATAAACAGATAGATTAAACGGATAGGATAAACAGATAGGATAAACAGGATAAATGGGATGAACCAATGCTTATGGGGTACTGGATAAACGGATAGGATAAACGGATAGGATAAACGGATAGAATAACGGATAGGATTAATGGATAGGATAAACGGGATAAACAGGATAACGGGTAGGATAAACCGATAGGATAAACGGATGGGATAAATGGATAGGATAAACGGATGGGATAAAGGGATAGGATAAGTGGATAGGATGAATGGATAGGATAAACAGATAGGATAAACGGATAGGATAAACAGATAGGATAAACAAATAGGATAAATAGATAAGATAAACAGGATAAATGGGATGAACCAGTGCTTATGGGGTACTGGATGAACAGATAGGATAAACGGATAGGATAAACAGATAGGATAAATAGATAGGATAAACGGATAGGATAAACGGGATAAACAGGATAACGGGTAGGATAAACCGATAGGATAAACGGATGGGATAAATGGATAGGATAAACAGATGGGATAAAGGGATAGGATAAACAGATAGGATGAATGGATAGGATAAACAGATAGGATAAACGGATAGGATAAACAGATAGGATAAACAAATAGGATAAATAGATAAGATAAACAGGATAAATGGGATGAACCAGTGCTTATTGGGTACTGGATGAACGGATAGGATAAATGGATAGGATAAACAGATAGGATAAATAGATAGGATAAACGGATAGGATAAACGGGATAAACAGGATAACGGGTAGGATACACGGATAGGATAAACGGATAGGATAAACAGATATGATAAACGGAGAGGATAAATGGATAGGATAAACGAACGGGATAAACTGGCTAACGGATAGGATAAACATAGGATAAAACATGCGGGGCATGGGCGATGCTGTGCCATTATATGTGCTTGTTTTGTAATGGAAGACTGTGGAAATCGTACAATGTCTGATTAGGGGATGACCAGGGGGGTGATCCAGAAAATTCCGGTGGGGGGTCTATCGGGCTATCGCATCGCGGAAAGCATAGCTCGCGAGGTAATGAGAATGCGCATGGATAAAATTTACATGTAAAAATATAGAAATTTTGGTCTGGTGGGAGGGGGGATGCATTTAGGAATGAGTATACAGTGTGGGAAACCGGCCTTTCCCGCCACCAGCCCGCCGCCAGAGGCGCCAGCGGCGCCCCTCGCGCATGCGCAGGGCGCCGCGGACAGAAGCAAAGATGACACGGACATGAACAGATTGTATATTTGGACGCTCTAGATTTGTATGTATTTCGGGTGTATTAAAATCCTATATTTGGTGTCAGAACCTATGGAGCTGTTCAGGACGTTCTATAGGGCTGCCTGAACGTTATTGCCTGGTTTTTCGGGCGTTTCCTGGCGTTTTTTGGCGAGAAACTTGCTCGTTTTTCGCTTGTCAACTCGTGGCTTGTCGGCCTGTAATGGCGGCCGGGCTGTGTTGAGGTTTGTTTGGTGTCTTTTCGACGTATTTTCGGACATTTATCAGTGTTCCTCACCATTATTGCTGGTGGTAATTCATTCAGAATATTGTTTTGCGCAATATTTTGAAGTGGCAAGCGTTGTCCTGGCGTTTTTGTGAGGATTTTTGACTTCGTTTTGGAGCTGTCAAAAGTGTGGCTTGTCTGCCTGTAATGGCGGCTGAGCAATTTCGCTGAATTGATTCGTTTGGCGAACGAATATTAGTGGTTTCAAATTACTGACACTGGTAATTTGTGGTGTCATTTTGTTTATTAGGTTGTGTTCTGCGAGCGTGAGTAGTGTCTTGGTTGTCACGGCTGTCGTTTTTGTGCAACTGTCATTTTTCTGTGACTTGTTTTTGGACAGAATCTGAATGTTGAATTATTTTTTCATCATGGTGCCCGGGCAGCTGTGAGCGCTCGTGTTGAAATATTGAATTTTTTGTTAATTTCTGGTGAAATGGTCAGTGGTGAGTGACAAGTTCATTTTTCACTTCTGATATTTTTGCATTGGTGGAAGTGTCAGACAGCTGACATTCAAGTTGTACTTTAGTGACTTGAGTTTAATGTCTATATATAGAGTTTTATATTTGACTTTTTGCATTTGACTGTTGAATTTACTTCTGTTCCTTATACGGTTTGTTGGTGCCCGTTGTGTCTTCGCTTCTCATATACCACGGTAGGATATATTTGTCATTTAGTTGACAATTGATCAGTTCCTGTGGTGTCTCGTTTTGTATATACTTTGTGCTGTGTCTTGGGAGTAGATCTAATTAGATTTTGTTTTTCTGTTTTCTAGTTTGTTTTGCTGGTTCTTTAAATTTTTTGGAGGGGGAGAGCCGGTAGAGTAGCCTAAACCAGTGATCATAATCGGATCGCACAACATCCCTTGACTTGTTGGTAGATAACTCGTAGTTGTGTGGTGGTTTGCGGGGCGAGGCTTAATCCTGGAATTATCATGGCGCCAACTAATTTGCAAACAGCATCACGGGATCAGCTGCGCGAGATACCGCTAGTTGGTCCGACGCGCGCCGAGTTGATAATCCAGACCCGTGAAGCGCATGGGGTGTTGACATTGGAGCTTTTGAATCGGTACATTCCCCAGGGGGGACATTGGAATTCTTTGCATGTCCAAGGGATCATTAGCTTCGGGTCTCCGGAAAGGGAGGGTGAGGGGAGTGGTTCCTTATCGTTTGGGGCGGTCCAAGCGACATCCTCTTCCGACGCCGGACTTGGACGGTTCACCCTGGGGGGGTCCGCCCTTGCAGGGGGAATTGCGGATTCCTCCGCGATGCCATCCTCGCCTGCGGGGGCTATCTCGAGTTCTGGGGATAAAAGCATCCAGGGGTTGCGAGATAATTACACGCTGGAAAATGAATCCAATCACTTGTCTGCATCGGAATATAGAGAGTCTTTGGTTATGGAAAGATCTAACGTTGGAGACTCATCCGATGAACACGATGGACATTCCGTCGTTAGTTCGGGAGGGGTCTCGCGTACGCATATGGCCCAGCGGGCGCTAGAGAAGGCAAACGAGACGGAACGGTTTGTCATATATCAGAAGACTCAATTGGAGCTTTTTGTAAATGAGGCACATACCGCGATGCGTAAAGAGGTAGGCGCGGTAAAAGGAGAACTGAGACAATCTATGAATAAAGTTAATCATGCCCTCGGTCAGCTGTCAGAGCAGGTAAAACGGTTGTCCTTAAGTAGGAGTCACAGGGGTACCCCCGGGTCAGGCCGATCACATCGGTCCACGCGATCACAACAGTCCGAGGCTGGAGCTAGGTCGGGGGAGGGTCCGAATGCCTCAGCGTTACCGCCCACTCCTGTAGATCTGCAAACTGTAGCAGGAGTATCCGGGGAGTCCTTATCTGATAACGAGAGATATATTGATGATCGGGCCAGTAACTTGGGCTTGGCTTTTGCAGAGCCTGATGCGAATCAGTCCGATGGAAGGGACTCGCCTCATCGCGGTGGCGAGGAAGCTGTAGAAGCTTCGGAGGAAGCTGTAGAAGCTTCGGAGGAAGTTAGGGGAGACCGACCGGGGGAGGATTTAATTCCTGGTAAGGATCGGGCAGAAGCTCACCGGCAGGCTCTCTTTGGTGCCATCTTGAATTGTTTGCCATCCACAGGAGTTTACCAAGGTGGTACGAGGGGGGACCCGGCGCCGCAATCATCCACCAGGAATCACCCTGGGGCCATGGGGGGTCCCGGCATGGATAGGGCACAAAGGGTGGATAGTTCACGAAGGGTGGATAGTTCACGAAGGGTGGATATGTTGCCATCCACAGGAGCTTACCAGGGCGGTACGAGTGGGGAGCCGAGGCTACAATCATCCTCCAGGAATCATCCCGGGGCCATGGGGGGTCCGGATATGGCTAGGTCACACAGGGTGGATAGTTCACAAAGGGTTGATAGTTCATTCATTATGGACCGGCCTCCTGAGCAGCCAGGAATGGCCAGAGGGGTGGGCGAATCAAATCCCCCCCGGGTAACGTTTAATCCAACAACTCCGGTGGCAGGAGGGTCCTCCATTTTAACCAAAGGTCCGTCTCCAGTGAGGGGCTGCGGCTTTAGATCTGTAACTCCACCTAATGCCGGCACTTTCTCCATCGGTCCCGCGGAAGACACTCATTATGCGGAGTCTTTTGCAGTAACTGGGGGAGTACCTCCTGGTACGCGGTCATTATCCCACCATCGATCTGAAACGGGTGAGACCATTCCAATTTCCGAACTCGGCAGGGACAAATTACCTCCACATCCTGGGCACTCTAGCTATACCCTGCCCGGACCGGTCAGTCCTTCACGTAATCGGCCTGCGTGGATGACTGAGGCCCAATCACAGGTGGCTGAACTAACCGGGGTCTCCAACTTTGAGTTATTGCGGCCAAGCCGCAGAGAAGAACCACAATCTTATCCACTAACATCCACCACTGTTAAAGCGGAGAGAAGTACTCGTGTTAACGCTCCGCCTATTCCAGTGAAAACAGAGATAGGGATGGGTTCGCGGGGTCAGGAGTGTTTAGCCTCCTTATCTGCGAACTCTGCACCAGGGGTGCGTATGTCACGTCGTCAAATTTTTGGGGGTGTATCGGGAGACGCGCAGCCTGCGCAAGCTAGCTTTAATCAGAGACGAACAGGCGGTCCATCATCTTTCCAAGTTAATCAGATCCCACGGCCGTACGGCCCGTCATGGGGCCCTGATTTCCGGAAAACTCCGGCGGGTCCGGTGGCTGATCCCAATACCGAGAAAGGAACAAGGGGTGTAGGTGGAATATCACAGCAGCGGGCCATGGGGGAGGCCAATAACAGGGGTCGATGGGGGAAGGGTGGAAATCGATGTCATGATGATCAGTTCGTTGGGAGATCGGGGAGTAGCAATCAGCAGGGCCATTTCCCGGCCGCCCGTGTCAATGTTGTTGGGTTGGTGGGACCCGCGGAAGGGATGAATTACGCCCCAGCCGGACCCACTCATAACCCGGCGGGGTCATTTCATGATCCATCGGGCCGCATCCACGGTCCATCCGGATCCGCTCATAACCCCCCGGGTTCATTTCATGATCCCTCGGGCCGCATCCACGGTCCATCCGGATCCGCTCATAACCCCCGGGTTCATTTCATGATCCACCAGGCCGTCCCAACGGTCCATCTGGATCCACTCATAACCCAGCGGGTTTACTGCATGACCCCTCGGGCCATATCCACGGCCCAGCCACATCCAGTCATAACCAGGCGGGGTCATTTCATGATCCAGCGGGCCACACTTATGGTCCATCAGGATCCACTCATAACCCAGCGGGTTTGCTTTATGATTCGTCGGGCCGCATCCGCGGTCCACCCGGATCTGCTCTTAATCCAATGGGGTCATATCATGATCCCTCAGGTCCAACCCGCGGTCCATCGGGATCCATTCATAACCCGGCTGTGTTCTTGTATAACAACGCCACAAGTGCTCCTCATGGACAGAATGTGCGAGTGGAAGATAGACATTTATATAACGGGGCCCTTAGCCATGAATGCTCTGATTATTATAATCCCTCTTCGCGAGATGGTCAACCTACGGGGGGCTTTGGATATTATCCTCCTCCAAATCCGGCAGACTGGAGACAGAGTTATGTTGGCCGGGGCCGGGCACCAGGTGGCTGTGCCCCGGATGAGCCAATTCCCGGTCAGTTTGGGACATCTGCACCCAACGCGGGTGGAAACCAGGGGTCTGGCGAGGGAGGATGGGATCAAGGTGGTAATTATGCCCAGGGGGAGATGCCGTCATCACAAGGGAATGACGGCCGGCGATCGGGCCATAATTTATCGCAACCAACGACACTTCCTGTAGCTCCTGGAAGGGCCGTGCAGATGAGAGGAGACCAACTGTGCCCGCCCCGGAATACAGGTATTGATGACAGGCGGGAATCCCTAGATCCGCCGGAACCTCCGCGAGGCGATCATGGTATGGGACCGCGGTATCCTCATCGACCGCGGGGTCCCGATTGGCCCAAGCCTAAGATGCCGGAATATTCCGGGCAGGAAGGCCGTTATGAGGCATTTGTATACCAATTTGAATCATTGGCAACTAGGTTTGGGTGGGATGAAGCTGAAAAGCTGAACCAGTTTAAGAACTGTTTGTGTGGAAAGGTAGTGGATCACATGATGACTCTACCAAATGATGTAACTCAGAATTATGTCAGGTTACGGGACCGGTTGCGCAAACGCTTTGGCGCACCGGATCGGGCTGATGTAGTCAGGGGGGAAATGAACGATATGCGACAACGCACCGATGAGCGGATCGAAGATTTTGCGGATCGGGTACAAAAGGCAGCCGCCATTGCGTATGAGGAGGTTGATCCACCTTTCCGAGATAAGGTGGCAACGGAGGCGTTTCTGCGGGGGACCAGGGATAGTGCTGTTGCACGGGAGGTAGCCCGCACTCATCCGGCCACGGTTGCCGATGCGCTAAATGCAGTACAGGAGGAAACGGCTCTCAATAGGATAATAGGGCGGGCTCCAGTGCGAGGCAAACACGGGGGATTTGCTGATAATGACGTGGCCGCAACAGCCTGACCGCAAACCACCATGTTTTTTCTGGTTGTTGGGCTACTTGGATTGTATATAATTGGTTGTTTTGGGGAATTATATTGATATTGGGATTCATACATGATCCTGATCTGGGATCACTGTAATTAAGCACCATTTATTAATCCTTGGAATTTCCTGTTTTGTAAGTTCTTTATTTGCACTTTGGGGTTTTTACTGTATTATCCGGGCCGAGTACTCGGGCAAGTTTCTGTGCGTAGAGTGGCCCCCTTGTCCAGTCACATTTTGTTGTTTTTCACCCCAATCCTGGTCTATGCTTGTTTCCATCTTATGATTGTTTTCATACTGGCCTGGTGCGGACATTCTCAGTATTCTGTTACTCTGCCGTAAAGTCTATTTTGTTGGAGTTTTTGCACCATTCTGTTCATGCAATCCGAAATTTCAGTGTTTACAAGATTTATTTAAGGCCATATCTCTGGCTGCTTATCAACATCGGAACCACAATAGTTCTAGGGGATATTTTGCTTGTCAAAATAATTTTTGTGTGGAGTGTGGTCCTTTTCCTGTCAAAATTTGATGGGGGGGGAGGGGAGGCCAGAGACTGGTTGTTTGCTCCTGCGCGGAGGGGCCGGGTATGTTGTCTCTGAGGACGCTTCGGCTCTTTCGGGACACCATTGCTCGGTGACGCTCCGCAATCCTAATGGCCGACATTCACGGAAGTGCCGGGGAGGTCTGGCCCTGGGTGAGCTTTGGCTCTTCCGGGGTTGTTGCCCCTGGCCTCCGTGATCATGATGGTCATGGGATGGTGGAGTGAGAACAAGGACACAGGCGCCGTGTCCTTGACCCGGATGGTCACCAGTAACGGAGACAGATCATGTGATCATAGTCCGCTTCCTTCTTCCATGGGCAGGGGGCGGTGCTCATACTTGCCTAATACCTAGTTTCGGTGATGACGCAGACGGCCTTCCGCTGATGACTCTGCCACTCTTGGGTCGGCGGAGGTGGACTCTGACACCCTTGGGTCGGCGGAGATTGACCCTGCCTCTCTTGGGTCGGCGGAGGTGACACCCAAGGCTGGGGGGCCTCTGCTGTCGTCCGTTAGCTGGGTGTTATGGTTATGACCCGAGGTTCACGCCGGGTCATGTGAATGAGAGAATGAGTAATACTCGGGAGTGTCGATCCTCGGAGCTGAATGCGAACTTGACGGTGGTTCCTTTACAGACGGATTGAAACAGCGAAGTTACAGTGGGTAATAGGGTGACGATAACTCAATATGTCAGTAAATAGCATTCTATCTGTAGTGGGGGAATCCCAATGACACTGAATTGCTAAGGGGCTTCTCGGGGCAATGCGGCGGACCTTGGGTCAATGGGGTTCCGTGGCCGCCGGCTGGCCTGGTGTGCTTCTGGCGCCGGGCTTGGCCGGCTTGTGTGAGTCAGTCTCCTGGTGGTAGCCATGGTGCAATGCAGGAGCTGGTTGTAGGGTCCAGAAGAGGGCTCGCCTCTTTTACAAGTATGGTAAATCAGTTTTACTACTGTAAGCCCTCCCCCCAGGTGTATAAGTATTAGTTGTAAAGTAAATTTCCAATCCGCCGTTCATTTCTCGCTCCAGGCAGATAGGTGAACCAGGACCGTTACTCTTCTGCAGGCGAAGTTGGTTGCGTGGTGCGGGTTGCGCATGTGTGCCTCGGTTGAAGGAGTTATATTGCCAAATTCCCCTCTAAATTGTATGTTTTCAACGGGTAACCGACCGACAAGCGCTTAACACTGCAGAAATGTGAGTGATTGCGAATTGGTGAACCTCGGTATTGAATCCTCAGCTTCTTGTTACACAAACTTGGAGCAAGTTGCCCCTCTCGGGCTTTCCCCGGTGGAGTGCCCCAGGCATGCAGGCGGAGACTAGCGGTCCCCTGCCCGCGCCAATGGCGCGGTCCGGGCATCGCGGTTGGCTCTGCCTGGCAGGGCGCCCCGGTGGGTTATGGTCCTTGGTGTACAGCTAGGGGTATTGAACGGGCGTCCGCCCGGTGACCGTGTGTTGCAGGTGGGCTTTCCCTCCTCATGCCAGGTGCCCTAGAGCCCATGGTCTGATCGAATGGTGAATGTCGACTATGTGAGTGTGTGTTACCAGTGTGTGGTTATGTTGATTGTGTTTAGAATTGGGTGCACATCCTGGATTTGTAAATACAGGGGTTGAATTAGGTGGCATGTATTGTTGTTCCATATTGTTGCTTATGTTGGTGTCACGGCTCTGGTCGGTAGACAGTAGGAGAATTCAGTTGTTTCGGGTTGGCTGGTGTTGTCTTTCGTTCATGTCTGTCCAAGTGTCTCGCTTCTAAAAAAATGTGCCAAATTATGAAGAAGAGGATATATTTGTCATGCAACTGCCGGCAGGCCTGTCCTATGGGTGTTATGCGGCCTGGTGCTGGCAGGTTGTGGCCGTGACGATGAAGGAAGATGATGTCTAATGGAGAACCATTCAAGCCTGGGCATGAAGATGATGTCTAGTGGGGAACCATCCAAGCCTGGATAGGAAGATGATGTCTAGTGGAGAATCATGCAAGCCGGGCGAGATGAGATAATGGTGCCGGTTGCGGGAAGATGAAGGTGCTGACCATTGGTTGCGCAATCAGGCCGGAATATGAAGATGATGTTGTCGGGCGAACCATTCAAGTTCTGGGTCTGAAGATGATGGATAACGTCGATGCCTGCCAGCCCGGGATGGGAAGTTGATGCCAATTGGTGAATCCCCCAAGCTTCACCGGTGGCTCGGCCCTCGAAAGATCAAGGGGAAGAGTGTGGGAAACCGGCCTTTCCCGCCACCAGCCCGCCGCCAGAGGCGCCAGCGGCGCCCCTCGCGCATGCGCAGGGCGCCGCGGACAGAAGCAAAGATGACACGGACATGAACAGATTGTATATTTGGACGCTCTAGATTTGTATGTATTTCGGGTGTATTAAAATCCTATAACAGGAACTTTGCCTGAAATAAATATATACTGCCGCAGATACAGTGAAACAAATAATATCCCACAGAGGAATATTAAATGGTTGCGCCCTTATGAAACACTGACAATGAGCCTCTTTAGACGATAAATATGAACTTTACCGTTGGAAGAGGCTGTCGTAGTTGAAGTTGTTGAGGACACAGCGGCATTTGTTGTGGAAGTGGTTGACACACTGGTGGTGGTAGTAGAAGTGCTGCTCTCAGTGGAAGATGAGGTTGCAAGTGAGGAAACAGATGATGTAATAGGTGATGTAACAGGTGATGTAACAGGTGATGTAACAGGTGATGTGTCACTATCAGGTGAGGTATGAGATGATGTAGAGGTCAAACTATCATCAACTGAAAACAAATGACAAATAGTTATTATAGGCCCACCTCTATAACCAATTTCTCATACTATTTGAAGAACGGGAGTATGCACTGTTAGGTCGATAGTGGTTCAAAAATATATGAAGTGGAAGGAACTAAGAGGGGACAGAATGAAGAAAGGAAGCAAGAAAGGAAGACATGAAAGAACAAAGAAATGAAGAAAGAAAGAAAGGAAAAGAATAGAAAGAAAAATAGAAAAACGAACTAAGAAAGAAAGCAAGAACAACGAAAAGAAGGAAGGAAGAAGAAAGAAAGATGATGATAGATACATACGTAGATCATCCTTTCTTTCTTGTTTTTTTTTCCTGTAGAGACAGTTGTCTATGCTAAATGCCACATTTCAATGTAACAGTGTTAGTATGGACCAATCATAGCCCTTCTACCTCAGTTGTTGAATGAACCAAACAGTAACCGCATCTTATGCAAGATAAACTCATTGATGTTTGGTGAAACCATAGGTCCACCAGAAAAAAACAACTTACCACTAGCTGAAGTGGTACCTGGATCAGATGTGACAGAAACAGATCCAGAAGTTGTCCCACCGCCAATAATAGCACCAAGGTCAGAGTGGGTGTGGTTGCCACAAGGGGGTTCTGTTATACCATCTGTAATATAATGTTGTTCTGTTATGCCACCTATAATTTTAATTTTGTTCTGCTATACCATCTGTAGTATCAATTTTGTTCTGTTATACCATCTGTAGTATCAATTGTATTCTGTTATACCATCTGTAGTATCAATTTTATTCAGTTATACCATCCGTAGTATCAATTTTGTTTTGTTATATCATCTGCAGTATCAATTTTGTTTGTTCTGTTATACCATCTGTAGTATCTATTTTTTTCTGTTATACCATCTGTAGTATCAATTTTGTTCTGCTATACCATCTGTAGTATCAATTTTGTTCGGTTATACCATCTGTAGTATCAATTTTATTCTGTTATACCATCTGTAATATCAATTTTGTTTGGTTATACCAACTGTAATTTTTATTTTGTTCTGTTATACGATCTGCTAAACCATCTGTTATATCAATTTTTGTTCTGTTATGCCATCAGTAATATCAATTTTGCTGTGTTATACCATCTGTAATATTAATTTTGTTCTCCTATACCATCTGTTACACCATCTGTTATATCAATTTTGTGCAGTTATACCATGTTCTACAATCTAGAATAATAATTTTATTCTGTTATAAACAGTAATCTGTGATAATCAATTTTATTCTAACATGCCCTCTTTAAAATTAACTTGGTTCTATTTTATCATCTGCAAAAATTAATTTTGTTCTGTTAGTGTTCTACCATCAGCGACACTTTGTTCAGTTATACCATCTGTATTATTATTTTTCTATATATTGATTATGATATTGTAGTAGCCATATCACTATGAACTTAATAGAGTACATCTGACAAGTTCTATCTTTAATAAGACTTACCACATTTCCCACACATTGTTGCACACTTGTTGTTAGCAATCTGGTCGTATTGTGCTTTGGTACAGATCGGGTTGTACGGCCAGGCGGTTCCACAGTTTGCGTTATCTCCATCACATTTTGGTCCATTGTCTGACAAAGAATAGTAATTCAACAGTTTTGAGAAATGATCAGGGGCAGACTGGTGACATCTTGGGCCAATGGTAAAATTGGTTAATGGGCGTCCACATCGATCTTAATTCCAAGTTAAAATATATTTTGATTATATTTTATATGTCAATTTTGAAGGACCCTTTCCTTATAGAACTGTATCACATTAGGGCCCTAATAATTATAACCTTAAAGTTTTATTGTATCATATAGTCATAAACTTGGTCACAAAGATAGATTTTTGGCTTTTTTTTAGACTTTTATTGTTTGGCATCTTGTATGCCCCCCCCCCTAAGTGGTTGGGCCGATGGCAGCTGCCACTCTGCCACATAGACCAATCTGCCCCTGGTTACTAATGATACTGTCAAATACAGTGCCACGTGACTTGTACATTGTATATCACGTATATCGAAATGCATTTTTGCAATATCACATCAGGTACTGTTGACTTCAAGACTTCAATACGACTCCAATAATTACAGTCAACAAATGACAAGTACTTACATTGAAATGATGTGGCCATCAATGACCTCACAACAAGCTCTATCATTTGTATTGAAATGAACTGTCAATTTGTCATTGAGTAACTTGTGACCTCATTAACCCTCAGTTGGCAACACGTATTGATAACATTGAAAGTATAGGATATGACCTCACAAATTCCTTATGAGTCACAGAGAATAACATGATGTGGATAGGGCTATGACCTCACAAGGTACTTTTCAGTCCAGTTAATGTAAGCACTTAACGTCCGTCGACTAACGCAAATGATGATCACACTCACAAGTTTGACAATGTGTCCCTTCGTACGTTCCAACGCAGTTGCAAGTGCAGTCCCCGGTGTTCACCGTCCCACAGTTGGAGCAATACGCACGGCACGCTAGAAAAAAAAAGAAAAATGCAGTTGAGGAAATCTGAGAACATAATGTACTTATGTGAGCCTTTGTCATAAGATTGCATGTTACCTGATTAAGTAAATAAAGCAACTTGTTCCTGTTTTGTTTCCTTAAGATAATATATGGATATATATATTATCAGTAAAATGAATACGGAATATGAAATTTTGACTGACTCAATTAGGGGATTAGGGATAACATTATGTAATGATGGATTACTTACTGCAGCCAGGGTCACCACTGCAACTGGCTGAAAAATAGAAAGAGTCAGTTAAGAATTTGTCAATCAAAAAGAACACTGGTAATCAAAACTATTTTTTCACCACAAATTAAATTTTTGTGAAAATCTGATCGAACTTGGCTTATAGGCTTTTTGTAATCAACTGTGTTGTGTTTTGTCTTTTGGAAAGTTTCTCAGAAGCATAATTATAATTATTTACTGCAAATAGTGTGATGTGAAAGCTTTGTGATATCTAAATTGGAATTCTTTTAGACAGAAATATTTAAAGTTATTCCTAAGGCCTAAAGGCATTATGTTGGTATTTGAGTTTGTGACCATGACTCAACAGAACAAACAAATCATTGCCAATAAATGCAGAAATAAAATAATCAATGGTGTGAAATAGAAAGGACTCATAAATATTTCAAAGCAATATATTTGAAAGTATAACTCACTGCATAAATGGTCCTTGCAATGGAATTTTCCAGATTTGCATTCTGTACAGGGAACACCTTTAATAAATGGCAATGTGTTGGCCCAGTTTCCCCTGAAATAAATCATATTGATGTCGAAAATATTCAATATTGGTACAACTAATAATTTAGTAGGCTTTTGGAATCAGATTTGAAGACATGGAGTCAGATGTTTTAAAGCGAAGTTGGTGTCCGATCAAACTTTGCTTTAAAAGTTAAGTCAAAAATTAATCTGGTCTCTCTTTGGGGTAAATGTGCACTGAAGAAACCACTTGTCGCAGGTGAAGACATTATATAATGGAAAGTCTTTCTTATAAGAAGGAGCCTTTAACAAAAACAACTGAATCAGAAAATCAGTTAGGGAAGGTAATAAATCCGTCAACAAGTGGACCGCTGTTTAATTGCCACTGCTTTTTCCAGCTTTGGCAGAATATATACTGTCATCTGTTGCCATCTAGTGGCAAGTGTGCAATTCCGCGAGCTCCAGCGAGTGATCCACATAAACTCAGCGTGATCGAGAAACTCACTAAATTTGTTTGGAAGAAACCAGGGCTGTTTCTGAGTATGCTGAATTGCTGATGGCCTTGTCTACTTCCTAAGAGAATTTGATTGCCAAGTCATATACTCTGGTTTACCTCAATGTTAAAAGACAGGAACCATTATCCGGACCTTATCCTTTTTTCCCAAAGCTTGGAATAAAACGTACACGTCGTACAGTATTCCCTAAACATTATAATACCCTCTGTTACATGGTCGACTGGCCTTATGTGACCCTCTGCTCCTTCACAAAGTAGTGAATTTTTCATCACCGTTTACATCGCTTTTTGACCAAAGAGGAGGCTGTCTCAAAACACATGGATCACTGTATAGGCTATGTTCTTAAGGAATCAAATCTTGAGTACAACTTCATGTTCTAATTGTTCTGAATTATTTCTTTGCTCCAACCAAAAGCTTTTGGTGCCTTTATATGGTACAGCCTCCAAGTTTAATCATCTTGAAAGTATTTTATGAATTTTAGGCCCTATTGGTCATAGTCACCATAGTAATGATAATTCCTCTATGGCAGCATTCACCTTGTTCGCATTTTTTGGTTTCGCAATTGTATGATGTACTTACGCTGGGCCGTAGTTGCAAACGCTGTAATAAGCATTATGATTGGTGTTTCCAAGGGGACTGCAAAGATGGATGCCGCAGCCGATCTCCTCAGAGTTGCCCCAGACGGCCTGAAAAAGTAAATGGCAATCATTTGGCGTAGTACTACAGGTAAGCATCTTAAAAACTATGCCTAAATTTAGATAAGAAAGGAACCACAAATTGTGTCTGCTGCCATTGTTGCAACATCTTTTGCTACCTTTTCAGGGTGACTACTAGTAGTCTCTGAAGCAACATAATACCATAACTCCACCTATAGTTACTTATTATATAGGCCTACATATTCCACTTTCAATTAATGAGAAAGCTGTCCTTTATAATACCATATTTCCTGGGTCTTTCTTTATCCTCTATTTCTCAAAATAAAGATGATAAGTATCCAAACAGTTAGCTACATATGCCGCATCCATAATTAATCTCATGTACTTTTATCTTCATCTATACAGTCAAATTTTTTAAAAGTTAACATGGCCCTGGTGAGCTTTTCTTCATCTTAATCATCTTTACAGGCCTACGAGGGGTTTTCCATAAGTTCTGTCCAACTAGTCATAATTTTCGCTAGATTTGATGTAGAAACGTGATATTTGGATCAGATAATATTAACGTAATTTGCAAATAACTCCCACAAAATCAGATCATATAAATAAAAATAACTGCTTATTCTGTTGCCATGGAAACCAGAAGTCATGAAATGCGGCCCAGACTTTGCAGTTCTCACATAAAATTAATTTAATACCTGATTGCATTATCTGTGTCTTGACCTATTGCATGAAACTATATTCATAATTTTTTTCATTAAATACAACCAGTTAATTGTAAAGTCATCAATAACAATGGAAACTGGTATTATTGTCACATCTCAGTTACTTCACCATCACTCATGTGGATTCCCAGTTTTTTTACAAGATGAGTATATTTTTTTGGATATGGATGACATCATATATACTTGTTACATATCTTCATTCTAATTGGATAAAAACTAGCAGAGAGTGTAAGAACCTTTTATCATACATACAAGGAAGACAGTATGAGTGACAGAACCAAATGAAGATTGTACAAACTTTTTCTGAATGAAGAGAACATACATTGGAAACCCCCAAAAAAGAAGACTGCGCAATGCCAAAACTGACCCTAAAATGAAGAATGAGATATCTTATTTCGACATGGATAGAAAGTATGAGAAATGTATTTACAGGGTCTCAGTCATTATTTTAGGAAGTTGTGAAATGGCTATGAATGTTTTGAAAACATTCTGTCCTATATCTCTTGTAATAATTGCATATTTTGACAAGATACATCAAGTATGTGTCTGTTAACAAGCTCTCGGCCGCATTTCATGACTTCTGGTTTTCGTAGCAACAAATCAACAATTTATTTTTACCTCTTTCATCTGATTTTTTGGGTTTCACTTGCAAATTACCTCAATATCAACTGACCCAAATATCATTTTTCTGTATGAAATCTAGCAAAAGTTATGACAGGTTGGACAGAACTTATGGAAAATCCACCGTAAAGAACAAAAAGTCTGCGAAACACCAACTGTGATCTTGATATGAGGACTATGAGGCACTGATATAAGGTATGACGAAATGTCCAGTTCCTTATTACAATAATTTGTGAAATGTTAGGGATTATTTTTAATAGGTCACTTGTCCTGTATCCCTAATAAAAATAAATTTTTTTGACAGGATATAGTGAATCTGTGCCACTGATAGCGCCCTGGGCCGCATTTCATGACTTTTTGTTTCCATGGCAACAAATTAACCATTTATTTTAGTTTTTGAGATCTGATTTTTTGAGGATCATTTGTAAATTACTTCGATATTATCTGACCCAAATATCATGTTTCTGTGTTAAATATTGCAGAAGTTATGGCAAGTTGGACAGAACTTTTGGAAAACCCCTCGTACCTGTGTGTAATGACCACACATCGCTCCTGTGCATGTATTTGTGTCATAGTCAAAATCGTTGATCTCGAATTCCACCCAGACTTGAGTCGACTTGTTGGCAGCAGTGACCACTGTGTTGTAGTACAAATTCTCCCCCACAGGACTGAAGGGAGAACCGCTGGGGTCAGATCCTGATCTATGTTCCCAAACGCAGTTCTCTGCCCAATCCTGAGCTCTTGAAGCTAACCAGTCATTCCAAATCTGAAATAGAATACGGTCCATGAAAGTAATGATCATTACTAGCCAGGGAAGTATGAAAGCTTAAGTTACCCGGTATATAAGTTTGGTTTTTAAGAGGATATTGACAATGTTTTGCATTAATCAATTGAGGCTAACAGATAGATAGATACTTAGAAAGATATGGTAAGTGTAGCCCTCAAAGCCCAGTTCTGGGTGCTCACGAGGGTTGATTGATGAGATGGTAGAGAGAGAGCGAGAGTACTCATCATGTTACACATTCAACCCATGTGAGGGATCTTTTGCTTGCCCAACACAGACACTGATACAAGGAGCCACCAATTTAACCTCTCCGACAGTCTCCGTTGGACAAAATCGAGCTGGGATTTTGCTCAAGAAGGTCCACTGAAAATGTTTCATTCTCCACCAGGGGTTTGAACACATGCAGGTGACCTTCAGCGGAGCAGGCTGGAACCTTAACCAGTCTGCCACCCAGCTGCTAAATGAGAAATCATTATCTCTTTGATCGTACATACATTCTGATATTGTCAAAATTGCTTTGCACACTGTCTGTGGAAACAAATTTCTCTTTAGAAGACATAATTATTCTTACCAATTTATTCATATTAGCAGCCTGTTCCCTTGATCTGTAAAAATTGTGGGCATCCAATATTGCCTGTTTTTCCTGTGCCGAGTAAGCTGACACGGCCGAGTAACTCCTGTCATGGTGAAAAAAAAAACATACATGTACATATGATGTCTAAAACATAAGATATTAAAATTCTATGGTTTGGGAACATTTCAGAATTTATGTAAGAGGCGGAGGATGAGCGGTTACCAAATTTTCAACAAACGTAAAAAGTATTTTTAAAAATGCGCACACCTTCTATGCGTTTTTACTATGTACAATTGTACATGCAAAGTACTGTCAATGCGAAATGCTTCCGACTGTCAGAAATTAAATGATTTTATGTTGGAATTGTCATATTTACGATATTTACAACTATAAACAGGTAATTAAGGGATTACATGCGGGATCAGACACCTAAGATCAATCAATCAATACATGCCATTGAAGACTGGTATTTAGTCCAACCGGGGATTAGTGTTGAAATTACCAACTCTTGAACAGTGGCGTCCCTATGGGGGTGCACGGGGGGGGGGGGGCACATGCCCCCCATATTGGACCTGTGCCCCCCCAGGTGGCCCCCCACATGAACTATCCAACTCTGGCTCAAATATACAGTTAGTATAGTGGGTGCCCCCCCCCCAGAGAATTGTGTGCCCCCCCAGGTGCCCCCCCCCACTCGAGACCCCCCCCCCCGCTCGAGACCTCCCAGTTACGCCACTGCAGTCTTGAACGATAAGTGACTTTATCAAAATGCTGGAATAATATGGATTTTCAGAGGGTTAAGTCTAGAATATTCTAAAATTTGAATTGGATGCATGGAATTGAAAAGATTCATTCCTTAAACATCAGATTACGGTATGATAAATTATAAATTATGGACTTCGATTGAGGTCAATGTCAGGTTTTACGGACCTGACCGGTGATATTCACTGAGGCCTAGGCTGAGGTGAATATCAGTAGGTCAGGTCCGTAAAACCTGATATTGACCGAAACTGAAGTCCACAATTGTTTTGTTCATGGAACAATATCAATTATTTTTTGAGGATAAGAATTATTTGAAATCTATCTCTGGGTGACTCGGTAAAATTTATCATTTTTATTGAAAAATCAACAAAAAATTGTCTAAATGACATCATAGCACAACAAGATAGACACAAAATTTCCGCATAAACAAAAAAGTTAACTTAATCTAGATGTGTACAACCAAAAAGCATCACAGTATCATGCAGAATATCACATGCTTTGACCTTAGCTTCACATGGATTTTGCCAAGTTGTTTTTGCTTATTTTGACACATGGCCATTCTTCGAATCGCTTTCACCTGGCTCAGATGAGTTGGCAGGACCTTCCTTATGTGCACCATATGGCCTACACAATTGGTTTTTTAGATTCAAAATGGTTTTTTGAAAAACCAAATTTCAATGCAAAAAACCAACATGCATTTTAAAAAGAAGCCATGTTGGTTTTGCATTGAAATTTGGTTTTTCAAAAAACCATTTTGAATCTAAAAAACCTATTTTGTCCCGACATTTTTTAGAGTGTGGTCTTCGGACAATATCTGGTGAACTTCCCATCACAAACATTTTTTCCACAAGCCCTATAAAACATGTAGGCCTACCATGATACTGCTTGACATTAAATTTACTTGAAAATCCAAATAATTCAAATAATTCAAGCATTTTGAACAAGAGTTTGAACTTTGCAAAGATAAACCAGTATTGCATTTATTGAATATGTAGGCCTATTTATAAATAAAAAGTACCTCTTGACCCTTGACCTGCTGTGCTCCACTTCCCTCTTTGTAATGGACCTCCCATCCGGGCCCTGGGCGTTGATCACGTGGGCATTGTTTGATACCCCTTGGAACATTCCACCTTCTTCAAAATGTCTTCCATTTTTCAGGGACTGTTCTTCACTTTTTAAGGTTCCAAAGTTGATGCACAATAATGGCAAAAGAATCCTAGCCAATAAGTGCATGCTGCCTATAATCTGTCAATTAAAACCAAGCTATATTCAATTATTCATTGCTATTTTCTCATGCGGTTCTGAACTTAATAAATTATATTTAAAATCAATTCATGCCGACAATTTTTACTAGGCTAACAAAATGATATTATATTTTTCAAAATATGATATCATATAACGAATAATAAGATACAAAAAAGTTCATTAGTAGCTAGGCCTATTATTATATAGTCTTACGATTTTTTTTTACATTTTAGGTAAGCGGGTCCATCATTAGCTTCATCATTACATTTTAGTTACAATGCACCATATTTTCTGAATTCAAAGCACAACCCTGAATAAAAGCCTACCCTCCCCGTCCATGACGAATCAATATTAATCAAATTCCCATCAAAGAATGACTTTATCCAAAGTTTTTACAACAAAAAGTTATTAATTACCCATCTCATCATTACATCTGCCCACTGGGTGCCTAATGCAATTAGGATAATAATTATTCTGTCAAGGTGCATGTATGATAACCAGCTTGCAGTGCTGCTTCAAAGCAGGTGATTGGTGATGATTTGCCATGGATCAATGCTAAACACCCTCAACTAAATTGCTTGTAGGAGCGTGGATTATCCGCCGATGAGGTAACAAGATATTACATCATGTAGTTCGATATTTCAGATGTACATGCCTGAGACAAATGGCTAGGTTACAATTGAATGGTTCAAAAACAAGTGTTAAAAATGATACCTGGGGCAAATATGATTTCTACAAGGAGGGAGGTTCACGAATTCAATAAGATTTCTACCAAAATTGCATGAAAGTGTAGAGTAATAAGAATATAAAGCTAACAAGAACAAACGCTCAGAGAGTGCATACATAGGTCTGCCACCCTGCCATAATATATACGTATGTGTTGACACTGTGCAGCTTGGTGGAGAGCTAGGTCTCTAAAAATGTAGTAAATCACCAAATACTCAATACAGAAGTTACAAGGATCTGTCATAAAGAGCTTTTACCAGTAGTGTGTCATAAGAAAGCATACCGCAAAGAAACAGATTCATACAGTGAGTAGTTTTAACACGATTTGGTGCACAGAGTCACACACATGATAATCTGGTGCATGCACAATAAGCCTGCTCAGCTCTGCTGGCAGATCTAATAATTAAGAATCCATGATACCACAAGCTGCTTGGATGATGATGTTCCACTAGTTTCATTTTTTCTTAAGTAGCTCTGTAGCTACTTGGTTAATATTCATTTTATGAATATTTGGAAGCATCTCTTATATTAAAATGATAACGTACGGGATTTATCTCAAGTTATATTCAATGTATGCTCTTCTAATTTTCCCTCAGAATTCCTTTACCCCTTAAGGCAGAACTCTCCCCTTTTCAAGGCCATTGCACACTTTTAAATGTCCTAATTAACGATGATTAGTTCTTAGCTGATTCCTACATTATATACAAGAGGGCAGCACCTGCAAGGTCTCTCCCATTGCTCCCTTCCTTTCAGCACCATTGACTTCACTTGAATTTGTTACCAAGCATGTTCCATCTAATTCTGCACGTAGCACGGGCTTAGAACTGCTTTATCTGACTATCTATTTAAACCCATGGCCCTACATCTATTTCATTGTATTTTGTCATGTTCCTCCAATTTACGGGCAACTAACTAGTGAATACTTAATAATATTATATATAAATATTAAGGAAATAAACTCACCTTGTGATAATTCAGCCAAACTTCACAAAATTATGTGTATCAAAATCCTTCTCTCCAGTACATTCCAGTTATATGTATGTTATGTACGGTGCTTGTGTCATATACAATGTACATGTACTTGGACTGATTTGACTTTCAGAATACCTGTACTCTACTATAATCAATAACCAATTGTGCCAATTCGGGGTTCTCTGATCTCAATAATTCATTAATCTTTATTTCTCATGTAGTACGTAAATGTCCTTGAAACTTGGACTCCCATTAATCATACATATCTACCATTGACTAATCATTAGTCCCACACCTTTTGTATTAAATATGGCACAAGTTAGGAATTACACAACAAGTTTCATAATAAAATATGTATTGTTGCCAAAGATTTACAGGCTTATATGCATTCCCTGCTATTTGCAAAAATTGTTTTCATATTTGTGAATGTCATGCAGTTATATTCTGTGAGCATATATAAACTTACTGATGGTTTGAGTGGTATAAAAATTACTGTGATAATTTAAAATTTATTTAATTCCACCTCTTTAGCCTATATAATTGTGTGTCAAATTATACCAACTTGTCATAAATGATTGATATATCCATTCATGATGAAGCTTCACATAAAAGTCAGATCATTCTTTGGTACATTGTAGTAATAAAAATGTTTTCTTTAAATAATCTATAAACTTCTCCAATGAATAACTTTCCCCTGAACATGTATGAGAAATAAGTGACTTCGAAATGTCTCCAAGGCTGTGCAATCTAATAATGAGCAAAACTGATTTGAGATTCTCTTTTTGGTCCTTTTAACGGGTTTTAAGAACTTATTAGTCAGTCACATCAATGGTAGGCCCATTCCCTTAAGCACGAAGTGGGTTATTTGTGTCAATAAGCCTCTTATACGTAGATACTTATAACAAGTAGGGGCAAATAGGTGCTACTCGGAAATCAAATCAGCCATGTATAATCAGGATAATTATTATTTACCCCAATGACAGCCTTAAGCAAAAAACGTTAAATTTAACTTTCTTGTTGTTTCATTCACTCTAGACACATTTCATCAAATGTCATCGTTCCTTCTTTCCTTTGAATTTCCTTCCCTACTTCCTTTGTCTTTGTTTTCTTCCCTCCTTCCTTATTTCATAGATAGCTAGACAGATAGCTTGACAGATAGCAAGGCAGATAGCTAGTAGGGTAGGTTGATTTCGGAACTTCACCATTGGACAAATTGGGATAGTGAGATTTTCATATCAAAAGGCTATATCCAAAATTTGAGGTCTCTAACTTGAAAACTTTTTTGAGGAAATGACATTGAATTTTTGACATTTTGAACATTTTTCGGTTGTTTCGCAAAGTCGCGGTTTCGTATAACTTTGTCATTTCTCATCATAAAGTAATACAACCTACATATTTGAAAAGATCTCAAAAAGACCTACAATTTGAATACAAACATGAAGGGTTTCCAATAATTTTTGATCTGCACTTCTTATAAAATGCACAATTTTGAGAAAGAAAGTCAGATCTGATGATTCAAAGCAGTAATAAACAGGAAATTTCTTTAAAAAAGTGTTTTTACTAGTCTGTGGTTATATTCTACCCTATGTCGGTCGACTGGATTACACTTTCACAAGCATTGGATGTCTTAAAATGAGCCGTATCGGAGGTATGGGGGAGTAACGCGATCATTTGGCAAACCTATGAAACTTTGCTGAGTTTTCCAGCTGCACAACTTAATTTTTAATGAATCGAATGTCAGAAGTAAAATTTCAATGTGGTATTGATGCAAACAAGTTCTCAGCCAACATCAAGCATAAACTTAGGTTAAAATTTGAGATGTAGACCTTTGTATGATGCTGCACTCAAAAAAAGCAAATCATATTTTTTCTCTCTCTTTCTGAGCATTGATATTATTTTGGAAATTGAATATTCCCAATCCAAAAGGCATGATGTGTTCCATAAGGCTCCAGTGATGATATAAAGAGCTGTCTAATATTTATCAAGACCTCCCTTTAACACCTTAGTTCCATTATGAAACTGTTAAAAACTGTAAAGAAGTGCTTTAATAATTTGTATAGTACCTTAATTGTCAAAGCAGGGAAGCTTCATGTTACAACTTCCGCACACCAACTACAGAAATATACAATTTCCAATCAGGTGGTTGTTCTATTTGAACTTCTTTCTTGGTTGGAATGATGCCATGGATTCCATTTCTCTTTTTTTAGGACATTATAATACTGAACCTGATTCTGATTCCAGTCCCCCCCCCCCCTAATCTTTTAAGTTCTTAATTTCTGTGATTCTATATATATGGGATACCTGTGACAATCATTGAATTGACAAAGGTAACTATATTATAGCTCTGGGTGCTTTACCTAAGATCTCTAATATTGCCAGATATCTCAACAGCCAATTGAATTACATTTACACCTATAGTCATACTTTGATTGGCAAGTCAAGCAAAAAAATGAAAATTTATCAGATTAGTTGGATTGTGAAGTTACTTGCGCCTTCAAATTTGGCCTAGACCATTGATGTTGGTATTCAAAATGAAGGTCTAATTTAGCCCTGTCCAACCATACCAGTTTCATTGTCTTATCTCTTAAATTGACTAAGTTATTCAATACCGCGAATCGGCAAACCTCACGAAAAATTTCTAAAAACTCAAAACTTTAAATGGATTTCCTCAAAAAAGTATTAGAGTTAGAGACCTGAAATTTTGGATATGGCCTTTTTACATGAAACTGTCACTATCCCAATTTGTCCAAGATTGAAATTCCAAAACATATTTGCAAAATCAACCTACCCTAATAGCTAGACAGATAGCTAGACATATAGCTGGGCAAATAGCTAGACGGATAGACAGCTAGAAAGTAAGATAGCTAGACAGATAGCAAGATGCATAGCTAGACTGATAGATAGCTAGACAGATAGCTAGACTGATAGATAGACAGATAGATAGCTGGAAAGATAGCCAGATAGATAGCTAGACAGGTAGTCAGATATATAGCTAGACAGAGAGCTAGACAGATAGCTAGATAGCATCGTAGATAGATAGATAGATAGATAGATAGATAGATAGATAGATAGATAGATAGATAGATAGATACATACATACATACATACATACATACATACATACATACATACATACATACATAGATACATAGATACATAGATACATAGATACATAGATACTTTAAAGGTAGTCCAATGACTGTCAATGAGATGAGTTCGTTATACCAGTACCATCCAAGAGCAAATGAGACAAGCTTTTAAAAGTATTCCGCACCCTCAAGGATATAATTTATTCAATCAAAGTTTTGAAAAATAAAATTATGATCGATTTAGTTCTTGCCAATCTTGTTGAGATAATAAAGTATGAAATAAATCAATTTCATCATATATTCAAATATTAGCCAAATTATTTTTACATTCATTCAAGTGTAATATCATTGTTGCTTTTTTTTTCTCTTTTCTGAAATATGAATGACCGACCTGTGACAGATACAAACTTCAAAAAGACTAATAAAAACAGCTAAATTTCATAGGTTGCATGTTTCAGTGACAGAAATCTGCCAGCTTTGAAAATGGCATTTCCTGGTAGACTGATAAATTATCATCACACAGACATGATAGCACCATTTTTAGCATCATTTTGGCAAGGAATATTTATAATACATGACTTAGCAGAACACAGAGGCAGTGAAGGTGGAGGAGGGCCTTTTGAACAATAGGCTATTACAATTATGGCACAGTGTGCAATGTTTTATGGCATAAAGGTTACATTGTGAATTGTGTGGACCCAACACAAGCATTTGACACAGGATGTGAAATAGGTCATTCTGCATTGTCTGAGTTTATGCGGCTCTGTGCAAGGGCAGAAAAAAGTCATAAAACACAACCACGAGTCCATGACAATGCCATGCATCTATGCAGTGATGTGGACATATATATCATGCACATAATTGTTGGTGTGATGGAGTATAAATAGAGGGAGACTTCATCCAGCATCATTCAGCTTCAGTTGGACACTCACTCATCAACATGAAATTCGCCATTGCTCTCCTCTTCTGTGTTGTGGCAGCTGCCTCTGCCTCAGGTTACTATGGCTACGACTATGGCTTTGACAAGCCCCAGAACTTGTGAGTATACATTGGTTTAATCATTTGCTGTTAGGGGTTCAGATTAGCATTTTTGGGCATTACTTTATGTGCATAATAACTTTGATTCTCTAACAGCAAATTGAATACACTCTAAAAAGGTTGTTTTTTTTTTAAATCCAAAATCTTATTTTGAAAGATCCATATTGGTTTTTGCAAGGCAGTTTGGTTTTTCAAAAAAAACATTTTCCATTTAAAAAACCAGTTTTGTCCCGAAATTTTTTAGAGTGTACGAAAGAGTGATCTTCAGTAAATGTTTAAGGCAATGTATGACTAATGTTAATGTTAGGCCAATTTATCTAGATAAATTAATTGCCTTTATCAAGGTTGGGTTCCTTCTTTGACCTGGTCCTGTGGACAATTTCTGATTTTCCTTTTTTTTAATTAAATAGCTGGGGACATGTTTGTTATTTTGGTTATAATGTTGCCTGAACTACCAAAGTGTCATTTGTAGCAAATTGTAGGCAGTTGTTGCACTAAGATTTCTGCAACACGACCACCCTTTGTGAATGATATAACATTTCATTTACTCATACTTTGCAGCGCCAGAGAAAGGAAGGTCAACTACGTCAACGGACAGCGTCAATCCAAGGTGAACTACATCGCTGAATCCGTTGGAGCCAGCTCAGGCACTTACCCAAGAGATGGAGTCCCAGGCACCGGAGTCGGAAACAAGGGATACGCTTATGGTGCATACCCAGCTGGATACGCATACGGTCCATACCCAGGCGCTTACCCCGGATACAACAACTACTATTAGATCCAGAGCTATTGGTTTCATGATTTGATTCTGCTTTTACACTGGGTTTACTTTCATTTCATTCTGTGTCCATCTCCATGATCTAAAGATTGTGTCAGTGGATGCTTATGGTTTATTTCATGTATCATGTCATTGGCTCATTGTTAAATCATGTATTGGAATTAAAGGGATCCAAACATATTTTACATGTCTTTGTTTTGAGATATAGGCTGTAGTCTGGCAGCCAAAGCTGATTTTCTGGCTGAACCCTGCACCGATCGATAAAGTTTTTTTCTCAGTGGAATCCATGTCCTGAGACCCCCTAGAAAGTATTTTTGGGGGGAACCCACGTGGTACCCTTGGGGAAATTGAGAAATCCAAGATGGCCGCCGAGGCATCCGAAATTGCTCGGAATGGGACAACTTCAAAACTATTTGACCTAGAATCAAATGTGATACCTCTTTTTCAGTCAAACCTGGTGTAGGGAATCCATTTCTGGGGTTATTTTGGCAATTGGGGGTCACCCAAAGGTCAAAGAGTGCAATTTGTGTCCTAAATCAGAAAAAGTTAAATTCACCGAAGAGTTATCGGAAATATTGACAAAGTCTTTGTGATAGTTGAATCCACTTCCTTAAACAATTCCAGAAACATATATGTTGGATGACAGTGTTATATCCTCAAGCATTCTGGGAAATTCAAGATGGCCACCAAGATGGCAGAGTTATAGACAGGTCATCAAAACATTCTTAGTATTGCATGCACAATCAAAAGTGACACGTCTATTTCAGCTAATTCCCACATGATGAATCCATTTTTGAGGTGTTTTTGTCAATTGGAGGTGATAGAAGCTCAAATAATCCATTCAATGGCATTATATATGAATAATTAAATTTTCATATGGCTGTCTGTGCCAATAGACATTCATTCCTAATTGTCATTAGTGAAACCTCATGCTTGATGAATCAACAAAGTAAAAACAAGGTGGGATGATGTAACTGGCATAGACAATGGCTCATGCATTTGGTAAACTATTGCACACACACACATGTTGATGTCCTACATAGCATTTTACGAGTTTTTGAAGCAGAGTGAAACCCTTAAAACATCGATGATCAATCCCAATAATTGTACACTTTATAAGTAAAAAAATTGAGATGAAGAAACCTTTAGATTCTTTTGGTTACCCAAGATATATGTTCCATTAAAAGTGCTTTGAAAAGATTTTTAGGGAAAAGATCGCTGTCTTACAATGAGTTCAAAGCAAAGGCAATGTTGCCCTGCTCCTCACCGATGACTTCTTCAGTTATTTTGATCAGCACTGTAAAGTGTTGGTTTTCAGGGAAGGAAATAATACACTGACTATTTGTTTGAAACCTCTACATTTGGTGACATAACATATGATGGCTTTTTAGATCTCAGGATAAAACCAGCCTTACACCCAGCAAACTATATGTAGATGAATATGTGCGTGGCTCTTAAAATATGACTTGGTAAATTGCAATGCACCCAACCAAACAAAAGTGAAGGGACAGTACACTCTGCATTGTATTAATCTCCTCCATAGAACATGTCATTGTGTGTTTTTCCAAGCATATCTAATATTGTGAAACAGTTTGCAACCTTCTTGCTAAAGAACTGTTATGAGCCATCCAATGGTGCTAAAGTATACAAGTGGCTCCCAAAACTCATGAAGGATCACTGAAACTGCAGTAATAGGGTATCCAATGTTTGTTTTATCAAATGGTTTGTTCAGTTGCAAGTTGCACTGCATTACTGACCAATATCGGGCTGGTTCAAAAATGTGTGTGTTGATGACCCTGAGATGTTATGAAATTATTTGCAAAAGCCAATTTGCTGTGCTATAACATATAGAGCTACTGGAGGGTTCATGTATTTTTATTAGATTAAGACTGTTAAGAAAATCAGGAGCCAATTGTACTACATAGTACATACACCTCAAAAATTCTCTTATGGTTGTTCAGAAGTTTTTGTGTTATTGGACGAGAAGCAACTGGACTCAGAACCAAAGCCATGTTATTTCGACAAGATGAGGGATGCAGCTGGTTTTTTTTTAAATCCAAATTGTGAAAACAGATGAGGTTCTTGAAGAATGGTGCATTATATTATAACCAATCAAGGAGGGACATAAAACCTAGCAGGACTGATAAAAGGGACAATATCTTTCCTCTAATCTCTCAAGTATATACATATAATATATTATTACTATAGTCTGCAGATGGTCCAAAATTACACATAAGAAAATTAAAATATAGGCCTATCACCCCATTTGTGGATCATGCCATTCTAATTTTTCAATGTAATTTTAGACAATTCTTGGTCAATCAAACTGGAGTTTTGAGTTTTGGCCAGTGAGGCCTGTGAGTTTATAATGTTATCCTGATGCTTATGAAGTCATTCAACTGTTAGGGGCCGACCAGATGATCTTTGGGGGGGGCTATGGATATTTGGTGAAAAAAAAAGATTGTTTCCCACTTGACACTGAAAAAAAAAGTTTGTTCAGCATTTGGAAATTAAAAAAAAAGTTTGTTTCCACCTGTAGCTAGGGTACCGTAATGTTAAAGTTCCGATTAAAAAGTTTGTCGCGAGTGCGCATGCGAAAAAAATTGTTCGTCGACGCGTCGCGAACGAAAAAAAAAGTTCGTCCCAGGGGTAAAGTCCATAGCCCCCCCCCAACTATCGTCTGGTCGGCCCCTTATCGAATGTCGAGGTCTCATCCAAAATCTCTCTGTAACTCGGCTTATCCGTTTCTTGCTTTGAAAATGACACTTTGAGAACTAACCAAATATGAAGAACTGAAGAGGGTCATTTGATACGTGAAAATCACATAACATTTATTTTGATATACAGTGGATCATCTGGGAAATCTGCAGTTTTTCATAGAAATTTTACAATACATATGAGAAAATTTACATTTTGATTAATCTATTTAGTGTTTCACTCTGCTCCAAAAACTATCTTTACTGTGCACAAAAGGCTGGGACTATGTGAGACAACAAATGTCTGAGCAATATTTGCAAAACATGTGAGACATTGAATATATATCGGTTGTCTCATCCCACCTTGTTTATGCTTTTGTTATTTTATCCAGTATTTATAAGTTATGACTAAAGAAAAATAGGATTGAATCGCATATCTATGGGAACAAAAACCCGTATGAAAATGTATTTATTCATACATAATACATTTTAATGGATTCTTTGAGCTTCTAGTCACCTCCAATTGACGAAAACACCTCAAAAATGGATTCCTAATGTAGGAATTAGCTGAAATAGATGGGTCAATTTTGCTTGTATATGCAATACTAAGAATGTTGTGATGCCCGATCTATAACTCAGCCATCTTGGTGGCCATCTTGAATTTCCCAGAATGCTTGAGGATATAACACTGTCATCCAACATATATGTTTCTGGAATTGTTTAAGGAAGTGGATTCAACTGTCACAAAGACTTTGTCAACATTTCCCATAACTCTTTGGTGAATTTAACTTTTTTCGATTTATGACATAATTTGCACTCTTTGACCTTTGGGTGACCCCCAATTGCCAAAATAACCCCAGAAATGGATTCCCTACACCTGGTTTGACTGAAAAAGAGATATCACATTTGATTCTAGGTCAAGTAGTTTTGAAGTTGTCCCATTCCGAGCAATTTCGGATGCCTCGGCGGCCATCTTGGATTTCTCAATTTCCCCAAGGGTACCACATGGGTACCCGCCAAAAATGTTTTCTAGGGGGTCTCAGGACATGGATTCCACTGAGAAAAAAACTTTATCGATCGGTGCAGGGTGTATCCCTCTGGCTGCCAGACTACTGTGCATAATGTATATATATATAAAATAATTCTAATCTTCAAATTGTATAAGTATAACAAACGTGAAAGACCATTATGGTACTCTAGTATTGCCTATTTGATCTTAAGATCTGGCTCAGCAGACAACCATCTTTATTACAGGTGATTTCATTAGTAAGCCATTCTTCGGTTCTAGACCCACCAGATGCATGCCATTTTTAGTTAATCTGATTGGCTTAGGAGCAACAGAACATCACACATTGGATATATCAAACGTAGTAAGTTCTGGTTTAGCATTGATTCCTCACAGCCAAGTGTAAATGACAAGAATCGCATGACAATGAAATCACCTGTAATGTGAATGGAAACAATCACTAAATGGAAAATAAAGCTCTTTGTTTAGTTGTTTAGAGAGTATTACCTGGAGTAACTCATTGCTTCAATGGATAGATGAGTAGTGCTTTAAATACTGTATTTTTGCACCTTGGAAGGTCAATTATGACTGCAGCAGGGCACAGCGATGAAGAACAAAAAAAGGCCTACTTAGACTTGGCAAACAGAGATCCACACTGCCTGTGCATAACATGAATCTAACCCAGGACCTAGCAACTTGAAGGGTGCTGCACTACAATTATAATTATTGAACTAACCTCTCCCACTGCATTGTATGGGTGAAGAATTCAACTCTATGGAAACCAAATGGCTTCTAAATTCATATTATCTTCTGAGAATAAATACATGTAAATTCATGTTTTTTACCTGCAACTTTTCCAGCCTTTTAAAAGACAGTTCAGTTTATATACCGTAATATGGGGTGAATAGGGACACAGGGGTGAATCGGGACAAGCCAGGAAATAATTTTTATCTTCAAAAAAGAACAACTTCTACTTGTTACAGGGACTTCATTTTGGCACGTTTTTAGTATATATTCCAATAATGATTTATATGGATTTTCACGATTTTACCTGAAGGCGGCAAGGAGCTGCAGCACCTTAAACATTGCCCTGCAGAATTTACGTTTTCACAAACTGGTCAAAACTTTGCTTGTACCATAAAAACTATAAAAGCTACAAACACAAATTCTCACAAAACTTCAAGTATATAGTTGTGGCAAATTACGGAAATAAATATAAACTTATATATATGAGGTACATTTGTACTGACTATATTCAACAGTCACTAATCTAATGCACTTTCAGTTCCAGAGTTATTTTAGTGTAATTTTCAGGCCTCAGTAACAACTCATGAAACGAAATAAGTGATGTAATGTTATAAAAATAATGTTGGATGGCTACTACCATGCTTCAAAATTATTTTTATCGTGTAGAAATGCTATAGGAGTGTCAAAATTGTGATAAATATGCACTTCTGGAACCTGATCAAAAATTATGTGATATAAACATCAAATAAAGGCAGGAAAATAAAGATTATATTGTCCAAATGGATTTAAACAGTTCTAAGAGATCAAAAGAGTTGCTGAGATGTGATTTCTTGTCTGCTAAGTCATAGGTTCGGTGAATGGCAGAGTTACAGAGCTTGCATGCCCAAAAAGCCGTACTAATTTTCCTGGATTTTGGGTTGAAATTGTCATCAGTTGTTGTGGATTAAGTCCAAGATTATTCATCACTTGTAAAATTAGCAGATAACCAATTTACAGTGATTTATTAAATTTTGTTAAAAAATGATTATTCTGCACATACATGTAATAGACTTCAAATTTGACAAAGTGTGACTTTTTGGGGTGCTAAACATGTTTTATAATGTATATGGTGGACAGTACAAGTTATTTAGATAAGTCTCTGTCCTGATTCACCCCAAAGTGAGGGGTGAATAGGGACAGTGGTTTTCTCAGCCTGAATCCCAGAAAAATATAGGTATCAGTTAATGCTCTCAGGGATAGTTAAATCTATGGTCTGGACATGATTTGAGACTATACTGATATTTATTGGAGGTTTTTGTGCCCATGCTATGGCAGAAAAATCTGTCCCTATTCACCCCACATTACGGTAACATTATAAATATTCATTTCGGAATAATGTTAATTTGTCGAAATTTATTCTTTTCAATCCAGGGAACAAAAGTATGTATACACTCGCCTATTATTTTCAAAAGCAACATTAGTAATTTTACACTTATTGCATAGATATTATGAACTAGTGCTCATTCTTTACTCTCTGAAGCAGAATTCTTGCCATAGGCTCTGTCTATTTCATCATGACGCCAATGAGGTACTGCCAACCATTGCAAAAGTTGCACCTTTCACACCAGGTGACAGTAAAGTGCATTTACCCCCAGGCACATAGGCTCATAAATGACACCTGCTGGTTTTGGAATTCTGAAATGACATAACAATACACTATGGCTAACAAAGTAAAATTTGGATACAAAAAATTAAGCCAATTTATGGATGAAGCTTGCAATTGGTGTATACTATATAGGCCTACAAGCTAAACAGTTTAATCTTGAATTTTGTTTTAAAGATAATAATATGTTTAAAACATTGTAGCTCACGTTGCCTATGTGGCATAGTGACAGCCATGGGCCCACCCACTCAAGGGGCCCATTCAATATTTCAACAAAAATATTTTAAAAATAGAGAAAAGCTGACAAGCAATACTTTGCCATAAGGCTTATGATTTTGTGATGAAACAAGATTAATTCACTTCAACTTAACCTTAAGTGAATCAATCAGACACACCCCTAAGACAGCCAATTAGCAGGCCTTCACACATATTATGTTAATGATTTTTAAAATGAAATAAACACAATACAATACAATATGTTATGTCTTGTCTCAATGCCACTCTCTCTGAAGATATCAGTTTATACACAATACAGAATACAGATAATTGGTCACATTATATACATCGATATATATATATACAACAGTGAAATTTTGGTACTTGGTACAAGGTTAAGGTACATTACATTGAAGCATTTAACAGGGAAACAGATACAGGAAGGAAAGTGTCTTTAAAACGCTGTGTCCTGATAGAGGGCATTCGATATCTGCGCCCACTGGGCAAAAGCTCAAAGAGTTCATAAAGTGGGTTAGTAGAGTCCCGCATGATCTTATTAGCCAGGCTAACCACACAATTCTTATAATGAGATTCATTATTGTCAATTACATAGTTCCATTTCAATAAACGTTCACAAACTTTGTTTGGTCTACTCAGTTTATTATAAGAACTGGTGTAACAACAGTGCTAAAGAAAGACACAATCAAATCATAATTAACATTCAGTTTAACCAGAGACCTTACAAAATACAATCTTTTTGATGCTTTTTTACATTGAGTGTTAACATGCGAAGCAAAATTGAATTGATTGTCCACAATAATGCCCAATGTGAGCAGCTGCAAGAGGCAGACAAAATGATGAGATGATAACGCTTTGAGTCCACCGCAAGTTGCTTCCTATTCCAAGGGCGGGGTCTTTTATTTACCTCAGAATAGAAAACCAGGAACCCTTTGGCTTTATGAGACATGTAATTGATATAAGTGAGTAACACAGTCGTCCCTTCGTGGCCGCAACTGCCTCCAACTCACTCCAGTGAAGTTCCAGGACTAGCAGTTTAACCCAGGTCCTCTCAAGCCAGTGCATTCAAAAGCGGCTGCTATAACCATTAGGCCATGGAGAACATTTTTTTACAGATCATTTTCATGCATCAGAACTATTTCATGATTTCAAGCCTAAACAAAAATAAGAAAATTTTGATGTTTCATCATTATCTAATACAATATCTTTTATTTTTAGCAAAAGTGTAATGCATGAAGTACTGCTGCACTCAACATGCATTTATAAATATGACTAATTTTCCAATGTACTCGAGTACATAATACCTTTGATCAAAATTCTGGAATAATTTGGATTTTTTAGGACTGCAATATTATAAAATTGGGCAAGGTTTACATAAAATTCAAATATTTCCATAAGCTCTGTAAAAAATATACAAGGATATATTGCTTGAGATGGAATTTACTTACAAAATTCTCAAAATATTCCAGCATTTATATAAAGAGTGAACACTCTAGCCGGAAGAGGAAATTGTACCTCATGGGAGGGAACACTTCAATTGAACTTTTAGTTCACCTGTGACCAGTGGTATAGCTATGGCGGGGGGCTTAGCCCCCCCAATTGGATTAGTGCCCCCCACTGTCCCCCCCCCATTTCTCGGATTTGAGAAATTTGAAGAAATTATATGAGCAGAGCACGTCCATATTTGTGCACCTGTTTTTACATTGGGTTAACTTTCATTTCATTCTGTGTCCATCTCTGTGATCTAAAGATTGTGTCAGTGGCTGCATATGGTTTATTTCATATATCATGTCATTGGCTCATTGCTGAATCATGCATTTGAATTGATAATTTTATAAATGAATGAAATGAATGTAATGAAATTATAATTTTATGAGTTAGTGAAATAGATATAATAATGCATTCGTCACGAAGTGATGATAAAATCAGCAAGTTTGAAGCTAAAAATAAATAAACAAACCAAACTCGCTCGTGTGACGTCACACGTCACGTGATCACTTCGAGAAAATCTTGCTTGAATCTAATAAAATTTGGCAAAGTAATGGGCCCGCCCAAAACCGCCCGCTGTGCCCATAACTTTGACAACTCAAAATCATTCAATAAATTAAGTGAAACTTACCAAAATTGATTGGAGTGTAAATCAACTAAATGGTAAACGAATCAGCATAGAAGCAAAACTTGATTGGATTTGATTCATAGTCCCAAACAGATCATCTGGTGAAATTTGATGTAAACTTCAAAACCTCAACTTGAACGAAACTTCAACACATTTCTTGGTGTCCGTGCATCAGCTAAGCACTGTAACGAAAAGAAAACATTTTGTCATTATCAGTTGACAAATGTAAAGATATATATACATCTATGTACAAGAAATTTTTTTTTTTTTTTTTTTGTATTATTTATCATCATCCCAACTGGCAGTCCTCTCTCACATCCGACCATCAAGTCGCATCAAACTCTCAAGCCATTCCCACTTCAACGTTATGGGAGGGTGGGAGGGATTATTATATCTATTTCACTAACTCATAAAATTATAATTTCATTACATTCATTTCATTCATTTATAAAATTATCAATTTTATATCGTTAGTGAAATAGATATAATAATGCATCGTTTAACGTCCGCTTCGGAAAAGCGCGTTCTGAAAATTATCTCCTTGAGATTGTGCTCTATAATAGAACCGATAAAAGGTTCGGGAATTACTCCAGTTGGCTCTGTCAAGTATCTGTTGAACTGACAAACCCATCGAGGCAGTCTTAGACGTTGCCGCTGCCCTAACCGAGTGACCTTGGAAGACTTCTGTGTTGATCCCAGCACTACGCATCATGTCTTTCAGCCAGCGACTAACCGTGCTAGTAGTCACTGGGCGATGCGGTCGCACTAAAGCTAGCAACAACTGAGATTTCTGGCCTTCGTCAACCCGCCAGCTGGAAGTCCTCTGCAAGTATGCTTGCAGACACGCAATGGTATCCAGTTCTCTCTCCTCGTACTCAGTTAATTTCAAAACAATTTCAGGTTTGCTCGGTCGCTTGGTCTTAGTCAAGCTCGCTATCGGCCATTCAATTCTGTCTCCAAAGTCCCTCAACAACAAAGGATTGAGATTCTTAATTTCATGAGCTCGGCTGACATTCGTTAGAGACAATAGCATTGTCATCTTCTGAGTCAACAATTTATCAGTCAGTTCTCCGTTGTCACCCAACGATTTGATGTATACCAAAACTTTGTCTACATCCCATGTCTCGTTATACTTAGGCTGTGGAGGCTTCGTGTTGAAAGCTCCTGCCATGAATTGTTTTACTGTAGGATGTTGACCAATCCTAAGTCCGTCAATCTCCTTGTGGTAAGCAGAGATGGCTGACCTGTAGCCATTTAATGTTGAGAATTCCAACCCAGACTCTAAGATTTCCGATAGAAAATTAACTATACTTGCCAAAGAGGTTTGAAAGGGATCCAAACCTCGTTCACAACACCAGCTATGCCATTTGTTCCAGGCGCTGCTGTAAGCATTCTGGGTTCCCATCCTTCTCGACCGCTGCATGATCGAGATAGCATTTCCTGAAAGTCCTTGCTCGGACCATTCTTTCCTGAGATTCTCCATGCCGCTAAACTTAGCTTGTTTTCCAATATCATTGGGTGTCCCTCGCCCCTGGGACCCCGAATCAGATCCGGGGAGGGGGGTAATAGGATTGGGTGATCCACCAGCATCGACAGGAGTCTGGCATACCAAGGCCTTGTTTGCCAAAGAGGCGCAATCAAGACCAATTCCGCCTGGTCCAGTTGGACTTTCGCCAGTACCCTGCTTATTAGGCAAAAAGGTGGAAATGCATACATTGGCTCCAATGTCCATGTCGATAGAAACGCATCCACTGCCGTCGCGTCCGGGTCCGGTTTCCAACTCATATAAGTGGGCAGTTGAGCATTCAATCTGTCCGCGAACAGATCTATCTGTAGCGGTCCCCATACTTGGTTCAGAGACCGAAAAACACTGGGGTCTAATCGCCAATTGCTGCCGTCCCGGTAGACTCTGGATTCTGCGTCCGCCTCCTGGTTCAGGACTCCTGGAATGTGTTCCGCTGTAATTGTGATCTTCTGTGATAGACAAAAATTCCAAAGATCCAGCGTTGACTGCAGCATCTGATGGGATCTTGTGCTCCCCATCTTGTTGATATTGGCTACAGTCGTGCTGTTGTCCACTAGAACGTGCAAGTGTTTGTTCTGGACTCCTTTCATGAACGCTTTCACTGCAAAAGTCACTGCTTTCATTTCTAACACATTTATGTGTAGTTGGCTCTCCTCCGGTGACCACAATCCCTGAGTGGGGACACCATTGCATATTGCTCCCCAACCGGATTTTGATGCATCCGTCGTCAATTTCACAGTCAGGTCCGGGCACGGTTTTATGAATGAGCGACCGTTCCAACTCTCCAGTTCCTGACTCCACCATTGCAACTCTCTTTTGCACTCTTTCGACAATTGAAGAGCTGTCTCGTAACTCTGATAGCCCATTAACAAAGCCTGCGTCTTTTGCATCTGTAGATTTCGATAATGAAGAGGGCCTGGTAACACTGCCCGTATCGCTGCCACCAGCTGACCTATCAGCTTGGATAACTCCCTTACCGTCACTGTGTCGGCTTCTATCAGGCTCGTGCAATGCTCTTGAATTTTCTTCACTTTGTCGGTCGGAAGAAATACCTTCATCTCCTGAGAGTCGATCACAAAGCCCAGAAACTCTAGGGACCGGCATGGCTCCAGGTGTGATTTCTCCCAATTGATGAGAAACCCTAACCTTTGGAGAATCCAAACGGTTGTCTGAGTGTGACCCTTCAGAATCTGAGGGTCCTGGTGCATTAAGAGCATATCGTCGAGATAAATCACCATCTTTATCCCTAACTTTCGGAGGATAGCTGCTATCGGTTTCAAAAGTTTTGTGAAGGTCCATGGAGCTGATGCCAGTCCGAACGGGCACGACACAAATTGGTAAAGCTGCTCTCTCCAGCGGAACCGGAGAAACTTCCTGTCGTCTTGGTGCATGCTCACTGTGAAATATGCATCCTTCAGATCCAACTTGACAAAAAATTCGCCTGGTTGAATCATGTCCAAGGCCAAGTGAATGCCCTCCATTTTGAAGTGCTGATACTTCACGGAGGCATTCAGACTCTTCATGTTGAAAATAGGTCTCAACGAGCCGTCCTTCTTCGGCCGGAGAAATAGGAAGTTTACTATTTGGCCTGACATGTCTGATACCATTTCTATGGCGTCTTTGTCGAGCATCTTTTTGATCTCTTGATCGAGCGCGATCGTTTCCGTCTGCGAAAACCGCGGACTGTGAGGTTCGAAATCTTGAGTCGGTTGCGCGATCCAGGGCACTCTGCACCCTGCTACTGTGCTCAACACCCATGGGTCTTTGGTGACTAACCGCCAATTGGGAAGATGAGCGGCCAATCTGCCCCCCACCGTGCCTGACACGGGCTCCGAGAGCCCCAACCCCAACACATGCTTGTCTACGCGTGTAAGAGGAAAGTCTGCGGCCTTCAAAGGCTTGGAAGAAACGCTGTTTCGCGTCTTTAATGATTCTGGCTCTAACTCTAGACTTGTGCAAGGAATAAGAGGAAAGAACGTACCTGTTCTGTGCTTTGCCTCGGCCACCTCCACGGCTGTTTCCACGGCCTCTCGAAGGCGGCCCGCCTCGAAAGGGCTGCTGGTTCTGCCGGCCCTGGGTCTGAGTGGAGTTGCCTCCGTGGTACTGGGGCTTGTTGTTGGACGAGTTCCGGTTGTAGGAATTATGAGAATCATCCATCCTGGACCCTGACTGATGCTTAAATTTTTTCAACGGGGGTGCCAACAATCGCTGCGCTTCTTTGAGGGCCTTATTGTGTTTCGCTTTCCGGTAGAGGACGGAGTGGAACGCCCTGCCAAAGAGGGCATCCCTCTGGCCAAACACAGCCTGGTTCTTGGCGATGAGGTCGCTAGCTTTCTTCTGGTTCTTCACGAACCGGCTGAGCAAATTCGCCCGCCGGGCAAACAAGACGGCGTTATTTGTCTGGCCCAGCAACGTCATGCCTTTCTCCAAAGTGCGGCAGGTCCGCTTGCAGAAAAGCCTCAGGTCTCCGGGGTCCTCCCCATCCCTCACTCTACGAAGATCAGACCAAACGTGGGTTAGGGGTCCAAAAGCTGCCCCTAGCCGGGTGCTAATTGCCATAAAAGGCTTGTCACTCCTGACTGCACTGGAAGCACCCTTGCGAGGGAAAAAGTCCAAGATCTCCTGGTCTATAGGTTTCCTCATCGCCTGGGCCACGATCTTGGGGGTCGGTGCCTGTTTAGACAGCCGGTCGATCAACGCCGGGTCAAACACCGGGTCACACACATACTTGTCTAAGTATTCGAGTTGGCCCTCGGACAAAGTTTCTTTGTCATCCGAAACTTGGGGGTCAAAGATTGAATTGTCCTGAAGCTTGTAACCGCCACTGGCACTGGTACCAAATCCAGAAGCAGAACTGTCATACAGCCTGACTGACGCAAAATCATCGCTGGACTGTCCAGGAAAATTCCACCTCCCTTGGCGTTTCGAGCCGGTGGCGAAACTGTCATCATCACTATCACTGGAAGAACGGCCCGGGTTGACATCGGAGTCGTCGGAATCTGAAAACCCCTGAAGCTGGGCCGTGTCAGCGGGGCCGGGGCTAGGTTCCCGCCGCTCTGATCTCCGTGGGATGCGATACCCTCGCCGCCAGGCCTCGGGCGTTTCTGTGTCGCGCATGCGCACGCCACTGTTGCCAGGCACGCCATGTTGGCTGTGCGCATCCTGGGCAGGCTCCTGATCTCGGGCCAAAACCTGGGCAGACCGGGCATGATCCCCAGCCACCACTTCGCCTCCCGGCGCTAGACCACCACTGCCTTCCGACAGATCATTTTTGGGGTGGTGTTGCCCCTCCAAACTATTGGAAATCGATCGTGGATCGAGATCCATCACGAAAGAAAAACTTTACGATTCAAGCAAGATTCGAAAAGTGATCACGTGACGTGTGACGTCACACGAGCGAGTTTGGTTTGTTTATTTATTTTTAGCTTCAAACTTGCTGATTTTATCATCACTTCGTGACGAATGCATTATTATATCTATTTCACTAACGATATAAAATTAAAGCGATCCAAACATATTTTACATGTCTTTGTTTTGAGAAATACTATTTGTATAATATACATATTTAGAAAATAATTCTGTTCCTCGAATTATATAAGTGTAACAAATGACCGCTATGGCACTCTAATATTGTCTGGTCTATCCTACTAAGCCTGGCTCAGCAGAAAACCTGCTTTATCAAAGCAAACAATCATTAAATGGAAAGAATATTGCTCTGTGTTTAGTTGTTTAGAGAGTATTACCTGGAGTAACTCATTGCTTCAATGGGTAGATGAGTAGTGCTTTGTGGACTAAATACAAGATTTGACCCACGATGTACATAGGTCCTCTTGCATTGTCTAAATAATGTAACAATACAAACTGACAAAAAAAGTGGTAAAACACTAGCACGGGTCAATGAGAATGCATTACATTAGAGGGACATATATCATGCACATAATTCTTTTCACAGCATGATGAGTATAAATAGAGGGAGACTTCATCCAGCATCATTCAGCTTCAGTTGGACACACACTCATCAACATGAAATTCGCCATTGCTCTCCTCTTCTGTGTTGTGGCAGCTGCCTCTGCCTCATCTAACTATGGCTCTGACTATGGCTTTGATAAGCCCCAGAACTTGTGAGTATACATTAGTTTAATCATTCACTATTAGGGGTTCGGTTTAGCATTTTAGGACATTACTTAGTGTACATGTATACTAACTTCGATTCTCTAACAGTTAATTGAATACAAAAGAGTGATCTTCAGTAAATGTCCAAGGCAATGTGTGACATATCTTCATGTTAGGCCAATTGATCTAAATAAAATTAATTTTATTTATTAAGGCTAGGTTTCTTCTTTCACCTGGGCCTGTGGACAATTTCTCATTTGCTTCTTTATATTAAAAAAAAACAGCTGAGAACATTCATTTCATTATTTTGCATATGATGTTGAATGGATTACCAAACTGAATTCATTTGTAGTCAGTTATTGCCCTAAGATTTCTGCACAATGACCACCCTTTGTGAATGACATTACTTTTCATTTACTTCTACTTTGCAGCGCCAGAGAAAGGAAGGTCAACTACGTCAACGGACAACGTCAATCCAAGGTGAACTACATCGCTGAATCCGTCGGAGCCAGCTCAGGCACTTACCCAAGAGATGGAGTCCCAGGCACTGGAGTTGGAAACAAGGGATACGCTTATGGTGCATACCCAGCTGGATACGCATATGGTCCATACCCAGGTGCTTACCCCGGATACAACAACTACTATTAGATTCCGAACTATTGGTTTGATGTACTGATTCTGATGTTTTTATTTTGGGTTTACTTTCATTTCATTCTGTGTCCATCTCCATGGTCTAAAGATTGTGTCAGTGGTTGCATATGGTTTATTTCATGTATCATGTCATTGGCTCATTGTTAAATCATGCATTGGAATTAAAGGGATCCAAACATATTTTACATGTCTTTGTTTGAGAGATAGGCTTTGTGTAATGTACATATCTAAAAATAATGCTGTCCGTCAAATTATATAAGTATAACAAATCAGAAAGACCATTATGGTACTCACATATTGCCTGGTTGATCCTATGATCTAGCTCAGCAGATAAGCAGCTTTAGTAAAGGAAACAATCATTAAATGGTAAATAAAGCTTTGTGTTTCTACCTGGAGTAACTCATTGCTTCAATTTGTAGGGCATTGTATGAGTTAAGAAAACAACTTTATGGAAACCAAATGGCTTCTAAATTCATTTTGTCTTCTGAGAACAAGCGCATGTCAATATAATTATTTTTACCTGCAACTTTTAACTTTAGCCTTTTCAAAGACATTTGAGTTTATATACAATATTATACAAATACGAGTGCAATATGAAAACTTATTTGCACGAGGAAATTCATAATGAACGAGGGCGCAAATTTTTTTTTTTTTTAAATAAAAACTCATTGCACCACCATGCAATATGAAGATATCTGAAAAAAGAAAAATTGTTAAAAAAATTTTTTTTGAAAAAATCTCATATTGCACTTGAACCATGCAATATGAGTTTTATGATGGCGTAAGTCATGTGACTGATTTTGGCCAATCAGCATCGCTCTAGTATAGTGGTCCTGAATAATACAAAATATATTTTGAAATAATGTTAATTTGTCAAAATTTATTCACTTCAATCAAGGGAACCAAATTTTGTACACACTCTCCTATTATTTTCGAAAGCGATATTAGTAATTTTACAGTTATTAAATATATATTATTATGAACTAGTGCTCATCCGACACTCTCTGAAGCAGAATTCTTGTGACAGGCACTGTCTATGTCAACATGATGCCAGTGAGGTCTTGCCCACCCTTGCAAAAGTTGTACCTTTCACACCAGGTGACAGTAAAGTGCATTTACCCCCAGGCACATAGGCTCATAAATGACACCTGCTGGTTTTGGAATTCTGAAATGACATGATAACAATACACTATGGCTAACAAAGTAAAATTTGGATACAAAAAATTAAGCCAATTTATGGATGAGACTTCAGCGAAACTTGGAATTGGTATATAGTATATACAAGTTGAACAGCTTGATTTTGAATTTTGTTTTAAAGAAAATAATATATTGAAAACACTGTAGCTCATGTTGCCGAGGTGAAATAGTGGCAGCCATGGGCCCATTTCAGTATGTCAAAAAAGTAAAATTGAAATAGATAAAAGCTGACAAACAATACCTTGCCATCAGGCTTATGATTTTGTGGTGAAACAAGATTTCAGCATGACCTTCAGTGAATCAATCAGACACACCCCTAAGACAGCCAATTAGCAGGCCTTCACACATGTTATGCAAATGAGGCCGATTTTTCGCGTTCGAGGGCTTTCAAATCGTACAGATTCAGTTTATATGAGCAGCTGCCCAACGACATAATGATGAGATGATAACTCTTTTTCCACCGCAAGTTACCTCCTATTCCAAGGGAGGGGTCTTTTAATTACCTCAGAATAGAAAACCAGACACCCTTTAGCTTTATGAGACATATAATTGATATAATCGAGTGACCCATGAACTCACAGCAAGTGGCACACGGGAACAGTCTTTAATTTACCAAATAACAACTGGTTCTGCATAGGACAACGACTTCTTCTGTCCCAGATACAGTGCCGCCTGTAAGTAAGTGAAACGCATGACATTGTGCCATTGCATCAATGCTAAACTTCCTCAGCCAAACTGCTTGTGGAGGCATGAATTCTCATCGGATGAAAGGGAAACAAAGTGGGTCATAAAGGCCGATGTGTGAGGCATGTGGGATAAAAATAGCAGCCCATTTTCTTCGCTGTAGTCGGAGTTAGGTATGGGTCAAAGTCTTTGATAAGTAAGTGAACCACCCTTCCCTATGTTTTAACATTGGGCCTGCGTTTTTAACTCTATATCAAAGTGTTTCGCTGTAAACACAACAGTTGAAATTGAGACAACAGTTCATAATCATTTGAAACTGTTAAATCCTCTCTGATTGGGGCGGCCAGTTCTTCGCATGAAAGCTTAAAAAACACACTAATTGCAGCCATCAAGGTCAGAGGATCACTGGGCAATCCAGTGATCCAATGACCATGTGAGAATGCTTCTCAATAGCAAGGGTAAAAAAAGCTCTAATGAAAACATTTTTAATTTTAGAGGGGTCACTATAATTACATGGCATCATGTAGATTCATCACAAGAGATGACACAGGATGTGAATTGGGTCATTCTGCATTGTCTAAATTATGCAACAATACATTGACAACAAAAGGAAAAAATGGTCATAAAAGTAGCACGGGCCAATGACCATACCATGTGCTGATGGACATACATCATGCAGATATTTGCTTTCACAGCATTGTAAGTATTTAAATAGAGGGAGACTTCATTGACCATCATTCAGTTTCAGTTGGACACTCACTCAACAACATGAAATTCGCCATTGCTCTCCTCTTCTGTGTTGTGGCAGCTGCCTCTGCCTCCACTTACTATGGCTCTGACTATGGCTTTGATAAGCCCCAGAACTTGTGAGTACATTGATTTAATACCTGTGTATGTTTGAAGTTTGGTTGAAAAATTATAGTTTGGAATTATTAGACCTCTTTGCAGATCTCCCCAGATGGGGTTTAATAAGGGCCGCAGAGTGGGAATCTTTGTTTTTTAATTTTTTTAAACTTTCAAACTGGTTTTATCTCATCATTGGCAGTTAACTATAAGTCTTCTAACATCATATCAGGTGCCTGTTGTAGGAAAAAATTAGCAACTTTTTTATTGACACCTCTGCTAAAAATACGTCAACCATACTGACTTTTAAAAACATTTAACAGTAACTGACAAAAACAAATCATTAAAACACTTCCAGTCAGTGACATCACACGGCCAAGTTAAACGGAAAATTTAGAAAAAGATATAGACCGCTGATCTGCAAAGGGCTATAAATGTGCTACATGAAATTTCACTTGATTATCAATGATGCAATGATGTTCAAATGTATTTAACAATGCACTGACATGTGACCCGCTCTGACCCAATGAGAGCCCAGGTTTCACAGCGAAGACAATATTACATAAATATTGACTGATGCTAGGCAACAGTCAGGATCTACTTCCAGCATGAGCAAATTACGACTCCAAAATTGAAAAAAACTCCCTACTTGTTAGTATCGCAACATTCATGTGGCAGAATGCCCTGTTAATTGGGAAAAATGAAGTGAATATAGACTATATACACTGACTTACTCAGGCAATAGTCAAATCTATTTCCCTCAAGCGGTTGTGTGAATCAAAATTATTTTAACTGATTTTTATTTACACATTCTTGAAACAAATAGTGCTGACTACTGCCTTCGACACTGTCGATTATATGTATGACAATATTATTTCTCCTTCAGTGCAAGAGAAAGGAAGGTCAACTACGTTAATGGACAACGTCAATCAAAGGTGAACTACATCGCTGAATCCGTCGGAGCCAGCTCAGGCACTTACCCAAGAGATGGAGTCCCCGGCACCGGAGTCGGAAACAAGGGATACGCTTATGGTGGATACCCAGCTGGATACGCCTATCCTGGATACCCAGCTGGTTATGCCCGGGGTGGATACCCTGGTGGATACATTGGCTGAATTTCATTTCATTGTGCGTCCATTTCCATGATCTGAAGATGTCACTGGTTCAGTGTCAAATCATCCTTCATGATTAAATTTATCCAAAAACATTCAAATATGCTTGTTTTATTCAAATTTAGTGTATACTCTTAAAAATGACTGTCTGCCATCAGACACAAATTGTACCATCAAGTGACAGACAACTGGATTACTCAGTGTTTTTCAACAATTCAGTTGTCTGCTGATTTTGAGATACTTCAATGTATCATAATTGTGGACTGTTGTGCTTTTTAATGGATCAGGTTCTGTGTAGGTGAATAGGCCAAACATAAAGAGTACAATGAGTATGACAAAAAGCCGAATCTGTTGGTTAACTCCAGAAGATGATCAATATCATTGTGAATTTACAGTACAAGCCAAAATAAAGTATGGTTACCCCAGCAGGAAGGAAGAAGCAGCCACTACTTTACCCTTTCACACCTTCTGACTACCCCTGAATCACTTCCTACTTTTACTCATTGAAACTACCTTTTAAAATTACATTAAAATCACATTTAAACAACATTCTTAATGTGGGCTAAGGTTGTTGTGAGGAGTCAAAGGGAGTTGTAAGGAGATTTGGGGTGGAGAGGAGAAAGGAGGGCAAAATAGGTGAACAGAGGACTTCTGACGGAAATTATTCTTACTTTATGTTGTACTGTACTTGATCACACTTTGATTTTTTAAATGCTATTTTGTATGTAGATGTATGGTGTGCGAGGAATATTAAAATAACACATCCAGGTTGGATAGGGCCCAGTGTTGGGCATCATTGCTAACAAAAATTGAGTTCCTCAAACGGACACTACAAACCATATTCACTCTTTCCACAAATTTATGCAAATTTGCAATCTTTGCAATCTGAATTTCAAATACAAACGCAAATGCTAATGCAAACCCTAATTCATATTAAAAAAAGTACTCATGAATCGCGATACAGGAAAGTAGATACAAAAATTAATTAAAATTGTATTTTCGGTCAACATAAAAAGTTTGTTTTCCTCAAAACCTTTGAAAAAGGGCCAAAAACTGCCCAACAATCTATTTTCTGATCAATGCTTCTTAAAAAATGACTCGCATCAAGTCATACTGAAATATTGGCTGCGAGTTTTGAACAGTGTCTATATTGCTCTATTGCTCTGCCCCACTGCCCTGCTCCATGTGTATGAGAAATTGGCATCATCATCTGAATATAATAAGTGGAGGCACCATGTATCTAAGCTGAGCTAGGAGCCAGTGCAACTGATCTTACTAATTCTTAGCAACAGAGTTACTTGAACTGGATTTTAGATAATTCAAAAAATGGATATGATGCCCAAGTTAAGATGAAGACGCAATTGAAGGCATGAATTTCCCTACAAGCTTAATTGAACGGACATATTAAAAATTATCACTAAATACAAGTTCTCTAAATTTTGACTGCATGTTGCCAAAAACCTTCATGCTGGCTTTGAGTAAGTATCGAATGAACTGCTAAATTTGATCAGGTGAGTGTTTGTTTGTTTGTATTTGTGCAAGTTGCCCTCTTATTGCAAATCACAAATTCCGCAAACGCATTTTGTGGTAGGTGCTGTCAGTGATGTAGTCGAGGCCGGGACATCCAAGCTGAGACCGAGACCGAGACCGAGGCATGAGCCTCCGAGACCGAGGCGAGGCCAAGGCCGAGGCCATCAAAATGTGGCCTCGAGGCCGGCCTCGAGGAAGCGGCGGGTCCCGAGGCCTCCATGACTTAACCAAAGACACCCGAGACCGATGCAAGGCCAAGGATTTGGCATCCGAGACCGAGGCGAGGCCATCAAAATATGGCTCCGAGGCCAGCCTCGAGGACGAAGCCGGCCTCGAGACCTCCAACACTGCATGGGTGCTGTATCACAAGTCAGCCATAACCGATCATGCCAATGCTCAAAACCACATCATCGACTTGGAGGGGGCGAAGATACTATACAAAGAGTCACACAAGAAACACAGACAAGTGAAGGAGGCCATATGGATCAGGAGGACAGAGGGGGCTATAGACAGAGACTCTGGCAGTTACGAGCTTTTACACGTTTAGGACGCAATCATTCCACAGGAACAACAACACCATTTGTACTGAGGAAGCTATCCAGGGTGGATTGGTGAAAGTCTCTACAGGTAAAAATATCACTTGGATTTATTGAAAAAAATCTTATATATTCAAATGGAATATCCAGAAGAATGTTTAATGAGAAATGTGTGAAATATTTGACATTTTGAAAGTCACTTGAAGGAGATAGAAGTTATTTAATCTGGAATTCGATGTGATAAATCATACACATTTTAAACATTCTGGAAGAGTGGCAAATGGATCTGGGTTAGATTCTTGAACTACAATTTACAACAGGGTCATGTGTAAGTACATGGGCTATGTCAGATTGTTATGTAAACAAAGAAAAGATACATTAAATTTTAAGAAATGGACAATTTCCAATTTTCGTACCTCATTTTTAATTTTTAATTGGCCACAACTTCCTCAATTTTTGATATACAGCTACGAAATTTCACACAAATTCCTACCATATTTTGTTCTTAATATGTGGCTAGTTTCACCAAATTGGTTGATTTGAGATGGAATGACTCAGCAGTTGAATTGATAATAAGTCAATTCACAATGATATGGATCATCTTCTAGAGTTAACCAGCTTCCGCTTTTGGTCACACTCATTGTAGTTTTTATGTTTGGCCTATTTAGCAATACAGGACCTGATCCATTAGAAAGCACAACAGTCCATGATTATTTTAATAGACTTTAGACTTTAGACTTTTTATTTGCTTTTCCCAGCACAGATGAAACAATGTGTAAGGGAGGGAGGGATCTTTAAGACAGATTTCTGTCGCTGTCAAGATCCCCCCCCCCCTTATGTGTCTCAGAGAGAACCATGCCAGTCATTTTGATAATACGTTTAAAAATCACCGGACAACTGAACTATCGAAAAGTAATGAACAATCCAGTTGTTTGTCACTATATATTGTAGGATAATTGTCTGCTGGCAAAAAAGTTTTTTTAAATGTGTATATAAACTAGAGTCAAGGTGGGTAAATCCGTCCACTTTTGGCTAATTCTTCATTCCCAGGATAATGGGAGTAGATATGAAAATAAATATTAGACCCTTGGAAGAGCTTGCTCCATACTATCATAATCAGGAAAAAAAAGTCAAATATTCAAATATTTTTCACTGAAACCATAGCAACAAAAATTGAAGGTTGGGGCAACCAAATCCGTCCACCCTGCTGGTAAATCCGTCCAGCAAGGATGGTAAATCCGTCCACAGGGCATAAATCAGCACACTTTTATCATATCTTTTTATTTTTTCAAATATTGCAATTTATTAACTTTCAGAAAGGATTTTGTGTGGATTGCAGAATTAAAGGATGCTGATTACACTATGGTGGAAGTATTAAATAAGAGAGGTTAAGTTGAATATCAAGAATTTCAATTGACTGCTTGAATTACAATTGAAGAACTCGTTGGTTCCAATCAAGTGTTCTAATTGCTCAATCAAGTTTATTTAATCAATTTTATGCCATTTTTAGATATTAAAAGTCATAAAAGTACTTTTAAAGCTCATTTGAAGTTGGTGGACGGATTTACAATCACCAATTCAAGTTCGTTTTAAAATAAGGATGGTAATTCCGTCCACTTTTATTTCCATTGTATCTCCTTTCCATGTATTGCAATTCAGTTAATTTAAAAATCCATGAGCGAATAACAAAATTCTGAATCTCAATCAACAATTTTTGACTTTGAATGCTATTTTTTTTTTATATAAATAGGCCTACAGGATTAGTACCACCCACTACACAAAATGGCTGTGATGACGTCACAAGATTTCATTGTATTTTGTCCTCTGTTTTTAAATGGACCTGAAATATCATTTGAAATGCTGTAAACAGGGAAAACGCGACAAAATATGTTGAAAAATAGTTTCTCTTTCTTATGCCTCACACAACTTTAATAAATGTAATTATATAATATAGGGTGGACAGATTTACCCTCCTGGACGGATTTACCATCCCTGACTCTATATTAAAAACAAGAATATTAAATATATTTGGACAACTTTAATTCCAAAGGATGATTTGGCAATGAACCAATGACATCTTTAGATCGTGGAAATGGACACACAATGAAACTAAATTCAACCATGGTAACCACCAGGGTATGCACCCTTAGCATAGCCAGCTGGGTATCCGCGATAGGCGTATCCAGCTGGGTATCCACCATAAGCGTATCCCTTGTTTCCAACTCCGGTGCCTGGGACTCCATCTCTTGGGTAAGTGCCTGAGCTTGCTCCGACTGATTCAGCGATGTAGTTCACCTTGGATTGACGTTGTCCATTGACATAGTTGACCTTCCTTTCTCTGGCACTGAAAGAGAAACAATGTTGTTATGCATGTGCCAATAAATGACAGATGTCAAGGGCAGCAGTCAGAACTATTTTTCTCAAGAGTGATTAAAAAAGAATCAGGCAATGAAATAGTTTTTACTCACATAACCTCAAGGAAAATAGATTTGACTATTGCCCAAGGAAGTCAGTCTATATGTTTGTTATTATCCAAATTAACCAAAAAGACGTGTGTATATATGATAGTACAAAATATGTAGATTTTCCTTTTTTGGAGTGTTAATTTTCTCATAGTGGAGGCAGATCCATCTGTTGCCCTAAACATCAGTCAATATTTATGTAGTATTAAACCTCCTTTATGAAAACAGAACTATCATTGGCTCAGAGAATGTCACATGTCTTTGCATTGCCTCACACGCGAATGCCATTTTATAATCGATTGAATAATCAAGTGAAACTTTGCAGAGCAAGCTTAATGATCCCAGGCTATAATTTTTCAATCAAACTTCAAATATATACTGTTATTAAATCAATGTACTCACAAGTTCTGGGGCTTGTCAAAGCCATAGTCAGATCCATAGTAAGTGGAGGCAGAGGCAGCTGCCACGACGCAGAAGAGGAGAGCAAAGGCGAATTTCATGTTGATGAGTGTGTGTCCAACTGAAACTGAATGAGGCTGGATGAAGTCTCCCAATATTTATACTCATCTCTATGCAGACTCACAATTATGTAGGACTACATGATGTATGTCCATTTATGCCTGGCATTGTCATAGACCCATGCTAGTGTTTTATGACTGTTTTTTTTTTTATTGTCCTTTTGTCTATGGATTGTCACGTACTTTAGTCAATGACCCATTTCACATCCTGTCTCAATGTTTACCAAATGAAGTATGTTATTGTTTTTCACAAGACAATAGTCATCACCTTTTCAAAAATCATTTCTAAGTTTGCAGTTTATCATTTAAACTCTCTTTGAGGCTAATTAGTACCTATGTGATTCAGTTACAGCTCATTGTCCAAAGCATCTATCAACCAATGCAGGTATCAAAGTTTGACATGCTAAACATATATACACCATGTGTCAATGCATTTGTCATTTACAAAGTTATGCAACTAAATCTGTGACATCACTCTTTAATAAAAAGTCTGTCAAACTTCAACGTGGTCACTAGGGTGGTCCGACATCCAATGGAAAATAATAAAATGTTAAATTTTGTGAGTGTACACCCTAACTTTTTCCCTTTGACCAAGTGCTAGAAGTGTTCATAATTTCAGCCAGATTGATTAAAATTTAGAGGCGGCTCATCAAGGCTGAAGTTTTGCTGCATTTTGCATTAAAACGCCTAGATCTGACAAGTGAAAATTGTGTAAAATCATATTTTCCAGTCATTTGAAGCCCATTAAGGCACTAACCAACTGAGGATATTTATTTAAAGTATTATGGCATGACTAAGTCATGATCCAAAAACCTTTCCATCAAATTTTAATATTTATTAATAAATCTATGTTGGTGTAGCAATTCTCGACCAATACACATCAATTGACAATACAATTTTTATGATATAAGTGACAAATCCCTTTTTTTGTAAATGTGGCATGTGGAGAGGAAGATATGCAAACAAGTGTTATGTTGCTTCTTCCTCAGTTCATTGGTGCCTTAATAGGCCTAAAATGAAAGGAAAATATGATTTTACACAATTTTCAATATTCAAATTTAGGTGTTTGAAATCAAAATTTAGCAAAACTTCAACCTTCATGAGCCACCTGTAAATATTAATCAACTTGGCTGAAATTTTGAACACTTCTACCACATAGGTAAAGGAAAACAGTTAGGGAGCACCATCAATGAAATTAAGAGATTTGGACCATCCTAGTGGACACTGTGAAACTGTGCAATCGTGATCTGAAAAATCATCCACAATACTGAAAAAAATAAGGGTCATGGATGTGTGACAATTATTAAAATCAATGGACTGGCTTTCATCCATCTACCCTTCTTTTGGATTTCAAATAGGACAAACATTGACTGATATATTAGCCATAACCAGGGGGGAAGGGGTGTGGGGACTGGCAGTGCTCATTGCAGGCCCAATGGCAGGCCCCATTGTAAAAAAAATCTAAGGCCCCTGCATCCTACCATTGGTGATATTTTAAAATAGAAAATTAAAATACTACAAGGCCTAATTTGGTAAATTGTTAAAATTTGGGTGGGACTTCATGAGAGAGTGCTGTTCTTTTCAGTAAGTGTGGTTGCAACGCAATCATGAACCTGATACCTTTTTTTTTCTCTTTTCTTGAAATTAATATCTTTGACATCTTGAATGGGCCTGCCTTGAGTGGATGGGCCCGATGCAGCTGCCAGTTTGCCACAAAGGCCAGTCCACCCCTGGCCAAAACGTCCACCCTCTCGGGAAGCAACATCAATTCTATTTTGGTTACAATCAAACGTTTGGCCAAAGCACGTAAGACAAATGTATTTCAAAACAAACGTTGTACAAACCTCTGAACCCAAAGGTATGACTTACGTATAAGGCCCCATTTAAGCATGTAACTCCCAAACGGAGCCTCCATTTGGGACTTCAGGGAGTTACGGGAGTTGACAGGAGTTACCGGGAGTTTTGGGAGTTAGCGGGAGTTACCAGGAGTTACGGGAGTTAGCAGGAGTTGTGGGATTTAGCGGGAGTTACCGGGAGTTATGGGAGTTGACAGGAGTTAAATGGGAGTTACGGGAGTAATGGGAGTTAGCGGGAGTTAGTGGGAGTTACGGGAGTTAGCAGGAGTTAGCTGGAGTTACGGGAGTTAGCGGGAGTTAGCGGGAGTTAGAGGGAGTTAGAGGGAGTTAGAGGGAGTTAGCGGGAGTTATGGGAGTTAGCGGGAGTTAGCAGGAGTTAGTGGGACATAGCGGAAGTTGCAGGACGTCAAGGAGTTCCGGGAGTTACATGCTTAAATGGGGCCTGTCAAAATGCATTAACTTCTCGATTTTGAATAAAATTGAAAAAAAAAAATTGCCCGAGTTAGGGTTAGGGTTTAGGGTTGGGGTTAGGGTTAGGGTTGGGGTTAGGGTTTCAGATAATTCTTGCTATTCCAATTTTTATAATTAAGTTTTCGCCACTTATTTAGCATGGAAATTACCTGAATTTGGACTATTTTGCCTTTCTACAGCTGGTTGACCACTGGAGTTTCAGCAGATACCTGTTTATCATTGGCCAAAATCAGCATTTGAGGGGGGGGGGTGGCAACCATTGGATAATTACTGGTTTTCTGTAAGTGTAGAAGTAACATTAGTAACACTGGTAGCCAGCAACCACAGGGCGGTGACAAAACTTCACCATCCGTTTGCGGGCCAGTATTGGTGCAATGTAACTGTTGTGTGGAAGAGGGACATGTGCCCGAACGCTGGAAATCTTTCAGTGCCACTTTCGGGCCCCTGACCTAATTTGCCGTGACGGGGGTCATTTTTCTCAAAAAGTGCGAAAACGGAGGTTTTTGGCACTTTTCGGGCTGAGAAATGATGCGATTTTCATAATTTTTGCAGGAAATGCTGATCTACTAGTGTTGTTAAGTATTATATCAAGACATTTAGCCAGGATACCTCCGCGCGCGGGTTGATTCTGACCGGAGGGCCTGTTTTCTTATCTTTTAGCATGCAAATGCCATAATGGGCCACATAGGCCTATGCAGAGGTCTAGAATCACAAAACCGTGCTATTCGATGGGCAAGGCATCCAGAAAGGCATTAAACTGCCACCGGCACCCGAACAATGCAGTTTTCCAGCTTTTCCCGCCAAAAATCTGCGGCTTTTCTGCTGTGATCTGTTACCGGAGCAATCTTAGCCCATGTCACTGCCATAGTAATGCTAATCTACTCCATTTTAACCAGTTTCCATGGTAGTCGCTGGCCTGCAGCGTGTATTTCAAAGTTCACCTGCATTAAGTCAACCAATCAGAGCACAGCTTTCTATTTTCTCCCGGCCTTAATCCTATAAAACCAATGTCGTCTGCTAGATATGTGCTTTCTGCATGCAGTTTAGCTTGCGGGATACTAATGTAGCATACAGCAGTGACTAGAATTAGAATATTTTGGCCTGTTGTGGCACCTAGACTACTGCATATCAGTTAAATGCCTGTTCTTGCACTTTTGCCACTGTTTATTGGGGTAAACGTGAAGCAAACATACACAAAAAGGTTGCTTTAAGGCTTTTTCTGTATTGCGGATCCATCAAGGAGCTTCAGAAGGCTTTGATTGGGTGACTAAAAAAAAAAAAAAAAAAAGTTTAACTTGAAAAGGTTTTGAACCCAGGACTTCTCAGTTGCTGGCCCGCGCCTTAACCACTACACCACAGAGGATTGTTGCTGACATGTCGCTCGGATTCCACATAATTTCAGACTCTGCTGGAATAAATGTCAACCATTTTTCGTACTGTGGCAGCTAAGCAGCGGGGGATGGGGGGGGGCAGTAGAGAGAATAGCACTTTACAACCTTTATTTATGAAGTTACCTGGTTTTACGTTCTGAAAATATGTTTTTTAGGTTGGAAGTACAACTTTTTTTTTTCCTGTTTTAGTTCTGTTTAACAAAAGATAATAAAAAATATTTTTTGGCCAGAGAGCTCGTATAAGGTATGGTCAGACTAAGCGATTGAATGTTGTGCATAACCAGCTGTTATAATCACATGATGAACTATTCAAAATCACATCAATTTAATTCAGGTTTACAGATATCAGCACAAGAATAACAAATGATTTTGAACTGATTTTGTAATGTTTTTATCATACTGTATAATTATCTGTTTGAATGTTTGCCATTAAACTATGGTTGCTAGGTTTCGTCATATCCTCTTACATTGTAGTTTCCATAAGCAGCATTTCAGTAGATTACAACTCTCGATAGCAAGGAAAAAAAAGCTCTAATAAAAACATTTTTAATTTAAGAGGGATCACTCTAATTACTTGGTATTATGTAGATCCATCACAAGGGATGACACATGATGTGAAATGGGTCATTCTGGATTCTAAATTATGCAACAATACATTGACAACAAAAGGACAAAATATTCACAAAACACTAGCACGGGTCATTGGCCAATTGACCATACATAGACGGACATAGATCATGCACATATTTGTTTTTACAGCTCTTTGAGTATAAATATAGGGAGGCTTCATCCAGCATCATTCAGTTTCAGTTGGACATACACTCATCAACATGAAATTCGCCATTGCTCTCCTCTTCTGTGTTGTGGCAGCTACCTCTGCCTCCTCTTACTATGGCTCTGACTATGGCTTTGACAAGCCCCAGAACTTGGTTTAATAACTGTGTATGTTTGAAGCTTGGTTGAAAAATTATAGCTTGAGATCATTAGACCTCTTCGCAGATTAGCGGTCCAGTTTGTTTATTGACACCTCTGTTTTAGGTATGTCAGCCATGCTGACTTTTAAGAACATTAAACAGTAACTGACAGAAACAAATCATTAAAAACTTTCAGTCAGTGACATCACAAGGCTAAGTTAAAAGTAAATTTTGAAAAAGATATACACCGTTGATCTGTAAAGGGCCGTAAGTGTGCTACATGAAATTTCACTCGATTATTCAATGTTGCAGTGATGTTCATAATTATGTATATACAATGCACTGATATGTGACCTGCTCGGAGCCAATGAGAGCCCAGCTTTTGTAATGAATATATAATACTACATCAATATTGACTGATGCAGTGCAACAGTCAGGATCTACCTCCAGTAAGAGCAAATTAACACTCAAAAATAGGACAAACCCCCTGCTTACTTATATCATTAGTACAGGCATTTCTTGTTAATTTGGAATAATAAAACAAATACGGACTGACTAACTCGGGCAATGGTCAAATCTATTTCCCTCAAGGGTGTGTGAATGAAAACTATTTTATTGACAGGTTTTTTTTAACACACTCTTAATAAAAATAGTACTGACTATACTGCCTTCGACATTTGTCAATTACATGTGTGACAATATTATTTCTCCTTCAGTGCCAGAGAAAGGATGGTCAACTACGTTAATGGACAACGTCAATCCAAGGTGAACTACATCGCTGAATCCGTTGGAGCCAGCTCAGGCACTTACCCAAGAGATGGAGTCCCAGGCACCGGAGTCGGAAACAAGGGATACGCTTATGGTGGATACCCAGCTGGATACGCCAATCGTGGATACCCAGCTGGTTATGCTAAGGCTGGATACCCTGGTGGTTACTTTGGTTGAATATTATATCATTTTGTGTCCATTTCCATGATCTAAAGACATCATTGGTTCATGTTTAAATCATCTTTTGGAATTAAAGTTATCCAAACAAATTCAAATATGCATGTTTTATATATAATTAGTTTATACTCTTAAAAACGATTGTCTGGCAGCAGACACAAATTGCATCATTGCAGATGATTTCATATTTTTAGACGTCAGTGGTAGAAAATACATAATTTTTCCTTCAATTTTCATTGGTTGAGAGAAGGTATGACAACACTCTCTTCTGAAAAGTGACATAGCGTTTCACACGGATGACCATGGCATTCTATCCATTGATCTCCTCAATGGAACTGACTCTGGCTGTTTAAAGTGAGAGTTTCTGTTTCACACATTTTAGCACTCAAATTCTCAAAGTCCAATACTCTGCATTCAGATGATTTGGATCAGATGATCCACATAATGATTATTTTTACAGAAACAAACAAATACATGAATGGAACTGCCTAGACGACATGACAAATGACTGCCAATTGCTGGGTCCCTGGTTTGATTCCCTCTATGATTTTCATATGAATGTTGGCCACATCACTGGATCATCCTCCTGTTCCAATGGTCCATTCAGACTTTATGATGGAGGGGGGGGGGTTGGAAGTTTTGATGGAATTCTTTGTCAAAAGTGATACCCCCCCCCCTTTGGTTTCATGAATATTTGCAGTAACTCCCCTTTTCTTTTGTTAAACAATGGTAAAAAAATTGCACCCTGTCAGGAAAAGTTCCCATTGCCTCAACTAATGTGCAAACAAGTAGTAGCCACTCAAGTAGAACTTACAAACTACCACCCTCCCTCAACCCAGTCATATAATTTAATTCTGAATAGTCCCTTAGCGTTCAGAGATGTGAAGCAATTCAGAGCACGCGCATGCATACAAATAATACCCTATAAGACAATACAAACATATGCAATTCGAATTTGGAGATTGCAGAAGCAGGGTCATTTTGCAAATAACACAGATATGGTGCATATGCAATAGTTGACCTTGTATATCTCACTTATTTTGATAATGTTGTGACATGCAAATAATTTTTTCCTTTATAGTAGCTATTTGCATATTTTGAAGAAATGCATAACTAGTGGAGGCCTATTCCAAAATCACATGAAAAATTCTAATTAACATACAGTGTACATCAACACTCCACAGTAGTGATCACAAACTGTTATACATTGTTTGTTACTATTTGTGCTTTTAGCAGTTAGACATAAGATAGAAGTAGATAAGAATCTACAACTTATAGAACCAACAACACCCAACAATAACTGTGAATTTTGAGAAAATGTTTTTCATAATCAACTGTGAAATTGGATGGAATCTGTGACAAATATATCAAAACACACATGTCTGGGGCATTTTGTTGTTTTGTCATAGTATATAGGTGGACTGAAGCCATTTGCATGCCCTGATACCTTTTGTCTCTCAATGATTAATATGGCCGCCCATGATTCAGAGTCGGCTTGAGACTGAATTTATATCAATTGAAGCAATCAACAGTTACAAAGGAGTGTGAAATACAACAGTTTATGAGGAAATGTGAGAGTTCATGTGGATTGCAGTTTGTGTTGGCCTTTGCAGTTTATTGGTCAAAATTATGACATCATTTTTCCAACCAACTTCACTTGCTTGAAACAAACTGAAAAAAAGTGACACGCTTTGTGCAGCTTGACCAATCACCTGTCACAATTTTCTGATGTCAGACCAAAAATTTTGCTAACTTATTTGCTATCTGAGCAAAGTCTACAAATATGAAATCATCTGTAAGTTTTTCAATAATTCAGTTGTCTTCTGATCTTGAGATAATTAAAGGTATCATAATTACTGTTGTGCTTTTTCAGCAAATTCATAGTATGTACATTAGGGTCGGCTGAAGAAAACTTTTTTTGGAATTTCAATATGCCAGTGGTATAGAAAGTTGGTTTTGGCAAAAAAAAATTTGGCATGCAACTTATGTTGGGCCTCTCCGTCCTGAATGAAATTGCATATTTTCAGTCATTTCGCATGCCTTTTTAGACCATTTTTTGGCCTGAGTCAGCTTTCTTGGTTTCAGAAGGCTCAATGGCATACTTAATCTTCTTTGAAGGCCATTTTGGATATGAAAAACCACAAACAGGTCGCTTATATTTAAGATTTAGCCATTTCTGGGTAAATGTTGGGAATCAGAATTTGAATTTTTTTGCCAAAAATTGCTTGAAAAAATTGACAATGTCGGAATTGACCCCACAAAAAATGATTCCAAGTGAATTGTAATTACCCCGAGTCCTCCCTAACGCCCTAAAAAACACTTCCAGCATATTACCTGCATCAATATGTGGTTTCAGTTTCCGGCATAGGAGCAACGCCGTAAAGTCAGATTTACAGATTTGACACTTTAGCAGCTAGTGTAGCCCTACCATTACAAGACTCAAGACTCAAGATATTTTATTTCTTTCTGAAACATTATGTTACAGAAAAGAGAGAGGACATCTCTAAGACAAATACTTATCGCTAGAGAGATGCCCCGGCCCCCCCTAAAAAAAATTAAAAGATCATGTCATCATCTCAGAGATATCCATTAAAGAAATAAAATATATACCACTAAGCAGATACATGTAGTTCTGACCTTGATCTGAGATGCAAACTACAAAAGACCCCATTTAAAAATGCTGTCTTGGTTTTGAAACATTTTCATAATAATATTCTACATTCGAAGTTGAATAAATGTTGGTCGCTTGCTGGACTATGTGCCAAGTCTCAATAAGATTCTGCATTTTTGCTGTGCCCTCATGTAGTCTTACTTAACCTCAGGGTGCTAGTATGTACACTGTATGCAACTGATATAAAAAGCATGTGAAGTACAGTGCCACCTGTAAATAAGTGAAACGCATGACATTGTGCCATTGCATCAATGCTAAACATCCTCAACTAAAATGCTTGTGGACGCACAAATTCTCATCCGATGAGAGGAAAAGACATTGGGTCACAAAAGGCCGATACGTGAGGCATGTGGGATAACAATTGCAGCCATTTTTCTCTGCTGTAGTCGGAGTCAGGTATGGTTCAAAGTCATTGATAAGTCAGTGAAACGCAGGTCCAATGTTAAAACATAGGGAAGGGGGGTTCACTTACTTATCAAAGACTTTGACCAATACCTAAGTCCGACTACAGCAAAGAAAATTGGCTGCCATTATTATCACACATGCCTCACATATCGGCCTTTATGACCCAATATGTTTTCCTATCATCGGATGAGAATTCATGGTTCCACAAGCAGTTTGGTTGAGGGTGTTTAGCATTGATGCAATGGCACAATGTCATGCGTTTCACTTATTTACAGGCGGCACTGTACAACTCTTCTATTGCTCCAATTGATGAGTAACTCAATATATACACTCTAAAATCACAGCATTAATTTTCATGCTGGGACTGTTAATTTTCATGAAGGGACTGTTTGAATTCTATTTAAAAAGCTGATTATGCACTCTTAAAAAATGTCGGGACATAAAAAAATCCATGTTGGTTTTTTGCATTGAAATTTGGTTTTTCAAAAAACCATTTTGAATCTAAAAAAACAATTTTGTCTGAAATTTTTTAGAGTGAGCAGAAAGCTAGGGTGATCCTTGGATCATCCAGGTAATATTTGAATAAAATTTACAAAATAACATGACATTTTGACAAGTCCATGGTCTTTCCCATTTGATATATTTGATATAATAATGAAATTTGAAACTATGTTCTCAACTTCTCACCAATTGACCTATTTAAGAATGTTTTGCTAGCTTTAATTGAGCAAAAAAAAACAAACCTTGCCACAAAGCCAGACTATTTAATGCTTGCTTAATTTTACATCAAGATCCTAAATACATAATAGCATGTATACTGACTATGTGATATTATAATCAAATCGGTTTAATATCCGAACTTAAAAAAATGCTGAACTAGGATATATGGCACAGAGTAAACAATGAAGAGTGATGAGTTACAGAATTATTTCTGAGAATATGACACACAACAGATATTTTGGAACAAAGTTATTTATTTCAACAATGAGCCAATGAAGTGACACATGACATGAATCATATGCAGCCACCAGCACAATCTTTAGACAATTTTGATGGACACCTAATTACATGAAATTCAACCAATGTAACCACCGGGGTATCCACCCCTAGCATAACCAGCTGGGTATGCACCATTGGCATATCCAGCTGGGTATCCACCATAAGCGTATCCCTTGTTTCCGACTCCGGTGCCTGGGACTCCATCTCTTGGGTAAGTGCCTGAGCTGGCTCCAACGGATTCAGCGATGTAGTTCACCTTGGATTGACGTTGTCCAAACAAATTCAAATATGCATGTTTTATATATAATTAGTTTATACTCTTAAAAACGATTGTCTGGCAGCAGACACAAATTGCATCATTGCAGATGATTTCATATTTGTAGATGTCAGTGGTAGAAAATACATAATTTTTCCTTCAATTTTCATTGGTTGAGAGAAGGTATGACAACACTCTATTCTGAAAAGTGACATAGCGTTTCACACGGATGATCATGGCATTCTATCCATTGATCTCCTCAATGGAACTGACTCTGGCTGTTTAAAGTCCGACTACAGCAACGAAAATAGCATGCAATGCATGCACCATGTCCTCGGGCATCTGAACTTGTTTAACATGTAAGTCAGCTGGCTGGTCCATTGGCCTTTAAAATTTACTTTTAAAACATCTAATCAGCTGTGAATATGTCATAGATCTATATAGATTTTGTCATATATGCCAAGTCCAAAAAATATATATCATGCATATGCTTTAAGTACTCTCTGAACACATTCAAACATGATACAATCAAGAGGCTACCCCACCCAAATGCAGCCCCCCCCCCAGTGACCATGTGCATCCTGTCACTGGGTTGACAGCACATGGCTAGTGAGGGTGTCCCATGCAGCAGGGTGGGATATAGATAGATGCACAGGAGCTCACAGGCCGATTTATTCAAATCAATGATATAAAAAATATAATATCAGTATTAAAAAGTGAAAGTGACTGGACCAGGGAGGCTCTCAAGAAATTATGTATTTTTCTACAGACATGCTGACTTAGAATATAGTCTGCTATGTCAATATGTTATAGGCCCACTCTATAGATCTCTTAATTCTCTAATATATATTGTATATATGTGCTATCACTGTGCACTAACGAGAGGGGTACCCTCGCCATCAGGGCAGCCATTACCACTCTCGATTCAAAATAATTTTCTATCATCCTGAGCTTATTTCATCAAATCTAAAGCCTATACTTATCAAGCACGCAGTTTTATTGTTAAACTAACCATTAGACTTGTATTCCGCATGTGATTGTTCACACAATTATCATATTTTGCATTTGAAAAACATCGTCAGGGCGAGGGTAACAACAAATGCCTCTCGAGGGTAACACCAATTCCAATAAATGTCATGGCGAGGGTACTGCAAGAAAATGACAGTTTGTTTTTCCATTCCACAAAAGCAATGGTGATCTATCTAGTATCAGCTGTGTCCATCTATCTTTCTATCTACACTGAGCGCCATTAAAAACGCAACATCGTTAAACAACAAAATTTTCTAAGTTCTTGTCCCTCAATAATTATCAAATTTGACATAGACCTAAAGAGCAATTGCGGAAAAAATCGTGAAAAACTTTACTTTTCACTACACACTACTAATTTTAGTGAGGTCTGTCTGAAACATCAATTCACGGACAGTGCTTCACTGGCAAATGAGGCAATGGAAATATTGGTTTTGTGGCTTGTTGGATGGGAATAATCTTATAAAATGTTCACATAACATGCACAAGACTTCAAAAAGCTGTCCAACGAACGTTTTTAAAAAATATATTGAGGATAAAGCAGATTTTGAAATGAAAAACTCAAAATATAGGCTTGAATAAGTGGAAATGAAGCATATGAACCCAAACTACTGAACAATGGGGTTGTTGTTCATACCCAGGATAGAAACAAAGACACAGACAATCATTCCATACCAAAACTCTAAAAAATCTGAATAAACAGATTTTAACAAAAAGCTCCTGTAGGGGGCAGGCCGACATTGATACATCATTTTTTTTAATTTCGTCATCTTTAATTGTGATTTGGTCAAATATCATTTTCTTCCACCCCATCAAGGAACTAAAATTGTAACCTAAATTTCATCGTGATGTTTTGAGAGGAAGTACCATTTTTTAGCCATTTTGCGATGTTGCGTTTTTAATGGCACTCAGTGTATCTATCTATCTATCTATCTATCTATCTATCTATCTATCTATCTATCTATCTATCTATCTATCTATCTATTAATGTAGACCATACATAGAGACATTGGACAAATTTGTCAAATTAAGAATTTATCAAATTATTGCAGCTCTCAAATACCAGGGCAGTAGCCTACAGGGGGTAGGGGAGCAGCTTCCCAGCCCCCCCCCCCTCCTGAATTAAGCCAAAGACGTGCTTTCCAAATTATTTTCTAATATTCCTTATTTTCTTGGGTGCACATTACTCCAGACTGGTCAATGCCACAGGAGTTCCTAAACCAATGCACATGACGTTAACCTAGTATGTGTGCATGAACCTGGTTTAGAAGTCCCTGTGGTCTCTGCCTCATCAAGGATTCATTCCATCCTATGACCCTGAATACCCGAGTAAAACAGGTGTTTCATCCTGTGCAAAAAAACCAAACAAAAAAAGACTGCTCTTCCCCTTACAACAGTGGTCCACGTCTGACCTGTTAATATATATATTTTTTATAGTCCTACCATAAACCTTTGAAATACACTTTGGCATATCTGCATTGTGAAAACAGAATTTGACAATTTGATGTGTCAGTTTATCTATCAGGTTTCTATGAATACCAGATATTAACCTGAAAAATGATATCGCGATACAATAAAAGTTCATAATCAAATTTAAGGGCCAGCTCCAGGAATTACACCAGATTTTTAGACCAACTTTAGACATTTTTCAGTTGAAAAAGGAGGCCTACTGAGCTGAGCATAGGTGTACACTTGAGCAAAGTACCCCCCTCCTATGAATCTACTTCATTACAGCAAATGTTAAAATGATTCAAGCAAAACTTCAGTATAAGTTGATGAGCCAGAGGACATCATATTTTCAAGATATTTGACTGGATCATGACAGCCTAACGAAACTTGCAATTGGAGATAGGCCTACATATAGGTCATGCTGAAGTCAACACCACATTCCTAATTATTATCCTTGCCAAATATTCTCCTATAGGAATAGCGCTGTAAAATCAGATGAACTAAATAAGAAATTACTTTCTAGTAGTCTCTGTAGCAGGTACAGATAGGCCTATACCCGAACTAAATGTACTGAGGTTTGAAATGTTCTTGAAATAGCCATACATCGTCTTTAATTATTAGCTACTGGTCTACAGTGACGACGAATTTGAAGACCAAGAGCCCAAGTCTGTGTGCATCCTAATACTCAGGGCATGCTAACCTAACCTGTTTATTGTCAGTAAAATGTACTGTACGGTGAGGAAGTAAGAAATATTTTAAGAAATTCTCACTGAGGATGGTACTGCTTAAGACAAGGGCATTCTGGTTGACGTTTGAGAAAAAATAACTTGATTATTCTCAAGCCCTCCCTACTTGAGAACAGCACCTCCCCACAGACGTGGTGCTGAGTCTGTGATTATGTCAAATGTTATTGGTTCATAAGAAAAAGTCCTTATCTATTTAATGAATGAGATATAATTAAAAAAATTTGCTTATCAGATATTAAGGTTGAAAGGTTCATAATGATTTTGAAATGGATTGAATGTATTTGTTGCTGGTTTTAGCAATGATGACCCTATTTTTCAAACTTTTATGTAGGCCTGCAACTAAAATTTTTTTATAGGTACTTTTTAAGATAAAGCCACTATTTTCAGACTTCCTCAATTAATGGAGTAGAATAAAGCATTAAGTAGGTCTGTCATTGTGCAGCTGGTGGTCAATTAAGTTGAAAATTTTCATCTTTTAATAGGGTATTGCAATTATGTTCTTGATTGGAATTCCCAATTGTTAACTTCACAATTGCAATCATGTGTCAGCACAATCATACTCTGACCTCCCACAACAAAGAGCAACTTTTAGTATGGCTGATTCATTGACAACTTCAGTCTGAACAATTTGCTATGCTTACTTCTTTGCATGTCCTGCATTACCCTCACCAATATTTTTGGAGGTTACCCTCGCCAACCGGAAGTGACCCTCGCCCAAATCTTGCAGTACCCTCGCCACTTCCGGGTTGGTACCCTCGCCAAAATGCTAGTACCCTCGCCCAAAAAAGTGCTGGTACCCTCGCCCAAAAGTGCTGGTACCCTCGCCAAAATGCTGGTACCCTCGCCCTGCCTATTTCTCATTTTTGCGGTACCCTCGCCTCGCCCAATTTATTGTTTCATCAATATCATAATTCAGGCTTCAAGTTGAAAGTTGGCAGTTGGACAGATTGTATTTCACAAGCCATTAAAACTATATTCTTAATACTGAAGTGAAATTCCTCCTAAATTCCTTGCAATTTTTCATTGAAATCACGAATGGACAGTTGTAATGGCCGCCTTAATGGCGAGGGTACCCCCTTCGTTAGTGCACAGTGGCTATGTGCCATTCTAATATCATATAGCTTTTTCCTATCATTAGAACAATATACAAGAAGAACATTTCTGTGTCTCATAACTTGACTAAAATGATATGGCAGCAGTGATTTTAAGAAACCAATAACTGCATTTCAAGAGCACATTTTGAATCAATTGAGTGGTAAAGTCAGTCTGACAAGAAAGGCTGAATTGTACACTGCTAATCTTCTACTGACAATCCATAACTGGGCGGCCAGTCTGAGCCAGAGCAGAGACAGAGAGAAAGCACTCCAGGTAGAATCAGGTCAACTGTTGAACTTAGTTCAAATTTTTTCAACTCATGCATATTCAGCACAGCAGCAGCAGCAGCAGCAACAGTGATTCAACAGTGACCCACATAGTGGGGCCAAGGGCTTGGGTTGCCAAAGTTGGCTTGTGAGGGTGCAGTGCTGCATGTGTGCAGCTGCTAGGACCAGTTGCAACGAATTTGGAATCGTTTTTGGTGAAGCTGTCACAAAATAACTGGAAAATGTGATATATTGAAGTAAATTGAACACTGAGAAGATCGAAATTGCAGGCAGGGACGCATAAGAGGAAGTTTTATCATTGGAATACATTAGTTGAGCATGTCATTTCGCCAGTGAATAGTTTTTCTGAAAACACTAAATTAGAAGATTGACAGGAGGTGGCTCTCACGACAGATATGTCCTGGGATAAATCCCGAGGACATAAAAATTGGCTGCCATTATTATCATACATGCCTCACATATCGGCCTTTATGACCCAATATGTTTTCCTGTCATCGGATGAGAATTCATGGTTCCACAAGCAGTTTGGTTTAGGGTGTTTAGCATTGATGCAATGGCACAATGTCATGCATTTCACTTATTTACAGGCGGCACTGTACAACTCTTCTATTGCTCCAATTGATGAGTAACTCAATGTATACACTCTAAAATCACAGCATTAATTTTCATGCAGGGACTGTTAATTTTCATGAAGGGACTGTTTGAATTCTATTTAAAAAGCAGATTATGCACTCTAAAAAATGTCGGGACATAAAAAAATCCATGTTGGTTTTTTGCATTGAAATTTGGTTTTTCAAAAAACCATTTTGAATCTAAAAAAACAATTTTGTCTGAAATTTTTCAGAGTGAGCAGAAAGCTAGGGTGATCCTTGGATCATCCAGGTAATATTTGAATAAAATTTACAAAATAACATGACATTTTGACAAGTCCATGGTCTTTCCCATTTGATATATTTGATATAATAATGAAATTTGAAACTATGTTCTCAACTTCTCACCAATTGACCTATTTAAGAATGTTTTGCTAGCTTTAATTGAGCAAAAAAAAACAAACCTTGCCACAAAGCCAGACTATTTAATGCTTGCTTAATTTTACATCAAGATCCTAAATACATAATAGCATGTATACTGACTATGTGATATTATAATCAAATCGGTTTAATATCCGAACTTAAAAAAATGCTGAACTAGGATATATGGCACAGAGTAAACAATGAAGAGTGATGAGTTACAGAATTATTTCTGAGAATATGACACACAACAGATATTTTGGAACAAAGTTATTTATTTCAACAATGAGCCAATGAAGTGACACATGACATGAATCATATGCAGCCACTAGCACAATCTTTAGACAATTTTGATGGACACCTAATTACATGAAATTCAACCAATGTAACCACCGGGGTATCCACCCCTAGCATAACCAGCTGGGTATGCACCATTGGCATATCCAGCTGGATATCCACCATAAGCGTATCCCTTGTTTCCGACTCCGGTGCCTGGGACTCCATCTCTTGGGTAAGTGCCTGAGCTGGCTCCAACGGATTCAGCGATGTAGTTCACCTTGGATTGACGTTGTCCGTTGACGTAGTTGACTTTTCTTTCTCTGGCACTGCCAATTACATAAATATATAAATGTAATAATTACAGGTATATGATACATTACCTATTAGGTGAGCGGTGCATCATTCTGCTTTTCTTCCATCCAGGAAAATCATCCCTCCTACTGCCCAAATTTTTAGGCCCTCTGACAATATTTAAAGACCATCTACAGTTCTACACTGTTGGTCAATATTTTGTATTTGGGTGTTTGTCCTCCCCCTCCTGCTTTTGGCAATATAATTAAAATTTGTTTGGGTGTCGAAGTTGGAATTAGTAAGTGCCAAAACAGGAAATGGAGGAAAAGTCTTATATGAGTTGCATCCGCAATTTTGTTTTAATGAACTTAATCTTCAATTCAATTTAACAATCCGTCAATACCAGTCCTCTAGACGCTAGCTAATCCTTTGCAAGCTGTTGTGAAGACATATAAATGGTCAAGAAAAACCTGCTCCTAATGGTTTTTCTTGAACATATTGACAATTTTTGTAGGGAAATTTTTGACGGTTATAGCCTCACAAGAAACATCATCTAACAAAATAGGTAGAATGCAAGGATATGCCAGGTCAAACATTTACAGGAGAACATAATTTACAGCCAAGGCCGTAAGTTTTCACTAAGCAGCTGTACTTCACCATGGGGATATAATTTTGACCAATCATAACAAAGGTAATACTTACTCAATCTTCACCAAAATGTAAGGAATTATTGTCACTATGTACTTGGAGGTATTCTGATAAAAATTGTTCAATGAAATAATGTTATATAATAGCTAAGAGGCAAAATACTGAATTAGTTGAAATTTAAGAGTATAATCTTATGGTCCTATATTGTCATTCACATGAAAGTAATATTCACCAAAGTGTCTGGATGTGTTGGGCACACACCAAATTAAACATTCATGACAAAATTACAATTAAATACTCGACTTTAACATTCCTCGATCGGGTTTCGCTTGAGGTGTTTATGATTAGAAAATTTTTTTAAATTTCTTATGATAAAATTTAATTTGTTTCATAAAATTCATAAAATTCCACATCTATGGAAAGCATTTGACACAATTTTCTTTCAAAAGATGAAGTGCATTAAAATTAGGCCATATTTAAAGAAAATACCAATTCCAGTAAAACCTGATGAACGAAAAATTCAACCTTGTACATTGTATTTTATAATGATTTTGTCATGAATGCTTAATTCCTTGTGTACACAAAACAGAAGAAACTTTGGAGGCTGTTACTACATGTACCATAAGTATAACATATAGCATCATAATTGATTTTATGCTCAAAATCAAACTTATTCATTGTTTTGCCTAACTATTACTGTGCAAATATCATTGAATGCAATTTCTTCTGTCAGAACACCTTCTAATCTGTATTTAAACTATAATTGCTCACGATTTAGTGAAGATTGAGCAAGTCTTTGTTTTGACTGGTCAAAATAATTGCACCATAGTGCATCATTGCAGATGAGTGAAAACTTACGGCCATGGCTGTACTTTACAATGAATTGTTAGAAATGGAAAATTCTGGTTAGTGTCTGCATTATTATACTCAGGTCTAGTATCAAAAAATAACATCTGAAAGTCCGAATAATTAAATCAAAGTACTCACAAGTTCTGGGGCTTATCAAAGCCATAGTCAGAGCCATAGTAAGTGGAGGCAGAGGCAGCTGCCACAACACAGAAGAGGAGAGCAATGGCGAATTTCATGTTGTTGAGTGGGTGTCCAACTGAAACTGAATGATGCTGGATGAAGTCTCCCTCTATTTATACTCATCATGCTGTGAACAGAATTATGTGCATGATCTGTGTGTACATCTATGTATGGCATTCTCATTGACCTATGCTAGTATTTTACTTTTATGTCCTTTTGTACTGTTGCATAATTTAGACAATGCAAGAGTACCTATGTACATCCTGACTCCTGAGTCAATTCTTGTTTTTAGTCCACATAAAATCATGTAAAAAAAGTCACCCCTCTGGAGCTTAAAATGTTTGCAATGGATAGCAGAGAAACAAAATTATCTTCCTGTCTTAATGTACTCAACAAATATATAGCATACAGTGTACGTGTATAGGCATTTTATTTAACAGAGTCACACAACTGTGATGGTCAGCTATGCTGCACCAAAAGTATGATTGTATTCATGAAAGTGTGGGCCAGCCGCTCAAATCTTCACTAAAACTGAGACTATTGTTTAAAACATGGTTACATTTTATGGATTTTTGTGAAATTACTTGATTCTTATTCTGTGGTTATTTGTCTGGGGTGTGGGGCACCATGAGCCAACGGGTACCATCGCCCTATACACACCAATCGATCATATAGGATCACTCAATAGGTAGCACATAAATATGTATATATATTATTATATACATCTTTGTTATTGTAGAATTAGGTAACATAGCAACCATAATCTTCCGCTTGAATGCTTGACTAAGAATTCAAAATATTTTGACAAGTGAAAGTTAAATATCAAGCTGTGGAACTTTTTCTCCCAGCACATAAAATTAAATTTTCCGGCATCTTCATAAAACCTAGTCTGCTCACAGAAGGTAATAATAGGAGAGCAGGGCACAGTGAAACAAAGCCCATATAGTGTGTAACTGGTACTGTTTACAGAAAAACCTTCTGTTGTATCGTACAAAAATGAAGTAAGTAAAATACTGTACTCTATTCTGCCTGCTCGCACATCATACATTGAGTGGAATTTCAAAATTTGGTTTTTAGCCGCCAAAAGTAAATAATTTTATCAAATGACTTTTTAATATGGTTCCCATTTTACTTCGGAACCATAACGAAAAGTCATTTGATAAATGAAAATGCAAATCAATTGCCAGGGATTCAAACTTTGTTTATTTGGTGAGATGATGATTCACAATGATTTTTTTTTTTCGATATGACCAAAAGTAAAGCAGTACTTTGGTAAATAGACCTAGATGCTTTGTTTATGCTGTGGTGGCTCATTGTGCCCAACGTCATGGCTCATGGTGCCGTTTTATCTCTATTATGATTTTTGGGTATATTTATTGACTGTGATCATGATAGACATAGCATTTCAACACAATATCATGTTGAATTCAGCACACTTTGAACTCAGCCTTCACATTTCTTGACATGTATTCCTCCAATTTGTTTTTGATTCTTTTTGTCAAATATGGCGATGTTCAGTGAAAAGTCACTTTCACCTGGTTCAGAATGGTCCAAGATGTCTCAATTGGATCATCTGTGTTCAAATTAGGTGAGGAAGTCAACAAAGACAAATTCCTCAATTTTCTGGGTTTTGCAGGATTAGGTAGGCATTTTTTGTGTATTTTGAAATTTTATGTCTGTGTTGTTGAGCAACTATGCGATTTTGATGATTTTTCACTAAAAATGATTAATTTTTCCGGTCAACCAAAGAAAGTTTTCAAATAATTATCAGCAACTAAAAATGGTTTATAACATCATTTATACATAAATCTAATGTCTGAGAAAAAAATCTTTGCAATTCCATACATTCAATCACCAATTTTAGAACTTTGAAATTCTGACACCTTGAAAATCCAAATTATTCCAGCATTTTGATCAAGAGGGTATATTTTATATGAGCCGATAGCTTCAGAGCAAGTGGCACTGAGACATGACTTATTGTATTGCATTGTATTTATTTCACTTTAGTGGTTACTACAGGTACATTAGTGTACACTGTAAATTCTGAAATCCTGAGTTAGCTCAAATGATTGAGTGAGACGGTTGCACAATTTGTTTGAGCCATGATAGCTTGCTGTTTTGAGTTATGATAATCTTTATGCTGTTATAACTTGCAAACAACAAGCTATCTTGGCTCAAAGGAATTGTGCAACCATCTCACTCAATCAATTAAGCTAACTCAAAATTCAAAATTTACAGTGTACATGTACGAGGGTTGTTCAGAAAATTCGAGACTTTTTTTCATATGGATACTTATTTTAAATCTAGAACTATGAATTTTTCACCGGTTAAAATTCAGCATATTTGGAATGTATTTCCAAGATTTTGGACAATTTGGACATTTTTAAGCCATTATCCTGTTTAAAATTCATAGCTCTAGATTTATAAAAAAAAAGCCTCGAACTTTCTGAACACCCCTCGTAATGCAGACGGAAAAATGAAACAGATGACCAAGCCCTCATGGACTAATCAACAGGGGCGGACTGGCAGCATTTCCGGCCCTGTGGAAAAAGAAGTCTAGGGACTCCACATACAGAAAGACGAGGAAGGAGTTTCAAGCCAAACTGAGTTTCATTTGCTTGGCCACTTTGCAGCAAGTCTATCACCAGATGGCTCCCTGTCAGCGACTAATTTTAGCAGTCAATAATTTCCGGCCACGCAGTGAAATCGAAACCTGGATCTCTAAATTACAAGGATAGTGTCAAACCACTGAGCCACCAAGGCTCGATTTCACCAACAATGTTTAAAATTGGCAGTCTAAGTAGTTAGACCTAGTCTCCATAGACATCGTTTAACCTTTAAACACTGTCCAAATTAAATACATTTCACCACGGATGTTTATTTTTTTCTTAACTCAGTCTACGAAGACAGTGTTTATTTAAGTTTAAACAGTCAAATCAGTAATAAATAGCACAATTAAATAATGTTGTTCACACCAACAAACCCAGTTGGGAGTGTCTGATCAATAAGCCAACCATGCTGTGTGTGGTGGCACCATTGGGTGCTGACCAGGCTATCCCTCCCTCGGGGGGGGGGGGAGGGTGGATTTTTTGTGAAAAAAAAGTTTGTTCCACACAAGTTTTAACTGAAAGAAAACGTTTTTCAGCACATGAAAAACTAAAATGTTACCTGGTTGGCCCCTGGGTCATGTTAAGGGGAAAGGCCCGGAAAAAAGAAAAAAAAAATTCAGTTTTTCAGAATAGGGAGATTCCGGCACCATGAGACGTTTATAGCCTTTAGCGCCAGTGAGCCTAAAGTTTCAATGGTTGGCAACTAAGCTATAATTGAATAAGGGAGGAATATTAATATGAACTTCATTGAAACTGGCTCAAGGCGAGTTCCCCCGTGGCCTAATTGGTAGGTGCGCTTGTCAACTGGCTTTGAGGGCGTGGGTTCAAATCTCACCCCGGGAACTCACTTTAGTCCGAGCCCATGGGACACTAAATGGAGGCGGGTTGTATCCAGAGTTCTATGCTGGGATAACTGAAAGACCCTGGGCATCCCTGAATTAATAGGGTATGTTCCAGACTCCCAGTCTTCTCATCTCATCATCATACGGCGATCGCCTGCCTCGATATAGCCCACTAAGGTGCTGCAGAGGCGTAAAACACAAACAAACAAACAAACAAACAAACTAGCTCAAGGTGCCCCATCTCAAATGGCTCATGGTGCCCCATTTGTAAATTTCATATATTTGACCAATTTCCAGTTTATCCCAGTACCAAAGTCATGACATCATCCTAGCACATGCTTTACCTTCTTTTTAAAAGCAGAATCAGTTTTATCAAGATTGTTTCTTAAAATAGTTGAAGTACCAGGAAAAAAAGATCCATCGCTCAATATTTTACTTTTCACTGGTCAAAAGCATTTTTTCAATTCTTGGTCAGACATTGCAAAGAAAATTATGGTTGCTACATTGAAACCTCTGTTTTTAAACTCAAGTTTTTAAATTATCAGCAGCACTCATGGATATTTAAAATCGAATAGCCGCATGAGCACTCAAAACTCCTTGACACAGCCATCACCACTAAAGTTGATCGAGTACCGACTAAGAAGAAGAAGACATTATTTACTTCTGCGCTAATAAAGGAGTATATATATGGTCCGCCTATTGAGTTACACCGTTTCTGCAGGGGCCATGGCTCATGATGCCCAATGGCTCATGGTGCCCCACTCTCCCCTATGTTACTTTGATGTGGTTAGAAGAATAACTGTCAGTAAAAAAAAATCAAGCATCAGCTCTTTATACAGTATGTACGATCTAAATGCAACATAATTCTTACAAATTTCCCTTATGTCATTCTTCCATTAAAATTTAAATTAATAAATACTTTTTTAGATTATTTTTAAAAATTTTTAAAACTTTTCAGAAAGCTTTAAAATGAGGATCCTAAAAATGTTCTTTTTGAAGTTCAGCTCCATGCCCAGATTTCAAGTAACTGCCAGAGAGTTTTGTTTTTCAAATTCTCCAGAATTTGGTCCATATATATTGTCAAAAAAATTCAAGAGCTTTCAACTATTGCTGTTGTGCTCTTGATGTGACACAAAATCATAGGCATACCACGCTCACTTTTTGTTCCACTTGCCTGAATCTTACGATCCAAAATTTCCTATTGTTTTGGGTGTGCCTGCCTCCGGTACCCAATTCTCAAAATTTCCACAATTATTTTCACTTTACAAATTTCCCCTACTTTTGGAATAATTCATTTTCTAATATGTAGACAGTTCTGAATTTTATCTTTGCATCAAATAGATAATGCTCTTAAATACAGAGAAAGGACAAATACATTGAACAGCTAGTTGGTCCGGAAAATTTGGGGAAATTTCTTGGAAATAAAAACCACTTTGAAGGAAAGTATTAGGGTTTTCAGTGTTGTCTTTTTTTCACCCTCCCCGAGCCTCCCTAGATCCACCCCAGGCCTATTTCAGACTTAGCAGAATGAATTTTCCACATCCCTGTTGTCACGGTCCGGTCTGTCCCCCATATAGCCTGACATATATCTACCACATTTTGACTTAGACAAACTTTAAACACGTTAGACTTGGGTATGACTAGGTCTAGATTTATTGAATTTTAAACAGTGTGTTAAAGTTAGACTGTCTTGGTGAAATGTGTTTAAAATTTAAACATGTCTAACTTGTATTTAAACATTGTTTATGAAATAAACTAGGTTGGTGAAATCGAGCCCAAAAGTCCAAGACACATGGCTTTGCATGGGGGAAAACATCTTCACACTAAAATGCATCATAAAATTGAGTAATCTTTAATTGAGATTTAAGAGCAGGGCAGGAATTGGAGGCATATGATGTAACTTGTTTTGGCACATTTAAGAATAGCAGAAGAAGTTGGATTATTCTCTTGAGACCTCCATGTCCTGCCTTACCCGATATCAGTCATTTAACAAAGTGGCCAATCAGATACTTGCATCATGACAATTAAAATGTTGATATCCTGCTGCTCGAGTTTGCAGTTTGTTTGCAAAATTTATCAGAAGGTAGCTTACAAGGCTAGGTCAAGCAAATAATTTTTTCGTTGCAGACATTTATGTGTGTGCCCTGAAGCAGTGGTGTTAGTTTAGGTGGGCCTGTTTGGGCATTTGCCCAACCACTTTTTGGTCAAGGCATGGAGGTTTATCGATGGAAAAAAAAGTATACCCCGCGACAAGGTTACAGCCTAATTTACCCCACCACTTTAAAATGAAACTGACACCTGCCCCGATGTCCCTACTGTTGGCACTAGTAAAGGAAAATGCAGCAGCATAATTATTAATATGGCTGGGTAAAGTTCTATAAGGATGGGGCCCAGTGTGAGAGGCTTATCTCCTAATCAATTAATCTTGTTTTGTCACAAAATCGTGAAACCTGATGGCAAATTATTGCTTGTCAGCTTCTCTCTATTCCAAAAATATTTTTTGACATATTGAATGGGCTCCCTTGAGTGGGTGGGCCCGTGACAGCTGCCACCTGCCACATCTAGGCAATGTGAGCTAAAGTGTTTTCAACAATTTCTATTATTTTCTTAACAAAATTCTAAATTTAACTATTTTATAGATACAATATACTTTTTAATATTCCAAGCTTCATCCATAAATTGGCTTAATTCTTTATCCAAATTTTACTTTGTTAGCAACAGTATACTATATTGCTATCATGCATGGTTTCTCATGTCATTTCAGAATTCCAAAACCAGCAGGTGTCATTTATGAGCCTATGTGCCTGGGGGCAAATGCACTTTACTGTCACCTGGTGTGAAAGGTGCAACTTTTGCAAGGGTTGGCAAGACCTCACTGGCATCATGTTGAAATAGACAGTGCCTATGGCAAGAATTCTGCTTCAGAGAGTATAGAATGAGCACTTGTTCATAATATCTATGCAATAAGTGTAAAATTACTAATATCGCTTTTGAAAACAATAGGAGAGTTTTTACAAACTTTAAACTTTAGTTCCCTGGATTGAAATAAATAAATTTCGACAAATTAACATAATTCCGAAATAAATATTTATAATGTCATATTAACTGAAATGTCTTTTGAAAGGCTCTAAAAATGGCAGATAAAAAATTATAATGGGCTTGTTCTCAGTAGATGACATGAATTTAGAAGCCATTTGGTTTCCATAGAGTTGTATTCTTAACCCATACAATGCCGTGGGATAGGTTAGTGCAATAATTATATGGCCTTCAAGTTGCTAGGTCCTAGGTTGGATTCCAGTCGTGCCTGAGCAGTGTGGATCTCTGTTGGAGAGTCTAAGTAGGCTTATTTTTGTTCTTCATACCTGTGCCCATAATTAGCCTTCCGAAGGGCAAAAATACACTAAAAGCACTACTCATCTATCCATTGAAGCAATGAGTTATTCCAGGTAATACTCTCTAAACAATCAGACACAAAGCTGTATTTTCCATTTAATGACTGTTTCCTTTAATAAAGCTGGTTATCTGCTAAGCCAGATCTTAGGATCAACTAAGCAATATTAGAGGACCATAATGGTCTTTCACATTTGTTACACTTATATAATTGAGGAACAGAATTATTTTTTAAATATGTATATCATACAGATTCTATCTCTCAAAACAAAGAAATGTAAAATATTTTTGGATCACTTTAATTCCAATGCATGATTTAACAATGAGCCAATGACATGATAAATCAAATAAACCATATGCAGCCATTGACACAATCATGGAGATGGACACGGAATGAAATGAAAGTAAACCCAATGTAATAACATCAGAATCAAAGCATGAAACCAATAGCTCGGGATCTAATAGTAGTTGTTGTATCCGGGGTAAGCACCTGGATATGGACCATATGCGTATCCAGCTGGGTATGCACCATAAGCGTATCCCTTGTTTCCGACTCCGGTGCCTGGGACTCCATCTCTTGGGTAAGTGCCTGAGCTGGCTCCAACGGATTCAGCGATGTAGTTCACCTTGGATTGACGTTGTCCATTGACGTAGTTGACCTTCCTTTCTCTGGCGCTGCAAAGTATAAGTAAATGAAATGTTATATCATTCACAAAGGTTGGCCGTAGTGCAGAAATCTTAGTGCAATAACTGACTACAAATGAATTCAGTTTGGTAGTCCAGGCAACATTATAAACAAAATAATGAAGTAAATGTTCTCAGCTGTGTTTTTTTATACAAAAAAGAAAACCAAAAATTGTCCACAGGCCCAGGTCAAAAAAGAAACCTAGCCTTAATAAAGAAAATTAATTTTATTTAGATCAATTGGCCTAACGTGAAGATATGTCACACATTGCCTTGGACATTTACTGAAGATCACTCTTTTGTATTCAATTAACTGTTAGAGAATCGAAGTTAGTACACTAAGTGATGTCCTAAAATGCTAAACCGAACCCCTGATAGTGAATGATTAAACTAATGTATACTCACAAGTTCTGGGGCTTATCAAAGCCATAGTCAGAGCCATAGTTAGATGAGGCAGAGGCAGCTGCCACAACACAGAAGAGGAGAGCAATGGCGAATTTCATGTTGATGAGTAAGTGTCCAGCTGAAACTGAATGATGGTCAATGAAATCTCCCTCTATTTATACTCACAATGCTGTGAAAGCAAATATTTGCATGATGTGTGTCCATCAGTACATGGTATGGTCATTGGCCTGTTCTAGTGTTTTATGACTATTTTGTCCTATTGTTTTCCATGTATTGTTGCATAATTTAGACGGAATGACCTATTTCACATCCTGTGTCATTTCTTGTGGTGAGTCCAGACAATACCATGTAATTTAAGGGACCCCCATAAAATTAAAAATGTTTTTATTTGAGCTTCCTCCTTGCTATTGAGAAGCATTCTCACGTTGTCATCAGATCACTGGCTTGCCTGGATGACAGACATTGCGAAGGACTGTGGTCGCACCAATCATAGCAGAGGATGTTACACTTACTGTTCCAAGTGATTATAAATCAATTTCAACTGTTGTGTTTAAAAGTGGATTATTGGCCACTGGCAGTGTTAAAAATCTAACAGATGCACCAAATAATAATGTAAGCCACTTTATTGTAATTAATTAAGAGGTAGGCAGAATTACTGCATTGAGGGGGGGGGTGGGTAGAACTTTATAGTTTTTGTGATATCCTTAATTAATATATATTATTATCCACTTGCAGGGCCGTTCCCTAGTTCATTAGCAAATTTTAGAGGGCCGCTGATTCCCCATAACGGCCCACGATTCCCTATAACGGCCCTTGTTTACATTTCACAGGGCCGTTATAGAATTCAAAGTGTCAAAGGACTAACAATGGTGCCTTCACAATGGTAAGCTGGCTGTTGTGACATCATCAGTCATGGCGTCACAATTGCCACATGACAATTGTGACATCACCAGTGATGACGTCACAATTGAACAACAAGCAGTGAAGTGATTGTTCTGACATTGTTAGCATAAAATTTGCTTGGCAAATGGATAATAATAGTAATAACACTACTTTTTTTCGGGCCCTATGCTGTTTGATTGGCCCTCGGTCATGTCCAGCAGCCCTCGTGATTGCACAGCAGTCCTCGCGCTACTCGTGCTGCTTTGAATCACTTGGGCTGCTGGACATGACCTTGGGCCATTCAAACAGCATAGCGCCCTCAAAAGTAGTGTTATTGTTATAATCATGAAATTTTGGCGAAAAAACAGATGCTGCGCAACAGCAAACCTTCAGTGAATAACACCGATCTATAGAAGATTACAATTATGCATAGAATTAGCATGTTAACCAAATTGCATATTCACTATCATATTGGTATGGAATAGTGGTCGAGTCATTGCCTTCAAATATCTCTGTTGGCCCGCTGCCCTGACATGTGCCCATCTGCTCGCCAAGTTTTGTAAAACCAGGGAAAGGCCTTATTAGACTAATTGTTGCATATTATTATGGTACAGTATCACCCATGTACAAAATATAGATTTTGAGCTGTCAGTTTGAAACCCAAAAATATAAATCTGTTTTATACCAATCGACGCCCTTGTCAGCCAATCACATGCCAGCATTTCAGGGAAATAATTCCCATATTCTTTGTTGTCCAGTTATCCTCTCAAGTTTGACTGTTTGTGTGTAAATGTTTTAATATTGTAGTTTCCAGAAAATTTGTTGTTAAAGTTACTTTTGAATTATTTTGATGACTTGTAAGCCCATATAGGGCTGGGTGTATATTTTTTACACAGGTCAATAAAGAATTTGTCTGTCTGTCTGTCTGTCTGTGTTTGTCTCATGGTATAAGCCAGTTATTAGCTGTTATTCACCATGGGATCAGAAATATGTGTTTATCACACCTCTGACTAAAGCCCTCGGGTGATAAATTACATATTCCCTCTCCCGTGGTGACTAGCCTATACTTATTTTTCTCAAGATGTTCCAATCATTCAAAAAGTGTTAAAAACACCAAAGTACAGCCACCTTGTATAGGTGATATGTACAAAAAAATTCATTGCTGTACATGCAACAGTGGGCAAGTTTTGTCTCCCATACGAAAAAAAAAAAAATTATTTAATATTTCTTATATTTGAGATTACAGGGATTTTAAAATTTAATGCCCAAGGAAAACAAAATCTTAATTTTCCAAATATGGCATTTGGCCCAACAACAGAATGAAAATGTCTCCTGATAGGCTGAGTCACCAGAGCTCAGTGTTTTTCTTGATTTGACCAATATAACAAGGATATCCATCAAGAAGGTAAGAGGCTCGCTGAGCTAAGCCCAGCTCATAGTGAGTCTATAGTGGGGGAGCCAAGCACTCAAAAAATTGGTAGGACACCTGACCATCTGCTCTATTTGTTGGACCCCATTTTTCTGTTATGTGTACCAGGATTGTCTGATATTAGACAATTATTGTGTGATATCAGACAATCCTTTTCTTCAGTGTGCATGTTACATGAAATTGAACTTTGAACTTTTTTATTGATTATAGTGGCAGGTACAGTTTAGTCACATTTCATATGAATTCACAATCGTAAGTACCCAGCCCTAATAGGGCTTATCAACCACTTCATACCAGTTACAAAATGTAATCCAAGAGTACAGTGCCAACAATTTACGAAGAGTCGCAAATTTACAACTTTAAACAAACATAAATGACAACTTACAACTTTAAAACAAACATTAATGACAACTTACATATTGTACAACTTTAAACATCTTTATTTCCCATGATTTTTCAATGTATTTACATAACTGTATAGGCTCATTGTTAAACATATATGAATTATTGTGAAGGTTCCAATTCAGTAAAATCATTACAGGCTATACCGTTGTTCTAATATCATTATATGCTGAACAATTCAATATAAAATGAGTTTCATCCTTTATTACAGCTAAACACTTTGATATAGAATTAAAGTAGACTGTGACACTGTGAAATGGCACTTCGTGACTCATGATAGCCGATGAAGTGTCATCTTCTCTACTTTAAACATGGGAAACATAGAGGCTGTTTGATTAGTCATGATCAAGAGTAAGCCATTTGACTTCTCATAACAAATTTTAGAGTGAAAATCAGATGTATAATCCTTTCGTTTGGCTGTCACCAACAAGTGGGATAAGTCTCCTTCAATCAAATTAACATTGAAAGGATTGGGTTTGATCATGACAAATCATCAGCATGACGACACACAAAGTGCCATTTTCACAGTGCCACAGTCCACTTTAATTCTATATCAAAGTGTTAAACTGTAAGCTATCTTAACACATTTGGCATAATCTTTCTTCTACTGGCTTGTTCCTAAATCTGCCCGTTTCTATATTTAGAGGTAGTATACCAAGGTGTATTTGGGCCATTAAAGATATCTTTTTTCAATAAACACATAACTTTCAGTCTAAATATTACTCTTAAATTTTCTATATGTCCTAAATTTTGGTTTTAACAACAGCAAATCATACCAAACTCTATTCCGGTCCTCCTTAAGCTTCTTTTCAATTGCTTTTACAGTAGGCCTACACACAGTCTTTTTCATATTCACCCCCATTTCTGGGATATTTTACTAGCCCAGCCCAGAAATTGATGCATGTACATCACTCTGGTTTTGAACCAATGCCGGCAAAAACATTCAGAAGAGCAAGCCTGAAAGTGGCCTGAAACTGACATTTTCAGCCACCAAACTGCTTGAAGTTCTACACTGGAATTGATTTTGTCAGACTAGAATGCTTATAAAAAAACCCAGTGGTGATTATTTTTACGCTTGCATGTATGGAAAAGATGATGGCAGCAACAAATGCAAGAACGATCATCAAAATGCCAAAACTTGTCATTTTATGCCAAATTTTCAATTGAGTTCTGCTTTTTGATAATTCATATAAAATATATATATACAATTCACAGTATGCAGAAATGTCCAGATACCGTGCTTTGGTTTTGGCAAGCGCAATTTTGCAGAGGCTGCCCATGATTGAGAATATCAAGTGTTCTGGCTTAATTTTAAACCAACTGAACTGGTAAGTAACTGTGGAATTACCCAACTACTTGCTTGTTTATTCATCATCACATTAGCCTGAATGCCTGCCTCTTTCTTAAAATACATAAATTCACAAAAATCTGCCTGTCCTAACTTGTCAGAGTGAAGGCCTATGCCAGCACTTGGCACTTCCGCAAACACTTCCGCAAACTGCAATTTCCACAATTTGCGAAGGTGTAAAAATTATTTTTTTTTTTGCACTTACTCAAAATGCCTTTGCGGAACTTGCGCTTTGCAATTAGAGGGCAACTCGCACAAATGCAACAAACAGACACTCACCTGATCAAATTACGACAAACGAAGTGTGAAGTTGAGGATCTTTTGTGGAGATTCAAAAAAAAATCAACAGTTCCACATCCTTCAGTTCTTTGAATGCTTCATGTGGTCCACTGGGGAGTTCACATGGAGCATTGCTATTGAAGCTAGGGGTAGGGTAATAAGGCATTATCCTGAGAAAATCCTAATCAAACTGATCAAATTTTGCTGTTCATTTGGTATTACTCACAGCCAGCATGAAGGTTTTTGGTAACATTGCAATAAAATTTTAGTTAACTCGTATTCACTGATATTCTGAATATGTCCTTCCTATTTTAAGCTTGTTAGGACTTTCGTGCCTTCAATAGCATCTTCATTTTAATTCGGCCACCATGTATTCATTTGTTAATTGATCTAAAATCAAGTTCAAGTATGTCTGCTGCTAAGATCAATTGCACTGGCTTCCAGTTCAGCTAAGATACTTGTGGCTCCACCTATAATCAGATGTTGATACCAATTTCTCATGCACATTGAGCAGGGCAGTGGAGCAGAGCAAGATAGACACTGTTCAAAACTTGCATCAGATAATTTCAGCAAGTCATGTTTTAAGAAGCAGTGATCAATTTTTAAAGTTGACCTATTATACAACTTTAATTAATTTTTGTATCTATTTTCCTGTATCACGATTGGTGAGTATATAAATATATATAAATGAATTATATTTTGCATTTGCATGTGCGTTTGCATTTGAAATTAAGGTCGCAAAGATCGCGAATTTGAATTTATAAATTTGTGGAAATAGTGAACTTTTGTTTGCAGTTTGCATTTGCGGAAGTCAATTCTTGTTTGCATTGCCCAGCACTGGGCCCAATGCTACCTGGATGTGTTATTTTGATATTCCTTGCACACAATACACATGTATATAAACAAATAACATTTAAAAAATCAAACAAAAATGTGATTAAGTAAAATAAAGTATCTCTATATCAGCATACAACTGAATTGTTGAAAAACGCTGAGCCATTCAGTTGTCTGTCACTTAATAGTTTTTAAGAGTATACAATAACTATATATAAAACAAGCGTATTCAAATATGTTTGCATATCTTTAATTGCAAAGGATGATTTAACCATGAACAAAATTTAATGACATCTTTAGATTATGGAAATGGACACATGATGAAATTAAATTCAACCAAAGTAACCACCAGGGTATCCACCCTTGGCATAACCAGTTGGGTATCCACGATTGGCGTATCCTGCTGGGTATCCAGAATAAGCGTATCCCTTGTTTCCGACACCGGTGCCTGGGACTCCATCTCTTGGGTAAGTGCCTGAACTGGCTCCAACGGATTCAGCGATGTAGTTTACCTTGGATTGACGTTGTCCGTTGACGTAGTTGACCTTCCTTTCTCTGGCACTGAGGAAGAAATAATATTGTCACACTTGTAAATGAAAAATGTCGTAGGCAGTACAATCAGTACTATTTTTCTTAAGAGTGTGTAAAAAAAAGCTGTCAATAAAATAGTTTCCATTCACACACCCTTGAGGAAAATAGATTTGACCATTGCCCGGGTAAGTCAGTCCATATTTGTTTTATTATTCCAAATTAACAAGACATGCATGTTATACTATTAGTAAGTAGGGAGTTTTTCCTATTTTGGAATGTTAATTTGCTTATACCGGAGGAAGATCCTGACTGTTGCACTACATCAGTCAATATTTATGTGGTATTATATGTCCACTACAAAAGCTGGGCTCTCATTGGCTCAGAGCAGGTCACATGTCAGTGCATTGCATATTCATGTGAACATCACTGCATCATTAAATAATGAAGTGAAATCAGCGCACACTAAAGCCCTTCAGAGATCAGCGGTCTATATCTTTTTCAAAATTTACTTTTTTGGCCGACATGCCTATAGCAGAGGTGTCAATAAACAAATTATTAATTTTTTTACATATGCAGCTGATAAAAGATCAGATGACTAACAGTTAACTGCCAATGACGAGGTAAAGCCAGTTAGAAAGTTAAAAATAAAAAAACAAAGATTAACACATAACCGCTAATCTGCAAAGAGGACTGGTCTAATGATCCCAAGCTATAATTTTTCAACCAAACTTCAAACATACACAGTTAAGAATCAAAGTACTCACAAGTTCTGGGGCTTGTCAAAGCCATAGTCGTAGCCATAGTAAGTTGAGGCAGTGGCAGCTGCCACAACACAGAAGAGGAGAGCAATGGCAAATTTCATGTTGATGAGTAAGTGTCCAACTGAAACTGAATGATGGTCAATGAAATCTCCCTCTATTTATACTCATATTGCTGTGAAAACAAATGTGTGCCTGATCTATGTCCACATGTGCATGGTTTGGTCATTGGCCCGTGCTAGTGTTTTATGACTATTTTGTCCTTTGTTGTCAACGTATTGTTGCATAATTTAGACAATGTAGAATGACCTATTTCATATCCTGTGTCATTTCTTGTGATGAATCTACATGATACCAAGTAATTAGAGTGACCCCTTTGAAATTAAAAATGTTTTTATTAGAACTTTTTTTCCTTGCTATCGAGAGCTGTAATCTACTAAAACGCTGCTTATGGAAACTAGGAAGATATGAGGAAACCTAGTAACCAGTGTTAAAAAGCAAACATTCAAACAGATAATTATACAAAATGATAAGAACATTACAAAATCAGTTCAAAATCAGTTCAAAATCATTTAAAATTGTTGGCGGACCTCTTAGATCCTAGGGTAGAGCCGCTACAGAGATTGAAATTCTGGCATACCTTGTGGGTCAAGTTTCTGCTGCCTGCCCTCTTTATTCATAATGCCATTTACCATGTATCATGTGACTGGCCTCCTCGTGAAGCATTCAACTTTTGGTAAATGTTAATCCCATGGTAAACTCCCTGGCAAGGAAAATGCATAAATTTAACCCAATTCTGTAGTTATTAATGACGTCACATGCATCCCCAAGGGGATTCCCCCCACATCGGTCTTTAAACATGCATATAATTATATAGGTCTATAATACTCTACTAGCTGTTGATTTGTTAGGATTTGATGGTTTACAAAAATGCACCCTGTACGATCTTCTTCCCGGCTTTGTTATGTCAACCAATGTCCCATTTCCATCGTCGGGTCAGCTTCCAGTCAGCTTCCAGTTAGATGAACTGGAATCTGGATTGAACAGACATGCTGGCAGTCTACTGAGAGAGGACCCAGTGTACAGTGATGGGGCGTGATCTGCAGGACTTCAAATGCCAAGCAGCCAGATTTCTGTGGTAAAATGTGATTTTTTTCGAAAGGCCCCTACTGAATATCTGGGAATGTGGTAGTTATATTGGTAATAGAAGTTCAATCAGCATACGAAAAGATGCAGAATTTAATGGCCTGCAATGTGATATGCATTACTGGTGTTGATGTCCCAGATAAATGCACAGCTCCCAGATTTGTATGCGGAAAATGTGGTTTTTGCCAAATTGGCAAGATGAAATTCTTGGAACTGGGTAGTTAAATTAGCCGTAGAGGGTCAATCAGCGTATGAAAAGATGGGGAATTCAATGGCCTTCAATGTGAAATGCATTATTGGCCCTGTTATAATAATAATAATAATAATATTAAGAACTTATATAGCGCCAATTCCAGTAAACTGCTCATTAGCGCTTGTTGTAGGAGATAAATATATAGCACCCCTATTTTAATGTGGAAAAATGTGTTTTTTGCCCAAAATCTCGAGGTAAGTTTCAGGAACTGTGGAAATAATGAATTTAGATGGGTAAAAGTTTCCCAGTTGGTAACTTCAGGTGAATAGATGGGCTTAGGAGTATAATTTAAGGTGTTATGAGTTGAGAGGAAAAAGCCTTATGAGTGAGATGATGCACCTGCTATGAGTATTATTATGATTAGATATACGGTTGATACTCATCACTGGAAGCTAGTTCACTAGTAATTCCTGCAGGTATGTCAATTTGAAAAAGCTATAAAATCGAAATTGGCTGTCTTTGTGAATTGTGCTCACATTGTTTTCCCAAAAGTGACATTGTAAATATATCATTATACAAATAATCTTGTAATTCCTCTGCCTTAGTCATATCCAGAAATTTGATACTGAAAACATACATAGAATTATGTCAAAGTTCACTCTCTATGTCTTCCATTTTGGAGTTGAGTATTTGTTGGTTTCCCTATTTCCCATGTTAATTTTGAACCTGGGGAGGGGGGGGACTTAAAATCAAGTTTCTCATTTTCATCAGCATATTTACAATTTAAGTCACAGTCTCACTGCACGCCATGAGGTCCGCTTTAAAGGGCCTTGTGCACGTTATGATTATTCTTATGCTAATATTTGTAATGAGAATTTAAAATGATTTTTGAAATGGTGTTGACTATTGTCTTGTGAAAAACAATAACATACTTTATTTGGTAAACATTGAGACAGGATGTGAAAGGGGTCATTGACTAAAATACGTGACAACACAAACGGACAATAAAAAAACAGTCATAAAACACTAGCATGGTCTATGACAATACCAGGCATAAATAGACATACATCATGTAGTCCAACATAATTGTGAGACTGCACAGAATGATGAGTATAAATAGAGGGAGACTTCATCCAGCATCATTCAGCTTCAGTTGGACACTAGGGTGCATCAGCCGCCCCATAAAAAGTAAAAAATAGAGCTAGGCATCTGTACCTTGGCATGAAGTTGTGTTTTGGTAGCCAGATGAACATACTAAAAAATCAGCCTGATCAAATAATGTTTAGGGGTGCCTCCGGAAGCATATTTCCTAAGACATTTTCAGGAAAAGTTAAGTTTCCGTAGAATCGCGGTTTGCGATATCTTGACTAATATAAAAGATAGAAGAAAAGTAACAACATATTTGGATTCTGCAGAAAATTTCCTTCAAAATGAATACCTGGAACCTATACTTTCGTCGAAAAAATGTTGATGCCGTACTGCAGGATGTGTTTTTACTTTGAATATTTTATACGACTTCACCGCTGTACACAAATTTTCCTTTAAATGACTGCAAGATACTTAGTCTTTAATTGTTCCTTGCATATTTATTATGTTTGATACATGTGAGTAATAATTTGCTATTTCTTTTTGGCTCTCAAAGCTATTATTATCATTCAAGGATCCAATGATTAATATTTTACGACTGTATGACAATAAAGAAACAACCTTACTGATATGCTACATAATGCTATGTATACATTGACTAGACATTATCTGTTTTAACACTAAGAAAATCTTGCCTAATATTATAGTGCACAAGAAGATTGGTCCATGTACAATTTTACATAATATTGTAATCAACCATTCATATTCTGCAAATTAATGAAATACAAGTATTGTCTGCACATTGTATATTTTCTGGAAGTAATTTTCTAAAGCCACATTAAGCTTCAAACCAAATTTTTTAGAGTAGGCCTATATCAGTGACTTTGTGCACCAAGACTGTCAATATACATTATCTGTATATCCTACACTAAATGGATGGCAAAGTCCAAGGAAGATTTATATCATAGATTTAATCTATAGTCACAATTCCATGACGAGAATAGAATCAATTGAATAAGCGTAATATTTATTGGACATTTTCACTCAAACTTACATGGCGTTTTAAAAAGGGTATTGATTATTTGCAGTCTCATGCAGAAGGGTACAAACCTTGCACATTAGTTTACTTACATTCCATCATATAAGGAATGTGATATATGCATAAATGTTTTAGATGCTATACTGTGTCACCTTGAATAAAAGTATTTAAGAATTGAGAGGCAAAGGTTGATAGGCCCTATGAAAGGATATTTTCATAAATATATATGAAATCAGATTAAAACCAATCATCCTGTAGGTGTTAAGAATGGTCATTTTAAGTTTAAAATATTTTATTGCATTAGCAATGAAGAATTAGAATATAATTTCAAATGCAAAAAAGGAGAAAGAAATTAAAGCAGCACTTGTGTTCCTCTAACTACCATAACACGAACTCAAGCCATAATACGTCTTCCAGGCTCTATTTTTTGTTATTCATAGGACAGCTGATGTACCTTAATGTACATGTGATAAATGGAACCGTCTCCTTGTGCAAAACAAGTATAAGTGCTAGTTTTTCATAAGGTTAAAATAAATTGGGACTTATCAACACATAGCATAGCATAGCAAGCTTGTTTTTTTTCTCTTTAAACGTTTATTGAGATCATCAGGAGTAATTGAAATAGCTTTGATCGAGAGATGAAATGGAATACTGGGTAAATTATTGCTGATATTTATGAAACATGATTTATATGAAGAGAAAAAAGCAAACACTAAGTAAATAAAAATTTGTGTATATCAGTGACGTCGTACATAATAATTGAAGTAAAAGCATATCTTGCAGTACATGATCATCATAATATTGACGGAAACATAGCTTCCAGGTATTCATTCAATTTTCTGCAGAATCCAAATATGTCATTAGTTTTGTTCTATCTTTTATATTAGTCAAGTTATCGCAAACCGCGATCCTACGGAAACGTAACTTTGCCTGAAAAATTCAAAAGAAATATGCTTTCGGAGGCACCCCTAAATATCCATCGATCAAGCTGAAATTTTAGTATCTTATTTTGCATGGTAAATCCCAACTATGGACCAAGGTACAGCTTGATCGGTTAATGTTGGGGCAACTGATGCACCCTATTGGACACTCACTCATTAACATGAAATTCGCCATTGCTCTCCTCTTCTGCATCGTGGCAGCTGCCTCTGCCTCAACTTACTATGGCTCTGACTATGGCTTTGATAAGCCCCAGAACTTGTGAGTATATTGATTTAATAACTGTGTACGTTTGAAGTTTGGTTGCAAAATTATAGCCTGGGATCTTTGAGCTTGCTCTGCAAAATTTCACTTGATTATTCAATAATAAAATGGCATTCGCGTGTGAGGCAATGCATAGACATGTGACATTCTCTGAGCCAATGACAGCTCTGCTTTCATAAAGGAGGTATAATACTATATAAATACATATTGACTGATGTTTAGGGCAACAGTTGGATCTGCCTCCACTATGAGCAAATTAACACCCCGAAAAAGGAAAATCTTCATATTTTGTACTATCATATATGTATACACATCTTTTTGGTTAATTTGGAATAATAAAACATATAGAATAGAATAGAATAGAATAGAATAGTTTATTGACCATTATAAAATGATATTTACATCGACATACAAAATTTTCAGCATTAATCATGGTAGGCTGACGCCAATACTGACGTATTTGCCTTTACCAAAAGAGTCTTAAATACATTAAACATAATCATTTGCATATTGGGAAAATCAAAAAGAAAAGAAAAAAGAACATATAAGTATATAGCTACATACAGTGAGAAAAGAGGAAAAAAACAAAAAAACAAAAACAAAAACAAAAAAAACCCAGAACATTAATATCTTATTTACAAGTAAATAAACATATGTTGATAAAATCCTAGTATTACAGATTTATTAATCCTATTGCTGCCAAGGACATTATGCATACCGAGTAACCTTTATTTCAATGATGTGAAACACTGACCTTTGTATTACAATATATCCACATTCCACAATTACTTGATATATGTTATATCTATACACGTACAATGAAGTATACTACATCAGAGATAAGTAATACCATACTGTTAATACTTCCCTACTGTGTTACATTGCCATATCGGATTATCAGATATTTCAATATTCACATACTTGTTTCTCGTTACTCCATTAAGTAACACTGTACTGGACTGCATGCATTACAGGACTGTCAAATCACGTTTACCGCCCCGTGGGGCAGATGGGGAAATCTGACCTAACAGTCCAGCATGGCCATCCAGTGACAGCTGTGTAGTATCTGTTCCATACATGCATAAAGTATAATATGTAGCTATTCCAGCAGTATATAATTTTTCAATCGCTTTTTAAAAGCATGTAAACTACAGTAGTGATCAATGACACTTTCATACTTATTCCAAATTATGGAACCTTGATATTTCAGCGATTTCTTGTAAATTTCAGTTCTGCAAAGAGGTATCATTAACTTATTTGAATTACGTGTACTACGGGTTACTACATCACAGTTCTTTGTGAATAAGCTATTAAACATTGCTGGCAGCATCCCTTTTGAAAATTTAAACATCAGCACTGCCACTGAATTGATATAGATTTGTGATAGTTTCAGTATCTTCAATTTCTTAAATAACGTTTCTGAATAGTACCCAGCAGATGAAATTATTCGCAGAACTTTTTTCTGTAGCTTGAACAAAGATGATAAGTAGACTTGACTAGTATTTCCCCAAACCTCTATACAATATGTCAGATAAGGATACACTATACTGTAGTAAAGCGTAGTTAATGTATTCATGCTGAGTAACTTTCTAGCTTTACAGATAATGCCTATTCCTTTGGCTATCTTTGTTTTCATATAATTTATATGATGATCCCATCTTAAGTTAGAGTCCAGAATGACACCAATGAATTTAGTTTTTTTAACAAAATCAATTTCTTCTCCATTTATATGTATCAAAGGTTGGTCACCCCTGTTGTAGTTTTTAGACTTAAATAAGATGAAGTGGGTTTTTGTGACATTGAGAGAGAGTCCATTAGTATTCAGCCAAGTAACTATCTTACTAAGTTCCACATTCATTTGTTCTGATATTTCTCGAACTGACTTTCCAGTCATAAATACATTTGTGTCATCTGCAAAGATAATTGGCAGTATTTTGTCAGATATATTTACAATGTCATTAATATATAACAGGAAGAGCAGAGGTCCAAGAATGGAACCCTGAGGGACACCACAATTGATTGTTTTTTTGCCAGAGTCTGTAAAGTTAAAAGAAACATATTGTTTTCTATTGGACAGATAGTCATTGATCCAGTCATAAGCTACACCTCTAATACCATACTTGTACAATTTTCTAAGCAATATGTCATGATTCACAGTGTCAAATGCCTTTTTAAAGTCAAGAAACACTCCAATTACAGAATCTCCTTTATCAATGGCAGAAAGTATTTTATCAATGAGTGTTATAAGTGCCATGTTGGTACTGTGACCTTTTCGGAACCCGAACTGATATTTATAGAGAAGATGATTGTCATTTATGAAAGATATCATTCTGTTGTACATCAGACGTTCAAGTATTTTAGAAAACAAAGGTAAAATTGACACAGGGCGATAATTGCTAATAGCCATCGGATCACCTGCTTTATATATTGGCACGACTTTTGCAAGTTTCATGGAGTCTGGAAAGAAGCCCTTTTGAATAGACAGATTAAGAACATGTGTCAGAGGAGACAAATACTGTTTGTAACTGGTCTTTATAACTCTTGAGTGAATTCCATCAAAGCCTGCACTGGCATTTTTCAGCTGTTTGATAATATGGACTGACTTACTTGGGCAATAATCAAATCTATTTTCCTTGAGATTGTATTAGTGAAAACTACTTCATGTTTTGACAAAAATTATTGAAGTTCCAGTTATATGATATTGTAATCGAGTGTAATTTTGCAATATCTCTACATTTACAGTGCCGCCTGTAAGTAAGTGAAACGCATGATATTGTGCCATTGCATCAATGTAAAACATCCTTAACCAAAATACTTCTGGAAGGACAAATTCTCATCCGATGAGAGGGAAACATTTTGGGTCATAATGGCCGATATGTGAGGCATGTGGGATAAAGATAGCAGCCATTTTTCTTTGCTGTAGTTGGAGCAAGGTATGGGTCAAAGTCTTTGATAAGTAAGTGAAACGCAGGCCCAATGTTAAAACATAGGGAAGGGTGGTTCACTTACTTATCAAAGACTTTGACCCATACCTAACTCCGACTACAGCAAAGAAAATGGGCTGCTTTTTTTATCCCACTTGCCTCACACATCGGCCTCTATGACAGTGCGCGCAAAAACCGTCGGACAATCGGCTTTTGCCGATCGTTTTTACGATTGTCCGACCTATCTCTGGCTCAGGTCAGACAAAAAATCCGACAGCAAACTGCTGTATGTGTTACAAAGACTCAGCTGGCCAATTTGCTGCCCTTTCACCCTACTGCAAATGGCAATTTGCAGCTGTTTCAAGTCAGCCAATCTGAAGTTTAGTGGATTGCAATTATGTTTTTGTAGCTTCCTATGTATTGACCCCCATTGACTAATTGCAATTGAGCTGAAGTCTGATATGATGATCCATGTGCTCCCCTATTCAGGACAAAGGAAAGGGATGGATTTATTGATAATCATGTTGTGTATTTTCAGCCATTTTAAATGTATAGGTTAGCTATACATATTTTGGCCAACATGTTATTTTTGGCCAAATGATAGCAAGTAAAATACAGTGTTAAGCATTTTTAAATGATCATATTTTGCATTTCGGATGACTGCTTGTCTGACAAAAATGAAAATTGTCTGACCAGAGCAGTTTTTCTTTCAGACAAATTGTCTGACCAAAGTCAGTTTGCTTTTGCGTGCACTGCTCTATGACCCACTTTGTTTCCCTTTCATCCGATGAGAATTCATACTTCCACAAGCAGTTTGGATTAGGATGTTTATCATTGATGCAATAGAACAATGTCATGCGTTTCACTTACTTACAGGCGGCACTGTAAAGTTCACTTGTGTATTTTGAAAGAAAGTGCTGGGTACCACAGGTCGTTTATGTTGTATTATTGTTAATTTTTATGTACCTGTCACTTAAATAATAAAGAATCAATCAATCAATCAATCATTGCCTGATTCTTATTTACACACTATTGAGAGAAACAGTTCTGACTGCTGCATTTGACATCTGTAATTGATTTGTACATGCACAACAATATCTTTCTCTTTCAGTGCCAGAGAAAGGAAGGTCAACTATGTCAATGGACAGCGTCAATCCAAGGTGAACTACATCGCTGAATCAGTGGGAGCAAGCTCAGGCACTTACCCAAGAGATGGAGTCCCGGGCACCGGAGTTGGAAACAAGGGATACGCTTATGGTGCTTACCCAGCTGGATACGCCTATAGTGGATACCCGGCTGGCTATGCTAAGGGTGCATACCCTGGTGGTTACCACGGTTGAATTTCATTTCATTATGTGTCCATTTCCATGATCTAATGATGTCATTGGTTCATTGCCATATCATCCTTTGGAATTAAAGTTGTCCAAATATATTTAATATTCTTGTTTTGATATAGTTTATATACACATTATAAATACAATGTTTTGCCAGCAGACAATTATCTTACAATATACAGTGACAGACAACTGGATTATTCAGCACTTTTCGATAGTTCAGTTGTAGGGTGATTTTGAAATATTTAAATGTATTAAAATAAATATGGACTGTTGTGCTTTCGATTAAATGGAACAGGTCCTGTATTGCTAAATAGGCCAAAGTCCAAGAAAATCCTACAATGAGTGTGACAAAAAGCGTAAGTTGTTGGTTAACTCTAGAAGATGATCAATATCATTGTGAATTGACTTATTGCAAATTCAACTGCTACGTATCCTTGGTGCAGTTGTCTTCTTTGTATGAGAGCATGATATCATGCTCAGGCTGTTGATCACCCTTGTCATTGGCAATTTACAGTTACATGTATACAGAAGACTAAACTAAACAGTACTAATCAATAAGATATATTGGTTTTAAACAACTGTTTGTAACTTGATGTATAGCAAGCCTGTTTGTTCTTTGATTGCCATAGAGTTTGGTTTCGAGATCTTGAATTGTCATATACTAGGATGATCCATAACCAAACTCAGCATGACATCTTGCTCTCAGTTGAAGATGAATGTTTGAAGGAAACATAGTTACTAGATGGATAATAATCACACTGTGGTGTGATGTTTTACATATTATTTGCCTATTGTGTGTGGGGAATATTACAGATAATTTCATATTTGTAGACATTTCTCAAATAACAAAATATTTAGCAAAATTTTTGGCCTGACATCAGAAAATCCTGCCAGGTGATTGGTTAAGTTGCCCATTGCGTGTCACTTTTTTTCAGCTTGCTTCAAGCAAGTGATATTTACTGGAAAAATGATATCATAATTTTGACCAATAGTATACAGCAAAGGCCAACTTGGTATTGTGGCAGTATTTCACACATGTCAAACCGCAATCCACGTGAACTCTTTCACTTCTTCATGAACAGTTGTATTTCACACTCCTGTGTACAACTGCTGATTGTTTCAATTGACATTAAAACAGTTTCAAGCTGACTCTGAATGGCTTCACATCTATTTACACTAAATTATCATACCTTGACCAAAAGCATTGTCTATGACATCAGTAAGGGACTATTCAGAATTTATGACTGGGTTGAGGGGGAGATGGGATTTTACCTGAGAAGGTGCTACATGCTTCTAGTGGGACAGTACTAATTTTTACCTTTTGTCCAGAATCTATGTGCCTTACAGGCTAAATAGAATTTATGACTTGAGGGGAATTGGAGTTTTGCCTCACGGAGCACCAATTTTTCACAAATGTTTCAAGGGGGGTACTTATTACTCACAACATGCTTAAGGGGGGGTATACATGAAATTTTAATAAAAGAAAAGGGGACATACTAAAAATCCACATGGAATGTAGGGGGTATACATTTTTGATAGAAAGTTCCATTAAAACTTCCCGGAATCATAAATTCTGAATGGTCCCTCAGGACAGGATGGTAGCCCGGCGATGTGCTCGACATTCATAAGAAAATCCCAGTGGGAATCAGATCAAGGACCCCGTGATTGGTAGCCCAGTGTCCTGCCGCCTGAGCTGAGCCCCTCTTCTGATAAACTGTTACATTCACAATTATACATGTCTATGTTCTGTATAAACAGTCATTGCATGTATCAGCTGATCCTAATCGTCTGAATGCACAACATTCGACTTGCAGAATGTATGTATGGAAAATGTGTGGAACACAAACTGAAACTCTCACTTGAAACTGCTAAAGTCAGTCCCTGTTATGAGATCAATGGCTGAAAATTCCATGATCACCCATGTAAAACACTATGTCACTTTTCAGGAGAGAGTGGTGTCATACCTTCTCTCGACCAATGAAAATTGCAAGAAAAATGATGTATTTTCTACCTTAAATGTCTACAAATATGAAATCATCTGTAAAACAAAAACATCCAGGTAGCATAGGCCTATACTCTGAGAAAACAAGAGAGGCAGATTTTTGTGCAATCATGATTTTTCAAAAATGTGTTGGCATTCAGGCTTATATGATGGTGAATAAAGAAGCAGGATGAGGGGTCATTCCGCAGTAACCGCATGTTACATATTCATCCCATTTCTGAGATATTTTGCTCGACCAGCTCAGAAAGTGATGCATGTTGATCGCTCCAGTTTTTGAACCTTCAACAGAGCAAGCCTGAAACTGACATGTTCAGCCACCAAACTGCTTGAAGTTGTTGCTTCTACACTGGGTTGCCTGAATAGAATGCTAATAAAAAACCCAGTGGTGATTATTTAGGTGCTTGTATGGAAAAAATGATGACCCATTCTGTTATCAGCTGTAACAAATGCAACAACTATCATCAGACGGCAGATTACAGAAACTTGTCTTTTTATTCCAAATTTTTAATTGAGTTCTTATCTTTCTCTAAACTGCTTTTTGATGTACAAATTACTGCATTCAGATACATCCAGATACCCTGCTTTGGTTTTGGGAGGCTGCCCAGTGCCCATGATTGAGAACATCAGGTGTTCTGGCTTAATTTTACACTCATTTACCTGGCAAGCAACAGTGAAGTAACCCTGCTACTTGCTTCTTTATTCATCGTCATATTAGCCTGAAAATTTCTTGAAATTCATGAATGTACAAAAATGTGCCTGTCCTATCTTGTCAGAGTGTATGCCACTGCTTGGCACTTTGGCAAACGCTTCCGCAAACGCAAATTCCGCTATCTATGGAAGTGTAAATTGTTTGTTTGCACTTACTCAAAATGCGCTTGTGGAATTTGTGCTTTGCAATTAGAGGGAAACTTGAGCAAATTCAAACAAAAAAACACTCACCTAATCAAATTTTGCAGTTCATTCGATATTTGCTCATAGCCAGCATGAAGGTTTTTGGCAACATGCAGTCAATTTTGGTGAACTTGTATTCAGTGATAATTCTGAATATGTCTGTTCAATTAAGGTCGTTGCGACATTCATGCCTTCGATTGCATCTTCATCTTAACTTGGGCATCATATTTATTTTTTAAATAATCTAAAATCCAGTTCAAGTAACTCTGTTGCTAAGAATTAGTAAGATCGGTTGCACTGGCTTCTAGCTCAGCTTAGATAATAGTGGCTCCACTTATATTCAGATGTTGATACCAATTTCTCATACACATGAAGCAGGGCAGCGGAGTAGAGCAATAGAGCAATATAGACACTGTTCAAAATTGCAGCCGATATTTCAGTATGACTTGATGTGAATCATGTTTTTTAAAAGAAGCATTAATCAGAAAATAGATTGTTGGGCAGTTTTTGGTCCTATTTCAAAGGTTTTGATGAAAATGAACTTTTTATGTTGACCAAAAGTACAACTTTCATTAATTTTTGTATCTACTTTCGTGTATCGCGATTCACGATTATTTTTTTAATATGAATTAGGGTTTGCATTTGCATTTGAAATTCAGATTGCGTAGATTGAAAATTTGTATAAATTTGTGGAAATAGTGAATTTTGGTCTGCAGTTACCATTTGAGGAAGTTAATTTTCATTTGCAATGACGCCTAACACTGGGTCCTATGCTACCTGGATGTGTTATTTTAATATTCCTCGAACACAATACATCCATATACACTCCTGGGCAAAAAAAATGGACCTTTGTAGAATCTCATATTGCTTCAATACAAAATGGCAAGACCGATTTTCTGTCAGTGAATCAATAGCAATTTTATCTTAGTATGGAAATGCTTTTCTTTTTGACTTTTGATGTTAATCTAATAGTACAAAAATTCAGTAACACAGAGGAGCCTTGGAAAGAAGTGTACTGTGAATGGAAAAAATGGAAATTTTTTGGTGTACAAAGTTGTCAAGAAGCGTAACCAAAAGACTGTGCTGCCTAAAAATTCAAGATAAAACACAATTCCACACTAAGATAATGCCTTCATTGATTGACTGACAGGAAATGAAGCTTTGTTGTTGTGGGTTTCCCATAAAAATCAAAGCCTATAGAAATGGAGTAAATTCTCCGAAGGTTCATTTTTTTTGCCCAGGAGTGTATACAAATAAAATTTTTAAAAATCAAAGTGTGATCAAGTAAATTCACAATGATATTGATCATTCTGAAGTGGATTTCAACAATAAGTTGTTAAGCTTGACACCAATTGCCATAGATTTAGAGACTGTTGCATTTATTGATGCCTCCATGTTTGGAGCCCAGGGAGAACACAACTATTTTTACCACGACTTCCATGCAAATAGAGATGTGTGGATAGGGTGTTAGAGGTGACAGATAAAAAGATGAAGATTTTGTATAGCATGCGAAGATCCATCAAGAATTGACGATTTGTATACAAAACGGAAAATCTGAGCAAACAACAAAAATATAATATAAGATTTAAATATCTCAAAATCAGCAAACAACTGAATTGTTGAAAAACACTGAGTAATCCAGTTGTCTGTCAATTGATGGTACAATTTGTGTCTGATGACAGACATCATTTTTAAGAGTATACACTAAATATAAATAAAACAAGCATATTTGAATGTGTTTGGATAAATTTAATTATAAAGGATGATTTGACAATGAAGCAGTGACATCTTCAGATCATGGAAATGGACGCACAATGAAATTAAATTCAGCCAATGTAACCACCAGGGTATCCAGCCCTAGCATAACCAGCTGGGTATCCACGATTGGCATATCCAGCTGGGTATCCACCATAAGCGTATCCCTTGTTTCCGACTCCGGTGCCTGGGACTCCATCTCTTGGGTAAGTGCCTGAGCTGGCTCCAACGGATTCAGCGATGTAGTTCACCTTGGATTGACGTTGTCCATTGACGTAGTTGACCTTCCTTTCTCTGGCACTGAAGGGGAAATAATATTGTCAAACATATAATTAACAGTATTGAAGGCAGCAGTCAGTACTATTTTTCTCAAGAGTGGGTGAATAAAGACCAGTAAATAAAATAGTTTTCATTCACACAAATAGAGGGAAATAGACATGACCAATGTCCAAGAAAGTCAGTCCATATTTGTTTTATTATTCCACATTAACAGGACATGCATGTTATGATATATAAGTAAGTACGGGTTTTTTTCCAATTTTGGAGTGTTAATTTGCTCATGCTGGAGGTAGATCCTGTCTTATGCCCTACATCAGTCAATATTTATGTAGTATTATATCGTCTATCTCATGGAAGACTCAGCCATAGCGAATTTTGCAATTTTCAGCTCACCTGAAATTCTGAAAACTAAACAAATCAGCAGAAAACTTCTGTCCCCCCCCCCTTGGGTTGCATTGAGAGTTATATCATTGTGTTTGGCTTGGTTCTGTGATCGTGCAGAAACATAAATGATAGATAGATAGATAGATAGATAGATATGGTAAGTGCAGCCCTCTAAGCCCAGTTCTGGGCGCTCACGAGGGTTGATTGATGAGATGAGAGAGAGAGCAGGAGTCCTCAACATGTTACACATTTACCCCATGTGAGGGATCTTTTACTTGCCCAGCACAGACACTGATACAAGGGGCTGCCAATTTAACGTCTCATGTTTAAACATCCCAAGCTATAATTTTTCAACCCAAACTTCTAACATACACAGTGATTAAACCAATATACTCACAAGTTCTGGGGCTTATCAAAGCCATAGTCAGAGCCGTAGTATGAAGAGGCAGAGGCAGCTGCCACAACACAGAAGAGGAGAGCGATGACGAATCTCATGTTGATGAGTGAGTGTCCAATTGAAACTGAATGATGGTCAATGAAATCTCCCTCTATTTATACTCATGATGCGGTGAAAACAAATATGTGCATGATCTATGTCCATCTGTACATGGTATGGTCATTGGCCCGTTCTAGAGTTTTATGACTATTTTGTCCTTTTGTTGTCAATGTATTGTTACATAATTTAGACAATACAGAATGACTCATTTCCCATCCTGCGTCATTTCTTGTGGTGAGTCCAGACAATACCATGTAACTAAACTGACCCCCCATGAAATTAAAAATGTTTTTATTGGATCCTTTTTTTCCTTGCTATTGCAAAGCATTCTCACGTGGTCATCGGATCACTGGCTTGCCCAGTGGTCCTCTGACCTGGATGGCGGTAATTAGTGTGATATTCAGGCTTGCATGCGAAAGACTGAGGTCGCATCAATCAAAGAGGATGTTACACTTACAGTTCCAATTACTACATTGCGGGGGATGGATAAAACTTTTCAGTTTTTGTGATACCTTTAATTAGTTTAAATTTATGAAATTTTGGGGGAAAAACGTAAGCTGCGCAACTGCAAACCTTAAGTGAATAACTCTTGTAGAAGATTACAATTACATCATAGAATTTATGTGTTTTCCAAATTGCATATAGGCATGCAATAGTGGTCGAGTTGTGGCTTTCAAATATCTATGTTTGCCCGCTGCCCTGCCATGTGCCCATCTGCTTGCCGGGGTTTGTAAAACCAGGGAAAGACCTTATTATTATATTAGACTAATTTATGCGTATTATGGTACAAAATATCGTTTGTGAGCTGTTGGTTGCAGACCAAAAAATATGATGCTGTTATATTTTTCTCAAGATCTTCCAATCATTCAAAAAGTGTTAAATACACATGAAAAGCATGGCTACATTATATAGGTGATATGTGTAAAAAATTTCATTGCTGTATAAGCAACAGTGGGCAAGTTTTGGCTCCGATATGAAATAAAAAATTTAATATTTCTCCTCAATATTTCAAAAAGTATGGAATATCTATCAGTCAGACCATGAAAAGGCATAACTAGGCCAAGTAAGCCATATACATGCCAAACGTTATCCATGCAATAGTTACCGAGTATTGAGCCACAAACAAAAATTGTTTTTCTTTTCAATATTTCAAAAAGTATATAATTAATATTGTCCATCAAACCTGTCAAAAGGCACAACAAGACCATACAAGCTGTAAAAATGTACCAAACTTTGTCCATGTACTTGCAATAGTGACCGAGTCTTAGCCCAAATACAAAAAAATATATTTTTTTATATCTTTTCTCATTTTTTCAAAAGGCCTCGAATATCAATGAGACCTTAAAAAGGCACAAATAGACCATATAGGCCACATCTGTACCAAATTTCATCTATGCACATGCAATATTGGCTGAGCCTTGACTCAGAAACGAAAAAAATTATTTTTATATATTTTTCGATTATTTCAAAAAGTGTGGAATATCTATCCACGACGCGATAACCCGATAGACCCCCCACCGGCATTTTCTGGACCCTCCCCTCTTTTATATTGAAACTAGGCCTAGTCGAGACAAATCACTCTTGATGTAACTGTGAAACTGAACCATCAGCTTAAAAACTGTCGTCAACTGTTCCAGGTGACATAAGTCATGTTTTTGATTACAGGGATTTTAAAATTTAATGCCCAAGGAAAACAAAATCTTAATTTTCTAAATATGGCATTTGGCCCAACAACAGAATGAAAATGTCCCCTGATAGGCTGAGTCACCAGAGCTCAGTGATGTTCTTGATTTGATCAATATAACAAGGATATCCGTCAAACGGTCAGAGGCTGTATGAGCCAAGCCCAGCTCATAGTGAGCCTATAGTGAGAGAGCAAAGCGCTCAAAAATTGGTAAGACACCTGACTGCTCTATTTGTTCAACCCAACTTTTCTGTTACACCGGGATTGTCTGATATTAGACAGTTATTGTGTGATATCAGACAATCCTTTTTTTTTTCAGTGCAATTTCCGCAATTTGTGGAGGTGTAAAATGTTTGTTTGCACTTCTTCAAATTGCATAAGCAGAATTTGCACTTTGCAATTAGAGGGCAACTCGCACAAATGGAAGCAAACAAACACTCACCTGATCACATTACGACGAAGGAAGTGTGAAGTTGAGGATCTTTTGTGGAGATACCTGGACAATCAACAGTTACACATCCTTCAGTTCTTTGAATGCTTCATGTGGTCCACTGGGGAGTTCATATGGAGCATAGCTGTTGAAGCTAGGGTTGGGGTTATGTGGCATTATCCAGAGAAAATCCTAATCAAACTGATCAAATTTTGCTGTTCATCGGTCATTTACCCACAGCCAGCATAAAGGTTTTTGGTAACATTGCAGTCAAATTGTAGTTAACTTTTGGACATCATATTCAGTTGTTAAATTATTTAAAATCCAGTTCAAGTAAGTCTGCTGCTAAGATCAGTTGCACTGGCTTCCAGCTCTGCAAAGATACTAGTGGCTCCACCTATAATCAGATGTTGATACAAATTTCTCATTTACATGGAGCGGGGCAATGGAGCAGAGCAATGGAGCAATAGACACCGTTGAAAACTAGCATCAGATATTGCAGTACAACTTGATGTAAGTCATGTTTTAGGAAGCATTGATCAGCAACTTTAGATTGTTAGACAGCTTTTTAGCCCTTTTTAAAAGGTTTTGATAAAAATTGACTTTTTAGTTGACCAGATATACAACATTAATCATCGTTAATAAATTTTTGTGTCTATTTTCCTGTAGCATCATTCGCGATTTTCATATATTTTATGAATTTTGTTTTACATTTACATTTGAGCTTGCATTTGAAATTAAGTTTGCAAAGATTGCAAATTTGCATAAATTTGTGGAAGTAGTGAACTTTTGTTTGCAGTTTGCATTTGAGGAAGTCAATTTTTGTTTTCATTGGCCAGCACTGGGTCCTATGCTGCCTGGATGTGTTAGTTTAATATTCCTCGCACACAATACATCTGTATGCAAATAAAATGAAAGATCATACCAAAGTGTGATTAATTTAATTCACAATGACATTGATCATCTTCCGGAGTTAATCAACAGATTTAGCTTTTTGTCATACTCATTGTAGGCCTACTCTTTATGTTTGGCCTATTCACCTACACAGAATCTGAACAATATAACAATAACGGGACTTGTGAGGGCAATATGGGACTTCGACAGCCCAAGAGCAGGGTCATTTCAACCTGAAACTTCATTGTCGGCCCTGAGGGATGAAATGGGGATGAAATGGCCCGGCTCGAGGGCTGTCAAAATCCCCTATTGCCCGAAACTAAGTCTCGTTATTACTATTATTGCCACAACTTCAGAAAGTTATAGGCCTACCTTATTCCAATACAAATATGAACTATGCCATATGAGCTAAACAAAGGTCCTCCAGGCTCCACCTCACCCAGGTAATATTCATTAATAGATGATTGTTCAATCAATGCTTAAGTTTTCAAGTTCAAGTTTACAGGCATGACATACAATTGAAACCAAGAAAACCTGCCTGTGCTTTTTAACCACTTGCATAAATCTGATGACACCACAATGCAGCAATGCTCATGACATCACAACTGATTTTGTGGCCACCTGGTGTATAATTCAGAACTTCATTGTCGGCCCTGCAGGAGGGCCAACAATAATCATATCGGCCCTGGCCGAGGGCCGTTATTGGAGATATTTCATTGTCGGCCCTAATAGAGGGCCATTATTCATTGTTGGCCCTGGCAGAGGGCCGTTATTCAATATTGGCCCTGATGGGAGGGCCGACAATGATTTTAATGGCCCTGGTGGGGGGCTGTTATGGGAGATTGTCACATGGCAAAATGGTGACAATCTCTTACTTGTCGGCCCTGGTATGTGGCAATAATTAACAAGAAATTCTTAAAAAAAAGAATTGTAGGAACCTTTGTATATAATATGAAATTTCTTCAAACACATGTTTTATTTTTATAATATTCTGTTGATTTGTTATGCATGTGCAGTTACATATACCTCCAATGTACCAACTGTGATTTCACATTTAGTTACCTCATTATTAGGCATGCCTAATTACAGGTGTTACAAACAGACAGCAAACCAGGCAATGAGAAGCCCTTTTATATTCTTTGTCATGAACATGAAATTTATATTTCTATAACAACAAACTAATGCTGGGTTGCATATTTGGATTATTACACCTTTCATGTGCTTAAATGAAAATCACAGGAGTTGTGAGGAGTTGAATATATAATATTTTCATACAGTGTTGTTTGGCCACATCTATTATAATATCATCCCAAATCTTTATATACATATACAGTACTTATATTTGACCAATTTTCTGAAGGAAATCTCTATGAGCTTCTATTGGATATACTCCAGGTGGACTTTGGATATGGTCCCCAATTACTCAACCATGAACACCAAGCAGCTCTGCTCACTCAACCATGACCTTGATGCTATGGGGTTGTAGCTACTTCCATACCAAGAGGGGGCAATATATACTTGATCTTAAAATTGTACTCACAGACACCTCCCCTGTGGTATTAACACCCTCCTAATATTGGAGGTCAATCAGGAAGGTACTCCTACCATAAGGAAAGTATCTCTGCAAGTCCAACTTCCTCTTGGCCCCCTCATGAAACTCATGTAGCTACTCCACTGAAGTACACATAAATTGATGACAAAGCACTTTGCTGATTCATTATGGCTAATAAGTTAGGGACTTTCCATGTAAAGTATTTCTTCATTTGGAGCTTTTAACACAGATCTGAGATGGTCCCTACAAAAAGCACAACAGTCCGTAATTATGATACACTTAAGTATCTCAAAATCCGCAGACAACTGAGTTGTTGAAAAACGCTGAACAATCCAGTTGCCTATCACTTAATGGTACAATTTGTGTCTGATGGCAGACAATTGTTTTAAGAGTATACACTAACTATATATTAAAAAAAGCGTATTTGAATTTGTTTGGATGACTTTAATTGCAAAGGATGATTTAACCATGAACAAATGACATTTTTAGATCATGGAAATGGACATATAATGACATTAAATTCAACCAATGTAACCACCACGGTATGCACCCCTAGCATAGCCAGCTGGGTATGCACCATTGGCGTATCCAGCTGGGTTTCCACCATAAGCGTATCCCTTGTTTCCGACTCCGGTGCCTGGGACTCCATCTCTTGGGTAAGTGCCTGAGCTGGCTCCGAAGGATTCAGCGATGTAGTTCACCTTGGATTGACGTTGTCCGTTGACATAGTTGACCTTCCTTTCTCTGGCACTGAAGGTGAAACAATATTGTCACACATGTAAATGAAAAATATCGAAGACAGTAATCAGTACTATTTTTCACAAGAGTGTGTAAATAAAAATCTGGCAATAAAATAGTTTTCGTTCACACACTCTTCAGGGAAATAGATTTGACTATTGCCCAAGTAAGTCAGTCTATATTTGTTTTATTATTCAAATTAATGAGACATGCATGTTATGCTAGTAGTAAGTAGGGAGTTTTTCCTATTTTGGAGTGTTAATTTGCTCATACTGGAGGTAGATCCTGACTGTTGCACTGTATCAGTCAATATTTATGTAGTATTATATATCCACTAAAAAAGCTGGGCTCTCATTGGCTCAGATAAGGTCACATATCAGTGCATGGTATATACATGTGAACATCACTGCATCATTGAATAATCAAGTGAAATTTCACGCAGCACACTTACAGCCCTTTACAGATCAGCAGTCTACATCTTTTAAAAATTTACTTTCAACTTAGCCTTGAAATGTCACTGACTGGAAGTTTTTAAAAGATTTGTTTGTGTCAGTTACTGTTTAATGTTTGTCTAATAATCCCAAGCTATAATTTTCAACCAAATGTCAAACATACATAGTTATTTAAAAAAATCAATGTACTCACAAGTTCTGAGGCTTGTCAAAGCCATAGTCAGATCCATAGTAAGTGGAGGCAGAGGCAGCTGCCACAACACAGAGGAGGAGAGCGATGGCAAATTTCATGTTGATGAGTGAGTGTCCAACTGAAACTGAATGATGGTCAATGAAGTCTCCCTCTATTTATACTCACAATTCTGTGAAAGCAAATATCTGCATGATGTATGTCCATCAGTACATGGTATGGTCATTCGCCCGTGCTACTTTTATGACTATTTTGTCCTTTTGTTGTCAATGTATTGTTGCATAATTTAGACAATGTAGAATGACCTATTTCATATCCTGTGTCATTTCTTGTGATGAATCTATACATGATACCATGTAATATGTGTGACCCCTCTGAAATTAAAAATGTTTTTATTAGACCTTTTTTTCCTTGCTATTGAGAAGCTGTAATTACTCTACTAAAATGCTGATATAATTATACGATACGATAAAAACATTACAAAATTAATTCAAAATCATTTGTTATTCTTATGCTGATATTTGTAAACCTGAATTACAAAAAATATTAGCAGTGTCCAAAGAAATATAAACGTTGCTATCAGGGTCATATGATTATAACAGCTGGGTATGCACAACATTCAATAGCTATGTCTGACCATACCTTATGCGTAAGTCATACCATTGGTTCAGGGGTTTGCACAACGTATGAATTTTACGTATGACCATACCTTTGATTCATACGCTGATAAAACTATTATGCAATGAAGCATGAAATTAAAGAAGACACTTTCAGGGAAAAGCTGATAACAATTTCAAAGAGATATATTTAGTTTAAAGGGCGCTCCAAGGGGTTCGGAATAAAAATATTGATTTTGACAATTTTAACTTTTTTCATAAATCATGGCGCTAAAAAAAATTGGCTAGATAGGATTTCTCATTTCTTTGTCATTTATTTCCAAATATTGTGAGGAACAATAAAATGCATAAGAGAAGGTTTGCTACCGCGACGGATTTTGATATAAAAATTTATTTGTATTTCAAAGTCAATTTTGAGAAATTAGACCTGCTTGCCGAAAATTGCCAGTAAAAATATTCTATTGGGACTATAAAGCTGAAACTTTGTGGGTTTGCCGTCCTCTTCACAGCGCATCAGATGCTTTAAACAAGAAGTCTCTAACCCTAATAGAAGTGGCGCAAATGGCAAATGAAGTGGCCGTCGCATGGAATTATAAAAAGACAAAAATGCTGCCCACAGAGCTCAGTATGCTGCTGTTGCTATGGTGACGTCGCCATTGCTTGGCCACGAGTAGCGAGCCACCTTAAATGGAGGCGGGTTGTATCCAGTATTCTATGCTGGGGCAACTGAAAGACCCTGGGCATCCCTGAATTAATAGCGTATGTTTCCGAATCCCAGTCTTGTAATCTGATCATCACCATAAGGTGGTCACCAAAGATTTTAAAAAAGTGCAGCTCACTCCACAATGATGGTGGTTGAGCTGCCTTGGCTGATCTGGGGTACACCAGCACAATACAAGTCAAGTCATGGCCTTTTTTCAGTATCGGGGCGGTCAGATCACGATTGCACATTTTCACAGTGACTGAGTTGAAGTTTGACAGATTTTTTATCAGAGAGTGATGTCACAGATTTAGTTGCATAACTTCTATCAGTTGTATTAATAGAAAATTCCTTTCAAACAATAATCATTGTCCTGAAAAGTTTACGACAGCAGGGCTCATGATCTGTCATTTCTCAAGACAAATCAGACTTGCTCACCAGTGAGCTAGTGTTTCAGTTGACTCCAGTCTATAACATGGTGTGGATTGTGTGAATTGTGAGTTTCTGGGGGGGGGGGGGTCTCCAGTGATTCATATTTGTCTTATCAGTCTTATAATGGTATTTAAAGAATGTGGGCTGTAAGCCCGCCATATCCTTGGACCTCTAAAGATGATCCACCTGAATCCAGTGCGCTTCATTTTAGCACATCATGAACAGGCCCAAGATGCATCCGACACAGGACATTGCATCACAAAAAGAATATAAAAATTTATTTCTTTTTAAAACTTGAAGAAATTCCAATGGCTTAATTTCTTTTGAAGAAATTCCAATGGCCTGGGGGCTCATCTGAGTTATTAGGCTACGCTTAGTATATACAATGTAGTGTATACATGATTTGACTTGGAAATGTTGGTTGGTTTGTGTTAAAATACACATCTAATTTACTCTCACAAATTTTTTCAAGATGGATGAAAATGAAATTCATTGAAATCACTTCTAATTTCACAGGCTCACTCTCATTATATGACTGGACTCAAAACTAAAATCATGACAGGATATGAAAGTGTGACCAAAGTACATCTTGGGCTTTTAGCACTGTCTATGTTATGCAATGCTGTCAAAGAGCAAATGAAACTTCATAAAAAACACCACTGAAATAATGGTCGACATTGTCATGCATACATGGACATACATCAAAACCGTAACTGTGAGGTCACACAGTGTGACAATGTGATGGCATATAAATAGAAGGAGACTCCATCCAGCGTCATTCAGCTTCAGTTGGACACACGCTCATCAACATGAAATTCGCCGTTGCTCTCCTCCTCTGCATTGTGGTTGCTGCCTCTGCCTCTCCATACCTAAGTCGGTGAGTAGCCTACATTATTCATCAAATTATTTTAAATAGCATATGTTTTGTTCTGGGTACAGTATCATTGAGTGTATGACATTGTGGTCTATGTACAGATTTTATATAAAAGATCCTCTCAAAATGACAGATATATATAAAAAGGAATTATGACACCTCCTGTCAATCAACCATTGCTATTGAATCTCTTACATTTTTTCTCCCGCTACTTTTTTCCATTTCAATGAAACTAAGTGATTGATTCATAAATCAAGGTGGCCCTACACCAGCGACAAAGTTTGGTCTTGTAAGGGTCTCTTGGCTCTCTCTTTATTTAACTGACCAGTACCTCATCTCTGTCTGCATGTCGTTTGTTTTATTGGGAACAAATTAATTTCTTGTCATCATAATTGTCATTTATAACTTGCAGTGGCAGAGAGAGGCAAGTCAACTACATCAATGGACAGCGTCAATCCAAAGTGAACCACATCGCTGAATCTGTCGGGGCCAGCTCAGGCACTTACGACAGAGATGGAGTCCCAGGCACTGGAGTCGGAAACAAGGGATACGCTTATGGTGCATACCCAGCTGGATATGCTAGGGGTGGATACCCTGCTGGATATGCCTACAATGGATACCCAGCTGGAAATGCTCACGGCAGATACCCAGCTGATCAGGCTTATGACAGATACCCAGGAAATTACCCCACCTATGGTTATTAGTTTCACAGTGTGCCCATACACATCATCAGAAAATTTCACCTTTGGCTGTATTTGCATGATGTGATATATTTTTTGTTGGTTCACTGTTGTATCATGCACGGGAATTAAAGATGATCTAAACACATTTTTTGTTTTATTTGTTTTCAATATAATTACTTAGTTGAGTAGTTTCCAAAATAATAACTGGACCAATGTCACAAGTTGGTAAAATTTGGAATTTCCAGTCAGACAGGCCAAAAAACCAATAATCACTGATCTGTTTCCTCAAAAATTTGAGGTTGTAAATGCGTTTTTATGATGACTAGGACACATTATGCCAGTAAATTTAAACATGAATGTGGAGAAAATACTAACTTAAAACGCAGTTTATTCAAAACAAACCTTGCTTTATTCAAATACTTCTGTAGCAAAGACTTTGTAAAATATCACTATGAAACTTTCAGAAGTTCTGCTGAATAATATGCTTATAACAAACAAAATACAGATTTTTCATGTTTTGCCTTATCATACCTTCTACTATGGAATTAGCAGGTAATGTGGAAAGCAAGTGTTGCACTTTTTGTCAGCTATAAACACAGGGCCATTATACCATGACAGGTTTGACTAAAAACCATTTTGTTATACCAATGGAAAGCTAAGCTCAAGTGTAACAACGCAATATCAAAGAAGTGAAATTTCCAGCAATGAATCTTTATCACAAAGCATTTTGACAAGACATGTCTGAACGTACATTGTTACAAAATGTAAGAGTTCCACATTTGTTGTCAGTGACAAAGACTTGCCTCTAATATCATGATGGTATACATTTACAAATACTTTCTATAAACCAACAGATACCTGGGCTCATGAGCAATAAAATCATATCAAAAAAGTTAACTTTCTGTCAACTGGCCTTCAACAAGAAGCATGTAAAGTAGAAATGTCAGCATAGATATTACAAAATGTGAGAGCGTCACATTTTTTGTCAGTCTCAAAGATAAGGCTTTTATACCATGACAGGTTGGACTTTCTACCATATTCTATACACTATTGGAAAGCCAGGCTCATGAGCATGACAAAAATACCAAGAATGCAAAAATTTCAGCAACGAGCCTTCATTAGGAAGCACCTGAACAAGAGAGGTCCCACAAAATTTTAGCAGAGTGTAAGAGCTTCGCACTGTTGTCAGTCTTACTTATGTCATCACAGGTTCCGGCTCATTAGCCTCATCCAATTTAAGTGATATTTTCCAGACAGACAAGGTCATGAGCAATGCATTGGTGTATCAAATGTTCCAAAAAGGTTTGGATCAATGGTTTATCTGTTGCATCAAAAATCACATTGCACTTTTTAGCTTCACCCGAGATACACCAGCTGAGGATTACAAAAGGTGTATTTAAAAAATATAGTAACATCTAATTGCCTTTTTTCTGGATTCATAAGATGCCCAACTAATTAGGGAACAGTAATGCATTGCAAGTGTGATCCTAATTAAATTCATCTCTTTTCCTGTTTTTGAAAGTTGTATGCAAAAATTGTACATGCAGTGTCCAGACGGGACATCAAAAATTTCCCTAATTGCAATCATGTATCACTCATTATTTCAAGACCAGTGACCAATGGATCCAAATACTGTTATCTATATGAAAGAAGACATCTTTGTCCGTCATAAGATCTATAATAATGGCAAAAATACCATCAGGGGGCTGAGATATGACCTAAAATGTATGTGCATATTGGCCCAAAACTGAAATTTCACCAACTCACAGCACTGGGCCAAATGTCAATGCTCTTACGCATCCCAGGAAGCACCTGAAGTTTACAAATAGTCAAATCAATGTTTAAAAAATTTAATAATGTGCAAGCATGCACTTCAAACAGGGCATTTACAATGTCTCACTGAATGGAATCATTTCAATTATATCTATAGGACAATTCAATTGAGGGCGATTCCAACAAAGACCGGATCTGCCTGCTGGAAGAAGAAGAAGAAGGTCAAGTGCACGATTTCGTAATTAAATATTTTTTGATCATGTCAGCCCTCTAAAACTTGATGCAAGCTAGATAAAATTATTTAGAGACAGTATGCAAATTATGGGTGTGAATGATGGAATAGGACGACCTCTGAAGTGTTGACAAGTTGTAGTCAAAATTGCTAAGGTGAGAGCTGGCCCTATGCGCTGCTAAAAACCAAAGTAAGATTTTTAAATGCTTTTAATGGTTTTTTACATGTTCATGTTAGAGCGCTTGCTGGGTTTGGATTACCATTTAAATAGTTAAATTCTAATCTGCCTATTATAATAATTATAATGTATAAAATATACATTATACAAATATTGACTAGGCATGAGGGCTGCGCGCTCGGGCAACAGCAGCCAACCACATTACCGAGGGCCAAATAGTTTGTACTGGTGCCCGAATAAAACCAGTCAATAATCGTCTTAGTACACCTCCAATGTTCATCATGCAAAACTTTTTCAGCCAGGGTGGATGTTCTCAAACCCGGCAGTTAGTGAGATATTTTAGGTTTTGTCGGAAATGCTCGGACCCAAAATCACGCCAAAAATTTGGGGTAGGGAAACGTAAATCAATGTAGCATGGCAACTAGTCAGTCAATCTGAATGTGCTTGAAATTCGGACTCTTTGAAGAGTCAAACAGCAATCAAATTTCTCAGAATGCTTGAATTTCTTATTTGTTTATATTTATCATTAGAATACATTAAAGGGAAGTTTTTAAATCAAATTTGAATATATAATCCTTTGGGGTCCATTAAAAAAAATATACAAAATTGTCAGAATTGGTCAAATCAAATTGTTCTGCAAAATATCTTACCCACACTGCCATAAGACTTATAGAAAGCAATAACAATTATTGTGGTATGGTAGGGAAGAGGGTGATCACATTCCATACAAATGTTCAAAAATCTTTATAATATAGTGTTTTTAAAGCCTTTGTTTATTTAGTGGCATCTGCAATAAGGACAATATTTGATGCAGATTTCCATACGTGGACAGCACTTCGCAGTACTATATGTACAATTGTGCATCTACAATATTCTACATGGCATGGGAAGTCATCATGAATTAATACCTGCTTCATTTAGGTAACAGAGTACTATCTTTCTGGCAAGCATCCAACTCCAGTTGGTTTAGTTCTGCCTTGTTCATTCAGCAAGCATGTTTGGTAGGAAATACAAGTGTATGTTCGGTACATGCAGTACAGATTGGAGAAAGGTCTGAACTTATGAAGATTTTTATACTGACAGAAGACAGTGACTTTGCTGTGGGTAAGATTGGTATTGTCGGTAGATGACAGGGTTTTACCTAGCAGCTAAACATATACCTCCGGGCTAGGTCCAAGGCACTCCTGCAGGTATGATTAAAAACTGAAGAGAATGTTTCAATATGCGGGTCAATTGTAAGAATGTGCATTTATCTACATACTGTATGTTTGACTAAGAAGCAAAATTAAATGACTTTTATAATGCTGCTAGGTTTCAGAAACTCAATTTGTTTGAACCAATAATTTATTCTGATTAGTTCTTTTGCTGTAATTGTGATATGACATCATTTGTCTAAGACAAAACTTGGTGTAAGGTCACCTTTCAAAATCTGTTTTACCAAGCAGAGTCTTCATGAGGCCATTTTACTACTTCAAGGGCGCCGGAAGGAAACACGGGCGGCAGAGGCGGTTGGTTGAAAATGGCAAATCCAATTTGTGCGACAAAATTATATTATAACATCTATAATAATCTCACATATATTTATACTAATTTTTACCTAAAATAGGGCCTAATAAATGTTTTGTCTTCAAGGTCAGAAAGGCACAGCCTGCACCCCCTGTCCCCCCCCCCCCCGCTCAAGGGCAGGAGGGGCTATTGTCCCCCGTTCCCCCCTTTTCCGGCACCCATGCATGCACTACTTTGATCAGAAGAAGACACATAAGTATCTACATGGAATTGGTGGCAGAAAAATCACTGTAGAGAGGGTGTCGTTCCATTCTTATACATTGTCATGGTAATTTAAGCAATTGGTTCATTGGCAAGTTGCAGATCAAGCATACGAGGGGTTTTCCATAAGTTCTGTCCAACTAGTCATAACTTTTGCTAGATTTTATGTAGAAACATGATATTTGGGTCTGATAATATTGACGTAATTTGCAAATAACTCTTAAAAAATCAGATCATAAAATTAAAAATTAATGCTTAATCTGTTGCCATGGAAACCAGAAGTCATGAAATGCGGCCCAGACTTTGTAGATCTCACTTAAAATGAACTGCACACCTGCTTGCATTATCTGTGTCTTGACCTATTGAATTGAAGTATATTCTTAATTTTTTTCATGAAATTTCATGAAATATATTCAGTTAATTGTAAAATCATTTATAACAATATAAACTGGTATTTTTGTTACATCTCAGTTACTTTACCATCACTCATGCAGTTTCTCAGTTTTTTTACGAGATGAGCAATTTTTTTGGATATGGATGACATCATATGTACCTGTGACATATTTCCATTTTAATTGGATAAAACTAGCAGAGAGAGTAAGAACCTTTTATCATACATACAAGGAAGACAGTATGAGTGACAGAACCAATTAGAAATTGTACATTGTACAAACTTTTTCTGAATGACGAGAAGACTAAATGGAAAACCTAAGAAAAGAAGACTGGAAAATTCCAAAAATGACCTTAGCATGAAGCATGAGGTATCATACTTAGGAATGGATAGAAAGTATGAGAAAATGTATTTACAAGGTCCAAGTCATCATTTTTAGAAGTTGTGAAATGGCTATGAATGTTTTGGAAAAATTCTTTACTATATCTCTTGTAATAATTAAATATTTTACACGATATGTCAAGTATGTGTCTGTTAACAATCTCTCGGTCGCATTTCATGACTTTTGGTATCCATAGCAACAAATCAACAATTTATTTTTACTTCTATGATCTGATTTTTTGGGGATCATTTGCAAATTATTTCAATATCAACTGACCCAAATATCATTTTTATATTTAAAATCTAGCAAAAGTTGCGACAGGCTGGACAGAACTTATGGAAAACCCATCGTAAAGAACAAAAAGTATGCGAAACACCAACTGTGATCTTAATATAAGGACTATGAGGCATTGATTTTTTTAAGGGATGTAAGGTTATAGGAAATGTACTCAGTGTCAAGTTCATTATTACAAGAATCTGTGAAATGTTAGGGATTATTTTTAACATGTTTCTTGTCCTGTAACCCTGGTAAAAATTACATTTTTTGACAAGATATAATGAATATGTGTCCCTAATAGCGTCCTGGGCCACATTTCATGAGTTTTGGTTTCCATGGCAACAAATTAACCATTTATTTTTGCTTCTATGATGTGATTTTTTCAGGATAATTTGCAAATCACTTTAATATTATCTGACCAAAATATCATGTTTCTGTATTAAATATTGAAAAAGTTATGGCAAGTTGGACAGAACTTATGGAAAACCCCTCGTATGTCTGAGAATCAGATCACATATAAAATAAGGCAATTTCTTGGTGGCCAGGTTCAAATAATCTCATGCATGAAAAATGCCAAGAAAGAGTCTTGCTGCACTCTCTGGATTGAAGAAGGTCCGCATGGAGTGTAGGAGTACCAGAAGAAAGTACTTAGAATAAACGATTCTGCATGGATGGTGGGTAGATTAGATGTTTCAGAAACCAAGAAGTCATCATGAAACCAACCAAGAACAGCAGGTGCCTTCTTTAATGTGACCATCAATGCCTAGGTTTTCTATCTCTTCTACTCGATATCCTGTAACTTAATACACTGTTGTCTATGTGGCAATCAAGAACTATAATTACCGCCCATGCATATAGGGCGGTAATGCTTCTGTCCTGAACCGATGTGAGTCAGAGGCCTACTGGCCAAACCAGGCCACTCCAAAGGTTCATTTTATCAACATCACTCATTTATACATCGTAGATTCTGTCAATTGTGTCTTTTTTTGAAGTCGACACTTACCAAACTTGCATGACAAGTGCTTCAATCACGCCAGACTAGTACCCAGTCTCCCCGGCGGAGAGACTAGGAGGTAGTATCTGCAGGAAGTGGGTAAAGTCCCCGTCGGAAGTTTAGATGCGCATGCGTCAATAATCACGTGATCAGGAAATACCAACTGCCGGGAGACTTCAAAATTTGAAGAAGGAAGAGACGAAAATGGCGGTTGGGGTTCTTGCAGAAAAAACGATTTTGCAAGTGAAAATTCAATGTGGTAAGCTTACCTTCATGACAGTCATTGAAAACGGTCTCATTGAAACCCACAGCATGCGTAGCTAGCACAGGGTGTAACAGAGTATCCAAACTAGTTGTGTATTGCTGTGAAATGTAATTTTTAACAATTTGTCTATTGGGAAACGTGGGATTCGAAATGGCGACCGGCATTTTTGCCATGTTGCAACTGTGACTTTGTTGTTGGAAATCTGTCAAATTGCTTTGGATGAATGCCAAGTTTATGATCTATAGACCCTATTACCTTTATCATTACACTGTATCATGAATTTGGTCATTGACATTGGAGGTACATGCGATTACTTCTAATACTGTGCTTTTCCCAGCATTGCATGTGGCTATTGATGGTGAATTTAGGCACTCATGATGTAGGCATTTCACTGATAATATTTCATAGTGGCTAATGCGAATTTTGTCCTGGTGTCCTGGGAAAAGCAATAATTATATCATGCCTACATTAATTCATTTGGAACTTGACAAATTGAACCATCAACATCCTCTGCTTTGTGGGGGGGGGGGGGGGTAATTTGTGTGTAAAAAATCTTTTCTATCTGTAATTGTGTACTTCCTTCTGTTTTTACTAAACGATTTCACAGATATGTTTTATTTGCCAGCCGTCCCCCCCCCCCCACGGACTATGAAGATATTTCCAATGTGTGGCAGTGGAAATCAGAAATCCCGACACCCCTGGGGATTACTGTAAAATGTGAGAAATCTAATCATCGACCCTGAGGGAACATATTGAAATTTGGGAGGGATGAAGAAAACTTCGAGCTTGAAACCCCACATAACCCCCTGGAAATGCCTCACCATTTCCCAACTATCCATGTGGGGAGGGGCTATGTCAGCGGTGCTGGAAGGAAACGAGGGCGGCAGGGGCGGTCGGCGAGAAAAGGGCAAATCTAATTTGCGCGACAAAATTTTAATGTAGCGGCAATTAAAAATTTTTGTATATACTTATAAGTCTTGTACATTTTAGACTAAAATCACTATAAATTAAGGCATAATAATGTTTTTTTCTTTGAGATGAAAAGGGCAAACCTGGAATTTTGGGTTGTGCTTTTCCCGGCATGGAAAAACCTGGAAAATGTGATATTTCCAACAAAAACCTGGAAATGTCTGGAATTTGGGGTTCTCTTGCCAAAATTGAAACTTTCCAACAAATTGTGGAATTTGACGACTGTCCGGGGCGCAAAATCAGTTTGAAAGAATTTCAGGTTTAGGCCTTGAAAATTGGTTTTGGCAGCCTTGAAAAAGCTTCAAAAAACCTTGAATTTGAACTTGGCAAAAGAGTGGGAACCCTGCTTGTAATATATTGCATGGAAAGGAATAATTATCTGTCACTCTGGTAAACAAGTTTACCATTAAATTATTCATTTCATGTCATGCTTTTCTTGTATAGGAACTGATGATTCTGCGCTGCTTGTTTGCTTGAAATTGGCTCGATCTGTCTTGATGCATCTATGGTGTTGCAACAAACCAAAAATGAAGACTCTGGGTTTCTGCTTATTCCACAGACTTCTGATCTCGTCACAAATCAATGAATATCCATGCGAAATATATCCTATCAGGTATATCATAATACCAGTATTTATTGAAATGCAGGCTTTTTTTAATCAATTTTAAATTAGACTTAATTTACTGTAAAATTATGATTTATTCATTATTGAAAAATGTCATTGTATCTTTTTTATTGTTCATTTTATGAAACTTTGTATCCAGCGGGGGGGGGGCCCCAAAGACAAACCTTAAAGTTGGAGAAATGTATGATAGAAGGATATCTTCTCAATAAGTAAACGGTTGACATGGCATGACCAATATTACAATGGTATAGCGTTTCTACTACTGATCCAGACTGCTTCTTTTTTTTTAATCAAGTAATTTGTTATGTATGAATATATTAACAACTTGGTTGATGATTCATTTGTCGTTTCAGGTTATTTTTGGTACTGCAAAAGAATCACAGTGACATGCACTTCTCAGAAGCTCCATGAAGTTCCCTGACGTACTGGTACGTGAGCATACTCGAAAGATGGCATCTGCCAGTCCTAATGTTGAGGCTGGTTTTACCTCCATATATTTATTTTGCTCATTTGTGTAAATATGTATGTCTCATTCTCACATTTCCAGTGCGAAGTTGCTGTCCAGATTTTGAGATTGTAATCAGTTTACAAAAATGGAGTGTAATTGATTCATGTTGTTGTCATGCTGTTCAGTATCAGAGCATTGTACCTCGAGTAAACTGCCATTGTATTGCAAACTTTGGTGTGTATATTGTAAGTTTGAGGAACTGAGGGTTGCAAATCCAAATTAAGGAGAGTCTGCAAGTTGGGGAGTTGACGTCTCCTAGATTTTGACATAAATGTAAACGCAAGTCAACAACCAATTTACATCTCTGCAACTAGAAATAATTCAGCAGCAGTCGTCTCATTACTCTAGTTATTTCTTATACTTTTTTGCAGTTTTCTTTCCAAGAAGTTGTTGGATTCATGCAACTTGTGCAGACTGACAGATCATCAAGATGACCTGATAAACTCGTTCATGTGCTGGAAACCTGATCTGATGCCCTTCGTTTCAATTAGACAGTTACACGTACCGTGACGTACGGACATCCGGATTCCCAAGTCTGAAATTCAAAATATTTGAACTTGCTTGTGCAAAATCGATGCATATACTTCGGAGGTGATGGCAACGAACAGTTACTTTACATTTTTTTACTTTATCAGTCCTGACGCTTTAACTTTAAATCTTCATATTGACAATTAATCTTTAGAAAAATTTAATTATGTATAGTTATAACAATTATGTGATACCATCTGTTAATGTCATCTTTGATAATGCTAAGATATCCTCTACATTAAACGTAGCACAATCATCCAAGTAAGTACATGAGCAATATGACCTAAGCCTTCCACATCAATTTTCACTAAGAAAATAAATTTGCAGTTGGCCGCCTCATTAATTCATTGTCATATGATTTGTTGACTCATTCACGTAGATCAATGGATTATTATTGATATGTTGCTAATATTCTTTTTCAGCTAGAAATCATATCAGCTTCAACGAGAAATATCGATATGGTACTGGTTTATTCCAATTCCTGTTCAATTCATGGATCGCGGTAGCTTCAAGGGCGAGCACTTTCACATTGAATTTAAAACAGGTGAGCATAAGTTCTGCTGCTGTCAGAAGTGAATGTTCTGTTGAGAGAAAGCATCCTTTTGCAACTTGCAGGATGCTAACTCTTACAATTTTTCTTTTTGGCCCACCTATAAATTCCTTTATTTAGGAAAAAATATATAGTCTTATATTTTTAAAATTTCAAAAGAAAAATGCATGCATATCCATGTTTTGGTTCATGATATAAAGTTTCAGGCAAATTTTTTTCTCCGATATGAACAATGTTGTAGGCACATTTTTGTTTGCAATATGATTGAAACTGTTGTCATTTCGCTGATTGTTTCAGCAAGGAAAAATTACTATACATGTATTGTCTATTTAACCAGATAAAATCCTCCAATATTTTCCTGCATTTTACCATCAAAATCAATATTCTTATTATCTTTTATTTGCTGTTGGGTGGCCACCCGCACCTTGCCGACCAGTACTGAAAGTGGCCTCTGCAATGATCATCATAACCTTCCAACCTATTACATTTTAAAATATCGCTTTCTGCCAATTAAATACAATAATCTGTTTTTGCAGTTTTTCCGTCTGAAAGATAAGAGTAAGTCTCAAGAGCGATTGATCAGATTCTATGCACTATGCACCAGTTTAGTGAATTAGAATGTGTGAAGTCTTAAGGGAGGTATTGGTGAGAAATTCCCCAAAAATATGTGAGCTTCACTAATTCATATCTTTGACCTACACGGTGCACCAATTCAGGCAACCAGTCCCAGCTTGCTGTAAAATTGAATTCAATTTCCCTTAGAGCAGGGGATACCCAACTAAAACTTATCTTTTTATACCCGATACGGACCATTATTAGAACAATTGCGGAAAAGTGTCCTTCTCACCCATACCTCCCCTTAATTACAAGTTAAAGGAGAAATTAAATTATCATTTAATATTATTTATCTTTTTTAGTTGAAAAGTTGTTTCTGGGCTGGAAGAGGCTGTTTCAAATGTCATCTTGACCAGAAGTGATGCCCTACATCGCTGCTAGGACTGGTAAGACCTGTGCCCAGCCCTCGCTGAGTCATCTGATGAAAGATTCAAAAGTTAGAGGAAGGAGAACAAAAAAAGTGGCAGTGTTTCTGTCGAGCAAGGACACAATTAGATGTACCACTGAACATATTAGCGGGTAAGTTGCATCTGGATAGTGGGAAGAGTGAATTTGAAAAGTATTTTAATAAGGCTTTTAAATCTTACGAGTCCTTACATCTTATTTTGCTTTATCAGAATGTAGAACATCTGTACTCATTTTCACACTTGCCATAAAATGTTCAAAGTAGTCTTTTTGCATGTTATTTTGTGTTTAAAATTTGGTGTAACGTCATGCTTAGATTTTTAAATAGGAATAAATTGGTTGCATCCTTTCGACTCTTCACAGACATGGCAAATGACTGGAATTAGGACAGTCGTTTCTGCAGCTATTTGACCTTCTTTCGAGTCAGTTTGAAAATTGGTTGAGATGCAATTCATATATAATTATATATGCTATAAAGTTGTGTCGTATCCTGAGGTTGATTAATCTTGAAGTTTACAAAATTCATGTTTTAGATTTGCTGTGAAAGTAAACAAAAAATAAGTAATATGCAAAAATACGTACAAAATTATTAAATTTAAGGATCTGTTTAGTGCAATTTCTGACTACTTGGATGTCTTAATCTCAATAAATTGCAATTAATTTTTGACCCTATCTTTATATTATTTGCATTCTATCAGAGGCAATGGTCAGTCAGGAGCAACCAACACGCCACCTTTTCTGGATACAGTTACAAATGGGATGTCCAGGAAATCGCTTTCACCTTCCTCGCTACTGCCCGTCGTAGACACCAGCATACAACAAATATCCCAGCTCTCCTATTGGTCAATTGCCAAGCTCTTCTGCAGAGGGATGTCGTGAGAGCAGCGACGTCGATGTAACATGGGTTGAAGGAAGGGTGTCACTTAGAGCGGGGGATACCCAAAATGTAATTGGTTCGTATTTTTGGCCAGGGAAAAGCTGCAGCCCTGCAGTTGCTAGAAAAACCGGCCTTACTCAGTTATATCATAAAGCATTTATCGTAATTTATTGTTTTACCTAAATGGAGAGTTTCTTTTGTGCATAGCGTGTGTCATTAGTTGTGACAGAAATATGAAGATTCATTACAAATTCCATTTTTGATCGCCTATAGGCGTTCTCTGTTTTTACTGTGTCACAGTGGCGGGGGAATCCCCATGGCGTAGGTTTATGTCTTAGAGTGGACAGGCCTCTATTTGAGCACATATGCTGCCAATTCAGTCAAATATGAATGTATCCAAGTCAGTATCATTGTCATTTCCTACCCCATGCATCGTTTCGCCCTGTTTTCGATTTAACTGAAAAAAAAAGGCAGGTATTGTCATCCACTTCTCCAACTTGACTTCTGCCTGATTGCTCCTCATCTACCGGTCACACAGCAGAAATACACATACTTACAGGTAGATTAGCTATCTTGTCATTACATTTTGTCTATCCCATTTTTATGATGTTTTGCTACAGTTTTTCTATGATTTTGCATGACGGCCGTCCATGCTGGCAACTGGACAGACTAAAATGCATAAATTACAGTCAGAGCTGCCTCATGTAAACTCAACTTCTCAATACACATTTTTTGCTTATGTATTATACAAATAGCATGTCAAATAGGTGATCAATGCCGATCATTCAGTCCCTGTGGGACAGCATTGAGCGATCCAAGCAATCTCCAGACCAATTCTAGTTAGTTCTTGTCCTTTCAGAATGTTGATATCCAAGTGCTTCGGTCAGTAATTACTTTAAATATTTGTCATCTTAAAGGTTATCCTTGAATATCCCAATTTGGTGCTGACAGGACGTAAAAGTCATTCACTCACTCACTGACTCTGGTTAGGCCGAAAGGTTATTGTTAGGCTGATAGGTTATTGTCGCCAAAGGCACTGGTGATACTTATCAGTTCTGTCGGAGAAGCTCTTCACTGATTGTATTCATAAGATCTTAAGTAATGTTAACATTTATTAATAAGAGCTATTCCATTTAAAAACCTGGGGGTGGGGTGGTCAGGTTACATTTTTGACCCCGCTCATGCATCTAAAGTGAATTATTTTCCACCGCCCCCCCCTGCATTAAATGCAAATTTTTTACCCACCCCCATGCATTAAATAAATTTTATTATTACAATGCGTAAGCCTTCATGGAGCAATAGTGCGCCCCCCCCCCCCCCCCCCGGCACATCTAAAGCGATTTCTTTTGCATCTCACCATACATCTGAAGCGAATTTCCGCCGATCCCTACATCCATCATTAGAAAAATAAATCAACTTGACCTCCCCCCGCCCCCCAGGTTTTTAAATGAAATAGCCCTAATTACCATGTACTTTCTATGTTGTTTCGGGTTGTTTTTTTGCAAACCTGATTGGAGGAGAAAAACTTGCAATTTCATGAGCTTCGTTAATCTCTTTGAAGTCTCTCACAAATGACCTCATTCGACGCTTGGCAATGGTGGATGATGGAGCTGATTTGTGCTGAACAGTTTGTTATTTAACTGATATATTACTCATAAAATAATAAGATAAAACGGATGAGCAAACAAGTTTAGTTTGTTCTAGTATATCTTTTTGGCCACTCACAGATTTTCCTAATAGACTTACTGTTGAAGTGGATTCAAAAATGGATTTATGAAGAATTGAATATAAAGTAACTTCACTGACACTGACTGCTATATTCTTTGATGGAAACATTACATTGTTAATTTTTGTTAATTTTAGTGAGACAGGTTGTCTGAGTGCAAACTGCTAAAACACTTTGGCCTATTTACTTCTCTCCAACGTTTTCGTGATATATTAATTATATGTTTTTTTTGTTTTTTTTTTGAGAGACAGCGTGCTCAAGCCAAGTTCTTTTGGTACTTTCTGACCAGTAGTACTGAAGGAGGCCACTGCAAGGAACATGGCCTTCCAACCTATTTGAAACTGTGCGGGAAACACTTCACAATAATTAGACAGCTACACCACAAAGGCCTAATGTTAATATTGGAACCACTTTAATTTCCTATGCACAAGGTCTACATGTTCTCTCGGCAGGGTTGCATGATAATAGTTTTGAGATGCCGTAAGTGTAAGTGCCATGCCATGATTTCGATAAGTCTTTCCATAAGTTCATAGACAATAGATTGACTTGAAAATTGACAGATTTGTTCTTAAAATTCAGAATGTCACAAAAATTTCGGGGGAAAAATCGAAGATTAATTTATTGCAATTCTGCTGTAACTTCATTTCAATGCTTGATATATCTTGATTTAATAATAATAAATGTGGGATTAATTATGAAGCCCCAGCCCATGGGCAATTGATGATAGACAAACGGGATCCTTATATGTTTTGAATTAAATTCTTTACTTCAGTACTCCTGGTGTACAGTACTAATTGAGTAAATTACTAATTGTCCGTTTCTATAGTTTTTGACAAAATTTCGATTTTCATTTGTATAGTATCTTAAAATTACTACTTCCTCAACTTCGATGATGTCATCAATATTTTTTCAATCTGTGAAAATCGAAATGTATCTGAATCCAAGTAAATGAAATGGGGTGTGTTCAACCTGCTGATGACATAAACTTTGCTAATCGAAACTAACTTCAAAATTAAAAGGCAGCAGCGTATTGAGCCTTATCTAAGTGATAATGATGGCCAAGTATTATCAGTTGTGCTTATTGATGGTATTCTTTTTGCAGAGCTCTGAAAGGTTCCCGTCACTTCCAATGCAGACTTATGTTGCATGCGTTCAATAGCATTGAACAAGGCGTCAACAAGGGCAAGTAATCAACTTTAATTTAAAAGGTGAGCATCACATCAACTTCTATTTCATGTGAAATATAAAATATGAAATAATTTATGCCACTTGGTGTGTAAGTTTGTGCAAATAAATTTGGCATTAAACCACTAAATGTATTAACCGTGAATTTTAGGATAATAATGTGCAAATCATCCAAATGCCAAACCAGTTATAATACAAATTTTCTCAATATCACATTCTGAAGCGCCTTGTAATGTATTTTCAGGTGAACTTCATATTGTGACCATCTATGGAATCTTGAGAAACTGCCAGATACAAAACACTAAAGTGCAACATCTCCATGATCAAAGAGTGCTTTTATGTTTGAACCAGGAAAATAGACCATGGACTCTCTCAAGAAAAAGACTTCATAGCTCAGGTTGAAACTCTAGTAAGTGAGCACGAAGCAAACTAGTTTCTGTCTGCATCTTTTGCTCAATTCTTGGCAGGGTTGGCTAGTTTTAAATACGGCACGGTTGTTTTTACCAATCGGTTTTGTCGGTAAATACCGCCTTCCCACTTCTTCCGGAAAAAATCCCAATTTCGGTCAAAATGCAAAATTTTGCTTAGTATTGTGGTAATCTTACAAACAATTGAAGAATTGGGTTAAGTTGGCAAGCCGGGGAATGTTGGCCTCCTCTTTGTACCCACTTAATGCCAGAAATGCTAACTTTTGTCACTGACACTGTTTTCTTTGGGACATTTACCACCTGTGTCAATGAGGATAGTTGGCATTTCTTCCTTTAATTCATTATTCATCTATTTCATTGCTGGAACAGCACAACAGTTCACTGACAAACTGTTAGGCTTTTTGCTTAGACCATGTATTTGAAAATTATTAGAATGTTCTTAGAATTTAAAAAGTTTGTTAAAGTCCTACACTAGTAACCCTTATTATTTTTTCTTTTCTTGTTAAACGGCAGTCATTGTATGCGTCAGGATTTGTCAGCACTCTTCAAGGATCTTGAGACGACTCTGAGACAGTAACAGCCCTACTGTAAGAAGTGGCACACAGCTGATTCAGAGTCCATTTGTTCGGGGTAAGTCCAAAAAATTTTCATATAAATAGTGTTTTTCCTTGCCCCTGGCAAATATAAATATTGCCTTTGGTAATTGCTTTTTGCAGTGCATATATTCTTACAAGCAGTCTAACAATGCTAATTGCAATTCTGCAAGTTCTAAAGCATTTTTTCACCCTCAGTTTACCAAATTGCCATTGAGAAAATGCTCTTGAAGTCGATCTGACAGGTGTCAAAGCTGATTGCACTTCGCAGTGCAGTGCTACTTTGATCTTGTATCCATGGATCTTATGCTTAATTGCTAATTCCCAACAGAACCCAGGGTTTGAATCCTCAGATTCTTGTTTAAAAGGTTGTTAGAGCTATTTTCCCTACATATGGTTCGTAAGTTCCCTTGGAATTCGGGCAGTAAACTTTCCGGACTACTGTCCTATCATTTGGACCAGCCAATCAGTAGAGATTCAAGTCCAATCGGACCAGAGCCTTCTGTAATCTGTTTCTCACACTGCGTTTACAGTTTAACTCTTGCTTCAAACCACTGTTGCCTCTGAATAGCCCACACTGGTGCTGATGGGGCGTAAAACACAAACTCACTCACTCACTGCTTCAAACCAATGAGTCTCAGGTTGAATGAGTCGTTAAATTGGTGGTCCTTTGTATCAGTGTCTGTCCTGGGCAAGTGAATTATCCCATATGAGGTAAATCAGGGCCAGTCCTAGCTTTATGAAGGTTTTAGCCAAACCATTAGCCAAATCCAAAAAGCTTTAGTCAAATTCCGGTATTTATAGCCCAATATTTTGACTCAAAACAAAGATGGACGGATGATTGGGGGCTTTACGTCAAAAGGTCAATAAAGGTACCAGAAGAGTCAGGATGCAGAGGGGTAAAAAATGTGTTGACAAATTTGGCAGCAGACAAAATTTCAAAAAATAAATTTGTTTCATGGTCACTTGGTAGCCAAAGTTTTAGCCAAACTGAATTTTTTTTAGCCATTTGAAGCATGAATTAGCCATTGGCTAATTGGCTAATGGGTAGGACAGGCCCTGGTAAATGAGTAAGATGTTGAGGACTCTTGCTCTCTCTCTCTCTCTCTCCTGCATCATCAATCGACCCTAGTGAGCACTCAAAACTGGGCTTAGAGTTCTGCACTTACCATATCTGTCTATGATTTCCGGCTCTAGCCACATCACCTGTACTTGAGGTGGACAGCTTTTCGGTCCTTTGCTTTATTTCCATGTCGTCTTCCACTCCTTAATAGCCTACCAAGTGTATAAATACAGGGCCTAGAGCCCTAATCATCCATCCATTTTATATTTCAGATGTTGACGGAGCATGTGTACGACTACTCGTCCGGCTCGACCACTCTGCGCAAGCAAGCGTTCCAATCCATCGCAAAGTGTGTCGCCGCTTTAACCATCTCTTGCAAGCCACAGGCCGAGGCTATCGTTAACCAGTTTGTCAGTGATGTTGAGGTAAGGACGTGTGATTTATTTATACGCCAATGTATCACTCTGGAAAAAAAGGTAGATATCTTTGTCTGTTTTATTGAAAAATCTGGCTTTTAACTGAAAAGTTATTTTTGCTATTGGTTGCTTTTGTTTCTTCATTCCTTCCTTTAATGATTTTAGATAATGATATAATAACTTTCATTTGCTGGTATAATTTTACTCAAATGTTTTTCTTTCTTTCATTTATAAACCTTTGACACTCTGATCTGATATCTTCCTTTGCAAGTCTTCTAACGTCGTCATTCCTTGTAACCTCTTTTTGCAGAACCCAAAATCTACATACCCAATGCGATTACTGTCATTGCTGACCTTGGATGAAATCGGAAAACATCTGTGAGTAACTTTTTATCATTATAAGTGCATGAATAATTCTCTTATATCCTTTGAAGGATAAAATATATATCATTTATAGAATTTTGCTTAGTTCCAAATTTGTTTACTGCAATTCAGATAATACCATGTCCAACGATTATTAAGCAATAACTCTTTAATGAAATGTTGATATGCTATTAAATATGTAGTGTGCCTGTCCTCAGAGATTTCAGTCTCTACTTCAATTATTACAAATTGTTTTATCCAGGGACCTGAGCGGCCAGGGAGAAATCCCGAATGTCATCATGATGGGTTTGTTGTTTGGCAATTTCGTTTGCGAAGGCATAAGCAGCAAAGATTGTAGTCCATTTTGCTTGCTATTATCATCGTGCCTATTAATATCACAAAAGATACATCATTTGGTATGATCTTTCGATTTTTACTTTGAGATTATATTTGCATGAAAATGGGAAATCTTTAAAGCTTGTTTTCTTCACTGTAACAACCTAAAACTTAATGGCCAAACATAGGTTCAACATTGATTTAGAGGACAATTAGCGGACACTCTGAGAACTTGTTGAGAAATGACTTAGTGGATCTCTCTTTATCTTTTTTTGAATGGATAATTCCAAGTTTAACCAATCTCAAAATATACCTCTTAAATATGGAGATTTAGTGTGATTTAATGGCGTCATCTATTTCATTTTGCCATCCAATGTCTGTCATCTGTTTTCAGGTAATGTTAGCGTTGGTAACTTGAAAACCTTCCTACCGTACGTACTTCGGGAAATCCAGGATCAGCCAAAGAGACGGTGCCTTCTTTTGCATTCGTTGAAAGAAGTGAGTTCCGATTTGTATTAAATTTCATAATTTAATTTAATTTAGTTGCTTGTCTGCAGATGATTAATTATCTAGGCGCCTGCGCCTAGATCATGCTTGTACAACCTGCCATTTCCTGCGTGTTTTTCAACTTCCTGTTTGTGGTGAACATGAAATACAATGGTTTCATGCGTTTACCTTCTAACTTCGTAAACACGTCGACCCTTCTAGCTTGGATGCTGTAATTGCTGTTGATGATGGATCAGTAACAGATCTATGGATTTTGATTGTAAATAGCTGTCCTATTTGCTGTAAATTGGCAGAAACAATTATTTCTGGTTTAAAAAAATCAGGACACTGTCCTAGATTTATGCAATGTCTAGACTGTGTGCACTCAAGCGGAACATGTTTGCATATTAGAATGGGCTGCAGCAAAATGTAAATAAGATGAAAACAGCTTTTGGTGGCCCATTGGATTTCATACCTATACATGCTGTATGCTAGGATCTCTTACCAGCTGGATGGCTGATTCACAATGGAGCATCTACAATGGCAGACAGAGGTTCATCTCATGCTTAAATTGTTAAGTTAACAACCGGCGCCTAGATTTGCAAATTTTATTTGCGCATTCTAGTTCAGTTTTGCATATCCTTCGACAATGACATGCCGAAAGTGCATTACTGAGGTCCCTGCCTCTTCTATTAAGACAAGTCAGTCCATGAATACAGGACAGGGGGGTAGATCCTGGGGGAGGCCCCCCAGGATGAACCTGGGGGGGATGATCATATGATTATCCCCCCCTAGAATTTCAAATTATTAATACTTGGTATTGACAATTATCTGTCATATTTAGCAATTTTACATGTTACCAGTTGTGTGTTTTGTGGAAAAAAAAGTCTAAAATCTAACCTTCGAAAATCTGTAATATATTGGCTTTTGTGTCCTCGAAATCTACTGCTGCGCAACTTTCGGCCCGTTGGGCCTCGCGCGAAGTGTGCGATCCCCGAAATCATCCTCCGCTACAAAAATGAAAGATCTACGCCCCATTATACAGGAAGTAAAGCCCCATCACAAACCTTCCCTTTCACCCAGCCTGCACAACCGATCCAGAATTTTAAAATCCGTAATTTCAAATTCTATGGACTTGACTTTAAAGATACATTGGCTTATTTGGAAAAGTGTTGTAAGTGTATTGATGTTCCGTAAGTTTTGCTATACTTGTATTAAATCAAAATATATCTTTGCCTTTCAGATTATCAGCTGTCAGTCTATCAACACGGCTTCCATAGATATCAGGGTTCCCACAGTCTTGAGAAGTAGGGAAAAAGTAGGGAATTTCCAAAAGCCATTTTCCAGACCTGGAAAGTAGGGAAAAAGTAGGGAATTTTCATTTGTAGTAGGGAATTTTGATCTGCTGGAGCATTTTGCCGATTGTTTTAAACATCATAAGCCGCAATATGATAAAGTAAACTAGTAACATGAAAACCTGTCCTGGGTAGAAACTTGTCCTATTACTCTCAGATTTTTCTTTAGTTTGGCTTATTCAGCCTGATGTGCGAAGAACTCATTTAATTAATAAAGAGATGGTACTACGTTTGAACAGTCTGTGTAAAAAGTAGTGACGGCAGGAGACATGTGCTAATTGATGGTCTGGAAAAATGACGTTAAAGTCTTGAAAAAGTAGGGAATTTCCATTAGGGAAAATTGTGGGAACCCTGAGATATGTTAAAACCAAATGTAGATTCTATTTGGTAAGTAAATTCAACTTGGTTGATTTCTCTATTCATTTGTAAGGGCAAATAGATTAGCTCAGTTGGTAGCATTCTGTTCAAATCTAATCTTCTAATTGCTTGGTCCAAGGTTAGATTTTAGCTCCAGCCAAATTAGAGAAATTAAATAAACAGTGAAAAACTCATATTATCGCTGACTGATGTGTAATCTCTTTCGTTGTCAGGGAGAGGAAATTTCTAACCTTCATTAAAAAGTGTTTGGATGTTTCGATCCAATCCTTTTATCATTCTCTGCAAATGAGGGACGTCCAGCTTTAGAACACTGACACCATAATTGTATTTAATGTGCTCTGAAAAATGTAATTGTTCTGAAGTAAAATAAATTATCAATTAATCAATGTGCATGAATACAAGTCATAAAGTCCCAATCATCCGTCTTGTGTCGATCCATCTTGTAAATATTTTGTCTGAACCTTAATTTAATTTTTAGGTCAGTACTAATGGCTCGCTGAATGCCAAGAAGAGGGAACGAGGAACGTAATCGCAGAATGTTTAGGCAAACTCACTCTAAGAGACCCCATGGGATTCTTGCCGAAGTTAAAGACGCAACTGGCCAGGCCCTTCGCACTCCTCAGAAGCACTGTGGTCATAGTCGTCAAGTTCACTATTTCCGATCAGGTAAGTCTGGATGTATATATTAAGCACCGGCTGTTTAGTAGCCATTCTAAAGTGGGTAAATCAGTTAACTTTTGTGAAATTTAATTGCTGAACTAAAATGATATATGGTATTTTTGGTAAATTTTTGTGAAACTTTTCCTTCATTTGATCATTCATTAATGTGAATGATTTGAAAATGTTGCACCAGTCTTACTAGGGTACTTCTATGGCTGTAGCTGACGTTTTTAATTAATTTGTTTTTGCTCTAATACAGTCAAGTTTCAGCGTAAAACATTCCAGGAATTTCATTCTTTTCATGTTTTGAACGATAAAACATTGATCATGTCATTTGTGGCTTGTGATTTCCTTTGATTTTTCTTTTAATTTCCAGCCACAAGCGATAGATTCTCTCCTCCGGGAAAACATGACGCACTTCTTGGCTGCCCTACACGACAAGGACTTGAATGTACGAAGAGTAGCTCTTGTTGCATTCAACTCCGCTTCGCACAATAAGCCCTCGTTAATCCGAGATTTATTCCACAACTCTTTACCAAGTTGTACAGCGAGACGAAGGTCAGGAAGGAGGTCATCAGAGAGGTCGAAATGGGTCCCTTCAAACATACTGTCGACGATGGCCTAGATATCAGAAAGGTAGGGGTTGATATTTAAATGTTACCTGACAATATTTACTTTTGGATTGGTGTGCGTCCCTGTATCTTTGTAGCTTTGTAGCTGGATTGGGTTGTAACCTCTTCGGTTATTGGCCCCCCCCTTCTTATCGCTTCTGCTCTTCAAGTCTTGAAGATGCGCTTTCATGAGTAGATATTCAGGTCGACGGTGTATATTGTTACCAGTGGCCAGTTTATAACAACATCAGATTAAACCTTCACTCCAAACCTCCTGAACAAAGGAGTACAAACCAACGCCCGTGCGTCAACAACATTTGTTTATAATAGAGTGGGTAACTGGCAACACAAAAAATATATATACTGTAATATATAGGAGTATAGATATTATACAAATAGTGGATGGTGAGGAGTCCAATATAGAGAATATTGGACAAAGAAACAGCTATATTGGACGAGGCGCTAGCCGAGTCCAATATAGCTTTTCTGAGTCCAATATTCTCTATATTGGACGACTCTCCATCCACCATTTGTTATATTCTCCACTTTATACTGTTTTAAAAATCTATAATATAGCCAGCCCCATGTTACTTGGAGATCTCACTCGGCCATGTTTGTTTGAAAGAATTTCTGGCTGTGACTGTATCATAAGTACAAGAAGTGAGGTCTTTGCAATATGGATAAACGCCAAGCTCAGTGGACCTTTACCTCCTCTGTTAGTGGCCCAACCAAATTTGGTTCAAGGTTGAACGACATGTAGTGTTAGGGCAGAGAGGAACGGCTCACATGTTGCTTATTTCTCAATCAGCCTGAATACAGGCTTTTTGTAAACTCGGGATCAAAGGTTCAAAGTTGAACGACTTAGCCCCCCACAGGTTTTGCTTAACTCTTAAGTGGAAAGTCATATATGAATTGGTTTTATATAAAAGCAACAACAGCAAAAGAAGAGCGATGATGATGATGATTGGGGATGATTATTAATGAAGATGGTTTTCTGTACTATGGCCCTGTTGAGCTAGGCGATGATTTTCCTTATAGCGCAGTCATCTGGGTGACACCCATCATGGAAGCATTTGTGCAGGATAAATCTTTTCCCGTGTTTTTGGCGGAAAAGGGCTGTGTGTTTCAACGGGGTAGCAACTCTATTATCCATATTGCACTTGGTGATTAAGTCATTATGAGAACGATGGCAAGATCTATATCTATCTGCATTTGCTAGTACGATTCTTGGTGTACTCGTCGTTTTGTTATTGGCGAGTCTGTGTTCGTTCCTCCTTTGGATCTGCATAGTTGGGATTGTGCAGAAGATAGGGACAGTACCCTGTTCAAGAATAAATTTCTCAAGGGTTGTAATTTTGTTCTTAATGTTAGCTATTAGGTTGCTATCGTTCTCGTAGATCACTTCTTGATAATTTCTGCCACTCAATTCTTGAGTGATGTCACAAATTCCAGCCAAGATATAATAATGGGAACGGTCATTGGTGAGGGGCGGGTGACGGTAAATAATAGGGCTATCACGATTACAGAATTTCAAAATCGATTAATCTATGGCCTAAAATCGAATCGTAATCGATTAATCGCCGTTTTCCCGCCATTCTAGAGAGCTAGACAAGTTGTGTTCTTTTTCATTTCATTGTCTTGAAGCACAGCTAAGATACCTGGATATTCCATTGAAAATACTAAGTGCAATTACGACTTCACACTCCATTCACTCCAGTCTGCTTCAATCAGGTACAACCAATCCAATTAGCCTATCCACTTGACCAATCCAGTTGCAATTCACTCTTAACACCTGGAAATTGCAGGTTATACAGTGTCTTCACGGTACAAATATACAAATAACAGATTAATCGAAACTGGAATTGATTTTTAACTAAAATCTTATCGGCGGTGATTAATCGGTTAATCGTGTGAGCCCTAGTAAATAATGTGGTCCGCGACGAAAGACCGACAGGTGTTAAAACCTCCCCCTGCTCTTCCCCAAAAGTCCTCCATCTTTTTGCATTTACTTTTGGCCCTGGAACGTTTAATATTCAATACCCTACTGTCTCCAATAAGTGCATTCATGATGCTTTGGTTCAGTTAAGGGACTGGATCTGAAAGGAAGTACAGAAATAAAATGTCATGTTGGGACTATGGCATGTCATTTCTTTCAGGGTGTTGGGACCACAATTTTTTAAGGCCCGATTTGAAGGAGTTAATTGTCTTCCAATTAATTAAGTCCAGACTCAGGGAGTTCCAATTATTTATGACTCTCTGCGTAAAGTAATTCCTCCTAATTGAATTGTTGATGTTGGGCTTGAATATCTTCTGGGAGTGACCCCTTGTTACAAAGTTTTTTTGGAACGTTAAGAATGACCCTGGGTCGATTTGGTCAAAGCCATTAATAATGCGGAAAACCTGGATGAGGTCAGCCCTCCTTCTTCTAAAGTTTAGAGAGTCCAGTTTAAGCTGGTATAAACGTTCACTATATTCAAGGTGGGAGATGTTTCTAATTAGCTTAGTTGCTCTTCTCTGTACTTTTTCTATCTCATTCTTATCCTTCTTAAGTAGCGGGTTCCAGATGAGGGAGCAATATTCATTTCAAGGAGTGGTCTCACCAGGGATTTATACAGGGGGAGAAAATTCTCTTTGGTTAAGTCTTGCATCGTGTGTTTTATTATTGCTAACCTGCTGTTGGCTTTAGCTGTGATGCTCCCGATGTGTGGGGTAAATTTAAGTTTATTATCGAAGGTCACCCCCAGGTCCTTTTCAGCTGTACTAGGCTCCAGATCAATACTATTAAATGCTATAATTATGCCCAGGGTTGTTAGGTCCATAATGGACAACTTTACATTTGCTCTCATTGAATTAAAGTTGCCACTTAACAGACCATGAGTTTAGGGCTTCGAGATCGGCTTGTAGTTGATGATGAGAACCGAGGTCAGTCACTGTTCTGCATAGCTTGGTATCATCTGCAAAGATTTTAACATAGGAGTTGACTACATCAGGTAGGTCTTTTATGTAAATGATGAACATAATTGGACCGAGTACACTCCCCTGTGGGATACCTGAAGTTACGTCTCTGGCCTCAGATTTACTATCCTTAATAACAACAGTCTGGTGCCTATTGGCTAGGAAATCTTTCAACCAGTCTAGTAGAATCCCCCTGATCCATATGCCATCCAGTTTAAGAGCTAGTCTGTGATGAGGCACTTTGTCAAAGGCCTTGGCAAAATCTAAGTATATAAAATCCCAAGCTTCGCCTTTATTGTAATAAATAATAATAATAATAATAGTAATTTATATAGCGCCTTTTCCAGTAAACTGCTCAAAAGCGCTTGTGTGAGTTGGCTGTTATTTGTAAAATGTTTTAAACACGTGAGTTTTTAGTTTTTCCTTGAATGAATCCAGAGTCTTTGCAGCCATGACACTTCCTGGCAGCTTGTTCCAGAGTTTTGGTGCTGCAAAAGAGAAAGCTCTACCTTCAAATTTATTGTTGCTGAACATTTGAAGCTGGTTCCGTCAACAAAAGTTTACTGTTGCTCCTTAGGTTATGGCCCTGGTTGGGTTTGAGTTGGACGAGTTGCTGAATGTATGTTGGTGCTTGCCTGTTCAATGCCTTCCAAGTTGTGGTCATCAATTTGAACTGTATTCTGGCAGGAATTGGCAGCCAATGAAGTTTCTTTCTGTGTGGTCCCACACTGTCATACCGTTTTAACCTCTCTATGAGACGAACTGCTGAGTTTTGGGCTACCTGAAGTTTGTTCACTAGATGCTGAGATATGCCATACAAAAGGCCATTACCATAGTCCAGGTTTGGAAATGTTTCGCAGATTAAAGTAGGCATTTCGGCACATTTTGTTTACTTGCTTCTCCATTGTCATGTTTTTGTCCATGGTCACACCTAAATTTCTGACATCCTCTGCTGTTTTGATTGAAGCATTATCAACAACTTTGATTGATGAAAGCTGAAGTTTATTCAGTTGGTGTGGCTTGCCAATCAAGAGAAGTTCTGTTTTGTCAACGTTATTGCACAGTTTGATTTCATGGAGAAATTTCCTCATTTCCGTAATGCATTTCTCAATTGCTATTTCTTGATCTGTAATGTTTGCCTTAAATGATATAATGAGTTGCTCATCATCAGCGTATCTCTGATCCTCAATTTGGTTTCGTGAAGCAACTTCACTAAGTGGAGCAATGTAAGAATTGAACAGGATTGGACCAAGCTTTGACCCTTGAGGGACACCAAATTTGAGATGAAGCTTATCTGATGTTTGGTCATTTATCAAGACTGATTGTGATCTTTCTGAAATGTATGACTTAAACCAGTTGAGAGCTGAGTTGCACACCCCATATCTGTTTTTCAAACTTGCCAGTAAAATATCGTGATCGATTGTGTCGAAAGCAGCTGACAGATCTAGCAGTACAAGCATTGTAATTTCACCTTTGCTCATATTCAACATTGTGTCATTGTGGATCTTTGTTAGAAGGGTCTCTGTACTATGAAATTGCTTATATGCTGATTGCTTGTCATCATCAAGTTTGTTGCGAGCAAGGTGATCCATGTATTGTTTAATAACTGCACTTTCAATTATCTTTCCAAGGAAGGACAAGTTTGATACTGGTCGGCAGTTTTTCTTGATCAGATCAATTCCTCCTTTCTTTAAAAGTGGCTTAACCAATGCATGCTTTAGATCAAGGGGCATCTCCCCTAAAGTCAATGATGTGTTGACTATTTCTGTTATCAATGGAAGAAATATGTCGATGCACTCAAGCAGTAACCATGTAGGGATGGGGTCTAGTTGACAGTGTTTGACAGGCATATTTTTTATCAATTTCTTAATTTCCGATTCTGATAGGGTTTTGAACTGAATTAATTTGTTTCCTGTAAAACTGTCACTAACTGCAGTGTGGTCGCTGCCGGAGTCCAGTTGTGTCCTTATTTTCTTGATTTTTTTATCAAAGAATGTGTTGAAGTCATTTGCCAGGTCTTTGCTATTTTCATGACTTGGCAGTGGCAATTCTTGTTTCCTGTTCAGGTTAGAATGAAGTACCTTGAACATGGCCTTTGAATTTACCTTAGTACTCTCAATCTTTGCCCTCAGATCATCAGATTTCAGCTGATTGAGCTGGTCATTTAATGCATTTCGTTTGACCTGGAAATCTTCCCAATCTTTCTCAAGCCCTGTTCTTCTCCAAGTTCGTTCTTTTTAGATTTTTTATGTCGGCATTAGTAAATGAAGTAGGTTTGCGCAGTGTAACCTGCTTCGTAATCAGAGGTGCATGTTTGTCAAGTACCTCAGTTGATGAGTTGTAAAGCCGGACCAGGTGTGACAGGTATTCAGATGAGATTTCTTTTTGCACTTTTATGTACAAGTGTTTGTCAATGTCTTTTCTAAAAAGATTCAAATTAATATTGCGCAGTTTTCTGAAAGCAATTTTCTTTTGGGCACTTTTTATTTTGCCCATTGCCATATTGAAAAGTACACAGTTATGATCAGAGAGCAAGTCACTGACAGCAAAGTCTCTTAGTATTGAGTTCCTTTGTGTAATTACGAGGTCTAATGTGTTCCCCTCTTTGTGGGTTGGTGAAGATACATGCTGTTCAAGACCATACATTTCAAGGATGCTGTTGAATGCTCTGGCATCGTTAGGCTTGTTCATGTGAAAATTAAAATCACCAGTTAACACAACTTCATTGTGATATGTCTGATACTGAGCTAAGAATTGTGTGAATTCCTCAAAAAAGTCTGTTAACCTGTATTTGTTTTTGTGTGAGGGTTCAGGCCAGTACACAAGAAGAATTGTGATCGTTTTGCCATTGTGATTTATTTGGATTTCCATATGCTCAAAAGTTTTGCTTTTCTTGCTGTTGATTTTTTTTGCTTTTAAGCCTGACCTTAAAATGCAGCCAACACCACCACCAGGTCTGTCTTCCCGAGGTGTGCCAATATAAGAGGTGTGCCAATATAAACGTACTCGCCATTTCTTTCCAAGTTTCCAATTTCTTCAGTATCATCTGCCTTTAACCAAGTTTCTGTGAAAAGAAACAAGTCAAGATCAAATTCATCCCCAAAATTCTTCACCAATTCAGTTTTTTGTCTCAAAATTTGTGCATTCCATACACAGGCTTTTAGAGTATTGTTTTTAGTACTATTGGTTTGTTTTTTTTGTTTGGATAGGCCTACAGTGTTCTTCTGGTTTGTCTGAGTGCATCAAAGGATCAAATCGGTTCTGTAATTTCAGAGAGTCTGAGTTGCTTGACCTCTGTTGGACATAGGGTCAGGAACCTTGATTGTATACATGTCTTTGATTGTAATCATTTATACCAATGCGCAGGACATCAGAGTATAGCTTTGCAGGTTCGGACATAATTTTAAGTGAAAGAGAATTGCACTCTGAGGTCTGTCAGAGACTTGAGGTTAGACTGTGAGTCTCAGGTCTGAGAGAGGGAAGAGGTTATGAGTGGTAAGGTTCTGAGGTCTGTCAGAGACTTGAGGTTAGAGTGAGAGTCTCTTCGGTTTGTCAGAGGCAAGAAGTTAGAGGTCTGTCAGAGAGAAGAGGCACGTTTGGTTATGAAGTCGTTCAGAGGCAGGAGTAGCGAGGCTCTGAGGTCTAATAGAGACAAGAGGTACAATTGGCGGGGCTCTGAGGTCTGTCAGAGACAAGAGGTAACAGTAGTGAGGCTTAAATCTGTGAGAGGCTAGAGGTGGGAAAAGTGAGGCTCTGAGGTCTGTCAGAGTCTATCTAACAGGTTTGTTCAAATCTCCATAAGTTCTACTACCACAGTCCTACCAACCGACCCTCTAAAATAGGGTTTCCCCCTTTTTTAGCCCTCTTTTTAATGCAAAAACCCTCTTGTTTGACAACTTGAAAACCCTCTAAAAAAATCATTAAATTGTGATTTCATTACTTTCTGTCCTCCGAAATTGTTGAGCTGGTATGACAACCCGATCAAAACTGTGCACAATAAAGCTTGAGGAGGATGCTCACTGCTCAACTACTGTTGCTGATCAGATGCTGTAATTTAGCCTTGAATTTATAAGCTACAGGAAGTGCATTGTAAACCTCCGTGGCCTAACAGTTAGAGTGCCCGCGCTTTAATCCAGTTAGGCTCTCAGGTCGTGGGTTCGACTCCCACTCTCGGCACTTCACTAAATGAGAGGTCCGAGCCCATGGGACGTTAAATGGAGGTGGGTTGTATCCAGTGTTCTATACTGGGGCAACTGAAAGACACTGCACATCCCTGAACTAATAGGGTATGTGGCAGACTCCCAGCCTTACCATCACTCATCCATCATACGGCGGTCGCCATGCTTGTAGAGGGCACTGACCCTCTAGAGCATTAAGAAGATCTGAGCATAGAGGACCTAAAATAGAGGACCTGCGTTCAGTAAATACTTGATACTTGATACTAAACTTTTCAACTGGAAGTTTTGGCTATAATTGCGTTTTTCTCAATACAGAAATTTTGTTTATTAGGACCCCGATTTTTTTGTGAAAACCCTCTAAAAAGGAATACGGAACCCTGGAACCGACGTTCCTGAGGTTGGGAGGTCTGCTACCAAGGCGATATAAGTGAATATAGGGCTGCGCCTCTCAAAGCTGTAACCCAGGTGCTAATTGCCATCAGGAGCTAATTGGCTTTACACGTATAGCATTTCAAGACACATGTATCACTGTTTGATATCCAGTGGTCAATAAAATCTGTAATGTAACTTAGAAGGAAGTTGCCTGAAGTTCACAATGAACTCAATTGAAATCTTAGAAATTCATTAAATGTGCTGTCTGAGAGTTGGTAGACCCTTAAATAATGTTGTCTACAGGTTGGACGATGCAGGTGTCTATGACTTGGTTAGTTAATCGTATTGTGTGTCTAAGAGTGGGAAATTACCTTTCAAAGTAAAAATGCTGTGTCTGCGACTTGAAGGCTGTTAACTTATCAGGCGGTTTTCACTTTAAAAACTTTTTGCCTTGTGTATATTATGTAAGACAGGCGATCATATAGTCCCTGTGGGACAGCTTACGGCGATCCATTCAATCTCCAAACGACGTCTAGTTTTACCTAAATAATCTGGGTCAAGGGTTCGAATCCAGCTCTTGCCGGGTCACCTGGGCCTCTGTTGGACGGCTGCGTCAATCATCCTTCACCTCTATGCCGTGTCCTCCTCCTGTCCTAATTGGCCTACCATGTGCATAAACATAAAGCCCCAATCATCCCTCCATCCATCCTGACGTCAACAAACTCTGCAACAACCCTGCACCACACTAGAACCTTCCTCGTTATTATCATCGCCCGGAGTTTCAATGGCAGTTTAGGGTTTAATGTGATACAACTGAGATATGCAGACATTTACTGTGATACATTGTATAGGCACTCTTGAGCTCTAAATGAAATAACAACTAAGTAATTAAGGCTTGATTGCACTTCGGAAAACTGGCCATTCAATGCCAATCAGCAATATCAGAGGCCAATTCAGTTGCTGAGCCTCAGTAGGCATACATGTCCAATTGTCCATTCAATCATGCTTCATGCACAGGTCTCAATTGACACTGCTTCAATTGACTTGCTTTTGTCTTTCATTTTCTTGCAAATAAAGCAAACACATACGGCCAGACAGAGTGCCCGTATTTGCGAGGTGGCCGTATTAACGAGGTGCCCGAATTAGAGAGGTTTTAATAAGCATAAATGACAGGGGAAATATTTGGTTCCAGGCCAATATGTCCGTAGTTGCGAGGTGCCCGTTTTAGTGAGGTGGTCGTAAGGTGAGGTTGAAGTGTAACTGCATGCAACATGATCTACCGCTTCTAAAGCCGTGCTGATCATTTGAGATTAACTTATTACCCTCTATGTTATGAATTATATCTTGTCTAATTGTACGCTCTAGTATCTGGCAACATACAGATGAAAGGCTGACTCGTCTATAATTAGATGCCAAATGTTTACTGCCTTTCTTGTATATTTGCCGAATGTAGGCCTCCTTCCACTTTGTAGGTAATCTCCCTGCATCAAGGCTTTTCTTAAATATAAGGAACAGAGGTAGTTCTAGTATATCACGTATTTCGTACAGAATTTTGGAGTGGATAAGATCTGGACCTGCCGTTTTGGAGGACACATTTAGTTTCTGTAATTGCTTAGCTACTTTCTCCTGAGTAAGGCTACATACAAGGATGGGGTAGGGGGTGGGTGCATTGGTGGGCTCAGGGATATCAATCAGGTCTTCGTTCGTATATACCTCACAGAAGTACCTGTTAAATTCTGTAGCTTTATCGGCATCATTCGTCACTGTTTCCCCGTTACTATTTTTCAAGGAGGGGATAACTTTCTGGCCCCCTGTAGAAAACTTTACATAGTTCCAAAATATTTTGGGATTTGTTTTAATGTTGGCTGCTAGCTGTTGTTCAAATTCTTTTTTGTGCAAGTTGATCCCACGGTTACATTTGTTTCTAGCAGATGTGAAGGTCCCCCAGTTAATTTCGTTTTTATTTCTTTTGTAGGACGACCATGCTCTGTTTTTTTCCTTGATTAATAACCTAGTCGACTTACTGCACCAAGGTGATGATTTGTGTAGTTTAAGCTTAGTCCTTGGGATAAAACGGCTTATTGCTTCGTGCATAGTGTCTTGAAAAAAGGACCATGCTTGCTCAATGGTTTTGCTGGCTAGGATTACCAACCAGTACACTTTACCCAAGAGGTTCCGTATTATTTGGTATCTAATTGAAGATAAGTAGTTCTGATCCTTTTAATTTGCAATTGACACAAACATTTCAAATCTTGAAGTGAACAGTTGGCCTTATCGAATCATTGAGACTGTTTACGACAATATAGTGCAGCATACTGGGGTTATGAATGTTAAATAATGATCCAATACCATTTTTGATGCTCTCAATGTGTTCCTTGCCCCCAGAAACCTAGGACTAGATGCAAAGTGGATAGTTGCTGGGTTATTGCCATTTGAAGGTTTCGTGGGCAATCTTGGACGCCATATTGAAAAAAACACATTTCCGATGGTCCGATTTTGGTAAACTTTAGTAAAAAAGTACACCTAAACCTAACATAATCCATTGAAAAACCTTTTGTAGCAATTTTTTGGGGTTGAGGTGTTATTTTTCACAAATAGACTGGACTACTTACGAGATGTATGAAGTATTTCACAATATTATACTAGTTTTGATACACAAATCATGACACGGCATGCCTTGGTAAAGCAGTTGAATATATGACTAACTCTAGTGTCACTACTTATTCGAGTTTAGCTGTGAAACTTCAGCATCGAGTTTGGCTAAGAAAAATTCTTTCCGGCATATATTCTGAATAGATGGACATTTTCTTCTACCATATGTAAGTTGCCGTGTCCTCTTCCTGTCCTAATTAGCCTACCAAGAGAAAAAGTAAATGACGTAAAGCCCCAATCATCCATCCATCCATCTTCTGCCGTATGTATTATGTATGATCTTGATGAAGCTAGCACAGGAGGCGCAACATCATTAACTGAGATATGACACCATTAATTTTTGCCGCCGGTTACATCGTTAGATTTACCGGGCGTCTATGTTTTGAACTTGTCGGCGTCGTCGTGCATAGAGACGTAGACTCTTTCATAGCCTGCTATAACCTGGGTCTACTGAATGGCAATCAATTGATGGCAATCAATGGATGGCAGTCAATGGATGGCAATCAATGGATGGCAATCAATGGATGGCAGTCAATGAATGGCAGTCAATGGCAATCAGTCAATGGCAATGATGGAGTTACAGGAATTCGCACTGAAGTAGATTATTGGACTTGTGAAGCTGGCAATTTTGCTCTACGTGACGTATGGTATAGAAAACCACTCATTTGTGGCTGATATCCACACAGTTTTGTGTCCGTGAAGCAACTGTAGCTAACTGTGAATGAAAAACATTTCCTATCAGTTTGTGCACTTTATGCAGACTGAAACAAACTGCAAAGCCACCTCAATAAATAGCTTTTCGTACATGCAGATATTGTCCAAGACGACGTTTGATAATCTCAGAGCGCATTCTGTAAAACTTAAAAGCCTGATCAATTAGCTCTGTCTTGAAGGTATAAAAATATATTTTGCAGACTAGTCAATAAAAACAACAACAACAGAATTTCATTACACATAATTTAGATAAATTGAACGTAGTCAGAAAGATATCAGACAGAATATAATATAATAATAGAATAGAATAACATTTTATTTAAAGTCGACTAAATAACAATAACAATTATCTGAATGAACTAGGCAGATAGATACATTGTCAGATAGATAGTTTAATGGATAGATAAACATATAATGTAGATTCCCTATCTATCTATCTATCTATCTTCCTTCCTTCCTTCCTTCCTTCCTTCCTTCCTTCCTTCCTTCCTTCCTTCCTTTATATATCTTTCTATATACCTTTCTATATCTTTCTATCTATATAAGTACATCTATCTTAGTTTTTCTATCCTAATGTTTATATTTTAATCTTTCTATTCTAACTATCTGCTTATGGATATGACCACAAATTTCATGTGTATAGAGGCTCGTGAAAATGCGGTCTGAGATGTTAAAATGTGGACAGTGGACACTTGTATAAGCCAAGCTCATAATTAGAACTGACTTGTCAACCAATCAAAGTTTAAGTGTTACGGAAGAATGCATTTTTGGCAAGAGACTACTTCACAGTTATATCTTGTCTTAGATACGTTATTTTTCAGTTTCCTGGACAGCTTGGTATGTTGATATTTGTGTACAGCAGTTGAGATTTGTAATTAGAATAGACTGCATTGCTACCACACGTCACATAGAGTACCATACGTCATGTAATAAATATTTCTATTTGCAATAACTCATTTATGTTTCACTCTAGAACTCAGGGCTTATTGGGCATTGTTTCTAAAGTACCATGCCCTAACACCAGTGCTAAAATCATGAGATTTGTTTTGGAAGTTTTAGTCCAATATTGAAAAAACTAAATTCGGTAAATAGCACAGCAATGGAAGCTAGCAAGTCAACTTCAATGCGAATTCCTGTTAATAGTCAATGGCAGTCAATTATCAATGCAGGGAAAGTTTTGGAGGTCATTGAATGGCGTTCAATAAACAAAGGCAATCAATGAATGCAGGGACAGTTTAACTGTCCCTGATCAATGGCAAGAGAAGCCCTGCAGGGCAACTTAGGTGCAATGAATGATGGTAGTCATTTGTGGCAATCAGTGATGGTAATCACTTCAAGTATCAATGGCAATCGAAAAGATATTTCAAAATTGTTTGACATGCAAATAAAATGTTATTATTTGCTTATTTTACTTTAAATACTGTCCTTATTTAACCTAGCAAGTGCATAAATACAGGACGTAAAGCTCCAGTCATCTATCCATCCATCACTCGTTTAACAATTTTTTTCTTATTTTTACAAATTGTGAAATTTTTTTTCAGATTTAGACCGCATTATTGAACCTTTACGAGTAACGTGCATCACGAAAGTGAAAGCCAACTCAGTGAAACAAGAATTCAACAGACAGGACGAATTGAAACGATCAGCCCTGAGGGCTGTAGCCGCATTGTTACATATCCCTGATTCTGGTAAGTTATCATTGAGGAAATTCAAAATGGCTCCCATTCTTGATTTGTCCACTTTGAGCCTAGTATTTCACTTGGAATCATGAAATTTGGTGAAAGGATTTTGTATCAAGAACATTTGGAGAATAATGCAGAGACAGAGAAAGAGGAAGAGCCTGTACTAACTCTGACTGAGAACAGTCTGCTTTAGAGGCAGGCGAGCTAGCGAGGCTGCAGACTGACGAAATTCTCAAGTCTTAATTGGGTATCGATCTGGCTTCTAGGTCACTAGAACTGCTGCCTATCACAGGGTTCCCAACCAACCTGGAAAACCTTGAAAACCTTGCATTTTTGGGTTGTGCTTTTCCAGGTCTGGAAAAACCTCGAAAATGTGATATTTTCGATAAAAACCTTAAAAAAGTCTGGAATTTGGAGTTCTCTTGCCAAAATTGAAAAGGTTCAACAAATTGTGGACTTAAAACGACTTTACGCTGCAGATTTAGACCTTGAAAACTGGTTTTGGCAGCCTGTAAAAACCTGGTTTTGGCAGCCTGTAAAAACCTGGAAAAAGCCTTGAATTTGAATTTGACTACAGGTCCGCGCTGGTTTTGGCAGCCTGTAAAAACCTGGAAAAAGCCTTGAATTTGAATTTGACTACAGGTCCGCGCTGTTGCCTGTCAGGTCCGCGCTCAGCAGAACTCAGCAGGTCTCAGCAGGAATAAGCTTGGCTGGACTAGCATTTCAAGGGAGCGAGGACGTAAAATAGAGCACCTCCAGAGAAATGTTGTAGTATGCTCGCCCACGCTCGTAACTAAAGCAGGCTGCTGTAGCCTGGTACTAAACTGCATGAGAAAGCTTACCATCAGAAAAGCCCAAAATGTCAACATTAACTATAGAGGAAGTAGAGAATGCTATTGGTAAAATGAAGAAGCCGAAAGCGGTAGACCAGCAAAACTTTCGAACCAAGCATATCCTTGCACTCCCATGAAGTGCCATAGATCATAAGAGCACTCAACTTCATTATTAAATTTTTCCGTAATATCCATTCTGTCAAGTTTGTTCTACCAGTTTTTGCTACCCCCTCAATTTGCTCTGCCCGCCTCTTCTGCCACCTCATGTGCATTCAAGCGTGACCATATGAATGCTTACCACTTCTGTTTGATTAAGGACATAGGCACTTCAGAAAACATTAGTCTATCAATGAAATTAGGTCTTACATGATTATATTCACACTAGAAGTACCCACGCTTATAAGCAGGACTGTGTAAAAAACAAATGACCCATTGGACAGGGAAAAGAGAATGGGCACATAAGGGGTGTGGATGATGTATGATTTTATTAATGTATGTATGTTAGTGTCTGTGTGTGTAGTCCAAAGTATGGGCCTATGTATAGATCACTATTTAAGTGTGTGGCTATAGCTTTGTAAGTAGGTAGGAAGCAATGAATCAATCAAGCAAGAATAGCTTGTACTTCAGTCATGAATACAATGGCATGAAGCAGAACTGGCCAATTGCACTTAACAAAATGCAGACAGGTGTTGAGTGTTAGACCAAAAAGAAAGGTCCTTGTGTGTAATTACAATTAAGAGCATGCACCCTATTGTGGCAATCAGTTGCCATTAGAATAGAGTAATATATCCTGTGATCAACAGAGCTATCTTCCTTGACCATGCAGTGGTCCCTTGAAAATTGGCGCTAATACACTGGCTATACGCTAGGTGGTGCACAACGGGAGAGGGCCCTCTGGTGTGGCCTTAGCAGTTCTATGGCTGCGTGAAGGAGCAAGGAATATGTGCGTAGTTCGATTCAAGGTTTCAATCGACGGGAAAAGAGGCCTGCTAAATGGCCTAGACAGGAGTGCATTTGAAAGGTATGCAGGAAAAAAGAAGGGAAATGCATGGTATTTGGCAAAATGAGTTGGTAGGCAGGTGTGCATTGTGCGGAAAGAAATGAAGGTATGAGACAGGGGCTGATCCAATGTTATGTTTCAGGAGGGGGGTCAAAAGAGGCATGGTTCTAATGGGGAAATTTTGGTGTTTTTGGCGATTTGGTGAAATGCAGTGGCAAGAAATAGTGTTTTGACAGTAATTGGGGTTTGTGAAGCATGTATGGGTTTGAAATGGGGTAATTTTTGGGTGGAGGAGTGGGAACCCACCCTCCAGAATCTGCCACAAAGCTTAAACTCTTATTTAAGTAGATTTACTGGTTGTATGAATGGACTGTATGAATTATGAATGGTGCAGGTAGGCTAAGGGATGACATTACTATTGTATCCAAAAGTTAATTACAAGGGAAGCTTGATCTTGAATTGGTGTGTACAGTTTCATAAATTCCATAAAAATCACTTAAGACATGAAACTTTTTCACATAAAGTTGCCTGGTGATGACAACATTTTGTTACACTTTTACATGAAGCAAAATTATTTACAATCATAATATGTTTTATTTTTGATCACTTGTCACTTAATGATTTTGAGAATTGATACTGGTAGGAATGTTTTCATTCAGATTTGATTTACTTGTAATGTTTTTTTTTCTCATTGAAGAACTTGTAAAAAATGGCAAGAAATTAAAAAGATAGAGCCAACACAGTTCTGGAGCCAATAAAAACATTGGCAGAAAGAGCCCTTAAAATAATTCTGGGCCATCTCATCAGGCAAATACGGTATCATTTATAGTTATGCAATACATTGGTTCTGACTTTCTTTTGAGACAGTCCCCAATAACTTGGCTCAAGTGAGGTGATTACCTGATCCACTTGGTTAAAATAATGGGGGGTTAAAAAAGTTTTAGGCTGCAATTTCAAAGATCTATACTTAAAAGCTGAATGTATATCTTTTAATCTAAAAGTTGCTTTAAACAAAATTAGAGTCATATTTAACTTCTATCTGTAGTTTTTTGTAATTACCATTATAAGCCCAATGTAAACAATACTATTTTTCAGGGGTGCCACAACTGGAGGGGGACAGGGGGGGGGCAATTGCCCCTCCTGCCCTTGTCCAAGGGAGGCAGGGCCCCGCGGGGCAGAGGTGCCCTTTAGATCTTTAAGAAAAAAAATTATTAGGCCCCCTTTTAATAATTTAAGTATATTCAAAACTATTTTGACTCTGTTTAAATTTTGTCATGCGAAATTGGCATGAATATGATTTGCCCTTTTTTGTCTGACTGCCCCTGCCGCCCGTGATTCCTTCCGGCACCCCTGCTATTTTTGTTTGGTCCAGTGGTTTCGAAAGGCATGTAAAGCAGCTGCTGCAGTATGTCACACACTGCCAGCAGTTTGTATACCTTCGTAAATATGTGTTCATTAGGCCAGGAGTGTTGCGAACACTTCTCTTATGCCCCTATCATGTTGACATCTAGTTTCATATACCATTTTTACTTGCTTCATATTTTTTCATCTTGTTTTGTTATATTAACTGTCATTCAAAAGCTTTATAGCTTGTGATACGTGTGTTACCTTTATATCAAATTTTACTTTAATACCTCTTGTATTAATGTATGATTTTGTTCCCAATCTAATCTTCGGTTAAGTTTGATAGTAAATGAAATATTCACAGTTGATATTCTGAATCTATTCCTTGTTTTTTTTTTTTTACAGTGTATTCGATGAGGCTCCTGCATGAGTCCTAGCTCCATTTGATGTTTAAATACATGTTTTTTTTTGGGTTTTTTTCAGACATCTACACTACTGAAGCCTATCATTTGGTGGGTATAGTCTGTAAGCATCTCCAGGACTAGGAGGTTTGCTTGTGATTTGTAAAGCCCCAGCTCCGCAGACGACATGTTCAGCCTGATTTAATAAGGACCAAGTGCTTGCAAGGTGATTATTACACTCAGTTGTATTTTGGCCCGGATTCTGACTCCCTAGGTCTCCTGAACTTCCTACTCACCTTGTTGGCATAATTTGAACACCTTTTTCTAGTGGTTGAAAGAAATTCAATCCGGAATGTTTCATAACATAAATTTGCGAAATTTTTTTTTGACAAATTACATGAGCAAGATGGAAGTCAGTTGGAACTTACCAGAAGGATGCTTTATACATGGTACAATAAACTACAGAAGAAGATATATTTAAGTTTCAAAAACATTATCTCGGTTGTATGTGGAGGTGAATATATCTTTACCTGTACTTTCGGTTGACCGGGAAAAGACAAGCTTCAACCATATCACAGATTCCATACAAGATTGACCGCAACTGCCCCTCAGCATACGTTCTTGGACCCTATCTTTGACGTTGTAAGCAGAAAACTGCAGTTTTTGGACGGCGAATATGAATTTCCTAGCAACCAAGATGGCGGACACGATGCCAACAAACAATGTGGATGGACCAGACAACGGAGTTATGGACCCAGATCAGCCAAGGAATGAAATAGAACAACAAGTAAATGAACACAGGACCAATGGAAATCATTGATGTGACGGGATGGAGAGGGAGGACCTGAAGCTGAGGATACGGAAGAAAGCACTGTAGAAAGCACAGCTAAGAGCACCCAGGAAGAACCTGGAAATGTCCAGCTACCCCCCCCCCCCCTCCCCTCAGCACAGCCAACAGCCAATCAGCCCAATAGAACAAATAACCCAGACAAGGAAATATAAAAAATTAATGCCAAACTGATGAGCCTCAGGGTAAGGGACATCCACCTCAGAGGAGAAGGAAAAGCAAAGGAGGTTAATCTGAGCCAAACTAGTAGTGAAGGAAGCGCTAGCTCAAGCAGCAGCAAAGAGACTTCCAGCCCAAGCTCAAGCGGCGAAAGTGACCGAAAAAAGGAGAGAAAAGAACAGCAGCTAGCCAAAATAGGAAAGTGGAGAAATACACGAGAAAGAGCAGAGAGTTGGAGAGGGACCTAACGAAAGCACATGGAAAGATATAAGAAAAGAGAAACATGATAAAAAAGAGAGACTCTGACCTCAACCACCAGTAGAGAAAAATCAGTGAACTAGAAAAAGAAAAGCTTACCAACAAGGAATCTCTCAGACAGTCCCAAGATACCGTCAACAAACTGCAAGACAGGATCGCGATCCTAGAAGAGATCAAAGAGGATATAAAGAAGCAAAAGTAGGAAACAAACACAAAATGTGAAGCGTTGGAGGAAAAAGTCGCAGCAATGGAAAGAAAAGTAGTGGAGACTTGAGTGACTAAACGATGAAATAATCGTGAAAGTAACATCAGCCAGATCCAATGCGAACACTGAAAGAAGAGAGACCACAAACACAGTGGATTTCAAGGCTGTCCTCATTGGCGACTCCGACTCCAGGAGGGGCCCCTACCTCTCCAGAACCAAAGCATGGGACTAAAGGGAAGACAAGTATGTGATGAAGAACATTGCTAAAATAAATTTAGAAAAAGTTTATGATCTAGCCTTTTGCCGCCTTGGTTCCAACGATGTGAAAAATGGAAAGGACGGGAAGCATGAGGTGGAAGACCTGGTAGGAAGGGTGAAGAAATTTAATGTAGCAAAGACAAACTTCATCATTGAATTACCACCGATTAAGCGGAGAGGAAGAGAAGCGAAGCGCGGGATTGTTAATTGTGAAGCTGAGAGAAGTGTTGGACACAGAATCCCTCGACTATGCAGCTTTGGAAAGCAAGATAAGACAAGGCCTGGAGCAGAGCATTGACAGAAGAACGATCACAACAGAAAAGGCAGAGATAATGACAATTTCAAAGGACTGAGGAAACGAAAAAGGAAATGTGAGCCAGACTGAGGAACGCCATACCTGAAGAGAGAAAACGGTCACTAGAAGAATACTATGGAGCCAAAGAGAACTCCGAGAAGCCATTGAGAAATCCTAATCGGAAAGAGTGAGAAAATTACCATATCTGGATAGTCAGGAAGAAAAGATGTGAGCATGACACTATTGGTGAAACAGGACAAGCGATACTACATGCAGAGAAGGCTAAAGACCACATCGCTGACTACTTTGAAAACCTGGGCCAAGCAAGAGAGGCAATTAAGCATGGAAAAGACTGGACCAACACCGTTATCAATGCAAATCAAGCGACAATGAGAAGGCAGAGAGAAGAACCCCCCCCCCCCCCCCCGAACTGAGTGCTAACACAGAGAAAGGAATGGAGAAAACAAGGAGAGAACTGAAGAATAGGAAAAGCTGCTGACCAGACGACATCCCAAATGTGGTATTAAAAGGATCAGAAGACACCTCAATGGAGTACTGATGGACGAGGAGATCCCTGAACCTTGGCAGAACGGCAGAATCATCACCCTGTACAAAGGAAAAGGATAGAAGGGAAAATGCTCAAATGAAAAATGAACAACAATCAGCAGCAGCATTGGCAAGCTCTCCGAGAGGATCATAAAGTAAAGGGCAAAAGAACACATAGGCATCAGCGACATGCAAGGATCAGAAAAAAAAGTGCCAACACAGCAGACCACACACTTGCCCTGAAGGAAACGATTAGAAAGGGCAAAAATGTGTATATAGCATTCGTCGGTGTCACTAAAGCGTACGTCAGAGCTTGGGCTGAAGGAATAATGTATGTTATGGAAAAACAAGGACTAAAGAACTGACTGTGGCGCAAGATAAAGCTGTGAAACGAGGACCTGGGAGCAGTAGTTAAAACCAAGCATGGAAACACAAGGGATATCAAGATGAAGGACAACATCAGAGAAGGCGTAGTCCTTTCAGTCATCATGTATGCAACGCTCATGAACGAGATAGCTAAAGAAGTAAGAAGAAGGTAACTGGGAATAAACGTTTTGGGAGAGCACAAACTTGGATGCCTCCAATGGATGGACAATGTCACATTTATATCCGGAAGTAAGGAGGACCTATAGGAAATGCTGGACATAGCACAGAAAATGGGAACAAGATATCGAATCAAGTTTGGAGAGGAAAAAAGCAGTTCTTAAAAATAGGAAGAAAACTACCTTAGACGGAAATCGAACTCAGAGAAATGAAACTCTGATACTGAGACAAATATAAGTACCTGGGCACTGTATTCACAATGATGAACAACATTGATGACCACCTCGTAGAAACCAAGAGGAAAGCTGAAGCAGCGTACAACACTGCCATGTCCATAGCAGGGAGCTTGGACCTAAAGAACATTTAACTAAAAGTGATGTGGGAACTCCATGACACCTGCATATTCCCTATCCTAACATATGGGTAACATCATGTAAAGGATAGTAAGCAACTGGAAAAAATTTCAACATCTATTGAAGAAAGGGTTCGCCTGAGGATGGAATCCCACACCTTGGAAACCTGTGATTATCATGTATGCATTAATTGGCAATGTTCAACAGGAAGATGACCACTGGAGAGACTTTTAACAGTTAGAAAAGATGAACTGAACGGATATGTGAAGGTTTGGCAGGCCAAGTAAAGAGTTGTTGCGAGGGACACCGAAGATACTTGCAGCGGAGATTAACCGGAGATGACATCCTTGGTCATGCAACAAGGGGAGTCGAAGAACAACATTCAGACTTGACACTCCAAGAGCAAGTGAGGAATGGTCCGTGAAATAATCGAACATGCACTTGTGGCAAAGTACTCTAGAATGACAGAAGGCTGAAGATTCACAGAATGAGGATGTGTGCCGACCAGTTCATGAAATGATGCCGGGGGCAAGTTTGCTTGGTGCGATGCTGGAGGAAGCAGACCGGGATGCAAAACCAAGCTTCAGGAACCTCCAGGTTTCAGTCAAGTGACAAGAGAAGGACTTTGGCAGGTTCTATCACTAAATAACACAGATGTCGGCAAGGTAGACTGTCAGAAGCAAATGGCTAACCTCTGCAAACACTACAGCTGACCCACTTTGACAAAGATGTTAATACCATTTTTGAAGAGATTCCATTTGGCCAAAAAGGCAGAAGATTGGCAATATTGTATTTAATTACAGTCAATACCAGCCATGATTGTTTCAAGTAAGCTGAGAAGGGCCACAGAAGCTGAATAGACGAGGGAAGGATATAGCGGCTGTAAGGAATCAATTGAAGAGGTTATATCAAGAAGCCAGTGATAGTCAAGACTGCGAATAGAAGAAATTTTTGGCATAGTGTGCAAAGGCAGACAAGGAGTAGGGTACCAGTCAGTGCAACAATGCAGCGGAGAAGATACCAGAGGGAGGCTAGAAATGACTTACTCAGCAAGGAGAGATGGCACTAGAGGGGACTCAAGTGGAACCATGCACAGATGATTCTGGCCAGACGCAAGAGCTATCACAGCCAGGAGGCAGACCACAGCGCTGAGATTCTTGAGGTAACACAAGAACCTTTCAAAGCTACCCCTCCAATGTTGGAGCAACAGGCTAGACAACCCAAGAAGAAGGAAATCCCGGGGAGGAAACCAAGGGTGAAGTGGCCGAAGTCAAGTCAAACAGCTGAATGGAGCACTTTTGAGGAAGACGCGGAGAAGATTCTAGAGACTACCATGGTAGGATCAGCCAAAGATCAGATAAGAACCTTGGCAGTCCTCATGTACAACATTGGAGCGGTGAGGTTTGGAACCACGAAGCAGAAGACGAGAGAGGACAGGCCAAAAGGAGGACCCAGCAGAAAACAGCGACAAATAGCAGAACTGAGGCGACATATCAGAAACCTGAAGAAGAGGTGGAAGGAAGCCAATGAAGATGGGAATGAAGAACAAAAAACCGGGTTAAAGGAGCTTCGCGATGATTTACGCAGCAAAGTCGCTCAGGAGGGCGGAAACATAAGCCAGGAAGAGGAAATTGAAGGAAAAGAATCGCAGTAGATTTCTGAAGAACCCGTATGGATTCACCTCGGCGACATTTGGGGAGCCCCGCAGCGGAACATTAGAATGCTAGCAAGAAGACCTGGAAGAACACTTGGCAAGATTTGAAGAAGTCACAATGACCACCTGCGGGATGAACCATTAGAGATTCCAGAAGGCCTCGATTTACCAGCCCCTCCAGTGGTTCAATTTGACAAAGGCAACATAAGATGGAAGGAAGTTAACGACACCGTCAAGAAAGCCAGGTCAAAATCGGCACCAGGACCAAGTGGAATCCCGTATTTGGTGTACAAAAGATGTCCAAGACTGCTGAGAAGACTTTGGAAGCTACTGCAAGTTCTATGGAAGAGGGGAATTCTACCGAAGGAATGGATGTTGGCAGAAGGATGCTTTGTGCCCAAAGAATTAGACTCCAAAGGAATTGAGATGTTCAGAGGAATCTCCTTGTTAAGTGTAGAGGGGAAGATATACTTCGCCGTGTTTGCCAAGAGGATGACATCATATTTGGTCCAGAATAAATACCTAGAAGTGGACGTTCAGAAAGGAGGTATTTCAGGGCATGCAGGATGCATAGAGCACAATGGGGTTATCACACAGTTAGTTAGAGAAGCCAAAGAGGAGAAGGGACATCTGACAGTCATCTGGCTCGACCTGACAAATGCATACGGATCCGTCCCACACAGACTCATCGACCTGGCCATGACAAGGTACTTCATCCCAGAGCGGACACAAGAGTTGGTATTGTCCTACTACCACAACATCAAGGTCAGATTCACTACGAAGAACTTCACAACAGTACCCCAGAGAGTAGAGAAGGGAATTGTAACGGGCTGCACAATATCCGTTGTGCTGTTTGTGATGGCCTTCAATCTCTTGATAAAGACAGCGCAGAGTGAATGCAGAGGCCCGGTGACAAGATCAGGATGCCGCCAGCCGTCAATAAGAGCATTCATGGATGATCTGACAATAACGACTGAGAAGGCAGCTGGAGCAAGGTGGATAACCAGGAGCTTGGAGAAGTTTGTAGAATGGGGAAGAATGAAGTTCAAGGCCAAGAAATCCAGAAGTGTAGTGATCCAGAAAGGGAAAGTGAAGGACACGTACTGCTTCAAGATTCAAGGCGAGGACACACCACCACTCGAGGAGCAACCTGTGAAGTGTCTGGGGAAATGGTACTACAACGGCCTCAACGACAAGGAGAACACCAAGAACTTCGTTTCACAGATGGAATAGGGCCTAGAGGGGATAGAAGATGCGCAGCTTCAAGGGAAGTTCCAAGGTGTGGATGCTTCATCATAGACTGATACCCAAGCTTCGATGGTCGCTGATGCTATACGACATCTCGCTCTCAACAATAGAAGGAATGGAAAAGAAGATCAGCAGCGAGGTTAAGCTGTGGTTGGGAGTACCAAGAAGTTTGTCAGTAGTGACCCTTAACAGTAACTCTTCAAAGTTGCAGTTGCCATTCCAATAACGTATGGAAGAGTTCCAAGAGAGCGAATGCAGGAACAGCTCTGTCCTTAAGAGATAGCAGAGACGAGAAAGTGAAACAAGCTGGTGTGGTGCAGAAGACAGGAAAGAAGTGGTCAGCGCATGAATCCATACAAACAGCGAAGTCAAGACTGCGCATAGAAGACATTTTTGGCATAGTGTGCAAAGGCAGACAAGGAGTAGGGTACCAGTCAATGCAACAATGGATCAGAGAAGATACCAGAGGGAGGCGAGAGATGATACAGAGGAAGATCAGGCAAGAAGAAGAAGAAAGGCGGATTGAAAAGGCAGTGGGAATGCGAAGCCAGGGAGCTTGGCTGAACTGGAACTCTGTGACAGAGAGGAGAATAACGTGGAATGAAGTGTGGCGATCAACATCTTATAGTCTGAAGTACCTGATGTGCTCAGTTTATGACTTGCTACCAACACCAGCTAACTTACAGCTATGGGGAAAGAGACAAGATGCCCATTGTGCAGAGGAAGAGCAAGTCTGGAGCACATCCTATCGAGCTGCAAAACTGCACTGAAGCAAGGCCGATGGCGACATGATCAGGTATTGAAAGAGTTGGCAAGGGAACTAGACAAAGCGAGGAAGGAAACAAAGGTCACAGGAAGTACCAAGTTCATCCACTTTGTAAAGGTATCGTATGAAGTGAGGAAAACAGAAAGACATTGGTCAAGGCCTACTGGCCTCAGCAGAGGACTGGGAGATAAGAGTAGACCTGGAGCGTCAGTTGAAGTTCCCGTGGAGATAACGACAAACCTGAGGCCGGACATAGTCATGTGGTCAAGGGGAAGCAGGCAAGTCATCTTGATAGAACTCACTGTCCCTTTGGAAGATCGAGTTGAAGAAGCCTTTGAAAGGAAATATATCAAGACCTGATGGCAGAATGTGTGGAGTCAAGGTGGAAAGCCTGGATTTTCCCTGTAGAAGTCAGTGCCAGAGGATTTCCAGCACACTCACTATGGAAAATGTTGTCAATGTTGGGCCTCAAAAGAAGACGGAGCAAAAGTGCAGCGAAGAATGTTTCAGAAGCAGCTGAGAGAGCATCAAGCTGGCTATGGCTCCGAAGCGGGGACAAATTGTGGGGTGGCAGAGATGCAGCCTGAAGAAACAGCAAGGCAAAACGGTGGCACATAGGACTTGATCAACCCTGCGGACCCACCACAAAGAGGGAGTTTTGAGATGGGTCGAAACTTCTGAAGACGGATGGCACTCAACTGAGGATGCCATCGTTTGATGCAGTGAAGATACTTACACAGAGGAAGGTCAGGCAAGAAGAAGAAGAAAGGCGAATAGGCTGCAAAGCCAAGAAGCTTGGCTGAACTGGACTCAGTGACAGAGAGGAAAATAACATGGAATGAGGTGTGGCGATCAACGTCTTACAGTCTGAAGTTCCTGATGCGCTGAGTTTATTATTTCCTACCAACACCGGCCAACCTTCAGCTATGGGGAAAGAGACAAGATGCTGAGTGTCCATTGTGCGGAGGAGGAGGGAGTATAGAGCACGTAGTATCAAGCTGTTAAACTGCACACAAGCATAGCGAATGCCGCTGGCAACGTGACCAGGTATTGAAAGAGCTAACAAAGGAGCTACACAAAGCAAGGAAGGAAACAAAGGCCCATGAGGTGCCAAGTTCATCCACTTTGTAAAGGCATCAGTGGGGAAAACAGAAAGCCTCAGCGGACGACTAGGAGATAAGAGTAGATCTGCAGCATCAGTTGAAATTTCCAAGGGATATAACAGCCACTAAACTGAAACCGGACATAATCAAGTTCCTTTTATCTGTGTATTGAGACCACCAGCCTGCGCTAACGAAGCACTAAGGTCTTAAACTACAATGTCCACTGTGAAATATGAAGTCAAAGTTTTATGGATGATAAACGAAAGTCAACAAAGCTCTAGTAATAAAGGGGTGGTAATATTATGGCTCTATCCCACATATGATGGTATGGGAGACACAGACACAAAACCACTTCCCAGGGTATATTGCACAATAGCTGAGAATTATCTGCTGGTTCCAGCTCGATTTACAGACAAAAAACAACGGCATGACAAAGACCTTAGCTACATCAAGAGTTCCTGTTTGCAGAAGCCATGACTTTTCTGTGAAGACGGTCAGGGTCAAATGAATCAGGAAACTGAGGATTGACTTCCATATGAAAGACCAGCATTGAAAGCATCCCTATGAAGATTGGTCGAGAAAGGAGAAATAGGAGACCGTCAGCGTAGCATTGTAACAAGAGATTTAAGAACATCTCCGGGAGTGCAGCGGTAACCACCTGGAACTGGTATTTGTGACTCTGTTGAGTTGGAGAGCATCAGACAGTAAGGAGAGAACAAATTGGATCACACGAGAGGACACTGAGCATCTGGCAGAAAGACAAAAGTAGCATGCAGTACCTATGCTTTAATGTCCTAGCAATGTCAACGAATTAGCAAAATGATGAAAGAACATAGGTGAAGTATACAGTGAATCTCCTTCGAACAACTTACCAAGTCACATGATTGTGCGTGAATATGCAGATACAATACGAGGAATGTCCCGCTGGAAATCAGAAAGAAGAATGAATGTGTGACCTGTACAAGGAACAAAAAAGAGCAAGGTTTCGTAAAATATACAAGATTTGAAACCCCACAGTCCTAGTTGATGCGGTATTTTTTATAAGAATGGAACAACTGTCTAAGAGTAATTATTACTTTGAAAACAAAGTGCTAAAGTCGAAGGAGAGATGTAATACACCATGGTGATGCCTGTACAATTGTATAGCAAGAAAGCATCCCTTCATGACAATTCCAAAGATGTTGGACTGAGCAGAAATTGGATGTTTCAAATGTTAACTTGGATTGTACGGAAGAGGGATACCGCAATGAGGTAAAGGATGATTGCAGTGAATGTGGGACAATGAGGCTGGAAAAGTGTCCAGATCCAGCTATTGGAAACCCGGTGCGCTACCTTAAGTTGGCTAGCCTCTGAGCTGAATGTTTCTACATAGTGAAGAGTGATATTCACTGAAGCGGAAGTTTCGTGTTGTTTTAACTTGAGGTACCGCTGTTTTCACAGCATGTTCACCTCGCCATTTATATTGACAGTTTATGCCAAAAATTAGTTTCATAAGGAACTTTAAATCTTCACAATGGAGAAGATCAAGTTTTTGTGAGGTACCGCTGTTTTCATAGCGTGTTCACCTTGCCATTTGTATTGACGTTTTATGCCAAAATATGTTTCATAAGGAACTTTAAATCTTCACAATGGAGAAGATCCCAAGTTTTTTGTGTGTAACCCCGTCAGTTGTCAAAAGTACACCTCGAAAAGCACGTGGAAAGAGCTGCATCATCTGTGGATCTGGCAAGGAACCACGTCTTATTCAATCAGAAGTCGGTTCAGAGAAGAAATTGTCGACTTTGCTCTCCAAGTACCTTGAGGTCAACATAGTTGAGGGGATCATTTGTCGGTCTTGTCAAGGAAAGCTATTGACCATTGACAGCAAGGTCAGAGATCTAAAGGACAGCTTCTCCAAAAATAGTCGCACAAAACGCTTGGCTAAGTCGCCTCTAGACAACAACAAGGAGAATGTCAGACGCTCACAACCCAAGTCTGCAGTCTTGTCATCGGATCGATTTTCGACTCCAGCAAGTCAGCCATCCAGACCCCTGCTTGCCAGGCCACTTTTTCAAAGAGTCAGTGATGCTAGTGTTTCGCCCGAGGTTGGTTTAGCGCCATTGCCGGATGATTCCCCTCGCAAGATGACTGATCATTCTTATGCTAAGACATCCAATCGCAGTAAGAAAAGTGGGAAGCTTGAGACGACGAAGAAAAATGCTTCAGTAGAAGATAATGAGAATTCCAGTGGCAGTGTGATGCTTAGCCTTCACGAGGACACAATGTCATACTTGTCAACGCCGCCTGACCTTTCTGTTCGTGACAGAACTGAAATTCAACGTTTGGCTAACATACAGTATCTCTCAACACCAGACTTCCTTAAGCGTCTGCTCAGCATACCCGACCTAAACAAAGGAATAATGGCTGTTTTGTTCGACAGGATCAGGAGGGGTTTCCATGAACTGCGATCGAGAAAGTTAGGCAACCTGAGTTACTTGATGAACAAGGAGTTCTTGGAAGTAAGCCAATTTCAATGGACCAAGGTGATTCAAGAGCTCCAAACAAGGTTCCCTGACCTGTTCATCATACTCCTCGCTGCTGTCGTTCCTGAGAAGCTACCGGATGAAAAGAAAATGCTGCAGCTTGTGCCAAGGCTTGGTCTTGTCTACAGTGTACTCGCACAGAGCCACAACCCGTTGCTGTCACTTGCCCAGAGAGTACTCACCGTCACGCTTCAAGACAGCATCTGTGACCAAAAGGTAGGTATAATCCTTGTAATATATGAAGCTTATCGCTTGTTTCTTGAAACTAACTTTTTTTACCCGAAGCAATTCTTGCGAACGGGTTTTTTTATATTTTATATCCGATGAAAACAGGGTTGCCACAGGTTAGGGAAAAGTGAGGAAAAGTCAAGTCAGGGAACTTTGAAATTACTCAGGGCAATTTGTGATTTTGTAAAGAGGTCAGAGGAATCTCACCTCAAGTGGCCAGGGAAATTTTGCATAAAAACTAATTCACGACACAAAAGACGGTGGCAGGGCTCCAACCGGCCCTATATTTCCTGTAATTCCTATATATTTTTTGCCCCTATATTTTCAAACTTTTTCCCAAAAATGCTGGTAAATACCTTTATTTTCATGGCGTTAAATTTGCAATTTCCATCTTTTCATGTGACATTAAAAAGGATTGTTTACTGTTTAGCGTTTGTCTGGCAGAATACCAGAATTCCTGGTCATTCCTTGGTCAGTATGCCAAGGTCAGTATGCCAATGTATCTTGTCTCAACATTGGTCAAGTCCCATCCAATACATTCTTTCGATATGCGGAGTTAAAACTTACTATAAAATCCCTGTTTTTTTGTTGCGGCCGCTGGGAGGCCTGCGACGGTTTTGTGATAAGAACGACAGATATTAATGACGTTTGCCCGTCTGATGGTTATGAAGTGGCCGGTGGCTGCTGGGTGGCTTTGCCTGCATGGTTTCGAACCCCGGGTGGGGAACCCAATATTTTCAGTGAACCTTCATGAGTAAAATCCCGGCTGGATTTCGTTTGGATGAGACGTTTAAAAGAATTGGCGGCTCTTTGTATCAGTGCCTATGCTGGGAAAGTAAAAGATCCCTCACATGGGGTAAATGTGTAACATTGTTGAGGTCTCCCGCTCTCTCTCCCATCTCATCAATCAACCCTCATGAGCACTCAAAACTGGTCTTAGAGGGCTGCACTTACCATATCTATCTATCTGTCGCTCTATCAAATCAGGAATCGATAGCTCTAGGCATCTTGACTGAACAACCTGGCATCCATTTTCTTTTTGTTTTAAATTGCTATGTAAAAACACAAATAGCAATCCAAAATTTTGTGCGAGAGCCTGTTTGGTGGTCAGGGAAAAGTCATGGATTTCGAGATCCTACTTGAGTGGCATTGCTGATAAATGCCATATCCTTTCTCTCCATCCAATATGTATATATGAAAATGTGAGGAAGCCTGCGCAGGGAGCATTAACAATTGTGATATAATTTAAAATGTCTGCAAGGAAGTTTAATATGCTGTAAAGTTGCTGAATGCTGAGGGTTTGCTGTCATACAGCTAATGTTATTTTTTAATTTCTAATTTTAAATAATTATTTACGTTATGCAGTTGCTTTTGTTTAAAATTAAAATTTATTTCTTGAATTTCTGTTGTGGCGAATTAGGCCAGACATAATTGATCTTTTAGCTTCTCAGATCTTTTCGAGGCACTTTTTCTAGGGTCGGTTGGTAGGACAACACAAAAAATGGGAAATCTAAATTTTTTTATAATGTCAATTAGATAAAAATTGTATGCCCTTTTTTTCCGTCGGCATAATATTTATTGTGTTGGCGGGTCAGAGAAGCTAAGAATCAATTATGTGTCGCCTTACTATACATGTACATGATAAGTATTTAAAAAAAAACTTTCCTTAACCTATATTCCTGTTACATTATATTTTCCACTTCCATAATCCGACAATTCTCACTCTGCAGCCATTTATAAACAATTGCATCACTCAGTTCATTAAAATGTGGTAAGTGCATGAGATCGAGAGTTACCTGATTGCACCTTCAATTACATATATATACATTTTATCCATAATCACTGATTTAGTTGCATTATTTGTGATGCCAGTGACAAACAATAATACAACAGTGGCTGCTGTGTGACGATTGTCTTGTCAGTTTTATTGTTGTTGTTTTTTGTGCTTTAATAATTGTACTTACATACTGATAAAATTGTTTTGTTTTTGTTCCACTGATCAGTTAACTAGTAAATGATGTTCTACCGTTCATCAAGAATTCATCTCCACTAATCCTCTGTCATGATGGGTATGTTTTGTGTATTGTGTAATATGTTATCATAAATCTAGATCAACTTTGCAGTAACTTCAAATGTATTGTAAAATAGGATGATATAAACGTTGGTGATGTTCTAAGCCAATTACTGAAGTCACTTTTCATGTAACTGCTGCATATTTTACTTACCTCAAATGAGACAGGAGTTACTTTTTATGAAAGTCTGTCCATTGTTATGGACAACCAAAGTGTTCCTATTTTACTTAAGTCATTCCCTTATGTGTATAGGTGTTCGACCGGCTACAGAGATGCGGTGTGACATTGAACTATGACAGTGGACGGGATCTGCAGATGGCTGCTGGTGCACACTTTGAAGAGGAACTTGTGCAATGTGTCAAGTCTGGAAAGAGGTATAAAATAGTTCCACTAAGAGTTCTTGGATTGATTACAATGCTTTAATGTAAATGTGACAATGTCACCCTTTTAATTGCACGTGTTTCCTCAAACACAATATGGTGAGGCTCAGGCATTGAATCCATAGATTCTTGTGACTCTTGTCCAAATATATTGCAATCATCAGCATTTGATATTCTAATGGCGTTTTTAAAAATTCAGTCCCGGTGATATTTTTTTAACTTTTCCTCTGTTACAGTACTTGGTTTACACAGGCTGTTGGACCAGTGCCATGCTACTACACACAATCGTTACTGTCACTTGTAATTTGTGTCCCAAAATATTGTATAACAAGTTAATTCCGGGCAGTTCTAAATTGTGAGGCTGGGACACTTGCCTCGTATTTGTTGCAATGGACTTTTTTTGGTAAAGTTACAATTGGATATTATTATTTTTTGTTTTAGGTTTCGCATTGTTGGCGACAACATAAACTGGACTTTTGGTGTGGGTGAAGAGCGCAGTGACCATAAGGCACGCATGCACCATGCCTTTGGTTCGATTGCTGTCGTACAAAATGTCTCGTTTGATGACCTTCCGGATGTGACTCCTCAAAGATCGTGGCTGTCTGCGAATCCAGAAGATTTTCTGCTGAATTCTGTGGAGTGGGATGAAATCAAGATGGAGTATGTTAACCTCATCGCCAGGGTTGCTGTGAGATTGGTGCCGTCTTTACAGTTCCTTGGATGTGTCTCCAAGCCTATACTTGGCAAGTACAGCGAACAACTGAAGTCAAAGAACAAGGTGATTCCGCTGCCTATACTGCACAAGAATGAACAATACCTCGCCGAAGTTGTGCCAATAATGGACATGTATGAAGACATTGTTCAAACTACATACAAGGCTGCTGGTGTTCCATTAGGCAGGATTCACGTAGGTGGTGATCAAATGACCAGGGAACGCTTCACGGGGGCGAAGCGTGCCAGACTGGGTCATGAAATTCCAGGCCAAGACTTCTGCCACCTTGGGCCGATTTCGTTTGAGCTGTTTCATATGCTGATGAAATATATGGAGTTGAACTTTGAGCAACTCTATCACAAAACCAGCACAAAATCTGGAACACTGAAAGCCGAGGCAATCCGACTGGGTAGAAGTAGCGTTGATCCTGATGTACGAAAGGCATATGCTGCAGACAAGGACTTCTTTGTCACTTTTGCTGACGGATACATTGTTGAAGCACTGCTTACATTTTTCGAAATGAAAGACATCAATTCCATGCCTAATAGAATGCCTCCTCAAGATGTTGATCAAGCCGAATGGGTAACTGCAGTTCTGATGGATTTTGTCACCACTTATCTACCAACGCCGACTACAATAAACAGTACCATCGGTGAGTTTAAATTATAATATTTAAGACTGAGCCGCTAAGAGGAGGGGGATAGCTCAGTTGGTAGAGTGTCGGGCTCCTATGGGGAAGTGCTGTGCCTGCATGGTCGAACCCCGGCAGGGTCAGCCTCTCTATGAGCCTCTATGTATAAATAGCCCCTGACCTTGTCATTTCATTTATCACACTGCGATCAACCCTCAGAAAAATATCCAAGTGACAATGCTGAGTAATTATCCAGATCCAGAAGTCTATTTATAAACTGATAAACAGCTGGTCGTACCAACTTTGGATTATAGATGGAGCCACTAGGAATGTAGTTGCATGAACTTGACGTGGTAGTTTGACAGTTAGATATTTTTTTTAATTTTGCAAACTTAATCTATGGGACCTGCCCATTTGGCTAAAATACTTTTTCATGTAACACTGCAAAGAACCACTGCACAATTAATATTTCAGATTTAGCATGTATCAATTTTGGAAGTTGTCAAACTTTAACTAAAGAGAACGAAGATGGATTCTGAAATATGTGCGTACATCATTAAAGCTGGGGAGCTGTAACTTTAAAGGAGTTGAGTATAGACGTTACCATGTTCAACAACAAAAAAGAGTTGCTTCTAGCTGCATTAGATCTTGTTTAAATACCAATTTGAAATTCAGAGGACCATGATTTTCTGGATATATATATGTGAAAATGGGTGTCAAAACCTGAGTACACTTGGGTCGCTTGTGATAAAACATATCGGCATCATTCAGTTTTGCAACCCCTGGGTTCTTGTTTATCTCTGTATTGTCATTTTCTGTGTGACTATTATTTAATTTATTTAATCAATAAATTCTTGAAATTTTGAGTGACTTGAAGACAACATGATTAACAGTTGGATCCAATCGGCCAGTCAGTCCTTGAACATATAGTAATATATAGCAATCCTGATTCTATAGTTTCAAACAAACTGTATTTTAGAAGAAAAGTCAAGCAATCATGACAAAACATTTGATTTATGTTTTCGTATAGTTGAATAGCCGTTTTGGTTATGGCATGCAATTAGAAAGTTCGATATAGCCGTTTTGGATAATGGAATAACAATCGTTGTCGTTTTGGCTTGTAGTCGTTGTTTTTATTGCCGCTTTGGCTCTGAGCTCCCATGTGAACATGCTGAATGGAAAGATAGACCTTGGTTGCCTGGATTAATGAAATATTACAATTTTTCATGTATAATACTTCTGCTCTTACAATATTTCCTGCCAGTAGAAGACAATTTTCTGTTAAGTTGTTGACCCCTTTTGATGTATTCAATGAAAATTAGTGAAATTCAGTAATGGTCAACAATTTGTACTTGACATTGAACAAAGGTTACAAATTTACACAATCTTTTCAAAACACTAGAGGCCTATGTCTCTTGATAACCTGGTAAATATTCATGTGGTGATTTGCAAAAAGAAAGAACTAAGCATTTTTCATTATTTTCAGTCGATGGTCATGTGGTCAACGTCAAGCTTCGGAATGGTGAAATCATGCAAGTGCTTATCCCGCTGAAACAAGATCGTGTCAAGAACTATGGTCACCGTGTCTTGGAAGTCGGTCTCCTATTTAAGGCATGGCTGGACGTAATCAAACTTCCAGACCGCGATCGCACCATGAAATACTTGAAGTACATCATGCTCATATTCAGAGCTCAACACTCGAAGGGAAAGTACGCCTTTGAAGTGATGCGGTTGCTTGTTAATCAGTTGGTGTCCCTGTCTTCGCGCGAAGCCCACCAGGAGTTCTACGGGATGTTCGTCAACACCGCAGGCCGAATCGACTCCCATGTGCCTGCTGACGAACAGATGGAGTGGGTTGTTGGGAAAACGAAGAAGCATGTAAAACACATGTTTTCCAACAAAACGGAAACCAACATCAACCGTAGAACTCGGGCATTTGCTGGTGTGGCGCAAGTTGCTGACAACTACGATGTAGAGACTGATGTCCTCACGAGATGTCATAGACATTCACACTTGTCGTCAACCGCCGATGAATTGAAGTTACTTGCCAGCTTACGTGAATTGAGACCTTTCGTCTATCAACCTGGTCGTGCTTACAGAGAATTTGCGGACATTGTCCCAAGTGCCACAACTGCTGCCGATCTTGAGAGCATGAAGAAATGGATTAAGAAAAATTTGTTCAAATGTGCCACTGAATTAGCAAATTGAATGTGTCTGTTTAAGCATTATAGTTTCATGGAATTACCGTATTGTTATACACTGCTCACACTTAAAAACGCACACCTTTTAATGTAGCCTAAAACTTTTTGTAATTGAGCTTGAAACATTTTGTAGTTAAGCTTGAAATATTTTGTAATTAAGCTCGCTTGAAACTTTTTTTGTAATTAAGGTATGGCCATGGAAATTTGCACTGATGTAACTGAATATCCTGTCTTCATGTGAAAAATGTAATTGAGATACATTATGGAATGTCAGAATCAGACCAATTTAAGTACGACTGCTTGAAAAAACCAAAGTCACAATCATTTCAAATGGAGCCATAGTACAATTTTCCATTGTGTGGACTTTAAGAATCATGAAAGTGGTTTCCCTGACCACTTCAAGCATTTTTACTGCATTTTGTCAGCTGTAGGTGGGAATTTGGGCCAAATTGTGTCTGGCTCTTTCAAAAACTCATGTAATTAATTGAGACCTTCATTATCTTGCCAAGGAATTAAAAAGCAAGTTTGAAAAGTTCTTGAATTAGTCGTAGTCTACAAGTGCTGTCACTCTTAAAAAGTGTGGGTTTTGAAGTGCGAGCAGTTCATTTATTGATACGAGGTGTTGCATTAGTAGGAAGGTTCCTGTCACCAATCTAGAGAAGTGAGGTCTATCAAGGCCTGGTGCAAATGATGGAAAAATAATGTTGTTTCACAATTGGTAACATTTATATGCTATATGAGGTATTTATTCAAGAGAATGGGTGATTTCGGAGATTGTTTTGGGCTGCATACTTTATCACAAATTTATCTTTTATTGAGATATCAAATAGCACAGTAAATTTATTGCAGAAAGAGCAGTAAAAAGACTAAGTTAAGCCCACTTTGTAAAACATTTCATTCATAATAGCAGTTCTGACTTAAGGAGAGATTCTACATGTCTTGACACCTGCTTTGGAGATAGTGAGAGAACCGACTCCCTCTTGCCTTCCTGAAACATGATTCCTGAATTTAGACTCCCACGTCCTCTTTTCAGCCTTATTTCAATGCAACTTTCATGTAGTTAGAAAAGAAAACATTAATCCCCAAATTGTTTATATTTCAAGATTATTTTCAGAAGTTCGGTGTGTGGTCCTTAAATAGTTATAAAGTTCAAATTTTCTTACTTTTTTTAAAAATACACCTTTGTGATGTCATATATAGAAGTAATACTGAAATAATTTCTATTATGAGTCAGGAGTTAAAATTGACTTACGACAGCGACTCCATGAAAAGTTGAAAACCAAGGTTGAACCCTGTCTCCACCTGAAAACTTGACTCTTTACTCTATACCAAAGCCCTGTCTGACACGGGAAATTCAGATTGCTTTCTTTGTAACTTCTTATATTTCATGTATTTTGAAAGGAATTTATGATCCAAATATACATGTGTACAATTCAGTGTGGTGGGCAGTCATAATGAGGTTATGACCTTCTTTGGTAACTGACAAATTATCTTTTTGAGTGTTTAATAAGGAATTGCCACCTTAAAACCTATGCCTATAAGTTACTTTGACATATTTTGACAAATGGCAGCAAATCGATAATATTAGTGTATTTTGCAACTGTTTGTATCACCAAAGTAAGACGGTCTACTGTTGCAACCTTACTAAAACTTTTTTAGACGTCACAAAGAGATGACATCACAAATGTGTATTTTTATACTTTGGTCATATTTACTCTAGCTATACTGAATTTTATTCTCATTAAAATCCTGCCCCTATGGGTCATTCTCCCAAAAATGTGAACAATATTGTGTCTGTACATTGACAGCTTAGTATAACTCTTCTATGCGTATTAGTGGAATGCAATCACACAGAGGTCTGTTTAAGACTCTTTTAATTGATTTGTTTAAATGTTTTTTGAGTGACATATATTTTCTAAAATGGTTATGACATACGAGTGAAGTGGTATTTCTTTGTGTGGGGAGTCACCTTCGTCGTAGTTTCTGCCTTTTGGTCTATCATTCAAATCATGAAAGTTTCTACTTTTCATGAATTTTATACGTTGTTTTGCCTATACCCCAATTATACATTATTTCCCACTTTTTAAATGAAAGACACTCTGTTACCCTATTATTGAAGTGAAATTAAGTTCAAGGGCTTTTGCAATTTCATCAATGACTATCAATCTATTTTCTGAGCAAGTTAAACTAAGGTGGGAGGTTTATGGTACAACAACCTTATATTATGTAAAGTTTTTTTTATTGCATTTATTCAAATAACCTCAATGACCACTAGGGTCTGGCAGAAATTTCAGGTATTTGGTTCTTTTGTCCAGTATTTGAGCATTTTACCCTGATACTTATAAATTTAATGTGAACATAATTTTGCTGATTTGACCTAAACACAAACTATAAATAATCCAAACTATTTGGGTCTTTTAAAATGCAATCCCTGTTTAATTTTATTGCAACCAAAATTTGATAAAATAAAATTCTCGATGTTGTTCCAGAAAGCACCAATAGAGAGCATCTTAGTAAGGGAGTTAAATTTTCATAATGAATATTACTTTTCCCTGGGACATAGCTAGCTGAGTTACAGAATTAGTGGAAATATAGTCCTTGACCATTTCTAAATTATTGAAAAGGAACTGCTGAAAATGGGATAGGAGTCGATAGATCGGATTCATGATAAGGTCACATCGAAGCGGTCCGATCGAGGCACTAAGGCCCAATCCAGGGAACTTTCCCAAACTACTTATAAAAAATGTACAAGTGTGTTTTAAAGGAAAAAAAGTTGCTTAGCTATTATTTATTTCATGTCATTTCATACGTTACAAGAAGAATGTAGTGAGGAAGAAGTCAGTCTTATATCACACAAGAAACAAGACAATGAATGTTTTTCCTCAGTTTGCAAGATGCTGTCTAACATAACTCTTTAAAACAAAGTAAATGTATGCGAAAACAGTCAATTCTCTTGAAAATGTTCTAAGTAATGTTAAAGGTATGATTGTTAAGTAAACAAATAGCAGCAATTATGATAATTCCATGCAAAGTAACGTTCATTTGCAAGTGTTGTTCGGCGATTGGTATGATAATCTGGAGTAATTTGTGTGAAAGAAGTGGTACGTCGTTGTTTTTTATCATAAGTTCTGTTCAACACCCAGAAAGTTTGTAATCCACTGTTGCTATTCAATGATGATTTCTAAAAACGAACATGTTCAATGGTATCACATCGTTTCAATAACTTGGTGTCTAATTGCCAGTACCATGCTCATGTAACAAATTTAGTGGGTCACAAATTAAAGAATTGGAAGATGCAGTAAAAATATTAATATTGACAAGTAATTAAATTTTACATAAATCTGCAAACAGTGCTTTGCATATTGTCGGTTGTGTATATATACATGATATATAAAGGTAATGATAAGATTATTGAGTGACAATGTGTGAATTTCAGTTAAATGTAATGTCTTGGAAATGTTTGTTATTTTTATACATGTCACATAAGGGCTATTCCATGTAAAACTATGAGGGGGCAGTCAAGGTTACGTTTTCGACCCCCTACATGCATCTAAAATGAATTTCATCGGACCATACCCCCCCCTTCCCCCATACATCAACATCAACTTTTTTAGAGACCCTCCATGCATTAATCAATAATCTTTTACCCACCCTACATGCATCAAATGAAAATTTCATTATTACAATGCCTGAGCTATCGTGGCATGGACCCCCCCCCTCCCCCCAATACATCTAAAGCGAATTTGCTGGTAACTCCCACCTATCAAAATTTATTTATCATCCCCCCCCATCCCATCCATCCGCATCCTACGAAAAAAAAACCAAACATCCCCCCTCCATACTATCAAATGGAATAGCCCTAAGATACATGGAAAATTTTTAACATTTTGCTATCGTCCTGGAGAAACGGCATATGGTTTCAAATTTATCACCTCACTTTCCGAAAATATTATGCACCTTACTGAAAGTGTTGGTGCAACATTGAGGTATATGAAGAGAATTATTCTTTGAAAGGATTTTGTATTGCTATTGTAAATGGTAATTATAATGTAATGTCCTTTACCAATCAATTATAACAACCTTTGTTAATTAGGGCTGCACAATAACAGTTTTACGTTCAGTATAAATGTAGTGTTAATACAACAATAACCTTTTTGATGTAAAACGTAATTTGTACAATTCTGGAAATTTTCAAGTTAGATATACATTTCCACTCGGTGTTCTATACACTGAAGAGTTTACACTATGTGAAGTGACCTGGTTGATCATAAATTCTTAAATTTTGGACGAGAAATCAATTCAAGTACAGTATAATATCAGCAGTATGCTGTATCTACGTAATAGACATCCTGATTTGAAATTAGAAGCATTAAACATTCAGTTGCATTTTTAGACATAATCACTTTGTAACACTCGTTTGTTATGCAGCCCTAATGTTAATATGCAGGGTGCCCACTCTTCCTATAATTGCTATAATTCCTATATATTATGTTGCCTCAAAAAATTTCTTGTACTTGGAAAAATTCCTATTAATTGCTTTATTTCTTAAAAGATTTCAAAATTTTTTGCACGTATATTAGGAGCCCCTAATATTTTCCAATCAAGCTTGACCTTGTTTTGGTAATGCAGTTAACATGGAACTGTACCAGAGTGCACTTAAAGATATTTAAAAAATCAATGAAGGAATTTTTTATTTTTTTGTCAAATCAGGAGATTCTTAGCAAAAAAATATTAAAATCATAATACATTACTTAATTTGTGCTATAGTTTTTTTCCACCCTTATCTTAATTATGGTATTGAAATATGGGGAAATACTTGTGCTAATTATATTAATTCGCTATTAGTTTTGTAAAAACAGGTGGTTCGTATAATTAAAGGTGTTAGTCGAAGAACACCTTCGAACAGTATATTTAATGAACTTAGAATTTTACAACTGCCTTAATTGTATAAAGTTTCAGTTGTGATGTTTATATATGAGTTTGTAAGAGGTGAATTACCAAGAATATTTCAGATTTTTTCAATTATCAAGCTGATTTTCATCATTATACAACAAGAAATATGAATAACTTTCGATTACCATTTTGTAGATTAGAAATTGTTAAAATGCATGTTAGATTTAAAGGTGCTGAAATTTGGAATTCTGTTGAAAATGTCATATTGATTTAAATTGTATTTAAAGTTGGTAAAATCATGCTACATTTCACTTTATTTTATCATAAAAATTCATATATTCCTATTCATATACTCCTATTATATTTTACACGGTGTTGGGTGGGCACCCTGAATGTCAACTGTTATAAAGTTTAAATTTCACAAATTTAATCGAACTGCAGCAGGACTGCAATATTTGCAGCAACGCTCTCTGGAATGTTGGGGAAGTCTTTTAAAATATTATCTGAAATGGAGTAAATCTCGGAATGGGCACAAATTTCGCAAAGCATTTCGTCTGTAATGGACAGGCTGGCAATTTCTTGTTCTCTGGCAACGTAATCTTTGATGGGACTTAATATTGTAGAAACTGGCTTTTGATCTTTCGTGGTTGATTCTACGTCTTGTAATTCAATCAGACCCCCAAGCGACTCTTGGCATTTTTGACAACCGCAACCACGCATACAATTGTCGCAGCAGGCATGTGCCGGTGCCTTGTCATCGGTGTGCCCGAAGTGCCGCGAGATGTAAACTCTTCTACATTCCTGAGTTCGGCAGTAGTCCCGCATGGCATCAGTCATGCCTGGCACGTTCCCACCCAGGTCGCTGTTATTGTATAACAAAGTGGCCACAGCTGGTAACTGGTCACGGCCAGCCCTACCAATTTCTTGGATATACACTAAAATTAAAAACATTTTTTTGTTAACATTAGTGTCATGAATCTGTACTAAATTTTCCTCAATGTGGTTATTTTCTGGTGTCTCATTATTTATTGTATCCTCAAACTGCAGTATATTATTGGATGTTTTTGAGACTTGTTTTAAATAAAATATTGTTTAATGCTTTTTTTTTTCTTGTTGAAAAATGATATATTTCATACCTGAATAATTAAGCATTAATATTCAACTAAAAAAGCTGCACATGTAATTCATCATGTAATTTTTCTTGCATTTTAAGGTTAAATTGCAACAATGGTAAAAATAACAATTGCAATATAAAATGTCTTGTTATGCCTATTAAGCCTGTACTCATTTTATATAATCCAAAATCAGAGATCCAACTCCAAATATATATTATTATTTTGCCTATATAATAAAAGTTTTTTACTTATTTCCATGTTGGAAAGTTATTGTTATTCTTTAATTTTACATACGTTCCATGCTTCCTGGTGGACCGACATGAATAACTCGACGTATGTTGGGGTTGTCTGCCCCCATGCTGTAAGCCTCGGTTGCGAAGAGCAACTTCACGCTGCTGTCAACCTGCTGGTATTCAGCGAGAACTCTAGCTTTACCCTGTAAATGAAGTTTATATTTGCTTCTGTGATTCAAGGGATTTATGTTTTACTTCTCTTAAAAATTAATTATGTTTCTAGTTATTTGAGAAAAAAAAAAGACTATATATATTACAAAAATGAGCTACCTCATTTGTACATGGAGAATGGTACTGCGCCACTAGGTTGAATATCTCCTTGGGCGTACCATCCATGTGGGGTTTTCCCGCCAGCTCATGACCATAGCCACACCATTTCAGCTTGGCGAAGCAAACGGTTTTTGGGAAGTTTTCTTGGTCGTTCTCTAGTTCCTCCAAAATTGGATTCATGATGGACTCGAAGGAATCCTCAGGGGTTGAAGCGCCCTGAGAAGCCGGTCTTTTCTGTACTAAGAGCTTAATGTTGGGCCGATTGGGTGAAGCGGAGATAGTGGTATACGTTATCATACCCAAAAACTCTGCCAACTCTCGTTTCATCGTCGGGCTGGCAGTGGCAGTGAGTGCCAGCAATGGTGCATCGGGGAAAAGGGCCCGCAAATCTGCCAGCTTGCGAAACGCTGGCCGGAATTCTTCTCCCCACCCCACAACACAATGAGCTTCGTCTACCACAATAGCCGCTAACTTTTTCCTAGCTCCCCACTTGACTCTGGCAAAAGTGTCAATGCCTGTCTGGCTGATCATGTTTTCAGGATGGCCAATTATAAAGCTGAAATTTATCAAAACTTATGTTTAGGTAATTGCAATTGTTACAATTGATTAAGTTTGAACTTGCCACATGACTCCGAAGTTCCACTTACTTTAAATGTAAAATCATATTTGTTAAATAGGAGCTGCACACTACAACTGAAGTAATGCAAATTAATGGCAGTGATTGTATCGTATAACATTGAGTTGAAAGCAATGAATTTGATACAATAGATAAGCCTAAAACCTAAACCATATCAGCTGCGACAAAGTAGAGAAGTAGCTAAAAAAAAAGAATGGCTAAATTTAGAAAAAGTTCACACAGTTTTCACATTGAAACTGGAATTAAGGCATCAAAACCAATGAATCTTGCATCAAATTTAATAAGTGAACAATATACATTGTAAAAGTATGGTTGCCGAATGAAATTCATTGTTTTATAGTATGCCCAAGTTGTGAAGATTTGAATCGTGATAACCTGTTATCAACAGCCAACAAATTTGAGTTAAACCAGGTGCCATAAATGTTAATTTTTTTTATTTTTGGACTTCCAAACTGATACTTTTTAATTTTGATTGTTAGACCATTTTGAGTCACCAAAAAAATTGGCTCTGAAGCGCTTGCTTATGGAGGACAGTGTTTTTTTTTCCTCTATAGGATAGTTTCACCCTCTCTGGTAGGATTGTTTTCAATAAACTGGAAACAACTTTGGTCATTATACCACAAATTTGAAAATATGATTCTGACAAGTGTAGAATAAAGTCTGAAGGCATTCTAAGACTAAATATTGTCTAATAAGTCTTCCTGTAGCACTATTTTGTCCTTGAATGTTTTCTAAACTGAGAAAATACATGCAAAATGACAAACACAATGAACATACACTCGAACTTCCAACTGGGGGAACCTGCTGTGAAGTAGATATTAGAAATATCAATATAGTACCTGATTCAAATCTGTCCCTAAGAAGTTTATCCAACAGGCGGTAGAGTCCAAAATGGCAAAAAAATTTTAAAAGGTACAGAAAAGTAAAATTGTTTGACAACTTGACACTCCTGCATGTGGAGATTGCTCTGGAGGATCTGTTAAGTACTGCTCCATAAGGATTAAAATAGCTCCGGAGGATCTCATTCGTATCAGTGTGTGCTGCTATCAGCCAGTGCTGTCATCAAAGCTAAACAGGCCAAACATACATAATCCAATTAATCCATGTCAATGCATTTAGTCAGCTTCTTGAAATGTGTGCTTATAACATACAGAGTTATACAGAAAATCTGTGACATCACAGTCTTGGGATAAAACGAAGTGCAAAAAGATATAAAAACATTTCTGGAATTTGGGGAAACTTGGTCTGAAAAAGCCTGGAATTTGGTGCAGACACCTTGGACAATTTTTTTGTGATTGGACCAAACCATTTAAGTGCTTGGGAAAAAATTGAAGTTGATTTTATTGGTTCGAATACAAGTCAAGTGATAGACCCACCAAGACGTAGACACATTTTTGAGCAATCCCCCAAGTCGCAGACACCGCATTGTTACTTTAAAAAGCGTTTACCCACAGGTATACACACAATAAAATTAACTAACCAAGCCGTAGACACCACAATCATCCAACCCATAGACGACATTATTTAAGGGTCTACCAACTCGTAGACAACCCATTTAATTAATTTCCAAAATTTTCAATTCAGTTAATTGTAAACTTCAGGTAACTTGTTTCAGAGTGACATTTGAAGTGCAATTTTTACAACTCAATTAGCTCTTGATGGCAATTAGCACCTGAGTCACAGCTTTGAGAGGTGCATGCCTATAGCTTTGTAGTTGTAAATTTTTTTTAAATTGCAATTCAGAAAACTCAATAATCATCTGCCTTTTGAATAGATAGATATAAATTTCAAATAGTTATTTTGAATTTGAAAATTTTTGTACCAACAAATAAAATTAGCATGTACAAGTTTGTCTGCAGCAATAATAGTGTGTCTACTACTGGGTAATATAATACTGACCAAAAAGTCAGTGTCTACGCCTTGGCCACCCCCTAAATGAGTTTTTTTATGATTCCCATGTGTCTACCAGTTGATTGTCTACTAGTTCATTTTGTACCAGTTGGTCTGTTTACGAGTTGGCATGTCTATGACTTGACTAGACGCCCATTGGTTCAAGTGAGCTAAAAAAAGGAAATGATTTTTTCCCTTGGAAATTTCTGCCACATGTCTGGAATCTTTTTTGTAACTGGAAAACCTATTGGCAATTGATGAAAAACAACTAGAAAAAGAAAAAATTAACTTTTTTTGATTAACCAAACGCATTAAAGCACACCTTCACATGCAATTCATATATTCTCATAATTTCCCTTTAATGTACTATGCTCAAATCCTAATAAAAATGTCACATATGCATAACCATTTTTTAAGGCTTATTTCTTGTATGTAGCATAAAAATATTTTAAATATTTAATGAGCATGTGGTACCAGCCAAAAGTATTGACACTTAATGCATCATAATCGTAAGGTCATCATGCAATTCTAGGCTACTAAGTATCTCTGGTAGGGTATCCTAAAAAAAGAAGAGTCTGAAATTAATTGGGGCCAACCTCTGAATATGTTCTACAGCCCTTCGTGACTCCCATGTAAAATTTCAATAAATTTGAAGGTGTTTTTAGAATATCCCGAAGAACCCCAAAGATAGATGGGAGCTTAACATTAAATTTTTCAGGCGAAAATGGCTATTTTTTGCTAATAGTTCATAACGAGTCATAAGTTATTGGTATCACTGCATCAAATCTACGAAAATGGCACATATAAGTATATCTCATGCATGTACGTTTTCTCAACATCCAAGGAAGTTTAAAAAAAAAGTATTTGGTACCCCAGTGTGCAGAATAATTCACACATCTTCATATCTTCATATCAACTATCCATTTATTTTGGCTCACTGAAACCAATTATTTGTTGGCTAATCGAAACAATTATCCATTTTAGCTTGAAAATTAAATTTTAAAAAAAAACCATTTTCGCTTCAAAATTCAATGTCAGACCCATGGCCATGTCTATATCTGGGACCCTTTGAGGTTGAGGAAGTTCAACAAGTAAACAGGGTTCCCACAATTTTCCGTCACGGAAATTCCTATCCCTGGACCCCTGGGACAGGGGTCATGGACCCTCCCATTGGAAAATCATGAGATTTGAAAGACAGGGTCAGGGAGAATCATGATATCTCAAAATATATGTACAGTGTGTTCATTTCAATTATACCACCTGGAAGTATGCACAATTTCCTACTGACGGCACCCATTTCTATATCCTTACATTTTGAAATGAAGGAACACTCACCCTGTGAAGTTCAAGAAATGATTTTTATCTTTATACATTGAAGATAGCCCTGGGACCCATGCGTAGCATGGGTCATGGGTCGTCCCATTCAAAATCTTGAGATTTTGACATGGTATCGAAAGAAGTCGTCTAGATTAAACAATTCTTATCAGAATTTTATGAAATTTTGGATTTGAGCAGCCCACAATGTCATATTTTACTACTGACGGCACTCGTTTCGGTGGCATTTTCGCAAAGATTGGCATGGTAAAAAGTACTTTTAAATTAGAGAAATGTCAAAAATAATTGAGAGACAGCCATCAGCCTTACTTTGGAGTGTGATGTCACCATTGTGACGTCACAAAAATAACCTATGAAATCATAAACGTTTGTTATGACATCGCTCTCTCTCACCCTATGGGAAGATGCCATTTTTTCAATTTATAAAGAAAAAAAATCATTTCTTGAACTTCACAGGGTGAGTGCTCAGTTATTTTTACATGTAGAGATGTAGAAATAGGTGCCGTCAGTAGGAAATTTTATACACTTTTAGGTGGTGTAATTGAAATGAGCATGCTTTACATATATTTTTAGATATCTTGATTCTCCCAAACCCTGTCTTTGAAATCTCACGATTTTTCCGATGGGAGGATCCATGACCCCTGTCCCCAGGGGTCCAGGGCTACATTGAAGAAATGGCGTCATCTCATTGGGTTAGAGGTCATAACAAATGTCTATGATGTCATAGGTAATTTTAGTGACGTTACAATTGTGACATCAAACACAACAGGGAGCCTGACGGCTGTCTCTCAATTTTTTTTGGTGTTTCTCTAATTTAAAAGTAGTTTTTACCATGCAAATCTTTGGGAAAGGGCATCCAAAACTAGTGCCATAAGCAGCAAAATATGTGGGCTGCTAAAATCCAAATTTGTATTTGCATATTATTGGTCCCCTAGTGTGGGGAAATTTGTGGTGAGCCTTCCACTGAATACAGCTAAGGGCAACCACTGAGCAGCACCCATGGGCAGAGGATACAGGAACATTGCCCAAGGTTTTATAAATTTGGATAAAAATTGTCTTATTTAGACCAATTCTTGCAATGCCATGTCAAATTCTCATGATTTTGTATGTGATGACCCATGACCCATGCTCACGCATGGGACCCAGAGCTAGGAAATTCCCTACTTTTTCAAGACTTTTTCAAGACTGATGCGTCATTTTTCCAGACCATTAATTGGCTCAAATATCCTACCTTCACAACTTTTAACACAGATTGTTCAAGTGCAGTACCATCTGTTTATGAATTAAATGAATTCTTCACACACCAGGCTGTATAAGCAAAACTCCAGTACAAGTTTCTGTGTTACTACAGTTTCTTTATCATATTGCAGCTTATCGATGTTTGAAATTATCGGCAAAATGCTGCAGCAAATCAGAATTCCCTACTACAAATCAAAATTCCCTACTTTTTCCCTACTTTCCTGGTCTGGAAAATGGCTTCAGCTAATTCCCTACTTCTTCAATACTTCTGAAGACTGTGGGACCCCTGAGTAAAACACATCAAAACGAGCTGAAATTTTACAAGAGTCACATAGGGGTATAGAACATATTTGGTTAACCCCAATGAATTTCAGACTTTCACGTTTTTAGAACACCATATTGGCATAATCTCCGGCATAATATTATGTTGTCACTGTTGAATTGACCGGGGGGGATTGGGGGAGGGGTATTTGTTAATATTATATTTATAGAATTTTATTGAATGCAATATTTTTTAATATCCATATACTCACTTCAAATTCCCTTCAATTATCCTGTTCTGATTTTCTGGGGGGCCTATTTCAATGACACTACTCAGTGTATCCAGTTGCTGCCTCATAATGCATGAGAGTGGATTAGACACAAGGACCAGGTGGTCAAAATCTGGTTCCTTTGCCTTCATTAACTCAGGCAGCAACGAAAAAACGAGGGTTTTCCCGTATCCCGTGGGCAATAGGGCAATTGTGTCCTCGCCCGAACAAACAGCATACAAGGCCAAAATCTGGCCAGGTTTGAGAGAAGTCACTTCTGTTTGATACTTTACATTATGCCTGGCTAGGGCAATCTTCAGCCAAAGCATTCTCTCCATCTTCTTCTCCATCTTCACAATACCAAATTCCTCTCACAGAAAGCGACAAACCCAAGACAATAAATAGCTATAAATACAATAAACACTAGTAATCTTGCAAACTTCTCAAATGACAACAATATTGCAAAACTCTCGAGGACCAGGATGTGGGATTTCCCTGGCTAAAAATATCAGCCAATCAGCTTTGGGATCCCCGCTCTTCAGTTAACCCACCCTCCACCAACGTCGCCGCTCTTCCTTAACCCTCCCTCCGCAGAACTGACTGAGGCTGACCAATCAGAGAGCAGAGAGCTCCAATGCCTGCTAGCGTCTACATGACGCTAGGTACGAGCGAGCAATCACGCCAGAAAGTTGTTTACAATTTCATGAAAACTATGGCGGATTATCCACTAGGTGGTGCATGTGTCAAATGCTACTTTAGAGCCTCCTGGTGATGTTGCAATCAACTGTCCTCTGCAATCTGGGATCCACGGCATTTCACTGCCACTGCTATGTGGACTGGCACGAGTCAGGTCGCTCCCCTGGTCACTCCATGATGCATGCATGGGCGGTCCTGCATTCTAAGAGTGCTTGTTATTCCAAGTCTTAACACAAGTCTCACATCTTGCCTGTTATCAATTATACGCTGATTGCCATTGAGGTTGACTGAAGTTCAATAGTGTGGGGGTCCATTGATCGAAAAAGGGCATTGGCACTTAATGGATCATCATTGATTGCCAATAACCTGGGGCCCATTGTTGCGACACTTTAAATTTAGGAGATCTTGACAGGGCTGAATAGCATCTATCCACTACCTGCTAGGCCTGCACCGAACCAGCTTATGAATTTTTCCCGCAAAAATGGATCTTTGGATCTCCTTTAGTTTCGTAAGAGTTCTACGTATATATGATGAACTAACATTAAAAATTACGAATAACATGGCTAAGATAGCGGTTTAGAGGTTAACAAAGTTGTATTGTGTGTTTTAAGAATTGAAAACACGAGAGGATTTTTTATGAATGAATTGTAAGAAGTGGACTTGGAAGTTCAGGAGACATGGTTTGTGGAAAGAAGTGAGGAATTTTAATGAATGGATGATTTAATCGAGGTGTAAAGGGCGTCACTAATTAATTGCGAAGTGGATTCATCAGAATTGTATGTTTGGAAAAAGAGCAAATCTGTATAATATATGGGGTGAGGATTGACAAGGCTGTTGAAGGCCTTGGACAACGGAGGTGAGACTGGGTAGGTAGAGGCTGATCTAAAATGGGGAAAGGGGGACTAAAAAGGGCAGTGTTTGAAATGATAAATTTGGGTGGTATGGGTGAGTAGGTGATATGGATAGAGTAGGTCAGGGCAAGAAGCCCGGGTTAGGTGAGAGGCCCCCCCAGGGTTATATCTAAACAAACTTTTTTCGTGCGTTTTATTATTAGGATTGATGCTACAGGCTTTTGAGGTAATGTCACACATTTTCAGGGCAAACAGCACCAAACCATAGTAGAAATTAAAGAAACAAATAAATATACATGGCTTTGTAACTTTGAGTAATTCTTTGAAAGGGGTTGTCAGAAATAACTTTGGAAATATTTTAAAGTATAATGGATATCTGCATTGCTTCACTTTATGACCATCATAGAAATATGATTTGGATCATGCTTTTTGCATTTTAGTTCAGAATATAGAGGTCAAATTAAAATATGTGTGTTTGGGGCGAGAGGCCCCACAATGGTATGGGGCATGAGGCCCCCTTCACTGGGGCCTCGAAGCTGCTTAAGGAACCATTTGGGTCAAAATTTGATAAGTCTGAAATTCTTGTCTCCAGTGTTTAACAATAATTCATGATGGCAGGAAGACCAATAGAGGACCTCTTGTTGTCATTTGTCATAGACAAGGATATTAGCAAAACTTAATGCGGCAGAATATTTTTATCTCATCCAAATATAGCATTGAAGTGGCCTACCCCCCCTGAAAATGGCCTGTCTCCAACAACATTTTCTTAGAAAGATCGTATCACAATAACTAGTACAGGATCCTAATTCAATTAAACTCTGCCATACATGGAGACTTGACTGTCAGTCTTCTAAAATCTGGTCACCAATAGCTGAAATAATATTCTGTACAAGAGCAGGAGGTTGTTGTGTCGATGTCCCCAATATTGCGTCATTTGCATCGCGCCGGATTTGTTTCTCAATAAAAATTAAAGGGACACACATTCTGTGAGAAAAATTTGTGTCTGATGTTGTCTGAGAACCCAAGAAAATAACTGAACTATCTGTAGGTCTGTATCATTTATGTAAACCAACATATTAGAGTATTCCTGTTGGCATGTCAGTTGTCCTATCTCAATTTGTCATTAGCAAACGCCTTGCTACTCTATTTTGACTACATATTTGTGGACCAAAATCACTGTGAACATGTGTCTAGTGTTCATAAGGTCATTGCATGCACATATTGCCAGACTGCCAGTTTTCCTCTGGTCCTTGCAAAGATTTTTACTATAATTATCATTAGCATCACGCTGTCATTAGCATCATGTCAAAAATGGCTTATTGCCTTTACCTCACTAAAATTTTGTTGCAGGTGACTGGAGTTGAAATCAGTTGAATATGTATTATCAATAATAAATGTTCCAACAGACTATTACATAACATTTTTGCATTTTCCTTGCATCTGACATGCTTAGTATGAAGTTTGATGCTTCTCTGAAACTACTAACCAAATATGGGGTGCCAGTAACATTTTACCTTTTTCTAGCATCTGAAATATGGTTTAGTAAAGACACTGGGCACTGGAGGAAGTAGTGGAGATCATCTTTATTATTCAGAATCCAAACTATTGATGAAAAGAGTATTTTTGTTTGTTTTTGTAAATTTCTGGTTCAAGGACAATGTTCTATCTCAATGACTATTGGTCATAGAGACCTGAAATATAGCTCAATGTGTGCAGAAAAGCCACTTTCCTATTTGTTGGTAATTCATTATTCAGCCCTAAGTGGTACGGATTTCAAGTTATAGGCATGATGCTAATGACACACATATGTGGTATTTTAATTGATCAAATGCAGTTTCTCAAAAATAATTGGCACTAGAGACCTGGAACTTGGCCCAAAATGTGTAAGCAGCTTGCCTAATCATTGGCAATAGATTGTTTAGCCCTAAGTGGTTAGGATTTTTTTAGTTAGAAGTGTGATTTTAATGACAATCAAAAAACATTACAGCTATGTTTATCACCTCAGTACAGATCAGCCGGGCATTTCGACCCTTGGACATGAAAGTGCAGTGATGGCTGATTGTTTGACCCACCCAACGCAAACTTTAAAAGGCATTTCTTGAACGAAAAATTTTCAAAATTTTTGCAGCTGAAATTTCAAGGTTTTCAAATTTTGACCCATTTAATAATGTGTACTTTACCTTAAATACTGATAGAATGGCTTATTAAAATAGAAAAAAATTGGCCGAAATTGAAAAAAGGGCAAAAAATACTAAAAAATTAAAGTACGAACAGAAAAATTCAAAAATTCAGGAAAAGTAAATAGAATGCCTTAAAAATTATAGAAGAACCAAAAGAAATAACTTTCAAGCTGAATTCACTACCAAAAAAATTGCCATAGGATTATAATAGGGGGGCTTCTTGCCCAATGGATGGGATAAGAAGGCCATAAATTTGCAATTTTTTACAAAAATGACTGTAACTCCTTTATTAAAATTGGTAGATATTTGTTTCACTAGTTATAAGTAGAGTCAAGTGATCCTTTCCTGACAGCATAAGCATTCAAATAATCGACCATAAAAAGTAGGTCAAATCACACCTCGAAGTTAAGGGGGGCTGCATGCCCCGTGCTACACTATGGCAAGTATTAATGTTTTGATGCATATGGGAGGTGGTGAATGGGAAGGATGTGAAAATGGGATGATTTTGATGGTGTCGGAGGTGGGACCCCAAGTGATATGTGCCGCTGGCACATATATAATTAGAACGATAACCTCTGAAAATGGTCAGAGTGGGTTTCGAACCCACATCCTTGTGTGTGCAAGGTAGGCATGCTTACCACAGTGCCATGGCACCAGATATTGGATAATTGAATGAAATGGAATAGCAGGTTAGTTTTCAAAGTGCCTTGTTGCTTCTTAATTCTCACATGTCCTGACCTGACTTATAAAAGCAAAGAAAAACAGTAACAGCATAATTAAGAAGTAAAAGCCTCTAGAACAGACAGCTATCAAATTTGTGTGACAAGGACGTCATAAAATTGGTTCAAATGGACATTTAAGAATCAGCAATCGAGTTTTCTTATTACATTCTCCAAAAATGGAACTATCCAAAAGTTGACTACTGTCCTCTTTTAAAACAAAATACAAAAATAGAAGGAGTTAACAGGGCGTAGATCCTGGGGGGGGGGGCGGATGGGCGAATGCATGTCCCCCAAGGATTGGGGGACATGAGTCACACTGTTACCCTTAGCCACTACCATAAACAATACCAAATGTTATGCGTATGTATCCACAATGAACTAAGAAATAATAAAGTATCAGACCAAAATTAAATTGTTAACCTAAATATTTGGCCTATTTGAAATCCTGAGGTGTAACATGTTACACAACCAACTTCTGTTTTTAAGGTTAATACCTTAAATGCTCTGTTCAATTGCCTTACATTTGTTTCAAAATTAAAGTTAAGCGTAATCCAATGTTACTATTCATTCTGGTTATTAGAATAATGCTGCTGTGGCTATCCTTACATAGCCACAGCAACATTATTCTAATAATCAGAATGAATAGTAACATTGGATTATGCTTTTAAAACTTTAATTTTGAAACAAATGAAAGGTAATGTAAGTGACAATGTCACTGTTGCTTTAATTGAATGAGTAATATATGAATTCCTGTACAGGTGACTTACATTTGCTCCAACATAAATTTATAATAATAATAATAATAAACTAAGTATTTGTATAGCGCTAGTTTCAGTCAGACTGCTCACCAGCGCTTTTATGGAATCAATTGTAATGTAGCTGGAATAGGTGTGTTTTCAATTTTTTCTTAAAACATTCCATAGACTTGCAACTACTTATCTCATGTGGAAGACTGTTCCAAAGTCGAGGAGCCACATGTGTGAATGCTCTATCTGCCATTTTGTTATTGTCACGAGTGCTTGGAATTGACAAAAGCAACTTGTTGTTACTTCGTAAGTTGCAATTTGGTTGTCTAAGCTGAATGAGGTGCTTTAAATATTCTGGAGCCTGATCATTCAGCACTTTCCATGTCATCACTAAGACTTTGAACTGTATCCTTGCTGGAATTGGCAGCCAGTGTAAGTTCTTCCTGTGACTAGTGACACTGTCTCGTCTTTTCAATTGTTCAATTAAGCGGACAGCAGTGTTTTGTGCTACTTGAAGCTTCTTCATCAGTTTCTGTGATATACCATGAAGCAATCCATTGCCGTAATCCAGATGTGGAGTGACCAGTGCATTTACTGCTGTTTTTGTTGTGTCTTTGTCCAAATTTTTACGCAGCTTTGAGATGTTTTTTAAGTTGAAGTAGGCATTTTTGCACATTTTGTTCACCTGCTTGTCCATCTTCATTTCTTTGTCAAATATGACCCCAAGATTACGGACATTGTCCGCTGTTTGAATCACAACGTCGTTTACCCGGATTGATGACACCTTCAGCTTTTTTAGTTGCTGAGGTGTGCCAATGATGAGAAGTTCAGTTTTGTCACCATTGTTGCAGAGCATGTTTTCGTTGAGAAAATCTCTAATTTCTTTAATGCACTTCTCCATTTTCTCCGCTGCTTTTATTTGATCAACAAGGAAGCTTGGCTTAAAGGAGAGCACAAGCTGTTCATCATCAGCATATTTTTCATCTTCAGTTTGATTTCTATTCGCTACTTCACTGACTGGTGCGATGTAAGAATTGAATAGTATGGGACCCAACTTAGACCCTTGTGGGACTCCATACTTCAGGTCCAGCCTGTCTGACATAACCTCATTCAGAACTACGGCCTGTGATCGCTGTGAAATGTAGGATTTGAACCACTGTAGAGCTCGGCCATTTATGCCATATCTATTTTCCAGTCGTTTCATGAGAATGCTGTGGTCAATTGTATCGAAGGCTGCTGATAGATCCAAGAGTACCAACATTGTCACCTCACCACGACTCATGCTCAACAATATGTCATTTTGAATTTTGGTAAGAAGAGTTTCAGTGCTGTGAAATTTCTTGTAAGCAGATTGTTTCTTGTCATCCAGCTTGTTTTTAACAATGTGGTCAGTATACTGTTTTATCACAGCACTTTCTATGACCTTGCTTAAGAAGGATAGGTTTGAAACTGGTCTATAGTTCTTTTTTATGGGTTCGATGCCTGCTTTCTTCAGGAGTGGTTTAACCAATGCATGTTTTAATACCTGCGGCATCTTGCCAAGAGTGAGCGACAAGTTGACAATTTCAGCTATGACTGGGAGAAATTCATCAAGACATTCAAGCAGCAGCCATGTAGGGATTGGGTCAAGTGCACAGTGCTTTTTTGGCATATCTGATATCAGTTTTCTTATCTCTGCATGTGAAAGAGTTTTGAAATTGTCCAATGGTGTACCTATGTCAACCACAGGCTCAATTGTGGGATCAGTTGTGTTGGAGTTAAGGTCAGACCGTATCTTTTCTATTTTCTCATCAAAGAATGTGTTAAAGTCATTGGCTAGCTGTTTCTTATCGTCATGATGGGGAAGGGGCAGCTCTTGTTTCCTGTTGAGACTGGCATTAAGAACCTTGAACATAGATCTAGAGTCTCCTTTTGTTTGCCTAATTTTTGCTCTTAGGTCATCGGATTTGAGTTGGTTTAGATGTGAGTTCATAGCGTTACGCTTATCTTTAAATGTTTCCCAATCTGTTTCAAGATTTGACTTTCGCCATTGTTTCTCAGCTTTTCTTTTTGCTGTTTTCAAGTCTTTGATGTCTGCGTTTGTCCATGGTGTGGCATTACGGAGGATTATGCTTTTGAATTTCGCTGGTGCATGTTTATCTAAGATGCATTTGGTGGTATTGTATAAGTTTACCAGTTTGTCCAGGAGTTTCGATGGCTCAGTTTCAGTTCTTACTTCAACTTGTTTTTCAGAAAGATGTGAAGCTATATCTTTTCTGAACTCCTCAACATCAATGCGACTAGTGTTTCTGACTGTGACCTTCTTTACAGGATTGCTATTTTTATTCACATTCAGCTTCAACATGATACAGCTGTGGTCTGAATTCAGATCACCAATGGAACAATTTGTCAGGATAGTGTTGTGCCGTGTGATTACCAAGTCTAATGTGTTGCCTTCTTTGTGTGTTGAAGAGGAGACATGCTGTACAAGATCAAACATATCTAGGATACTGATGAAGTCAGCAGCTTTCTTGTCTTTTGGCTTGTTAACATGAAAGTTGAAGTCGCCTGTTAGTATTACTTCATGTTCATAAGTGTGGTAATGAGCAAGGAATTGATTAAATTCTTCATAAAATTCAGATATTCTGTACTTGTTTTGACTCGAAGGTTCTGGTCGGTACACAACAACTAAAGTTACAGTTTTGTTGTTGTTTTGAAACTGAACTTCCATGTGCTCAAATGTCTTACATTTTGCACGCTCCTTTTTCACAACATTCAGTCCAGCTTTTACCAAACAGCCAACACCTCCTCCTTGTCTACCCTCCCTTGGTTCATGTAAGAAGACACATTCTCCTTGTCTCTCCAATTCCCCTATTTCCACTTGGTCATCATGTTTTAACCAAGTTTCAACAAAAAGGAAGATGTCAATGTCAGATTCATCTCTGAAATCCTTTACCATTTGTGTCTTTTGGCGCAGGCTTTGAGCATTCCATAGAGCAATATTTAAAGAATGCCTTCCTGATGTTTTCGCTCCATTTTGGTGCAGTCTTATGTCAGCACAAGTCTGATTTGGTTTGTCGAGAGGCCCAATTTATTTGTAAGGGTCAGTGGTTGTAGAGGATGAGGAGATGTGCCTCTTTTGGTATACTTTCTTGACCTATTTGAGATTGGAATCCAAGCTGTATTCATACTTTTACATTGTTGTGTTTGTGATTCGGTCCTTGTTAGTCCGCTGCGCACAACCTCCGAGTACAATTTTGTACCCGACATAGCGACTTTTGCTTGTTTATTTATTTATTTTTTTTATTTATTTTTTTTTTATCTCTATATTTCAACTGACTTGAAAGACACTACAAAGTGCCTAACAATTCTTTGCACAAAGTTTTAAGCTTCTTTGCTTTAAAATTTGATTTGGACACACTACAAAGTGCCCAACGAGCTTTTCCAATTAGATTTAAGGCTGATTTGTTTTGATTTGAGATTGACTTGGACACACTACAAAGTGACCAACAAGTCTAAAAGGCACAGGTAACTTTGGCTAGAGAAAGACGTAGACTCGGACACACTACAAAGTGACCAACAAGCCAGGAGATTTTGGTAGGCTGATTTGCTTAAGAAAAGCAGTAGACTTGGACACACTTCAAAGTGACCAACATCTGGGAAGCACAGATAACCTTGGTTGGAGCAAGTTGATGACTCGGACACACTACAAAGTGACCAACGAGCCAAGAGATTTTTAGGTAGGCAGATTACTTTGAGAAAGCCAGTAGACTTGGACACACTACAAGTGACCAACAAGTCTAGAAAGCACAGGTAACTTTAGTTAGAGCAAGAAGATGACTCGGACACACTACAAAGTGACCAACGAGCCAAGAGATTTTTAGGTAGGCAGATTAGTTTGAGAAAGCCAGCAGACTTGGACACACTACAAAGTGACCAACAAGTCTAGACAGCACAGGTAACTTTAGTTAGAGCAAGAAGATAACTCGGACACACTACAAAGTGACCAACGAGCCAAGAGATTTTTAGGTAGGCAGATTAGTTTGAGAGAGCCAGTAGACTTGGACACACTACAAAGTGACCAACAAGTCTAGAAAGGACGAATAGGATGATAGAAGTTAGTATACTGATCAGTTAGCAAGGAGGACTTATACAGGTCCAATACACAATAAGTTACAAGTGCTGTTACAAGTATATATATTATATATAGGTACAATTTGATCTTTGATACAAGTATATTAGAAACAAACTGGACAAAAATTTAAGAAAGATTCAGGTGTTCTTTGATATGCAGAAGAGTTGTGGGTATGCTGCAGTGAAGCCTATATTTCCTGGATACAGCAACGTCAAGTTCTGGGCAGTGAAGTTTTCTTCCTGGCTTTTTTTTTTTTTTTTTTTTGTGGCTCTTTGGAGGATAATAAAGTTGATTCAGTGTTGTATTAAGTACGTATGTACAAGCTGGTGCTGCTAAAAGGTAAAATAGAATGTATAGATAAGGTTTCAGGTGCAAAAAACGCAGGTAAAATGAGCAAAATTAATAAACAAACCTGTGGTCAATCAAGCATAAAGTGGTCTCCAGCTTATTCTACCAACAGACACGTTTAAAATACAATATATAAAGAACCAAAGTATGTAAAATTGAATAATTTGAATCAGTTAAACATAATTATTTAAGCAGTTACACACAAAAAAACCTCCGTGCTCTGTATGAGTGAGACAACTATTCCTGGCCTGTGGAGTCAAATGTGGGTCAGCTGAAGCAGGTGTGTATTGAAAATGGGGGAATCCCCAGGTTTCAATGAGTGGTCAGTGTGGCTTGTCGAAAGACAAGCTAAAAACCATCCAAAATTGAAGTGAGCGGCTACAAAAGTTGCCACAAAGTTAACAGAGATTGATCCCAACGATATACGCCTAAAATAAGCCACAAGACATCCAATAAACTCCAGAAATGGTCTAAAATGTCTCAGAGCTCTTCACTAGCGTGTTGTCAGTCTGGCAGCGCCCTCTGTTCAAAATTTAAAGAGTAATATTTCTAAGATTCATGATCATTTATGTGGAATTAATCTAGTATGGCAGAAAAAGATCATGTGTAATGGTGACATGTAACTGTGACATTTTTGTTATTTTAAACTAGAAAAAGTTTGACTTTCCATTCATTTTGGAAAATAACTGCATATTTGGCCAGATTTTGGTTTTTAATATTACAAAATTTAAATTTACTGTCCATGAAGACAGACAGACAGACATTATTTATTTTCATAATTATTTGTTACATTTTTACATTCATACATACAATAAATGGAGAGATGATGTTAGTGATGAATGTAATTATGAAGGATACCCCTAAAGTCAATGAAACTGACGCTTGCAAGGGGCCACCAAGGAATGAATGAGGAGATGCAGTGAGATGATGAGATGAAGGTGCTCAGAGCTTACCTATCACACATTACGGTACTGGCTTCAGTAAAATATAGAATATTAAAAAAATATATTATAACTGAGGGAAGACTGCGTGTATAGATGAGACCAGGAGGCTATTAGCCTCTGCAAACGTAACAATCAACTCTGTCACATAACAGATTGTACAAGCTTATGAGATAATTTTTAACATATTTACTAAAGGAACTGTAACTATGAGTGTAGATTTTACTTATAATTATACTTGGAGAATTATTAAAGGTATGTGGGATTCGATACCTAAGTGACTTTTTGACAAAGAAATGCTTGATAACTGGGTATTGCAAATTATTATTTTGTCTTGTTTCATATTGATGTTGTTCATGATTCTTTCTAAATAGCCCATCTAAGAAGTATGCAGGCAGCAAATTATTTTCAAGCTTGTAGCAAAATTTTAACTCATGCAGCACACATATGTCTTGCAGTTTCAGTAGATTTAAATGTTTAAATATGGGTTCTGTATGCGCATTGAACTTTGACATGGTAATGGGTCTTACAGCTTTCTTTTGGATTTTGAATAGTCCCCCAGAGCTTGCGCCCCACAGCTGCACTCCATAATTTAAGTAAGGTAGAAAAAGCGAGTTGTATATTGTTAATAGCACAGTCTTAGGTAGGTGGTATTTTAGCTTGTTAATTATTGCATTAGTTCTAGTTAATTTCTGAGTAATATAGTGAATATGCGACTACTGAGGGAAGCACTTCAGTGGATCAAAGGGATTATTACATACTAATTACGTAATAGCTGAGCTAATTTGCATAAATTAGCATAATACCTCATTTGCATAATAATAGAGAATTATTAATATTTGTCAATTATTAATATTTTTGAATTATTATTAATTATTAATATTATTATTAGCTGAACTAATTAGCATAAATTAGCATAATACCTCATTTGCATAACAATAGAGAATTATTAATATTTTTGAATTATTAATATTTTTGAATTATGAAAATTTTATCCATTTTTTTTAATTATTAATATTTGTCAATTATTAATATCTGAACATTATTAATATCATATGAATTTAGTTTTTTTCTCATGAAATACTGCCTGATGATTGGCTGAGGCCTTTCACTCGGAAATACTGCATTCTGATTGGCTGAGGCTTTTCACTTGGTAATGCTGCATGCTGAGGCTTTTCACTCAAAACTGCCACAGGTGAAATACTGCATTCTGATTGGTTGAGACAAATTATTAGTAGATGGTTAGTTCATGACCAGCCAATATACTGAGGGGTACATATAACAAACAAATGATTTTCAGTTTTCAATATTTATTTTGACACATAGTTTCAATTGATAAAATAACACAAATTTCATATTACAATATTCACATTTTAAAACAATGCCGGGCAGACCAGGTTGCTATCCCTTCTCAAAAAACAATGGCGGGCAGACCAGGTTGTTATCCCTTCTCAAAAAACAATGGCGGGCAGACCAGGTTGTTATCCCTTCTCAAAAAACAATGGCGGGCAGACCAGGTTGTTATCCCTTCTCAAAAAACAATGGCGGGCAGACCAGGTTGTTATCCCTTCTCAAAAAACAATGGCGGGCAGACCAGGTTGTTATCCCTTCTCAAAAAAACAATGGCGGGCAGACCAGGTTGTTATCCCTTCTCAAAAAACAATGCCGGGCAGACCAGGTTGTTATCCCTTCCCAAACTGGTTTGAACTGGTTTGAACTGGATTGAACTGGTTTGAGCTGGTTTGAACTGGTTTGAACTGGTTTGAGCTGGTTTGAACTGGTTTGAAGTGGTTTGATCTCGTTTGAACTGGTTTGAGCTGGTTTGAGCTGGTTTGAACTGGTTTGAGGAGGTCATCATTAGAAGAGCATAATTAACAATAGAATGTGGTGTAACAATAGAAGCAATTCACATCAATAATCAATATCTGTATAAGTCACAATATTTTTTTGGAACAATCAACAGGTTTGGATCCCTAGTTTACAGGTATCTTACAACTTTTCTCCAAAATCACATTTTCCTGTATCCCCCCCCCCAAATTTATTCGATTTTATTCCCAAAATTTTTTTCAAAGATATGTGTTTTTCCCAATTTTCCCAAAAATTTTTGCCCCCCCCCCCCCCAAAAGTTTACTTTAAAATTTCCTCCCCTCTCCAATTTTTCTCTCCAAGAGTGAAATTCTTAAATTATTTTGTCCCTATTTTCTCCAAAATCATTAAAAAAAGTATTTCCCATTTTTTCCCAATTCCACCAATTTTCACTTCAAAGTAAATTTTTTCCAATATTGTCACATAACTGGCCTTTTTTTGTTGCCTATAAAGCAACACATATTACTCCCAGGGTGATAATGCCTGATTAAGGTAGGGCAGGCCTACAAAGCCTCCAGGTCAGCAGGTGACCATGGTAACATGTATCACGCACACTGGCATCACTCCTTTATATATACAATTGTTCCTTAACAAGTCTCAACTTGTTGACCTGCTACAGCCTTCATTTGCATATAGTGCAACCCCTTTCTTGCACTGCCCCCCCTCAACTCAGCCCCCCCTCAACTCAGCCCCCCCCCCCCTCCCCGACTGTGCATGTCTGTACTTGTTATTGACTGCCATCTAATTTGCATACAGCACACCCCTCAACCATTACACCCCCCCCCAAACTGGACTAACAGGATATACTCCCCCCCCCACCAACATCCATTTAATCATTTTTTAATTGGGATGAAACTTTTAATGTGCTATCTTATTATATTATAATCATGCATTTTTTTGTCTACTTCCTTTGGTTTGTGAGTTATCAATCACAAGCATACATTCTATATATCTTATCTATCTATCTTATCTATCTATTTATCCAGCTGGGTGGCCAAGTGGTTAAGGTTCCCGCCTGCTCCGCTGAAGGTCTTTGCCTGCATGGGTTCGAACCCCGGGTGGGGAACCCAAAATTTTCAGTGTACCTTCATGAGCAAAATCCCAGCTGGATGTCGTTCGGATGAGACGTTAAATTGGCGGCCCCTTGTATCAGTGTCTATGCTGGGCAAGTAAAAGATCCCTCACATGGGGTAAATGTGTAACATGTTGAGGACTCCCTCTCTCTCTACCATCTCATCAATCAACCCTCGTGAGCGCCCAGAACTGGGCTTAGAGGGCTGCACTTACCATATATATCTATCTATCTATCCATTTATCTATTTATCTATCTAAATGTATATCTAAATATATTTTCTATGTATTTTATATGTATGTATGTATGTATGTATGTACGTTTGTATGTATCTATCTATCTATCCATCTATCTATGTATAATCTCAGTATCTCTCTCTCTCTCCACACAAAGATATTAGTAAATATCTTTATAGTCAAAAGTCCCTATGATGCTGGCTGATTTTATTTCACTTGAGAACCAAACTGTACATCTGCTTGTATGTATGCATAATTAGTCTAGAATCTAGGATGACTCTGAAGTCTGAAGTCTGAAGTCATCCAAGCATGACTCCTTTAGCACACAGCGGCTGTAGGTCTGGCTTCACGCATGACTGCACAGCAGCAGGTGGACAGTGGAGTAGAGGTCATGCATCATTGGATATTGCCTCAGGCAATTGATAGAGATGTAACACAAATGTAATTGCACCTGATACAACTGATGGTGGTTAATAGCTGCACTAGTCACTGTATATATTGTATGATCTTTGTGCTCCTGTCTAGCACCCTCATGCACAGTGAACATTGGATCAGTTTCTACAGTGGGTGAAGCAACACATCTAAAAGGGGCCCGGAGGGGGTTATGCATCATTAAAGAAAAAGGGGTATCATCTTGTAGGCTCCCTGATTTTACTATTTCAAAGGATATTATAGGAGCATCTGTTATGAACTGCATGGCACTATTAATGGCAGCAGCAGGCCTTCATCTTACGACATGTTAGTGACATGATGTTACTTTTAGTGCAACATTGCCCCAGCCAGATTCTGGTCAACAAATTTATTGATGTCATGCTAAATTGAAGTGGGTGTGTTGACCAACCAAGCACAGAAAGCCTACTCTGTTGAAGACATTGTAGGCCTATGTATAGTTTTTGTATACTGTTCAACAAGATTCTAGTGGCTCAGAGGGTAAGCTCTTTAGTGGTCAAATATAAAAAATATATAACAAACTAATAGTTTTCAATTTTCCAAATTTATTTTTTCACATCAATACATCAATCAACAGTTGCTACACAGTTGTTACAATATTTCAAAATTTAGTTATCTTCTTCTTTTGTCAGGAACTTCTGTCATCATTGCATCCATTGCTTCTTGTTGAAAATATCTTTTACTTCTTTGATTTCCTAGGCTTTTCTCTTTGCTAGTGTCCTTCCGTGATTGGTCTCCATTTTTGTCTTCATATCTTCTTCCAGTTCAGACTCTGCTCTTTTAATAGCTGCCTCAGCCGGCACTACAACTTGTAACATTGGTGTGTCTTCTCTGCTCTTGGTGGCTGCATCAATTACAATTAGGTTTCCATTCTTCCTTCTGATCAGAGTTTGGGATTTTCCTTCTGCCTGTCTTTTGAAATGCTCCAGAACTGTCTTGTAATCCAGAGAAGTCATTGTGATGTGTGCGGTTCGTCAGTCTGGGTAGAAATGAAGGTCTTTCTCTGGTGTGGTCCAATATATGGTTCATTCGTCATCTTCATGTGTCTCAGCTTCCTCTTCATCTTCCTCTGCATCTTCCTCTGCATCTTCCTCTGAATCTTCCTCGGGATCTTCCTCTGAATCTTCCTTGGGATCTTCCTCTGAATCTTCCTCGGGATCTTGTGTGACAACTCTATTGAATATTGGCTTGTACTGCTTTATAGCTATTCGGGCTGCATCCATCCAGTCCAGGTTTTCAATGTCATCGAGCTCTTCTACTCTTGCCATAATTTTTTGGTGAATCTGACTATTCTCATTCATTTCCATCCAGTTTTTAATGAAGTTTGCATATGTTTCTCGAAGGTCTCTCATCATTTCTTTCATGTTTTCTGCAATTGTCTTATCTCTGGCTTTCTTCTTGCTCAGTCCTTCTTCAATGTATTGTTTCTGTTCTTCTTCCAAACCGTCAGCCCAAAATCTACATACTTCCAATCTTATTGGTGCAAAACATTGGAACTCGGTCCTCATCTTCTTACTGGGATGAAATTGGCTTGTGTGGTAGTATTCCCTTGGCCTTTTAATCCCTCTCAACTCTCCATTGGCTTCCTTTCTCATGACACACCATGGCTTTAAGTGCTCCTGCAGGTCATCAATGTTGTCCATGACACTTCCACAGTCATTGCATGAAATCATGTTGTTGATTCTAGGAAAACTGTCAACAGACTGACAGGAACTGCATGTTGAAGAGTCTTTTATAGTCATATCCACATCCTGCATGAAATCCAAAACATTTGCCCGGAAACGATCGTTTTCATTTGTTGTCTGCTTGAAATCTAGCAGCAAATGACCGTATGGTTTTGATGTGGCAGACTCATAATTCTGTAAAAATTCCTTTACTCTCCTGGGGTTTACTTGTCGGCCAAAAGGCATTATGGATTGTAAGTCATTTGGATTCTTGAACAATACAACATAATGGCAATTCCGTCTTTGTGTTGGGCTTTTGCTGTACTACAGATTTTGACAGAGCAATACCACACTCAGAGACAGATGGTGTGAACCCTCATAAAAAATCTCTGTCATTTGAGGATCATCTCCACATGAGGTCATCAAATCATCTATCACAAGAAAATTTGCAATATTCGGATCAAAGAAGCTGGGATGATCTATGCCATGTGGAATTCCTTGAATAAACTCCACCTGGGGCTTCACTGTAGCCTGAATTATGTCGTACATTGGCTGCCAACGACAATATAGCCATACAATTCTCTGAGGCGATGGACTGACCACAATGTTGTTGTGCTGCAGAATACTTTTCATGAATGTAGTCTTGCCACAAGCACTTGGACCGCTGAGAAGCATAGTGAAAGGATGTTGAAAAATAACGTGCAAGCACTTTAACAGCTGCTTGTAGATAGACTATATATATCTGGCCATCTATACATCTATGTATCTATGTATCTATGTATCTATGTATCTATCTATCTATCTATCTATCTAACTATCTATATTTGTCTATATATCTCCCTTCCTTTCATGCTTCCTTCTTTCCTTCATTCCTTCCTTCTTTCCTTCCTTCCTTACTTCATTCCTTCCTTCCTTCTTTCATTCCTTTCTCCTTCTCTTCTTTTATTGGTTTAAGCTTTTTAATGAATTTGTAAACTATCCCCCTGGCTGGCACTTGGCAGCTGCCATCACTGCAGCAGAACATTTAAAATTCGCGGGAAAAATGTACATTTTAGTTTAGGAAATAAAAATTTATTGTCACAGAAGTTGACCAAAAGTTGATGGAAGCAAGATAATATTCTATTCAGACTGCATGCCAAGTTTTAATGACATAGGTGAAACAGCACGACCAGGGCAGTTGTCATAAGTTTTCCTGAAACTCCTCTCGTAATACAGGCTGCAAGCAGCTGTAAAAACCACTTTCTCATCTGCATTACCATCTTGATTAGCATCTTGATTAGCATCTTGATTACCATCTTGATGTATTGCTCTAAACTTTTTTGCAAAGTCAACTGCACTATCATCTTTATTATGCTGGCTCATCAATGACGTTTCAAGCTGGAATTTCTGGTGAATGACAGTCCACAAGTTTTACAGCGCTTCTCTTCCATGTGGACGGTTCAAACTCTAAAGTAACTGTCAGACTCTTTTATTTAGCCCACCAGAAGTTCATCAACCGGAAGTTCATCAACCAGAAGTACATCAACCGGAAGTGCATCAACTGGAAGTGCACTTGACTGTACATATCCGGGTGTAGCAGCCTGCTCCCCCCGCATCAGAAGTGGACCCACCCTGCCCAGTGCAGTGCCCCCAGTGCCAAAACTCCACCAACCTGCACTCAAAGTGAACCCTATTGCACTCAAAGTGCACCCAAAGTGCACCCTACTGCACCCAACTGCAACCTATTGCACCCAAAGTGCACCCAAAGTGCACCCAAAGTGCACCCCACTGCCCCAAAAGTGCACCCAACTGCACCCAAAGTGCACCCAACTGCACCCAAAGTGCACCAAACTGCACCCAAAATGCACCCAACTGCACCCAAAGTGTACCCAAAGTGCACCCAAAGTGCACCCCACTGCACCCCACTGCACCCAAAGTGCACCCCACTGCACCCTATTGCACCCAAAGTGCACCCAAAGTGCACCCAAAGTGCACCCTATTGCACCCAAAGTGCACCCTACTGCACCCAAAGTGCACCCTACTGCACCCAAAGTGCACCCTACTGCACCCAAAGTGCACCCTACTGCACCCAAAGTGCACCTATTGCACCCAAAGTGCTACCCCCAACTACACCCAAAGTGCACCTATTGCACCCTATTGCACCCAAAGTGCACCCTATTGCACCCAAAGTGCATCCTACTGCACCCAACTGCACCCAAAGTGCACCTATTGCACCCAAAGTGCACCCCCCAACTACACCCAAAGTGCACCTATTGCACCCAAGGTGCACCCTATTGCACCCAAACTGCACCCTATTGCACCCAAGGTGCACCCAACTGCACCCAAAGTGCACCCAACTGCACCCAAAGTGCACCTATTGCACCCAAAGTGCACCCTATTGCACCCAAAGTGCATCCCCACTGCACCCAAAGTGCAACCACTGCACTACTGTTACACCACATTCTATTGTTAATTATGCTCTTCTAATGATGACCTCCTCAAACCAGCTCAAACCAGTTCAAACCAGTTCAAACCAGCTCAAACCAGTTCAAACCAGATCAAACCACTTCAAACCACTTCAAACCAGCTCAAACCAGTTCAAACCAGTTCAAACCAGTTTGGGAAGGGATAACAACCTGGTCTGCCCGGCATTGTTTTTTGAGAAGGGATAACAACCTGGTCTGCCCGCCATTGTTTTTTTGAGAAGGGATAACAACCTGGTCTGCCCGCCATTGTTTTTTGAGAAGGGATAACAACCTGGTCTGCCCGCCATTGTTTTTTGAGAAGGGATAACAACCTGGTCTGCCCGCCATTGTTTTTTAAGAAGGGATAACAACCTGGTCTGCCCGCCATTGTTTTTTGGGAAGGGATAACAACCTGGTCTGCCTGCCATTGTTTTTTGAGAAGGGATAGCAACCTGGTCTTCCCGCCATTGTTTTAAAATGTGAATATTGTAATATGAAATTTGTTTTATTTTATCAATTGAAACTATGTGCCAAAATAAATATTGAAAACTGAAAATCATTTGTTTGTTATATGTACCCCTCAGTATATTGGCTGGTCATGAACTAACCATCTACTAATAATTTGTCTCAACCAATCAGAATGCAGTATTTCACCGGTGGCAGTTTTGAGTGAAAAGCCTCAGCATGCAGCATTACCGAGTGAAAAGCCTCAGCCAATCAGAATGCAGTATTTCCGATTGAAAGGCCTCAGCCAATCATCAGGCAGTATTTCATGAGAAAAAAACTAAATTTATATGATATTAATAATGTTCAGATATTAATAATTGACAAATATTAATAATTATAAAAATGGATAGAATATTAATAATTTTAAAAAATGGATAAAATATTCATAATTCAAAAATATTAATAATTCAAAAATATTAATAATTCAAAAATATTAATAATTCAAAAATATTAATAATTCTCTATTGTTATGCAAATGAGGTATTATGCTAATTTATGCTAATTAGTTCAGCTAATAATAATATTAATAATTAATAATAATTCAATAATATTAATAATTGACAAATATTAATAATTCTCTATTATTATGCAAATGAGGTATTATGCTAATTTATGCAAATTAGCTCAGCTATTACGTAATTATTATGTAATAATCCCTTTGATCCACTGAAGTGCTCCCCTCAGTAGTTATGCGGTTTCCAATTTAGGTGTTGGTCAATTATAAAACCTAAGAAATTAAAGAGATCAACATATTCAATGACAGAATTTTCAATATGTATATTAGGTTTGACAACTCTTTTCTGAGGAGTGTGAAAGAGCATGGCTTTAGTTTTACCAACATTGAGCGAGAGTTTATTCAATTTCAACCAAGTCCTAATTTTATCAAGTTCATTGTTGAGACGTACCTCTCTGTTTTCACATACACCGAATGTGTTCAAGGTTACAGAGAGAGTCGTATCATCTGCATATATTATCGGGTAAAATAAATCACTTGCATACTGGGTGTCATTAATGTAGAGTAAAAATAATAAAGGGCCAAGGATAGAGCCTTGTGGCACACCAGTAGTTATAGTTAGAAGCTCTGATTGAGTGTCATTTATAATGACTAACTGACTTCTATTACTGAGGTAACTTTTAAAGAGTTTTAAAGAAGTATCTCGAATTTCATAATATTGTAATTTATGTAATAAAATGTCATGATTAAGAGGATCAAAAGCCTTGGAAAGGTCTAAATATATATTTATAGGTAATTGATTTGAATCCATTTGATTTGTAATTCTGTCAATAAGTTCCAAAGCAGCTAATTCAGTAGAGTGCTGAGTTCTAAAACCACACTGGCTTTTATAATAAATTTTAGTCTGGGTAAGGAAAGTATGATGTTGATTGTGCATGATCCTCTCTACAACCTTGGACACACTAGGCAGTATAGATATGGGTCTGTAGTAATCAAATTTATTGTTTTCGCCTTTCTTATATACTGGTGTTATCTTAGCAACTTTAAGTTTTCAGGAAAGATACCACTATGAAAAGACTGGTTTATAATTATAGAGAGCACTTCCGAAATTTCATCTTTAATTTCGTTTAAGAGTTTGTTAGACAATCTATCTACACCTGAAGTTGACTTAGGTTTAAGTTCCTTTATGATATGTTTAACATTTTCTGTGTTAACACTACTAAATGAAAAATTAACAGGAAAAGGACTTTTAATATAGTCAGTAAAATGTTTATTGCTAGGTGAACTGATAGTTTCAGCCAGTTTTGGTCCAATGTTAATGAAAAATCTATTAAATTCATTAGGCATTATCCTACTTTAGCCCCCTCAGGGGTCTAAACATTTAGGCCCTTTTTTCATGGGAAATAGTGGTGGTAATTTTTACTGTATAAGCGTCATTGTGTTTATACACAAGATGATGCTTATACAGTCAATGTAACAAAGAAATAAATGTCTAACTATTTATCAAAAACTGTCTTATTATACTCCTGCTTTAGCCCCCTTTTCCATTGACAGTACCATTGAAAAGGGGGCTAAAGCAGGAGTATATATAAGACATTATTATATACTTGCCCATGCATTAAATAGGCCGTTAACTGTTTTTTTCAGGGCCTTCATATGACATAATTCATGGAGGGCCATAATGTGGTTAACACATGGGGGCCATAATGTGATTAACACATGGGCAAGTGGTGCCCTCTGTGTATTATAAGCATCGTGACGTCACCAGACGTGACGTCATGGTGACGTTGTTGACATGAGGAATAAAAAATTCTGTCAGACATTGTCAGATTTGGCTAGAAATCAGTGAAAAATGGTCCGATTTGCAAAATTCAAAAACCTACAAACACTGCAGTGAGTCACAGATAACAGAAAAAGCCCTAGATTTGCTCTATCTGCAAAAATAACAGCGTCAGATCGAAAAACGCAGCGCGAAAAGTGACAAACTGGACTAAAAATGTAAGTTTTAGGCTAGATTTATCCATCACAGCTTCGTTTTTCATGATTTTATTTAATCACTACATGATAATGCCAGTTTTTATAAATCTGCAGGGGTTTGGGGAAGAAAAACCATGGCAGTGTACTTCATAAAAATTTGGGAAGTTGAAAAACAATTTTTAAAAAGTATATAATAATGATAATAACATTTTACTTGTCGGGCATTATGGGGTATTAATCAGTTATGGCCCTCGGGCAGAAATCATTTAATGCCCTCGCCTAGCGGCTCGTGCATTAAGTTAATGATTTCTGCCCTCTGGCCATAACTGATTAATACCCCATAATGCCCTCCAAAAAAATGTTATTGTATAAGTAGGATATATAAAATACTGTCTTATATATACTCCTGCTTTAGCCCCCTTTTTAATGGTTTTGTCAATGGAAAAGGGGGCTAAAGCAGGAGTATATATAAGACAGTATTTTTTTTTAGAAAGAGAAAAGTTTTTCTTTGTTACATTGACTGTATAAACGCCATATTGTGTATAAACACAATGACGCTTATACAGTGGAAATACCACCAAAATATCGCAAAATACTGTCTATATATACTCCTGCTTTAGCCCCCTTTTCAATGGTACTGTCAATGGAAAAGGGGGCTAAAGCAGGAGTATAATAAGACAGTATTTGCTATATCCAACTGTCTATATATACTCCTGCTTTAGCCCCCTTTTCAATGGTACTGTCAATGGAAAATGGGGCTAAAGCAGGAGTATAATAAGACAGTTTTTGCTATATCCTACTGTCTTATATATACTCCTACATTAGCCCCCTTTTCAATGGTACAGTCAATGGAAAAGGGGGCTAAAGTGGGAGTATATATAAGACAGTATTGTGCAATATATCACTCTTCAGTTTGAATGTTTTAAGAAACATATAACTGTGAGTATTCTTGGTAATGATCTCCTTCACACTTTTACAGTATTTATTCTGTGATATACAGACTGGAAACATAATTGAGTTATTTTTCAGTTTCAGTTTTTGTTGATCAATATCTATGGAAATACCTATGAAATGTTTAAACCCTCAAGGGGGCTAAAGTAGGATAATGCCATTCATTAGCTATTGTTTCAATATTAGTTATAGGTGTGTCGTCAATTATATAACAGGAAGGGATGTCATCTTTGGCTTTATTCTTATTCAGTATTTCTTTAATAGTGTTTCATGTTTTCTTGATGTCAGTTTTAAATCTATTGAAGCAATCATGATAGTAAAGTTTCTTTGCGTTACGAATGTTTTGTTTAAGTATGCGATTATATGTTCAAAGGTTCAGTTGCTTTGTTACATATTCATTACTATTTCTAGGGGTATTATGCAATTTAGTATAGAGTTTATCTCGATATCGTATTGAATGCATTATCCCTTGTGTCATCCACTTGTTCTTTCTATGTTTCTGCTTGTTAAATTGAACAGTCTTAGTTTGTAAGTGTTTGTTGATAGCGCCACAGATCATTTCATTCATTATATCATAGTTGTTATTCGGATTACCAGTAATTGCTGCATCAATGTGCTCACTAATATTAAGATTCGAAATTTCCTGCTTAAATTTGTTAATGGATAGGCTGTCATTAGCAACAATTTTAATATACTTATCATTATCTGCGCTCGTTGTGCTAATATAGTCTAGGCTGATAAAATATGGTTGGTGATCTGAAATGCGATGTGTTAAGATTCCAGCTGTTGATTCTGAAAGATTATTTGACAATTTAACAAAAATGGTATCAATAAGAGTGCTGCTGTGGTTTGTTATTCTGGTAGGAAAAGTGATTTTAGAGATATACCCATTACTGAGAAAAGTGTTGAAGTATTCATGAATAATTGGTCTCTCTTGGAGCTTTAACAAATCAATGTTAAAATCACCCATAATTACAGCATTTCTTCTGGTTCTCTGTAAGTTACTTAGACACAGCAAGCTTGAACAAACTTTGTGGTTAAAAAAATTGACCAAGAAAACGATTAGCGCAGTGATGTACAAGAAGGTCAGACGAACATTCTGATGTATCAAACGAAAAAATCTGTTGGGAATTTTTTGAGATATTTTAGTTTTAATTTTATTATTTATCACACCCTATTCTTAGCATGGAATCTCCATCAAAAAGTGATCAAAATTGCCCATTTTTGCTGTTAGGTAATATCTAAGATAAAAGTAATTATCCAGAAGAAAAAATATGCAGTCATTGCCACAAGAGCAAGTACATACCACTTCATCCAGACTGACAGAGTGTGATAAACCCACAACAGTGAGAACATTTATGAAAATGTATAAAATATGTTTATTTGAGTCCTTGTCCTCAGTTTCATCATTCTGGTGAATAATTATAGTAGAATCTACCTCCCTTTTGAACTCTATGGTGTATTATTGACTTTTTGTGTGTTTTATAAGGAATTTCCCCGCAGTGAAACAAGTACTTTTGCAATCATGTAAAGTGTAGCCAATGTTGAGTGAATCATCAGAAAATGCTTATATAGAATGTTTCGAAGCATTTAGTTATGTATGGAGTGAAATACTTTGACATTACAATCTTAATGTGCAATAGTTGTACATGTTTGTATTAACCACATTTTCACCTAATTTACTGAATTTATGCTGTTTTTGTTGTTCTATACAACTAAAGACTGATTGATTTTGGATGCCAGATAACCTACACCAATATTAAACACCCAGCATCCATTTTAAGTACTCAAAATACATTAAGTATGAATATTACCGTTTATTTATAGCTTTTTGTGTTGTTTGTGTATTTTCATGTACTATCAGGAGATTCAACTTCGTAGTGAATCAAATACTTAAAAACATTCTATGCAAGCGCTACCTGATAATTTACTCAATTTTATCTGTCCTTTTACATAGTTATGAAATGCTTATTTCACAGTGGCAAAATGCGCGATAAAATGCACGAAAAACTCAACAAAGCCTGTTTCAGTGAGATGATGAGACCAAAATTGCTAAAATTATCCATAAGAATTATGTAACTTACACAACTTGGTATTGCAAACATTTTCTCAGGCCTTTAGCCAGAAATTTTGGTTATTATTGGTTTATCACATCCCATCAGTTTGGATGAAGTGGTACATACTTTCTGCAGAAGCAATTACTGCATATTTTTACTTTTGAATAATGACTTTTATCTTAGATATTATCTAACAGGAACAATAGATAATTCTGAACATTTTTTATGGAAATTCAATGCTGATAGTAGGGTGTGATAAAAAAAAAAATAAAACTTGAATATCTCAAAAAATTCCAAACTGATTTTTTTGTTTGATACATCAAAATGTTCGTCTGACCTTCCTCTACATCACTGCACTAATCGTTTTCTTGGTCAATTTTTTTAACCCCAAAGTTTGTTCAGGCTCGCTGTGTAGAACAATGTTCATGTCATTTATAAAAGAGTTGTAGTTTTCGATATTTTCTCTGGGTGGTCTGTAGATATTACCAATTACATTTTTTTTATTATGTAATTCACTGTTGAGTCTATCATTGCTAAAAACTTCTATAAATTGACCATCCCGAATAATCTATATTTACCATTAAATAATACTAAATGGGAATTGACTACATAAAGGTGTTTACTAGTAAATGCTATTTTCTATTGCGTGGTCTTGATTATTAATGGCACTAACTGTTGGATAATGCTGAATACTTGATGACATTGACTCTTTGATGATATTGACTATTTGATGATACTGACTATTCGATGATTTTGACTATATTATTTGTTGCTATTGACTCTTTGATGATATTGACTATTTGATGATATTGACTAATTTATGATATTGACTTTCTGATGATATTGACTATATGATATTGACTATTTTTATGATGATATTGACTATTTTATGATGATACTGACTATTTGATGATATTGATCATTGAGTAATTGTAACTATTGGATGGTTTTGGCTATTGAACAATGATTGAATGATAGTGAATATTGACCACTTGCTGATAAATATAATATATCAAATATTGAAAGTATGAACACTTGACTAAACTGATATCTAAGCTTTTGAAAAGATTATTTGTTGAATTATTTTGATGACTTGATATCACCTATATTGAATGATATTGACATATTGACTAATTTTGATATATTCTACATATCTAATGATATTGACTATTGGAAATTTTGACTATTGATTAATTATGGTGTCACTTGTCGCTTATTCAATTGTATTACCTGTTGGATTGACAATTTGCTAGTTTGGATTGTTGAATGGTATTGTCTTTCAAAAGTGTTGATTAATTCATGAATCATTTTGCAAACATGACTAATTAATATAGTCACAGCCTGTGTATGTGATACTGGTATAAGTCGTGTCACTGGTAATATATATATATTCGAAAAAAGGGGTCTAAACTTGGTATCTCACAAGTTAATTTTTGGGAGATTAATCGGTAACAACACTGTATTTCGCATTCTTTGATGATCAATGTTAACTTTTTTATGATACAGACTTTTGTAATTATTACCCCTAAACTATCATTTCATTTAATAATAACTGTTTAGTCGTAGTTCCGCACCTTTATAATTGAAGTCGTACAAACATCCTTAAATGCTGAACTATTATTAACATCATGTGAAACTGCTTTCTTTGGCTAATCGTTACTTAGTGGATCTGTAAAAATAATAAATTTAAAAGAAGATAATGAATATAAATATCCCTTCTCCATTTTAAATTTTCGAGTTGTCTTACTGCTCATAAGTTGAACAACACCACTTGTCCACATTATCAGCTGATTGTCTTCTTCTTTTTGTGTTTGTCTTTTTACTTGTTTTCACAGCTGTTAGAATTGTGTAATCCGGAAACAAAACAATCCAGATTGCTCCACAATCATGTTCCTACATTGTTTGTTTGTTTTACTGCTACATAACTGCTTTGTTTAATACTTTATCACACTAATGTCAATCATTCATAATTTTCAGTGCTCACAGCCTAGTATCTTATGGGGTAAATGTGTAACATGTTAAGGACTCCCGCTCTCTCTCCCATCTCATTAATCAACTCTCGTGAGCACCAAGAACTGGGCTTGGAGAGCTGCACTTACCATACCTATCTATCTGTCTTATCTATCTAACCACCTATCTATCCATCTGCCTATCTGTATATCTGTAGATCTATCCATCTAGCTATCCATCTATCTATCTATATATCTATCTATCTATCTTTTTACCTTTCTATCTTTCTATCTTTATATCTTTATATCTATGTATCAATCTATCTATCTATCTATCTATCTATCTATCTATCTATCTATCTATCTATCTATCTATCTATCTATCTATCTATCTATCTATCTATCTATCTCATAATGCAGGTATAATGGTACATCATTTATATAAATAGAAATTATAGGCATTCCTTTCAAATAATAACAATTTTCCTGAAAAGTTTACAATTGCAGGGCTCATGATCAGATTCTGTCATTTCTCAGGACAAATCGGACTTGCTCACCAGTGACCTGGTGTTTCCGACTTAAATGATTTAAATCATTTATAATTTCACACGCTCACTCTCATTATATGAGTGGACTAAAACTAAAATTGTGACAGGATATGAAAATGTGACCAAAGTACATCTTGGGCTTTTAGCATTGTCTAGATGTTATGCAATGATGTCAAAGAGCAAATGAAACTTCATAAAAAACACCACTGAAACAATGGTCGACATTGTCATGCATACATGGACATACATCAAAACCGTAACTGTGAGGTCACACAATGTGACAATGTGATGGCATATAAATAGAAGGAGACTCCATCCACCGTCATTCAGCTTCAGTTGGACACACGCTCATCAACATGAAATTCGCCATTGCTCTCCTCCTCTGCATTGTGGCAGCTGCCTCTGCCTCTCCAAACTATAGTCGGTGAGTAGCCTACATCATTGATCAAACTATTTTAAATAGCATATGTTTGTACAGTATCATTAAGTGAAAGACACATGGTCTATGTACAGATTTTTTTATAAAGAAGATCCTCTCAAAATGACAGATATATCAAAAGGAATTATGACGTCCCCAGTCAATCATCAATGCTATTGAATCTCTTACTCTTTTTCTTCCGCTACTTTTTTTCCATTTTAATGAAACAAAGTGATTGATTCATAAATCAAGGTGGCCCTTGTAAGGGTCTCGTGGCTCTAAACTCTCTACACTCTCTTTATAACTGACCAGTATCTCATTGATCTCTGTCGACATGTCATTTGTTATATCAATTTCTTTTCATCATATTTACAAATAGTCATTTATAACTTGCAGTGGCAGAGAAAGACAAGTCAACTATGTCAATGGACACTGGACAGCGTCAATCCAAAGTGAACCACATCGCTGAATCTGTCGGGGCCAGCTCTGGCACTTACTACAAAGATGGAGTCCCAGGCACCGGAGTAGGAAACAAGGGATATGCTTATGGTAGATACCCAGCTGGATACACCAATGGTGGATACCCTGCTGGATATGCCTACAATGGATACCCAGCTGGAAATGCTCACGGCAGATACCCAGCTGATCAGGCTTATGGCAGATACCCAGGAAATTACCCCACCTACGGTTATTAGTTTCACAGTGTGCCCATACACATCCTCAGAAAATGTCACCTTTGGCTGTATATACATGGTGTGATATATTTTTCGTTGGTTCACTGTTGTATCATGCATGGGAATTAAAGTGATCTAAACACATTTTATGTTTTATTTGTTTATAATGCAATTACTTAGTAATTGAAAATTTCAGCTTGTTACTAATTTGTTCCGGGTTAAATCTAATGCTCCTGGACTATCAGCTGGGTAATCCTCTGACAGTTTGAAGTTGGTCTTTGCTAACTTTCGGCTTTGTCTCCACACAGAGTCTTTATCTGTAAAGCGACTGAATTTAACAATAATAGGCCTTGTTCTATTGGGTAACTTTTCTGAAACAAGTCTGTATACTCCTTCAAAAGTAAAAGTGTCCACATTTTTTACACCAAGAGTGCTCTTAAAAATATCACATACTGTCTTTTGACAGTCCTCTGAGCTCTCCTTTTCGTCTTTTTCAGGAATTCCATAGAAAAGTAAATTATTCCTCCTGGATTGCAAATCTTGTTTAACAAATCGTGTTTTCAAAGAGGCCATTTCTTTCTTAATAGTCCGGGAGCTGGCCCTAGAAAAATCCAGTTGACCTCATCTCATAAGGTCACCGCTATTTCTTGGTGTCATTGTGTAGGAAAAATTCTGTAGTTTTTGGAATTCACCATGAAAACTGTTGAATCAGGTGCATAAGGTCACAAAATGCGTTTCCATGGCAACAGGTTGATTAAAATTCATGTCATTCCATTTCAGAGTAAAACCTCTGTCAAATTCATAATTCTGATAATACAGGCAATTTAATCTTCGGAAATTATTTAATGGTAAAGTGACTATCTCTGATTAAAAAAAAATCTGACTTTTCTGTAAATTGGTTGCTATGGCAACATGAAATCATAACAATTTTGTCAATTTTCACAAACAGCTTGCTATAAACTTGAGTGCATTCTTACCACTTTAATGACCTGAACTGTCAGTTACTGCTGCTAAATAGCCAATATTCTAGGCTTTCCAAAAATACCAAACTTTGATAAAGTCTAATCTGTCTATTGTATAAAATGTTGCCTAGCAACTGCAGCTTCCAATTTCACATTATCAGCATGTGACGTTATTTCTCTATAATTTTGCAATGAGTACTTCATAACGTTTTCCTTGTGGCTATTGAAATTAATAATTGTTAATTTACAAAAATAAAATTACTTAATTAAAAATTTAGCATTTCGTTACCATGGAAACCATGAAATGCACAATTTTGACTTTCTCAGATATGTAGCAGAAATAGAGCTTATAACATGGTTTATGAGTTAAAATCAACAAAAAAATTATCGAAAAATTTGAAATTCAAAGCTGTTGCTAGGGATCCATTTTGTTTATCTGCCTAGCAACTGCTTAAATATATCAAAGTGAAGCATAACAAATCAGGTGTAACTTTCAGTTATCAGAACATTCTTATTCTTTATGTTCATTTTCATTTTTGTGTCAAATTAAAAGTAAACAAGTAGAATAAAAAACCTCAAAAATGTAGATGCAGTTGACAGTATTTTACATTCTATTTAGACATTCAACATTCATCACATCCTTGTATTAGTAATATGGTGACATTCATGTACAATAATATTATGAAAACAATCTCGCATTACTAAGCCAATTAAGGGACAATTGAAGCATGACTGGATGGACATCTGTCAGTTTCAATTAAATGTTCACACAGTTCTGGAAACTAGTTATCATTTTCTTCCTCCTCACTATCTGATTCGTCATTGTCATTGTGAGAGAAGGTGTTCTTGCAACTTGCACGTCCTTTGCATCCACACATTGATGTGCAAGGAAGTTGATTTTAACACAACTGCAAGCGCCGCTGCACTGTGAAGTTGTGCATTTACAAACAACAACATTGATTGCTCTTGTTGGGGCCCATTCTTGTGTCATCCATAACGGGCAAAGTTGCTGATTGGCCATCACCCAACCATAATCAGTTGGCGGAGGAGGTACAAATTCAGATGACAATGAGTGCTTGAATGTGTAGGTTACATAATTCACTCTCTCTAAGTGCAAATTGAGACAATGTTTCGTTGGAGGCATTTTGGCATTTTGGAGCTTCTTGTGTTTCTGGAAGATCTGGTACCTGACACCATCAATGTCATTGGTGGTTCCTGGACAGTACAACTCAGCAATGATCTTTTCACATGACTCAAGAACTTCCTTAGAACAAGGAAGTTTCTCTCCCACTTTGATCAGACCTTTAAACTTCTCTTTTCTGTCTGATACGATGTTCCACGCTTCAATTTTACCTTTGTATGCCAAAGCGCTAGTGCTGTCACTATACCAAACAACACATGAACTACTGGCAGTAGCTTGCATCTCAGAGATCCAAGGCTTTTGCAAATTTCATGAATAGGAAGAAAGCCATCTTTCTGTTTAATCCAAAGATCTTTCAGCCTGAGTTTCGACCAGAAGTAGCAACTCCACACTACAATATCAGAATCAGAAGTCCATATCACAACTCTGGACGACTTCTCTGCCATCGAAGCATGCTTGACATGTATGAACAATCGTCCATCAGCTTCTTCCTGGAAGCAAAATTATATCTATATAGTCCTGAATACAGAATAAATAATATAATGTTAAAGTATTCAACTACATTTCTTGATGATAGTGGTATCCATACCTGCATGGATGCCATACTTGGCTCTTCTCTCGCTGACCCCAGTTCCACCACTACTACTTTTCTTCGCTCAGAATATCCACCAGCAATCACCAATCTTTTCCCCTGAGGCAGCTCCTTGGTAGCAATGGCTTCCAGCTTGCATGACAAGAATTGGCATAAATTCTCCTTGTTTTTCCTATTTGAGATGTAGTCATCCCACTTAGGTATTGGTGTTGACGGTGCTGTGATTATGTACTGAGTTTTCTCTTCATTTCCATATCTTCTCCTCCTTGTCCCATCCTTGACAGAAGCATCAAGATATCGATCGAACACGACATGAACGCTTTGGAAATTATCCTGAACGAGTGGACGTGTGAAGACTTGATACAGCATTGCAGCCAAGTCACCAAATGTTGTTGCTCCACCAGTTTTGAACATTCTGATGACAGCCATAGCATCTACAACAAATGATTGCTTATGGCTAGTTCTCACGGAGACGTAACAGAGGGTTCTTGTTGCGTCGCTTCTTGCTTTTCCAGGAAAGAGGGAGGTTTTTTACCTACATTCAACAATTCGGCGACGATATTTTCGTCTACGGCGCTTCTTAAACAGCCTCGCCAAAAGTTCCTAGAAATCACGTGACCGTTTGGTGAAGCAAGAACTTGCTTCACGAAAGATTCAACCGGTTGAATCTTTGCGAAGGAAGAAACCACGATGCAAGAGACCAGAAAGCCCCCCAAAATGATTGGGCGAAGTTAGAGACAGCTTGGGCGAAGTTAGAGACAGGTTGGGCGAAGTTAGTTATCATTGAGTCAATGGAACTTCGGCGAAAAAAGACAACAACTCGCCGACACAAACAGGCTGTTGAAACGCCGAAACAGCTACTTGCTTGGCCGTAACAGGTATTTGCTTGGGCGTAATTGAACATTAGGACGAAGTAAGAGGATGCTAGGGCGAAGAAAGAGCATGCTAGGGCGAAGAAAGAGACTCCTTGGGCGAATCTAGTTTAACATTGAAGCAATGGAACTGCGTCGAGGCTCCTGACAACTCGCCGACACAAGTGTCTTCTTGCCTCGTCCGTAATTACGAGCGATTCGGCGTAAAAAACGAGTGCCTCGTCGTCCTAGGATCAATCTACGACGATGAATAATCTTTAATTGATTATATAATTGTCCAAAAATGGCTTGAAACGCCGAAATTGGGCGAAACTTGATTTCCTGGCACCTCTACAACTTCGCCGTCACTTAACCACGCTCGTGTGATCTAGGCATTAGGTGTTTCAGAGAGTGCGGGTTCCAGTGGGATGTTCTTTGTGATGTGGTTAACTAGTTTGCTTTTTGCTGTGAATCGCATTGAGCCGTCTGGATTGGCTAAAGAAAGAGGGACTTTTCCCAATTCAAAAGAGAGCAGTTCCTTAAAATCTATGGATCTCACTGCCGAAGAGAACAGAAGCCGCGACAGAATGTCCTTCTCGCCATGTAGGTACCTTATTTGATCATCATTGGCATTGGTTGCACTTCTTTTTGATTCTGTGATTCTGTGGAGGTTGTTCCTTGCCAATGGGGCATAGAGGTCAATGTCATTGGAATCCAGGCGCATCTCAACAAACTGACTAAGTTGTTTCTCACCAATTTCTTGCAAGCTAACAATACGCTCCTGTACTCCATCATCAGGTACACTTCCAGTGGCTATGTTTACTAAAGGACAACTGGTTCCCTCTTCAGTTAATAGGAAAGGGTTTTTGTTTCTGAGTGCAGTGACGAGTGCGTCTACATCTGCTTCATCTTTGTTCATCCTTTTTTGTCCCATCTCCTTGTGCAAACAGTTTTTCTTCAAATCCATGTCACACATGGTTCTTAAACATTGTGTGACAGCGGATCGCTCGTGCCAAGTTAGAAACCACCTGCTCAACGCAGGGATGTTTTGAGTAATTCCAATCACGCCGCCTTTGTTTTTACAATCCTTGTTAAGGGTCATCTCCAATGCCATGTCAGGCCAAATTGCATTGAATCTGTTTTCTGTAAGCGACACTGTGAAATTACCATCTTTGAACTCGCTGTACACTTCAGGGGCATCCTGCTTCAGGGAAGACATATCGGCAACATACACTGGCATCCAGCGGGCATAATTTTGACGATCCAGAGCAAAGAAATATGGGATCATACATTTAGAAGCCTCCAAATGAAGTTCCCAGTCTGATGATCTCTGCGCCCTCACAAACAAAAGGAGAACTTCTACCATTTTCAAATATTGATCATAGAAAGCAAACATTTTTGACGACGATCTTCCAAGTTCCAGAAACTGTGATAATGCAGGCAGAACTCCTTCCAGCTCATCTAATACAGTGGCAGCAGCATCTTTTAATGTTTCATCATCATCAAATGAGAAGGCTCTTTTCAATTCTGTCACCTTAGCCATCAAACTCTCCAAACATATTGGCTTGTTCTGGTTCACCCAAAGGCAGAATTGTTCCCATAATAGGCGAGAAAGTGCCTCCCACAATAACTGATGACATCTTACTCCAAGTTTCCAATGTTTTCCTTTCAATATGTTTGCAGTGGTTGTCGGTCCATAAATGCCTGCTTCAACTACAATTTGTTCGAGTCCAGAATTTTCATAGCATTTTCCAAGTGCACTCATGTAGTTCAGAGTAACATGAAAGCCACCAAGACATATCACAGTATCACTGAATTCTTCTTGGCATCGCAACTTAATCTCTCTGGGTATACCTTGTATACATGGCCATGTCCACTGTGATTACAGAGTGTTTTTGACCTAGTATTTCCATCATTTTTGCCACGGATTTCATGAGTGTGAAAACAGTGTTGTAGTCGGTTGAGACTGCTCTCAGTAATGGACAATACCCTATCTGACTTGGAGGATTCTGACCAGGGAGTGATACAGCAGCATTAAAACTTGTCCATGCTGGAATATCTTGAATTGAATCTGCTTCCTTGGAAAGATGGACTTCAAGGAGTTTCTTTGGGCACATTCTCGACAGCAGGTATGCATGATCAAGAGTTCTGCTTTGTCCATTCATCTTTAATTTTGCCACAAAACTCCGTAATCGTTGGTTTCTTTGTTTGCCAGTTTAATGAGAGCATTTTGTATGCACTAGTATCATCACATGCCAATGCTTTCTTCAAAATTCGGTCCCTGTTGCTGTTATTTGTGACTGTTGGCAAAGAAGCAAATGTATGTCGTCTCTGCATCAATATGAGAGATGTCACATTTGTGTTGCCGCTCCCATCAAGTGTATCAGGGTTGCGATTTACAGCATTATCTGCTGCCGCATGAGTAAAGTGGCCAGGCTTTATATTTGGTGGCACATATGCACCAAAGACCTGAATATCATTGATGATATCTTCGGCAAATCTTGTATCAAGTTTTTCTACCTGATCATATCCAATAGCATGCCCTAGTCTATTCATGATTGATATAAGCAATTTAGATCTCGTAAGATGTCTCAGTGCCATTGACAAAGCCACCTGCTTTGGCATGATTGTAGACCCTCTAGATGCCACATATATCACATCCTGGATCAACGCTAAAATTTGTCTTTCCATACCATCATCTTCAGGATGAGAACCAACAACTTCTTTAAAGAAATGTAACACATTTTCAGGAATCACTTTCCTTACGGTGTCCTTTGTTAGGTTTTCATGCGTGACATTCCGTAAGTCTAGACCTTGACATTGCTTTAAAGACTGATCTAAAATAGTTGCGGCATGGTGTAGTACTGCATCATCTGACATTTGGCAACGTGTCTCTGTCTGAACATCTTCTGCTAAATCTGTCTCCATATTATCACCAGCACCCTGTCTTGGCATCATCACTACAAAATCTTTCAAGGCTTCTGAGCTATATATGATATCTGGTGAACTTCCTTGCTTTTTGAAGGCTACCCTGTTTCCATAATGGTTTATCAAACGGAGTTTCAACCTTTGTCTGGAGTACACAACATCATGCTGATCACTCATCTCCAGCTTGTCTGTAAACATTTCACAGAGTGCATCAATTGTATAAGTCATCTTGTTAGTAAACAAGTTCTCTTCAATATCTTCGATCAACCGGTTGAATGCTTGGTCATACTTGTTGAACCATGTATTAGTGTGATCCACTGAACTACAGTTGAAATTCTTGAGGTGTAATCTGTAGCAATTCTTGTGGTATGCTATATTTGCTATGCTGTTGGCATCAATCTTGTTGATAATATCTGGAATTTGATTGACAAATTCTGAATTTTCTGGTCGCACCAGGTGTCTATCTCCTTTATAAGATGCTTTGTCGCAGAATGCACATACATCATTTGAAACGTTTTTTTGGGGAAGTCCTGGTGGCACAATATCTACCGGCTTGTCAAGTTTCCTTCGCTTTGAGCAGCGATCCTGAAAGAATCATTGTACAACTGAATATGTACTGTGCATCAATTGATGCATAAGATATAAACATAGACATACCACGTGTATTTTTATTGGGGGGGGGGGGCTACATTTGCCCAAATTTCAGGATCTATGTGGTATATCATTTCAAATTAATTCACTAGAATCAATTGATTTTCAATTATGCATTATAAACTATTAAATAGATTATTTTTTCGAATAATTAATTATGTGATTGAAAAATGGCCAGCAGCCAAGTTGTACCTTGTCTTCTTCACTTGGACCCGGATTAGTTTCAACATCTCCATGTTGGAGTACAAGCTCAGCCAATGCAGAAAGGAGATGCTGTGTTATTTTTTCACTGACATTAGCTATTCCATAGAATTTGCCGATTGCTGCTCTCCACTGTTCCACCGTTATCCCCATCTCGCTCTATATTTTTTTCACGCAACTCCAACCATCATTTCAGGCATAGATTTTCAATTTTCCTGAAAGTAAGATTAATAAACATTATGAATATTATAATTCCTCTTCAATTTTTTCTATAACAAGCCCAAAGATTGATAAGTAATTGGTAATGCCATGAAATCCGGGCAGCATGTTAATAAGGTATTAGGTCTACTAGCTTGTGAATTACCTTTTTTTTCAATCATCATACATCTGTTATAATCCCTTGCCACTAAACGGACACACACCCATATTATACCCAGCAAGCACTTTGACATTAAAAAAAAATTAGGCCTATACACGTAACTGGCTTTTAAACGTTTTTATAATTTATAACATTGATATTATGTTTTATTAACGTTTTTACTTGCCTGGTAGGTACCAATTACACTTTCTTTCTTTTTTTTTGGCAGAGAGTGACTTCTCTTCTCATGCAGATCTGTTTCTCTGCATTTTAATCAAATTGTCTCTTGAAATTCACACTTTCCCTCATTATATATACATATTAATTAACATAACTATTAACCTTTTTAATAAAACATAAACAGAATTTCTATAGGACCAGGCAAATCCTTTGATTGTATCACTTGTTATAGGCCCAATTCGTCGCCACAAGCCTCAAGCCCTACCCCAACCCCACCCCCATCCCCTTATTTAGGCCTAAACACTATCTATCTTTATCTTATAACTACTTTTTAAAAATACACGCAGATGCAGTCATCTTAGTTCATACTGTTAAAATTAATAATGAACAGAATTTAAAATGGTTAAAAAAACAAACATTTACCATAGTAGGTCCTCTTCAGCTTCAAAGCACCTGCTGCTCCATGTTTGATCTCTTCATCCAAGCAAATTGTTTACTTATACGTTGCTAGGGTAACTATGTGACATCATAGCAATTGTTTAGTAATCATCACTGGAAAATGTGAGCCCTGGAGACTTAATTATAATTTCCCACTAATCTTACATTCATTTTAATTCAGCGGGTAGCTAGCTGAGGTTGCATTTTATGGAATGGCTGTGGGTGGGTTTATATTAGGGCTTTATATCCTTATTTATGCAGCGACTAGGCATAGCAGGGCAGGCAGGGACCATGGTAGTGAGGGGAGGTGCATTGTGTCAGAGAATGAATCATTCTAAAATATGGTGGCCCAGATCCAGAATCGAACCCAGGTCTCAGCCAGGTTATCAACACACTTACACAGTCAGCTATCACTCATTTGGGCCCATATCCCTACCCTGTAACTATGGAAACTGAAGAAATGTAGACTAGAGTCACTTAATAAAAAAACTGAGCAAAAGTAATATCAGACACGTTAAATGTAACAATGAACAATCAAAAGAGAGATTTTATATAGACACACATGCATATATATTTATGACTTTTCTCTCAGCTTCCGGATGTAAGGTTGGACGGTACTATATGCACCAAATTTTTTGTCAGACTGTTGATTTTTAAAAATTATTTATTGAGGAGACATTTTTATGTAATTGATTTAAGTTGGCAAGTTTAAAAATGAGACAAGCAGATTTTTTGGCTGTTGTTGATCGCAAGGGAACCACGAAAGCTTGACAGATTTCCTTATTTTTCTGCCTGAATGGGTGTGGCCCATATGGAAAGCAGTGCATCTGCAACCGGTATCCATAGCAACAACACCAACAAACTTAATATTTTTTAAAAGCCCATCAAAAGGGCTTTCTGTATGTGTAATATGATGGTTCCAGCTGAATAATCCATCCCGTGATACAAATCAAAAGAAAGTCTATTATGAATTTGTTGAAAAATATCACATTTCCATCAAACATACGTCTATATATGGTTTTACGCAAATATCCAATTTGCATAATTTAACCTTGGTTGAAAAGAGCTTCTATAATGACTCAATTTAGCTGAATTTGTTTATTCAAGAAATAATAAATAAAATGAATTATCTTGATTTTTCTAAAATGCTGATTTTTTCATTTTTTTCAATCGGTTGCCATGGAAACCCTTAAATTGCAGCCTTATGCACCTGATTCCAAACATTTCACCTAAAGATCAATATTCCTGAAATTCTCAGCCTTCCAACGGTACCAAGATATCATGGTGACCTCATGAGATGAGGTAAATCAAAAACTAAGCCACTTTTTGGAGGTCAGCTCCCGGACTATAAGGCTTGCATTTTCTTGCTCCAAACTTTGGAAATTTCGTGTTCAAGGGCTTCAAAAGACTGTTCAAGTTTGCTGACTTTAGTGTGAATAGAGTCAATATGTGAAAGCTTACCCATAGCTTTTTTTAACCACTCGGGTTGCTCTGTAGGTGGATCACTTTTGCCAGGTGTAACTGTATTAGCAGCCATGTCAACAGTACTCGTATTTCCAAGTGAAATCTCGGTAGTTTTCTGTGATTTTCGTTTTTTAGGAGTTTTCTTCTTCACACAATGTTTAGAATTTCTGCTCCTCAGATCCATAACATTGTAATCCGGTTTTTAATAATGATTTGGTAGTCCTTAAGGCATCCCAAGTATGTTAAATCCAGATTTTTTTGGAGAGCTCCTTACATGTGTACAGTGCTGTCAGCCATCGTGATTCACTAGTGTGAAATAGGCTTCTTTGTACCTCATTCGGTAACTGTTACACTAAAAAAAATTTAAATAGTCACAGTGAATACAAAAAAATAATAAATATCTGCAATCATCATAAATTTCAGTTTTTGTATCATGTGCATAATTGTTTGTAACTTTTATATTGAAAGAACGCTTTTTCACTTCCAGAAAATATTTTGAACTGACGTCACAAACAAGCTCAACGTGTAACATGACATAGGCCTACTTCAGTCACAGTTACAAAGAAACGTTTTCAAAACTTAAATAAACTCAAATGTTTTTTACAAAAAGTGATGTCCTATGGCTTATGCTTCCTTGCAACCTGTTTTTGAACCATAAGAAAGTTAGGGGTAGGCCTACTTTCCAGTCATTCTGAGTGCTGCACTCCAGTCACAGTTACTCACAAAATATCTTAAATTTGATTTTGTAACTGAAATATTTTCATTTCTTTTGAATTTATTAACAGTACTTTATATGAATTACAATAAGGATCCTACTGAACCTTATTCCAGAAGAAAGAAAAAAGTCATTAGAGTTCAAAATGCATCTTCAAAGTCTGATAGATGATAACACGTTGAGAAAGTGCCAAGAAAATATAATTGGAAATGCGAGAAAACCTTAAGTTTTTTCTTTATACTCAAAGGAAACTACCAGCTTTTTGAAAATATAATCTAAAAAAATTTACATCAGACTTTTGGACATAAATGCCTGCCGGTCACAGCTACACGTCACTTTCTACAAAATATTCTTTCACTGTGTAAGGGCCCCAGGGACTCACTTTTCAAAATTCATTGAAAAGAACAATTTCCTGCCCAAATAGTGGATCCAACAGAGAGTGGCCTGCCTTGACTGAAGAAGCCACAGGATTGGCTAGTTCGTAATTAGTCTGGGGAAGTCACTCCATGTTGGATACACCACTTGAGCCCGACAAGGTTGGAAAGAATTTCACAGAGGAAATAGCTGATATATTAAGAATTAAATAAAAAATATTCTACTTTGTCACATTGTCCTCAGTATATTATATTACAATCTCAGTTTATGGCTCTATGCACCTTTGCTATGCTATAAAGTAAAATCAATTGTGAATTTTCAAGGTTCTAGTCCTTCTTTTGCATTCTTTTAGATGGAGTAGTCAAACCCCTAATTTTCAGTGGATTTGCATGAGAAAAATTCCTGTTGGATGCCATTTTGATGAGATGTTAAATTGGCTGCCCCTGGTATCGGTGTCTGTGCTAGGCAAATAAAATATTCCTCTTATGGGGTAAATGTGTAACATGTTAAGGACTCCCGCTCTCTCTCCCATCTCATTAATCAACTCTCGTGAGCACCCAGAACTGGGCTTGGAGAGCTGCACTTACCGTACCTATCTATCTGTCTTATCTATCTAACCACCTATCTATCCATCTGCCTATCTGTATATCTGTAGATCTATCCATCTAGCTATCCATCTGTCTATCTATATATCTATCTATCTATCTTTTTACCTTTCTATCTTTCTATCTTTATATCTTTATATCTATGTATCCATCTATGTATCCATCTATCTATCTATCTATCTATCTATCTATCTATCTATCTATCTATCTATCTATCTATCTATCTATCTATCTATCTATCTCATAATGCAGGTATAATGGTACATCATTTATATAAATAGAAATTATAGGCATTCCTTTCAAATAATAACAATTTTCCTGAAAAGTTCACAATTGCAGGGCTCATGATCAGATTCTGTCATTTCTCAGGACAAATCGGACTTGCTCACCAGTGACCTGGTGTTTCCGACTTAAATGATTTAAATCATTTATAATTTCACACGCTCACTCTCATTATATGAGTGGACTAAAACTAAAATTGTGACAGGATATGAAAATGTGACCAAAGTACATCTTGGGCTTTTAGCATTGTCTAGATGTTATGCAATGATGTCAAAGAGCAAATGAAACTTCATAAAAAACACCACTGAAACAATGGTCGACATTGTCATGCATACATGGACATACATCAAAACCGTAACTGTGAGGTCACACAATGTGACAATGTGATGGCATATAAATAGAAGGAGACTCCATCCACCGTCATTCAGCTTCAGTTGGACACACGCTCATCAACATGAAATTCGCCATTGCTCTCCTCCTCTGCATTGTGGCAGCTGCCTCTGCCTCTCCAAACTATAGTCGGTGAGTAGCCTACATCATTGATCAAACTATTTTAAATAGCATATGTTTGTACAGTATCATTAAGTGAAAGACACATGGTCTATGTACAGATTTTTTTATAAAGAAGATCCTCTCAAAATGACAGATATATCAAAAGGAATTATGACGTCCCCAGTCAATCATCAATGCTATTGAATCTCTTACTCTTTTTCTCCCGCTACTTTTTTTCCATTTTAATGAAACAAAGTGATTGATTCATAAATCAAGGTGGCCCTTGTAAGGGTCTCGTGGCTCTAAACTCTCTACACTCTCTTTATAACTGACCAGTATCTCATTGATCTCTGTCGACATGTCATTTGTTATATCAAGAGCAAATTAATTTCTTTTCATCATATTTACAAATAGTCATTTATAACTTGCAGTGGCAGAGAAAGACAAGTCAACTATGTCAATGGACAGCGTCAATCCAAAGTGAACCACATCGCTGAATCTGTCGGGGCCAGCTCTGGCACTTACTACAAAGATGGAGTCCCAGGCACCGGAGTAGGAAACAAGGGATACGCTTATGGTAGATACCCAGCTGGATACGCCAATGGTGGATACCCTGCTGGATATGCCTACAATGGATACCCAGCTGGAAATGCTCACGGCAGATACCCAGCTGATCAGGCTTATGGCAGATACCCAGGAAATTACCCCACCTACGGTTATTAGTTTCACAGTGTGCCCATACACATCCTCAGTAAATGTCACCTTTGGCTGTATATACATGGTGTGATATATTTTTCGTTGGTTCACTGTTGTATCATGCATGGGAATTAAAGTGATCTAAACACATTTTATGTTTTATTTGTTTATAATACAATTACTTAGTAATTGAAAATTTCAGCTTGTTACTAATTTGTTCCGGGTTAAATCTAATGCTCCTGGACTATCAGCTGGGTAATCCTCTGACAGTTTGAAGTTGGTCTTTGCTAACTTTCGGCTTTGTCTCCACACAGAGCCTTTATCTGTAAAGCGACTGAATTTAACAATAATAGGCCTTGTTCTATTGGGTAACTTTTCTGAAACAAGTCTGTATACTCCTTCAAAAGTAAAAGTGTCCACATTTTTTACACCAAGAGTGCTCTTAAAAATATCACATACTGTCTTTTGACAGTCCTCTGAGCTCTCCTTTTCATCTTTTTCAGGAATTCCATAGAAAAGTAAATTATTCCTCCTGGATTGCAAATCTTGTTTAACAAATTGTGTTTTCAAAGAGGCCATTTCTTTCTTAAGGCTTGCATTTTCTTGCTCCAAACTTTGGAAATTTCGTGTTCAAGGGCTTCAAAAGACTGTTCAAGTTTGCTGACTTTAGTGTGAATAGAGTCAATATGTGAAAGCTTACCCATAGCTTTTTTGAACCACTCGGGTTGCTCTGTAGGTGGATCACTTTTGCCAGGTGTAACTGTATTAGCAGCCATGTCAACAGTACTCGTATTTCCAAGTGAAATCTCGGTAGTTTTCTGTGATTTTCGTTTTTTAGGAGTTTTCTTCTTCACACAATGTTTAGAATTTCTGCTCCTCAGATCCATAACATTGTAATCCGGTTTTTAATAATGATTTGGTAGTCCTTAAGGCATCCCAAGTATGTTAAATCCAGATTTTTTTGGAGAGCTCCTTACATGTGTACAGTGCTGTCAGCCATCGTGATTCACTAGTGTGAAATAGGCTTCTTTGTACCTCATTCGGTAACTGTTACACTAAAAAAAATTTAAATAGTCACAGTGAATACAAAAAAATAATAAATATCTGCAATCATCATAAATTTCAGTTTGTGTATCATGTGCATAATTGTTTGTAACTTTTATATTGAAAGAACGCTTTTTCACTTCCAGAAAATATTTTGAACTGACGTCACAAACAAGCTCAACGTGTAACATGACATAGGCCTACTTCAGTCACAGTTACAAAGAAACGTTTTCAAAACTTAAATAAACTCAAATGTTTTTTACAAAAAGTGATGTCCTATGGCTTATGCTTCCTTGCAACCTGTTTTTGAACCATAAGAAAGTTAGGGTAGGCCTACTTTCCAGTCATTCTGAGTGCTACACTCCAGTCACAGTTACTCACAAAATATCTTAAATTTGATTTTGTAACTGAAATATTTCCATTTCTTTTGAATTTATTAACAGTACTTTATATGAATTACAATAAGGATCCTACTGAACCTTATTCCAGAAGAAAGAAAAAAGTCATTAGAGTTCAAAATGCATCTTCGAAGTCTGATAGATGATAACATGTTGAGAAAGTGCCAAGAAAATATAATTGGAAATGCGAGAAAACCTTAAGTTTTTTCTTTATACTCAAAGGAAACTACCAGCTTTTTGAAAATTATAATCTAAAAAAATTTACATCAGACTTTTTGACATAAATGCCTGCCGGTCACAGCTACACGTCACTTTCTACAAAATATTCTTTCACTGTGTAAGGGCCCCAGGGACTCAATTTTCAAAATTCATTGAAAAGAACAATTTCCTGCCCAAATAGTGGATCCAACAGAGAGTGGCCTGCCTTGACTGAAGAAGCCACAGGATTGGCTAGTTCGTAATTAGTCTGGGGAGGTCACTCCATGTTGGATACACCACTTGAGCCCGACAAGGTTGGAAAGAATTTCACAGAGGAAATAGCTGATATATTAAGAATTAAATAAAAAATATTCTACTTTGTCACATTGTCCTCAGTATATTATATTACAATCTCAGTTTATGGCTCTATGCACCTTTGCTATGCTATAAAGTAAAATCAATTGTGAATTTTCAAGGTTCTAGTCCTTCTTTTGCATTCTTTTAGATGGAGTAGTCAAACCCCTAATTTTCGGTGGATTTGCATGAGAAAAATTCCTGCTGGATGCCATTTTGATGAGATGTTAAATTGGCTGCCCCTGGTATCGGTGTCTGTGCTAGGCAAATAAAATATTCCTCTTATGGGGTAAATGTGTAACATGTTAAGGACTCCCGCTCTCTCTCCCATCTCATTAATCAACTCTCGTGAGCACCCAGAACTGGGCTTGGAGAGCTGCACTTACCATACCTATCTATCTGTCTTATCTATCTAACCACCTATCTATCCATCTGCCTATCTGTATATCTGTAGATCTATCCATCTAGCTATCCATCTATCTATCTATATATCTATCTATCTATCTTTTTACCTTTCTATCTTTCTATCTTTATATCTTTATATCTATGTATCCATCTATGTATCCATCTATCTATCTATCTATCTATCTATCTATCTATCTATCTATCTATCTATCTATCTATCTATCTATCTATCTATCTATCTCATAATGCAGGTATAATGGTACATCATTTATATAAATAGAAATTATAGGCATTCCTTTCAAATAATAACAATTTTCCTGAAAAGTTCACAATTGCAGGGCTCATGATCAGATTCTGTCATTTCTCAGGACAAATCGGACTTGCTCACCAGTGACCTGGTGTTTCCGACTTAAATGATTTAAATCATTTATAATTTCACACGCTCACTCTCATTATATGAGTGGACTAAAACTAAAATTGTGACAGGATATGAAAATGTGACCAAAGTACATCTTGGGCTTTTAGCATTGTCTAGATGTTATGCAATGATGTCAAAGAGCAAATGAAACTTCATAAAACATAGGCTGCGCAGCAGCAAACCTTCAGCGAATGACACCTTTAGAAGATTACAATAATATCATAAAATTGGTGCGTTTACGAAATTGCTTATAGGTATGCAATAGCGGTGGAGTAGTGGCCTTCCATTATCTCTATTTTTCCAATGATATTCATAAAGTGTTATACGCATCAAAAAGTACTGCTAAATTAATTGCATAGGTGATTTGTTTAGAAAAATGCATTACTGTATATGCAATAGTGGGGAAGTTTTGGCTCCGATATAAAAAAAATTCTTTTAAATATTTTTTCTCAATATTACAAAAACTATAGAATAGCCATCTGTCAGACCATGAAAAGGCACAACTAGACCATACAAGCCATATGTGTACCGAACTTCATCCATGTATATGGAATAGTGACCGGATGTTGGGCCAGAAACAAAAATAATAATTTTTATGTTTTTTTCAATATTTGAAAAAGTATATAATATTTTCCATCAGACCTTTCAAAAGACACAACTAGACCATATTGACCATATGTGCACCAAAGTTTATCCATGTACATGCAATAGTGAGCGAGTCTTAACCCAAAAAACAAAAAAAAATATGTTTTTATATCTTTTCTCATTTTTTCAGAAAGTATAGAATATCTGTCAATGAGACCATCAAAAGGCACAACTAGACCATATAGGCCACGTGTGTACCAAATTTCATCCATGCAAATGCAATAGTGACCGAGCCTTGGCCCGGAAACGAAAAAAAAAAAAGTTTATATTTTGTCAATTATTTCAAAAAGTATTTAAGATCTATTCATCAGACCATCAAAAGGCACAACTAGACCATACAGGCTAGATGTGTACCAAATTTCATCACCATACATTCAATAGAGGCCGAGTGCCGGGCTGGAAACGATCTATCCGCCCGCCGCCCGACCGCCCGCCCGCCCGCCCACCCGCCCGCCCGGCGGACGGACAGCATTTTTACCCAAGTGATTACAATACCTTCTTCGAACTTCGTTCGCTGAAGGTAAAAACACCACTGAAACAATGGTCGACATTGTCATGCATACATGGACATACATCAAAACCGTAACTGTGAGGTCACAAAATGTGACAATGTGATGGCATATAAATAGGAGACTCCATCCACCGTCATTCAGCTTCAGTTAGACACACGCTCATCAACATGAAATTCGCCATTGCTCTCCTCCTCTGCATTGTGGCAGCTGCCTCTGCCTCTCCAAACTATAGTCGGTGAGTAGCCTACATCATTGATCAAACTATTTTAAATAGCATATGTTTGTACAGTATCATTAAGTGAAAGACACATGGTCTATGTACAGATTTTTTTATAAAGAAGATCCTCTCAAAATGACAGATATATCAAAAGGAATTATGACGTCCCCAGTCAATCATCAATGCTATTGAATCTCTTACTCTTTTTCTCCCGCTACTTTTTTCCATTTTAATGAAACAAAGTGATTGATTCATAAATCAAGGTGGCCCTTGTAAGGGTCTCGTGGCTCTAAACTCTCTACACTCTCTTTATAACTGACCAGTATCTCATTGATCTCTGTCGACATGTCATTTGTTATATCAAGAGCAAATTAATTTCTTTTCATCATATTTACAAATAGTCATTTATAACTTGCAGTGGCAGAGAAAGACAAGTCAACTATGTCAATGGACAGCGTCAATCCAAAGTGAACCACATCGCTGAATCTGTCGGGGCCAGCTCTGGCACTTACTACAAAGATGGAGTCCCAGGCACCGGAGTAGGAAACAAGGGATACGCTTATGGTAGATACCCAGCTGGATACGCCAATGGTGGATACCCTGCTGGATATGCCTACAATGGATACCCAGCTGGAAATGCTCACGGCAGATACCCAGCTGATCAGGCTTATGGCAGATACCCAGGAAATTACCCCACCTACGGTTATTAGTTTCACAGTGTGCCCATACACATCCTCAGAAAATGTCACCTTTGGCTGTATATACATGGTGTGATATATTTTTCGTTGGTTCACTGTTGTATCATGCATGGGAATTAAAGTGATCTAAACACATTTTATGTTTTATTTGTTTATAATACAATTACTTAGTAATTGAAAATTTCAGCTTGTTACTAATTTGTTCCGGGTTAAATCTAATGCTCCTGGACTATCAGCTGGGTAATCCTCTGACAGTTTGAAGTTGGTCTTTGCTAACTTTCGGCTTTGTCTCCACACAGAGTCTTTATCTGTAAAGCGACTGAATTTAACAATAATAGGCCTTGTTCTATTGGGTAACTTTTCTGAAACAAGTCTGTATACTCCTTCAAAAGTAAAAGTGTCCACATTTTTTACACCAAGAGTGCTCTTAAAAATATCACATACTGTCTTTTGACAGTCCTCTGAGCTCTCCTTTTCGTCTTTTTCAGGAATTCCATAGAAAAGTAAATTATTCCTCCTGGATTGCAAATCTTGTTTAACAAATCGTGTTTTCAAAGAGGCCATTTCTTTCTTAAGGCTTGCATTTTCTTGCTCCAAACTTTGGAAATTTCGTGTTCAAGGGCTTCAAAAGACTGTTCAAGTTTGCTGACTTTAGTGTGAATAGAGTCAATATGTGAAAGCTTACCCATAGCTTTTTTGAACCACTCGGGTTGCTCTGTAGGTGGATCACTTTTGCCAGGTGTAACTGTATTAGCAGCCATGTCAACAGTACTCGTATTTCCAAGTGAAATCTCGGTAGTTTTCTGTGATTTTCGTTTTTTAGGAGTTTTCTTCTTCACACAATGTTTAGAATTTCTGCTCCTCAGATCCATAACATTGTAATCCGGTTTTTAATAATGATTTGGTAGTCCTTAAGGCATCCCAAGTATGTTAAATCCAGATTTTTTTGGAGAGCTCCTTACATGTGTACAGTGCTGTCAGCCATCGTGATTCACTAGTGTGAAATAGGCTTCTTTGTACCTCATTCGGTAACTGTTACACTAAAAAAATTTAAATAGTCACAGTGAATACAAAAAAATAATAAATATCTGCAATCATCATAAATTTCAGTTTGTGTATCATGTGCATAATTGTTTGTAACTTTTATATTGAAAGAACGCTTTTCCACTTCCAGAAAATATTTTGAACTGACGTCACAAACAAGCTCAACGTGTAACATGACACAGGCCTACTTCAGTCACAGTTACAAAGAAACGTTTTCAAAACTTAAATAAACTCAAATGTTTTTTACAAAAAGTGATGTCCTATGGCTTATGCTTCCTTGCAACCTGTTTTTGAACCATAAGAAAGTTAGGGGTAGGCCTACTTTCCAGTCATTCTGAGCGCTGCACTCCAGTCACAGTTACTCACAAAATATCTTAAATTTGATTTTGTAACTGAAATATTTTCATTTCTTTTGAATTTATTAACAGTACTTTATATGAATTACAATAAGGATCCTACTGAACCTTATTCCAGAAGAAAGAAAAAAGTCATTAGAGTTCAAAATGCATCTTCAAAGTCTGATAGATGATAACACGTTGAGAAAGTGCCAAGAAAATATAATTGGAAATGCGAGAAAACTTCAAGTTTTTTCTTTATACTCAAAGGAAACTACCAGCTTTTTGAAAATATAATCTAAAAAAATTTACATCAGACTTTTTGACATAAATGCCTGCCGGTCACAGCTACACGTCACTTTCTACAAAATATTCTTTCACTGTGTAAGGGCCCCAGGGACTCACTTTTCAAAATTCATTGAAAAGAACAATTTCCTGCCCAAATAGTGGATCCAACAGAGAGTGGCCTGCCTTGACTGAAGAAGCCACAGGATTGGCTAGTTCGTAATTAGTCTGGGGAGGTCACTCCATGTTGGATACACCACTTGAGCCCGACAAGGTTGGAAAGAATTTCACAGAGGAAATAGCTGATATATTAAGAATTAAATAAAAAATATTCTACTTTGTCACATTGTCCTCAGTATATTATATTACAATCTCAGTTTATGGCTCTATGCACCTTTGCTATGCTATAAAGTAAAATCAATTGTGAATTTTCAAGGTTCTAGTCCTTCTTTTGCATTCTTTTAGATGGAGTAGTCAAACCCCTAATTTTCAGTGGATTTGCATGAGAAAAATTCCTGTTGGATGCCATTTTGATGAGATGTTAAATTGGCTGCCCCTGGTATCGGTGTCTGTGCTAGGCAAATAAAATATTCCTCTTATGGGGTAAATGTATAACATGTTAAGGACTCCCGCTCTCTCTCCCATCTCATTAATCAACTCTCGTGAGCACCCAGAACTGGGCTTGGAGAGCTGCACTTACCATACCTATCTATCTGTCTTATCTATCTAACCACCTATCTATCCATCTGCCTATCTGTATATCTGTAGATCTATCCATCTAGCTATCCATCTGTCTATCTATATATCTATCTATCTATCTTTTTACCTTTCTATCTTTCTATCTTTATATCTTTATATCTATGTATCCATCTATCTATCTATCTATCTATCTATCTATCTATCTATCTATCTATCTATCTATCTATCTATCTATCTCATAATGCAGGTATAATGGTACATCATTTATATAAATAGAAATTATAGGCATTCCTTTCAAATAATAACAATTTTCCTGAAAAGTTCACAATTGCAGGGCTCATGATCAGATTCTGTCATTTCTCAGGACAAATCGGACTTGCTCACCAGTGACCTGGTGTTTCCGACTTAAATGATTTAAATCATTTATAATTTCACACGCTCACTCTCATTATATGAGTGGACTAAAACTAAAATTGTGACAGGATATGAAAATGTGACCAAAGTACATCTTGGGCTTTTAGCATTGTCTAGATGTTATGCAATGATGTCAAAGAGCAAATGAAACTTCATAAAAAACACCACTGAAACAATGGTCGACATTGTCATGCATACATGGACATACATCAAAACCGTAACTGTGAGGTCACACAATGTGACAATGTGATGGCATATAAATAGAAGGAGACTCCATCCACCGTCATTCAGCTTCAGTTGGACACACGCTCATCAACATGAAATTCGCCATTGCTCTCCTCCTCTGCATTGTGGCAGCTGCCTCTGCCTCTCCAAACTATAGTCGGTGAGTAGCCTACATCATTGATCAAACTATTTTAAATAGCATATGTTTGTACAGTATCATTAAGTGAAAGACACATGGTCTATGTACAGATTTTTTTATAAAGAAGATCCTCTCAAAATGACAGATATATCAAAAGGAATTATGACGTCCCCAGTCAATCATCAATGCTATTGAATCTCTTACTCTTTTTCTCCCGCTACTTTTTTTCCATTTTAATGAAACAAAGTGATTGATTCATAAATCAAGGTGGCCCTTGTAAGGGTCTCGTGGCTCTAAACTCTCTACACTCTCTTTATAACTGACCAGTATCTCATTGATCTCTGTCGACATGTCATTTGTTATATCAAGAGCAAATTAATTTCTTTTCATCATATTTACAAATAGTCATTTATAACTTGCAGTGGCAGAGAAAGACAAGTCAACTATGTCAATGGACAGCGTCAATCCAAAGTGAACCACATCGCTGAATCTGTCGGGGCCAGCTCTGGCACTTACTACAAAGATGGAGTCCCAGGCACCGGAGTAGGAAACAAGGGATACGCTTATGGTAGATACCCAGCTGGATACGCCAATGGTGGATACCCTGCTGGATATGCCTACAATGGATACCCAGCTGGAAATGCTCACGGCAGATACCCAGCTGATCAGGCTTATGGCAGATACCCAGGAAATTACCCCACCTACGGTTATTAGTTTCACAGTGTGCCCATACACATCCTCAGAAAATGTCACCTTTGGCTGTATATACATGGTGTGATATATTTTTTGTTGGTTCACTGTTGTATCATGCATGGGAATTAAAGTGATCTAAACACATTTTATGTTTTATTTGTTTATAATACAATTACTTAGTTGATGTGAACTTAATTACAGAGACAAAGAGTCGTGTCGGAAATAATAAATGTCAATGCTCTTACGCATCCCAGGAAGTACCTGACGTTTACAAATTGTCAAATCAATGTTTAATAACCACTTTAAGATTTTTAAATGTTTTTTAATGTTCATGTTAGAGCGCTTGCTGGGTTTGGATTCCCATTTAATTAGTTGAATTCCAATCTGCCTATAAATTATAATAATAATTATGATATATACATAACTATGATTTCATATAGGCCTATAGCGCCAATTCCAGACATATCTGCTCACCGGAGCTCATAATTTGAGTGATGACCTCTGAAAATGGTCAGACTGGAGTTCGAACCCCCATCCTTGTGTATACAAGGCAGGCATGCTAATCACTGCACCATGGCGCCAGATATTGGATAACTGAATGAAAAGAATAGCAAATTAGTTTTCGAAATTGCCTTCTCGCATGTCCTGACTTGACTTATGAAAGCAAAGAAAACAGTGACAGCATTAAGAAGTAAAAGCCTTTAGAGCAGACAGCTTTCAAATTTGCGGGACAAAGACGTCATTTTCGCCTTTTTTTTTTGGTCCTATTTTAGTTAATCGTACCTAGAAAGTGTAGAGTAGGTCGGGGCATGCGGCCCCCCTTAACTTCGAGGTGCAATTTGACCTACTTTTTATGGGCGATTATTTGAATGCTTATGCTGTCAGGAAGGGATCACTTGACTCTACTAATAACTAGAGAAACAAATGTCTACCAATTTTAATAAAGGAGTTACGGCCATTTTTGTAAAAAAATTAAAATTGCCTTCTTACCCCACCCATCGGGCAAGAAGCCCCCCTATAATAATCCCCTATGGCAATTTTTTTTGCGAGTGCATTCAGCCTAAAAGTTATTTCTTAAGGTTCTTCTATCCTTTTTAGGGCATTCGATTCACTTTTTCTGAATTTCAGAATTTTTCTGTTCATACTTTTATTTTTTAATATTTTTTGCCCTGTTTCAATTTTGGACCCAATTTTTTTCTATTTTAATTAGCTATTCTATCAAGTTTAAATGTAAAGTACACATTATTAATGGTTCCTGAAGCAGCTTTTACCCCCCAGTGAAGGGGGCCTCATGCCCCTTATCATGTGGGGCCTCTCGCCCCAAACCCACATATTTTAATTTGACCTCTATATTTTGAACTAAAATGCAAAAAACATGATTCAAATCATATTGATGTGATAGTCATAAAGTGAAGCAATGCAGATATCCATTATACTTTAAAAAAATTCCAAAGTTAGACAACCCCTTTCAAAGAATTAGTCAAAGTTACAAAAACCATGCACATTTTTTTCTTTCTTTAATTTCTACTATAGTTTGGTGCTGTTTGCCATGAAAATTTGTGACGTCACCTAAAACGCCTCTAGCTTCAATCCTATCAATAGATTAACGCACCAAAAATGTAAGTTTGGATATAAGCCTGGGGTGGCCTCTCACCTAACCCCGGCTTCTTGCCCCGACCTACTCTATATACACACCACAAAAGTTATGCTATTATGGAAGCCAACTATTTTGCGCATCAGATAAAGCAAGTTTCGTCCAGATATCCGCATTTTTTTACACGGATGACACTTTGATTATTGTCTTTGTACTAGATTGTTTATTTTAATAACACTGACTCACTGTGCCCGGGTGCTGATTCACTGTGTCCCCGTATGTTGCCACAGTGAATCAAATTTTTTTTACAACTTTGGATTACAACAGAAAATGCTGAAGCTCTGCAAATACCTTGATACCATAGGTGTATAGGGGTGACATTACACTTTCATTTAACCCTAACATTGACAATGTGGATACTTTTTTTTTTTATATATTAAGGAAATAAAAATTGCTGATTCACTATGTCCCTGTTCCCCCTACTATTGTCAATAATGCTGCCATAACTGCATGACTAAGTTCGCAACTTTTTTTCCAGTTCAAAAGCAACTAGCAGCTGGATCGAAACAGGAGAGACGCCGGATTTGGTCTGCAAGAAATTTCCACGCACCTGCAGCTGACCAGTAATAAAAATATACCTAAATCGCCACCCAGAAATGGAAAGACACGTGATGACCAGGGAGAATGTTTCATACTCACTTCTGTTTCACATTATTCCATTGTTTTTCAAGAAGAGCACTTTCTGATCCACAAGCCAAGGTGTTGTAGGCCAAAATCTTCAAATCTAAAAATGAATTTTTTCTGTACACCGCGTTCCCAATTATTATGCAACCACTATTTTTTATGATATCTCAAAGAGAAATACAACTATAAGGATATCCTTTACACTGAATGATGTGTGTGCCATGGAGCCAATATCTTTTAAATGGTGTGCAATTCCGTTTGCTCAATGATGAGTTATGCCATATGATATAGTTTTGCGGTTATGCCATGCATATGATATAGTTTTGACACTAAATGAAAAATAGAGCCATCATTTGAAACATTGGCGTTTTTACGTGTAGACAAATGATGTTATTACACTGTTTTGAAAAAACATGGAAATGTCAATCTTTTTGCAATAAAAACTCTGTGTCAGGAGGAAAAACTATGTATCAACCTGATACTCTGCTTTCCTAAGGTTTAGAACTCTCCCCAAACCAAAGAAAATAAAACTTCTCCAGTGCACTTGAACGATATCTTGAAATGAATTCAGGTCATTCCTTTTTGCAATGTTATCTCAATGGGCCAGTCAATGGGACAAAATTATGGTTATATCACAATGGCGAATGCAGCGTAGAGTAAAAATGCTTTTTTAAATCGAACTTGTTTTTAAGAAAATTTGGTTATTATTTTTGCAGGTAGAGATATTCACAACACAGCAGAAAATGAAAAAAACAGCAACTAGCAGTTGAATAATCTTTTATTACATTCGGAATGATTAACGGCATTTCTATTTACAATTTATATACAGAAAAATAAACATATATCTAATAGTCATTGTAAATGTTGAAATGAACCTCACAACGTTGAGTTGGGCGCCTGGATAACCATCAGGGTATATTCATTATCTGTAAAAAAAAGAAAAGAAAAGAAGTTGGAATAATTAACCAGTGGACTAAAGTGTTATGCTGAAAATCATGGCATAAAGGTGTAGGGATGCACAATTAATCGAAAATGTATCGTCATCAAGTAAATCATCTGGTTAATGAAGTATCACTTCTTTACATTTGAATGAGAAGGATAATACATGTATGTAAACAGCCCCCATGCCATGGCTCATGGTGCCCCAGGGTCGGGGCACAATGAGCCACTTGACTAAATTTTTTAAAGACGATGTTTTGACTATTTAAGAATTTAAAATATAGGCCTAATGTAACAACACTGAATATTGTAGCCAAGAGGTCTTGCTATGATTGTATAAAGCAACCAGCTATTTGCCATTGAAACTTTAGGCTCAGGAGCTTAAAATGAGAAAAGCAGCTCATGGTGCCCTGCTCTCCCCTACATTGTACCTTCCTCTTTCTGTCACACCTATGAATAAAATAACACATCGAAAAGATTTCCCAATTCGCAAAAAAAGCTTGTGTACGTAATGCAAATGGCGGTATAAGAGTTTGGTGTATTTTGGAAGCCACTTATTCCATTCGAAAACTTGAGTTTTGTATAAAACTAAACTCGTTCTTATTATTTACCTGGGGCAATGATGACTTCGCTCCTTTTCGTCCGCACTCGGAATAAAGTTAAGTTGTTGCCAGGGTCCACATCTCGCACCATATTGGTTGCTCTGGCGGTCAGTTCCCTCATACTGGTGGCGTACTGCACTGTGGTGGAATTGTCCATTGTAGTCCTTATTGCCAGACCTGCAACAAGCAATTTATTATTATAAAGTGAATACCGTACACAGTGCACACAGTGGTACGTTCATTTAAACATTATTTCGGCAACTTTCAAGTTTCGACGTCGTTGGCGTTCGTCCTCAGGAAATAGTTTCTAACTTTTACCCTCGAGGGAAATATATTTGACTGCTGCCATCGAAATCAGTCAATATTTTCATACATTTTATAATGAGCGATATTCCTTATTGACCTTTGTCCAGCCTAAAATACGACAACTTTTTCGCACACTTCACAACTCATAGTAAGGAGCTGACCATTTAATATCAAGGGGGGTGGGGGCTTGGAGTCGTTTTTTAGCGGACCCCTTATCTAAGAGGAGCAGCTTATGACATTGAAATTCTGCTAAACTTGTGGATCAAGTTTCTGCTGCCCACTCTCTTCAATCTTGATGCCATTTACCGTGTATCATGTGATGGGCCTTCACGTGAAGTGATCAACTTTTGGTACATGTTAATCCCATAATAAACTCTCTGGCAAGGGAAATTCATTCAACCCAATGCTGTAGCAATGAATGACGTCATATGCATCCCCCCTCCCCCAATCTCCAAGGGGGTTCCCCAAACAAGGCATCGGTCTGAGCAAAGTGTGCAGTGAACTGTGGCCTGTGCATTGCTGCTGATTGTTTACCAATTAGGGCCCAATAACTTCATATTTGTGTGTTGTGACTTTCTTATTTGTGAATTTTATGCTCTAGAAACCTTGCCATTCTTCGTATTTAGCAAAATAAAGTGAATTTGCTTCCAACATCATAATATGAAGGTCGTAACATTTTGGCTAACTTCACCTTTCAGAAGTGCTGAAGCAATAACATTAAGATTTTACTGAAATGCAACCTGTGAAACCAACTATTTTGCAATCTGCCAAGTGCCATTGCATACTTCAGTTATTGTTCATGCTGGCATTATAATGATTAAATTCATGATTATAGTTTGGTTATACAGTACTGTGTTAAACTTTTAAGCCACCCCCACTTTTTTATGTTGAATTTCCAAACTATGTTTTGAGTCCAAATGATGCAATTTCATAAGTATGCCTATAGTGTAAAGGAATGATTTATTGATAACTCTAATTTTTAATGGTATTCGGACAATTTAATGGCTCATTCTCACTTCGCGCCAGGAGGTCTGCTTTAAGGTGCACGTTATGTTAAATAAATATTTAATATTCTGCTGCATTTTAGTGAAATTAACAAATTATTTTTGGGCAGTCTTGAAATAAATAATTACTGTTAGGGGTATTACTGAACATGGTGTTGCCTGATTTAGGAATGCATACATGTACGGGACTTTGCGTGCTTGAAATAAATAATTACTGCCGCCTTTACCAAGAAATAAATAATTTCCAGCCGAGGAAAACTCCACCCCCCCCAACTGAAATTAAGTGACTCTTAAAAAGTCTCTTACCTTCTCCATTGACCACTATAACTCCAATGACTCCAGGGTGACTGCTCAGCCTCTTCAAGGTCTCTTCGGGATCCTGTTGATAAATCAATAAAAATTCAATGGATGGCTTTTAAAATTGAAATAGGTAGAACTGTTGGTCTATTATATGCTGTGTGAACTATGAGCCAACAAATAGGCTACAATAATGTATACAAGCAATTCTTATCTGGAGAATTGCAGTTCTTGACGTCTTCAGGGATTTATACAATATAATAATTGAAGGAGACTTGTAATTTTTATCTTTAAAAGTTTGTCATTTGGTACGAGGCTCCGAATGACGATTGTTTATTACCACCAACTTTTTTTCGAAGCATTTCTATAAATCTCGTATGACATGTAATTATACAGAACATACATCAAAACTACATATCTATGCTTATTATACTGCAATCTTAAAATGTACAGCATGTATATATATGCAACGTGAGTTATTAAAACATGATTATATATCATATCTGCATTTCTAATTAATACACTATCAAGCATTCTAAATGCAAGCAGTCAGTTCAACTTACCATTTCAAGAGCTAGTTAATCAAATACTTCCACAGTAATGAAGATTAACTCCCTTCCACTTATTGCCAATCCAATACATGCACTCCTAATAAGGATGTTGACAATTGTGGTTGCTAGGGTAAACAAACCTGTCCCTACCTGTCAACAGTAATTGATCTGCTTGTCCCCAACGAATTTTAGCCACCTAGTGGAAATTCCAATGTCTCTTTCTGGCCAAGCCATATCCGTCCAAGTTGTTATCTATCTATCTATCTATCTATCTATCTGTCTATCTATCTAGCTAGGTAGCTAGTTAGCTAGTTAGCTAGCTCTGTCTATCTTAGCTATCTATCTATTGATCTATCTATCTTTCTATCAGTGGCGTCACTAAGGGGGGCTAGGGGGGGCTGAGCCCCCCCCAAATGGAGCATTCAACCCCCCCAAAAATCATGGGCGAAGAAGAGAAATTTTCCTAATATGATAAGTGGTAGTGAATGAATCACCAGAGCCCTCGAAAAGACAATGTGTATAGTATGTTGTTCACCATTTGTTATTAATTTTGCACGTTACTAACAGGTGAGCAGATATCCGCAGACATCTAAAATCTTTGGATTTTGCGTAATTTTGGGGCGGCTCGCGCTTCGACGGTTCGGGCCTCGGAAAACGCTTCTTAACTTTGGGGCTTCAGCCTCCCCACACTTTCATTTCTATTGACGCCACTGCTTTCTATCTTCCTATCTATCTATCTATGATAGTCTATCTATCTGTCTATCTACCTATCTATCTATCTATCTATCTATTTATCTTTGGATACCGTGTATCTATCTATCTATCTATCTATCTATCTATCTATCTATCTATCTATCTATCTATCTATCTATCTATCTATAGATCTATCTATCTATCTATCAATCTTTCTATCTTTCTATCTATCTATCTATCTTTGGACACTGTGTCATTGATAATTTAGAGTGTTATAAATGTTGATTGCCTATACTGGGTATAAAATGGAAATCCATTTTAAATCTATCTGTTCGTCTTGCTATCTATTTATTGTTTCGAGAAAGGGTTATCCTTGATTAGAGAAATAGGGGCAGTTACAAAATTTAGTCAACTGTCAAGTTAATTGCAACAATTCAATGGCATAATTATTTCCCTTACAAAGGTTTATGTTAAATTATCTAGTTTAATTTCTTTATCATGTAAAATTGTTATCTGAAACAGCTCTTGATACTAGACAATTATAAAATGGACAACCACAATAACCAAGCTGAATCATTAACCATGATGCATCCTGATCAAGTTTCCTAGAATTGCATCCTTACAACCACATTGTATAGCCCCTTCACTTCCTGGTACAAATTAACCTATGTCAAAAGCAGGAAAAGACAATATTTACTTTCATTTGTAAACAATAATCATATAATATTATGTGTTATCACTGTGTTGGAGTGTCAAATGAGCAGACTGTCAGTAAAGCAGCATAAAATGCATGTATCTAATATGTAATTTCATAAAAAATGGGATTTTATGACTTATGCCTGGTTCTCACGACGGCGATTTGAGAGCGACGCATCAAGAGAAGTCATTTCTTGGAAAGTTGTGGCGTAGAACGTTGGTTGAGGCACGTTACGTAATCAATTAGTGTCATGTGCGACGCTTAAAGTTAGTAGCCGCGGTGAGTCTTGAGGTGTCCGCGGCGCTGCTTAAGCTTTCTTCGCCGCGTTCCGCCTCTCTTTCCTCAGCGCAGTTCCAAACAGACTCGTCGCACTTTGTTTTGGAATTCGGCGAGGCTGCTTTTACTTCGCCCAATGTTGTTTCCTCTTACGCCGCTGATGGTTGTGAGGCAGCTACGTCTGAAATTTGCGACCTGCGACGCATCAGGAAACCTTCGGCGTACACCCGAGGTAAGATGCGCCGCTGAAAATGACAGCCTCGCCGACGACTGTAACGATGCAACGCCGCATTTAGGTACTTGTTACTGCGTACCTTGATGGTTCATCGTCGCACATGCATTCATAAAGCGCCGAGGACATTACAGGCGCGTCGATGCTGACCTTCTTCGTCGTCCTTGCCTTAAGCAGCGACGAAGGTCTTTTAAGCATCGACGAACGTCTCTTGTTGCAGCGCTGCGGCAAAGTGTGTTTCGCTGCTGCAGGAGTCACTTTTGGTCATTATAAAAAGGGACACAGAGGACCTCCTTGCTTCATTTGCTGATTGCCCTTCAATGAGAACACAACGACTGCCTACTGAACATATGCATGATGAATGAAGAAGAAATTATTGTTGTGGCTGGTGCTGCTGCTGTTGCTATCGGAGCTGTCTATTTGAGACACAGGAGGAGGAGGGCCAGGAGACAGAAAAGGTGGTGGATTCGCAACTGGTTGCTGCAGAGGGAACAACATGGTCACTTCCATCAACTGCTGCCTGAACTGCAAGTCAATGACGTGTCCGGCTACTACAACTACACTAGAATGCCCCCTGCCATCTTTGCTGAAATCCTGGAAGCTGTTGGACCACTCATCGCTAAGCAAGACACCAACATGAGGAGGGCTTTGGAACCTGGTCTGAAGTTGGCTATCACCCTGCGGTACATGGCAACAGGAAACAGCTACAAGTCCCTAGCTTATGCTTTCCGTGTGGCACCCAACACCATCTGCAACTTCATCCCTGAGGTCTGCCTTGCCATCATTCATGCCTTCGAAAGACAGCTGGCACTACCCACACAGCCTGAAAGATGGAAGGAGATAGCCAAGGCTTTTGAGACGAAATGGAACTTGCCCAACTGCATTGGAGCTCTGGATGGCAAGCACGTCGCAATCCGATGTCCCAAGGCTGCAGGCTCCTTGTTCTACAACTACAAGGGATTTCATTCCATTGTCCTGATGGCCCTCGTTGATGCCGACTACAAGTTCATCTATGTGCAGGCTGGCTGTCAAGGAAGTGCATCTGATGGCGGCGTCTTCAGGGACACAGTACTTCGACAACTCCTGGACGAGGAAGATCTAGGCCTACCACCTCCAGAACCTCTACCTGGCACAGAAGACAATCCTTTCCCATATTACATCGTGGGTGACGAGGCATTTCCCCTGAAGACATGGCTGCTCAAACCAGTGCCAAGAAAGAACCTTGACATTGCTTCCAGAGTCTACAATTACAGGATTTCAAGAGCCAGGAGAGTGGTGGAGAATGCCTTCGGTCTGCTGTCACACAGGTTCAGATGCTTCCTGACCACCATGCCCCAACGACCTACAAGAGTGACATACATCACAATGGCTGCTTGTGTTCTACACAACATTCTGCGAGACAGAGTAGGCGTCCACCATGTCCGTGACAATGAAGTTATGGACAGAGAAGATCCACAGACACATGACGTCACTGAAGGAGTTCGGAGGGGAGACCGTCAATTAGGAGACCTAGGAGAACCACTTCGACACGGAAATGCCTCCAGAGATGCCAAGGCTGCTCGAGACTACCTACGTGACTGGGTCAACAGTCCGGCAGGAAGTGTCCCTTGGCAGTTGGAGAAAATCTGAAGAAGATGCAGACTATCTATTCAAAACAACAAACCCCAGGCCCTTTTAAGGGCCACCAAATCCTCCCAATTGAGCTGGCCATGTACACATCCTATGTTGACAAAACAAGCCCAAAAATCAATCAATCAATCAATCCCTCCATCTATCTATCTATCTATCTATCTATCTATCTATCTATCTATCTATCTATCTATCTATCTATCTATCTATCTATCCAAGTCCAATCCCTGCAAAGTGACGACAACAGCTTTTCTTTTGCTGCAGTGTATATATGTAACGAGCATTGTGTTCCATCTATCAAGCTATCTATCTATCTATCTATCTAGCTATCTATCTAGCTATCTATCGAGCTATCTATCTATCTATCCAAGTCCAATCCCTGCAAAGTGACGACAACAGCTTTTCTTTTGCTGCAGTGTATATATGTAACGAGCATTGTGTTCCATCTATCAAGCTATCTATCTATCTATCTATCTAGCTATCTATCGAGCTATCTATCTATCTATCCAAGTCCAATCCCTGCAAAGTGACGACAACTGCTTTTCTTTTGCTGCAGTGCATATATGTAACGAGCATTGTGTTCCATCTATCAAGCTACCTATCTATCTATCTATCTAGCTATCTATCTAGCTATCTATCGAGCTATCTATCTATCTATCCAAGTCCAATCCCTGCAAAGTGACGACAACAGCTTTTATTTGCTGCAGTGTATATATGTAACGAGCATTGTGTTACATCTATCAAGCTATCTATCTATCTATCTAGCTATCTATCTAGCTATCTACCTGCCACTTGCCCTAGACAAGTGAAATTACAAAGTGATGCACTTGTACTAGTGCAACCAACACAAGTTTTAAAACCAAAGCACTTGTACTAGTGCATTACATTTTAATTAAGAAATTCATGCACTTGTACTAGTGCAATAAAAATATGTTTATACCAAAGAATGCAGCACTTGTACTAGTGCTGCACTTGGTATGTTTTGGGGCAAAGAAAGGGGGAACTAGCACCTTGCTTTTATGAAGGTGATTACTTTTAATGAAGGCCAGGACCGGACTTTTGTTTTGGGGGACTTTTTTTTGGGGGGATTGTCAACGTTTTTTTTGCTCTTTTTTGGCTCTTTTCGGTCAACACAAGCTCTTTTTTTTGTCAACATAAGATGTGTACGTGGCCTGCCCTTTTGGGAGGATTTGGTGGCCCTTAAAAGGGCCAAGGTTTTTTTGTTGTCTTTGCTGCACATCTGGTCTTCTACTTGCGTGGAGAAAGGAGACTGTCAGTCCAACTGGGCGAAGGGGAAGGCTGGTGCGGCTGATGGGCGGCCGGTTGACCAAAGCTGGGTCCAGGGTAGCCGTACTTCTCGGGGCTCTCCTGAGCATCCATCATCAGTGTCATGGAGGATGGGCTGGGCTGCATCACGGTGTAGCTGGGAGTCTGCCTGGATCCTCCTTCCCTGGGCTGGTGGTGGTGGAAGTGATGGCTGCTGCTGGAAGCGTGGTGGTGCTGCTGGTGGTGGGATGGCACATACGTCGAAGAAGGAGGAGGAGGAGGTGGCATCTGCAGGCGCTGAGGAGGATGAGGAGGCTGGAAGGTCTGCTCCTGAGGTCTTGACTGGCGGCTGGCCTCATCCATCTCACTCTCCTTGTCCCAGTAGAAGGCGGCCTCTGCAATGGCCCTCACCATTCGCTTTCTGATTACAGGGCTGGCGTGAAATCCGACGTGGTAGAGGTCGTGACACTTCATCCTCCAGTACTCCTGATCGGGTTGCAACTCCTGGTGGTCGGGGCACATCTTGCAGCCAGAGCCTTTCAGGATCTTCTTGGCGGAGGACATGGCGTACATGCTGCCTGCGATGACATTCATGGCGGAGTGCATGGATTCCTCTGTTGGGGCCTTCCTCTTGGTTCCCTTGGCAACGGCTCCAGGCTTTGGCGCTCCAGGGAAGACTTGGGACTGCTGGCTCTCAGGTCTGTCCTGTGATGGCTGTTCAGGTGGCAGGTCCTGCATGTCATAGGAAGCTGGCAGGGAATCCTCAGGGTTGTAGCTGTCCTCGGAGTCTGAGGCTGGTCGGTTGCCAGACAGTTGAGAGATGGCTGACAGCTCCTTCCCTGGCTTGTGCACGATGGAGTCCTTCAGGAACCGACAGTTGGCTAGGATGTACTGGTCCCTGTCTGTCAGAGTCTCCTTCCTGCCGGATCCTGAAGCTTCAGGCCTGACGAGTCTGGAGTAGTGGGTGCGGACTGTCTTCCTCCAGTTGAAGAGGTCCTGGGAGGTGTACTTGGGTCCCAGCTCCTTGGCTTTCTCGGTGTCCAGCAGCAGCTTCTCGTTGCCCTTGTATCCTCTGGAGCCCTTCATGTAGAGGACAGGATGCTCTCTGAACCAGTTGATGAGGTCGTCTTCTTGGTCAGATGTGATGCCCATGTTGTCTTTGATATTCTTCTTGGGGGCCTTCCCTTTGCCCTTCTTGCCCTTGGACTTGGCTTCAGCAGCTGCAGGGGTCTCATCAGCAGAGTCTTCCTCCTCGAAGGTGTCCTCATGTATGATGTCTTCAAGAGCAACAACAGGCTGGCTCTGTTGTGTCTTCTTCGGAGTCTTCTTCGGAGTCTGAGTAGTCTTCTTTGGAGTCTTCTTTGGAGTAGACTTGGCAGTAGGCCTTGGAAGACCCTTGGAAGACTTGGTGGCAGGCTTGTCAGCAGGCTTGGCAGCAGGCTTGGCAGCAGGCTTGGCAGCAGGCTTGTCAGCAGACTTGGGAGGCTTGTCAGCAGGCTTGTCAGCAGACTTGGCAGCAGGCTTGTCAGCAGACTTGGAAGGCTTGTCAGCAGGCTTGTCTCCTTCATCAGCTTCAAACAATTCAACTGATGAATCTTCGTCTGTGCTGTCTTCTGGCCGGCCCTCGAAGATGGTCTCGCTGACGACAGTGGCTTTGCTGGTTGAAGTGGTGGTCTTCGTCTGTAGTGGAGGTGTAGAGCCCAGGTAGAGAGATGTCTGCCATGGCTGTTGTAAAGAAGGCAGTCACTGCAGCATCTGAAGGGTCATGGAGAGGAGTTCCAGCTGGAGTTGTCACTGGAGTTGCAGCAGGAGTGCTTCCAGGAGTGTGAAGTGTTGACCTGGTGCTGAGCTTGGTTGGTGCCCTGGTGACGACGGTGCCCTTTTTCCTCTTTGGTCCCATGTTGTAGCAGCAAAAGTACAATTGTAGCAACAAAAGTAGCAGCAAATGTAGCAGTTGATAGTGTCGTGGATTCTAGGTGTGTTCTGGTCGAAGGTCTGAGTGGGTATGGTGCTCTAAACTGGCCCCCTCTATATATATGCAGTGTGCGGACCGCCTCTTTTCCCCTCCTTCGCCCCCCCTTCTTCGCTGCTGCTGCCCCAGCCGCTGCGCAAAAAGAGGGTGACACGCAGACAAAGGGTTGATGCTAAAAATAGAACAACCCATGCACTCAGGCGCCACTCTGTCTGCTGCATTGGGGGTCCATAAGACGCGGCGCGCACCCTCTCACGTGCGTCGAACATGTGACTTTCCGCGACGCGTGTCTGAAACATGTGACATGAAGCAAGAGCTTTCTGCTACACTGCTGTTTCTGCGTCGAAGCTCTTCTTTGTGCGTCGCACCTTTAAAAATCTGCGGCGCGCACTGATTTCTTTTTACGCTTCTTCTTGCTTCACCACTTCTTTCCTCGCAAAGATTCAACCGGTTGAATCTTTTTTTCCTGCATCGTCAAATTTCTAGGAATTGCGTAGAAAGACCTCTTAAAACGACGCATGCTGTTCCTGTCGCGCAGTAAAGCCAAAATTGACGGCGAACATGCTCAAATCTTTGCCCTTTCCTGGAAATATAAGAAACGCCGTCGCTTAAACCCTCTGTTACGTCTCCGTGAGAACTAGCCATTACATTTATCTATTTGTAAAATATACTAAATTTTTTCCATTGGAATAATCTTCTTTCACACATTTTCAACTTTTTTTGAATGACTTGTAATGGGGGTCCCTCAATAACGAAATTTATATTTCATATAGGGACTCCCAATCAAAATAAAGTTAATCAATAATCAATAAATAGATAAATATTTATTATGATGATATTGTAGGCCCTCTTTATGCATAATTGCATATACGAGGGGTGTTCAAAATGTTCTGACCAATCTTTTTTTTTGGCAGACATTTCCTTTTGAAGCAGAAGAATCAAATTTTCACAGAACTTTCACGTATGGCACTATCAATTCTTATCATGATCAGATGTTTATTTTACAGTAAATACTGTGATAAAAAACATAGACAGTTTGTTGGGTTGGCCTAAAAAATTCAGAAAATTTAGCTGCACTGGGTGAGTTTGTGTTTCCTTGGCAACTAAGAAGTTATTTTAACATTCGCTACAGGTATATTTTCAAAACAAAATAACGAAATACCTGAAGATAATTATGTGGTCATTTCATTCAGCTGCTTCAAACAGAAAGGTCTGCCAAAAAACTTACGAAAAATAAAAATTAAGAAAGAAATATTTTGGAAAAAAAATTCAGCCAGAAAAATTTTGGCAATAAAATTTGGTGATCATGGGTAAAAAAAGAGAAAACAAAAATGTCGGAAAAAGGAATTTCGGGTAAAAAATAGCGAAAACAACATTAATTTTGGTTAAAAAAAGTAGCCCTGCAAATTTAGATGACTGTCCATGATCACACAATAAGGGAACTGCAGCAAAACTTAGGAAAGAAATCAATTGGGAAAAAAATATTTTGGGAAAAGAAATTTGGGGGAAAAAATAATTTGGAAATTAGACAAAAAGTAGCCGTGGCCCTTACGGATCAATGCAATGAAGTTCACTGTGCGAATTTGGTGGTCGTGGGTCTCCCAGACACCTCGTGAGGGGAAACGAGACTACAAAAGTTGCCCTTTATACAGTAAGATATGGAGTATAGAGAAATGTATCTTTTTAAGGATTGGATGGATAAATACACAGATATATGTATATAGTAGATAAAAGATAGATAGATAGATAGATAGATAGGTAGATAGATAGATAGATAGAAAGATGGATAGATAGATAGATAGAAAGAAAGATGGATAGATACAGTTGAGGTCAAACATTTGCATACAGATGGACAGGGAATAGTTTAAGCTGTATTATGTAAGTGCAAATGGGTCTACATATTTGGCATTTGTATTTCTCGTTTCTTACATATTGAACTTATGAATTTGACTATAATTGGTCCTTTTGACCAAATCCCCTTAAAAATAAACAGCATTAATCTGTGAGTAGTCCAAAGTTGATGGGTCAGAAGTTTGCATACACTCCTGGACCATGGTTGTATTATGCCATATTTATACCTCTAATTGAAAAATATTTCATTTTTCTATCCTAGTTTGTAGAAAATAAGTCTCAAATGTATTATCCTCAGAGTTCGAAGCGAAATTTAGCACAAGAAAGGTTTCAAAAATCTGTGCAGTGATGGTCTCAACATCAATGGTCGACAGCAGGAAATTAGGTCAAGTGGGACCAGCTTCTTATCAATGATTAAGTTTCGAATTTAACAAAACATGACATATTCATATTCAAAAGTGTCTTAAAAATTCAATTTTCTCCATTAATATTCCCCGTTTCTTTTATTTTTATGGAATAGTTCATTATAAGCCTTGACAAGCTAAATTAAATTATTAACATGTGATTCATTTCATTTCAAAACAGACAACAAGAAAACATAACAAAATTAAGGTTACATAATCTTTGTCAACTGATGATTATGCAACAGTGAGCAATTAATATACATTCAGATCATGTTATTGTTTTTGTTATCACTATTATATAATAGCAACAATCTATCATAGACTTAAATTTGGCAGCTTTCAGTGTTGTCTTCCTTTTTACTATTTAGCTGATTATCTATCAACTCTATTCATTCTTAATCCTATTTATTTGCTATCCTATCTATCTATCTATCTATCTATCTATCTATCTATCTATCTATCTATCTATCTATCTATCTATCTATCCATCTATCTCTTTGCATCCTCGGAGTCCTTTTCCACGTAATGTCCACATCTATGTGCTGGTGGACACCTTCACCCAAGACACCCCCACATCATTGCATATTTCATTTTTAGTCAACCTTAGATTCTGTTTAGCCGTTCTGATGATTTTTATGTTGTCAGTCGCCACCAGTTTGGCTCTTCTTCCAGTTCTCTGCAGTGCAGCGATGAATTTGTGGGTCTTAAAATCACCAACTATGTGCTGTACCGAGGATACAACAATTTAAAATGCTTCCCAATTGCTCCCTATGACACCCAATATTGTGCATTCATATAATTTGCATCTTTTTATCTTCTCCATACTGTTTGCATGATCCCATGGAGATTCACGGAGAAAGTGAAAGATTGTGTCCGGGGCCCTCTATCGTATGGACATAATTTACCAATTTTTTTTTCAACAGAACTCTGAGGACCATACATTTGAGACTTTTTTCTACAAACTAGGATATAACAATGAAATATTTTCCAATTAAAGGCATGAATATTGCATAATACAACCATGGTCCCGGAGTGTATGCAAACTTCTGACCCATCAACTTTGGATGACTCACAGATTAATGCTATTTATTTTTAAGGGGATTTGGTCAAACGGACCAATTATAGTCAAATTCATAAGTTCAATATGTAAGAAACAAGAAATCAAATTGCCAAATATGTAGACCCATTTGCACTTACATAATACAGCTTTAACTATTTCCTGTCCGTCTGTATGCAAATTTTTGACCTCAACTGTAGATAGATAGATAGATAGATAGATAGATAGATAGATAGATAGATAGATAGAAAGATAGATAGATAGATAGATAGATAGATAGACAGATAGATAATTATATAGATAAATAGATAGATAGATTGCACTTGACATGAAATGTATACAATATAATAACTGAAAGGTATGCTGAAGTAATGTAATAAACAATATTCTGCATCAAAAATTTAAGGCCAATCATGAACCAGGAGATCAGTCACATGACAAGCCAATAAATAATGATATTGGTGTCTTAAAAGTGTTATTGCACTTAATTGCCTATTACTTAAGGGAAGGCCTGGGTAGGAGGAAATTTAACTTCTTGAAATGTCAATATTATATAGATAGTGGATGGTGAGGAGACCAATATTGAGATTTATTGGCCGAAGCAGTAATATTGGTCGAGGCCGAAGGCCGAGACCAATATTACCTGCTGAGGCCAATAAAACTCAATATTGGTTGACTCAACATCCACTATTTGTTATATTCTGCACCAAAATTTTCAGACTTGCACATTTTTTTGTACATTAAAGAGTTGCCTGTTTTCATTCTTTTTAAAGCAGACTGCATATTGTCTATTTAGTGCAACCTATTTAGCAACCTATTTTGTAATCTATCCAGCTAACTATCTATAGCTATCTACCTAGCTATCTATCTTGATATCTAGCTATTTATATTTTATCTTTCTTCTTCCTATTATCATGATTTTTATCATTTTAACTCTATTAAGCGCTTTTATTCATTTTTAAAAACGTTTCTAAATGTGTTTATTTCACCGCTTTCATATCATTCAAATGCTTTTTGAAATTATTTTTGCGATCTATTATTTCAGGTTTAAAAAAATATTGTCTGTGTATTTTCTAATCTGTACAGCAGACAGTTGGCATCCAGTGATTTGCAATCAGATCATCTTGCTTTAAATGCCGCTTGTTCAAATAGATTGATTTAAACCGTCTAAAGTTTCAATCAAGAAGTGGCAAAGTTTCAATTGGAATTTGTTCAATTATCCTTGATAGCAATTAACACCTTTGTACTGGAAGAAGTATTGTGTTCCCTTCAATGACAATTGAGAATTTTATTAGAAAGAAGTAAAAACCATCAAAGAATACAGTGATAAAGGGTTTTGTACTGCATTAACTCAAGTGCATATGCACTGAGGACGCCAATATAGCTTCACGGCGCCAATAACACTTTCCACACGCCAATATCGTTATTTATTGGCGTGGCACGTGATCGATCTCGCATCATCTGATTGGCTTGCACATTTTGGTGCAGAATATATAATTTTATAAATATGCCGACGGTAAATATTGGGAAAAATTAAGTATAATTCATAAAAAAATGTAGGTATCTTCTGAAAAATTTTACAAAATTTTAATTAATATGTATCAGTCTGAAAATTGTGGTGCAGAATATAACAAATAGTAGATGTTGAGTCGACCAATATTGAGTTTTATTGGCCTTAGCAGGTAATATTGGTCTCCTCACCATCCACTATCTATATAATATTAGTATTACACAGTTTGTTAATGAAGATTTGTGTAACCATACGTGTTGTTGTGATTTCTTGATTGGTGATCAGTCAATGCCATTTACTTCTCATATATTGACATCCCATATACCTTGCACCATTCTTCAGAGTTCAGAATAAATTACAGAAAAACTCCAAATTTTACGAAATAAACAATTTTGTGTCACTTCCTGGTAAAAGTAACTGGACTGTGAACAATATATTTTGAAAGAGGCAGTGACTTTAAAAAATGTGGAGTGCAAAACAGGTTCATCATTTTAGGTTCTATGCGTAATTTAAAAAACAACAACGTAAATTTGTCTTCCTGAATATTCATCATCTTGGCATTCTTTTTTTTGTAAGTTACATAATTACACATTATGCAAGTAGGTCCAAAAAATAACAAACAATAACACTTTGTAATAACATTCTTCAATTCAAGAATGAAATAGTATCATCATGACACAATAATAATTTAAATATGTTTAATCTGCGGCAGATATCCTACTAGGTCTACGTCTAAGTATAATTCATCAAATAACCTCCTTCAAATCACACTTCGACAAAAAGGCATATACGAGGGGCGTTCAGAAAGTTCGAGGCTTTTTTTCATATGGATACTTATTTTCAATCGAGAACTATGAATTTTTCACAGGATAAAATTCAGCATATTTGGAATGGATTTCCAAAATTTTGGACAATTTGGACATTTTTAAGTCATTCAGTGGTTGCCATGGAAACTGAAAGTTCAGCTTCTTGGGGCAGGAAATACTGAAACCAAGAATGCCCAGAAATTGTGACTGTGAGAGACTTCTCTCTGTCACTTATATTAATGAGATTGACAATATTTGACACAAGAAATATAGTATTAGCTTCTAAATAGGCTTTCAAGCACACCAAATGTGTGCATTCTTACACTGAACCCATATAGGAAAGCGCTCCAGCATGCCATATTTGGCGAGGAAAATTCAGGGGGCAAAGGTGTGTTTCCCTGACTGCATAAGGACTTGTGAAAGCATGGATTCACTAGTAGTATGAACAAGAGACCAAAATGGACAGCATTATCCATCCTAGCTATTCCTGTGACATGTTGCTTTACATAAGTCATGGTTTTCCCTTACTTTGGGGCTATAGTTTCAAGCATCGGAGCAGAAAAGGCTGTGGATGACCGAAATTATTTCACAGAACTTTGTTTAGAGGACTTAAAGAAACATTTACTTCAATGGGTCAGGTGTATGAATCAATGCTTTTGGAGAGCTTGGGAGTATTTTTTTAGGCTAATATTATATTTCTTGTGTCAATTATTGTCAATCTCACTAGTGCAAGTGATAGAGAGAGGTCTCTCACAGCCAAAATTCATCAGCTTTAGAGGTTTCAGTATTATCTGCCCCAAGAAGCTGAACTTTCAGTTTCCATGGCAACCACTGAATGACTTAAAAATGTCCAAATTGTCCAAAATTTTGGAAATCCATTCTAAATATGCTGAATTTTATCCTATGAAAAATTCATAGTTCCAGATTGAAAATAAGTGTCCATATAAAAAAAAGCCTCGAACTTTCTGAACGCCCCTCGTAGGCCTATATATATTAAGGGCGACCATTTAATAATGCTGGAGTTTCCTTGGTTTAAATTATTTATTTCATGGAAACAGCCACAGTAATTATTTATCTCAAGCACGCGAAAGAATTTATTTATTTCACCAAAACTGAGCAAGAGGTTAGTTCCTTTTAAAAATTCCAAGCGCGCCCCATGGATATTAAATGTTGCCCCTTAACTTCCAACTAATTTTAAAAACACAAAGCAAAGGGAAAAAAGTGTTTATGTTTGTAAATAATGATTAAAATCAAACAGAAATAGCAGATTTGAAAAAAAAGGTAAAAAAACATGTTGACTAAAACAAAGGAGATTTGTGTCAATGAGAGGTTTTGTGAAAAGTAGATATCTGGAAAGAATAGTTTGGAAATGGGAGTGGGAGATTATATAATCACTGGCCCCTTGAGATACTTGAGATGCCTACACTCTAAATGCAAAAGGTTCTTGATTGGTATATAAAGAACCCACACCCGAGAAAAGGTTCTAATTTTTTTAGGGTTCAATTGAATTGGAAAGGTTCAATACTTGGTGGGAAGGCCCTATGATAATGATAGGAGCCTATGCTCCCAACTTGAGAGAAAGGCGTTCCATTGTGGAGTTCAGTGCAGTTGGATTATCTAAATGTTGTTTTTGTGTGCTGTTGGAACCTTTATAAAGTTGAGTAATGAACCTTTTAGGGTTCCTTGTCTATACCAGCTTATAGAACTATTCCATATAAAATCTTTTTGTTAAGAATGTACATTTTGTTGTCACTGCGATTCATTTAGGTACTTTCCCAGTTTACAAATTGAACAGAGTATTGCCATTTACTTCCCTGTTACTGAGAACCACTAGGAACTCACAAACGCAATGGACTCACTGGACTGTATTACACTTCGTGTTTACTCTCACTTCATAATAAGAGGATGTTTTGGCACGAACATTACTTTATATGCTTAAGCCTCAGTGAGATGAGGTCTTACTTTTAATTTCTGAGGAGAATTACAAAAAAGCTTGAGGATTATAATGGGCAACATGAGAAACCTTATCCTTCTCCTGACCATATCATTGACCTGCATGTTTGTGACATCATCACTGATAGACGTGCACCACCAACAGGATGCTACACTAGTACTGAAAAATATAAGCAGGTTAGTATCTATTATTTTATTAATATATATTCAAATATTGCTTGGTATATAGGACACTGGCCCTATATTTTGCTAGATTGAATTGAAAGTTTATAGTATACTGTTTGCCAGAGCCAAAGGGAAAGAGGGATAACGTTTGTCACTATTAAGATACTTGGGGGGGGGGGGCATCATTTCATCTCAAGAGGGTTGGGGGGGGGGCTTGAAGTTTCTTGTTCAGTTTTGGTGAAATAAATAAATTCTTTCTGGGTAGTCTTGAAATATATAATTTCTGGTTAGGGTTTTTCTTAAGGCGATGCTTGATTTAGGAATGAATGATAACGACCATTGTAACCGTGAAATAACTTCGCGCAGAGGAAAACTCCAAGTTCATTATTAAATGGTCAACCCTCTTAAGATTGTACATTTTATCATTATGCCGTGGTTTGCCACTACAGATTGTGAAATCACGCCATGCTACATAGATAGAATTCAATTAAAATGTTATAGCTGCAGCTATTGAGTTGGTCTATATTTACACAAATAAGTATTGCCAACACTGAGTAGAAATTAAATTTTAAAATAAGCTTTAAGTAAGTTGAAAGCAGCACTTGGCGTATTTAGGGGGGCATTGGGCCATGTTAATTTTATACGCGCCCAGTCGTGAATTATGCGTTCTGCGACGTGACCATATATATAGTATTCCACAGGAATTTTCTGGATCCCCCCTTGAGTCCAAGCTACTCCTCCGGCATGCAATGCAGCCAACTTTGTTTTCTTAATCCTTCCAAGATATTGTCCTGTTTAGTCTGGAGTCTGGACCAAGGAATGTCACAATATTGAGCAAGGATGCAGTGGAACTGATGATTTTTGTTGATAATATCTCCAACTCTAGTGTCACCAGAGTCCAGGGGTGCAATTTTGTTGAAAATGTGGGAGGACACACGATAAGCAACAAGGCGACCGGAATTGGACATTGCGTCTGCAGGAAAAACATTGCATCTTTGAATTTCATTCCTTTATATAGTGTAGGACTGTACATCACTTAATATAATTCTGCCTTGTACAATTGTTCTAGGAAGTAAGTACACCCCTCATGATTTGCCATTGAATTTCATGTTAAACTTGTCTTGCGGTAAATTCCAATTACATGGAAAGCAATTAAAAATCAATCACCACTTTACATTCAGCAACTTATCACAGTTTAAACCAAGAAAAATCATAACTTAAGAAGCAACAACAAACTCTTTTTGGCGGAGTCAAATTCTTGCAACAAAAACAAATTAGAAGACAAGAGCCTTCTCCTATGCTGCACCTAAACTATGGGACAGTTTGCCAGAAAGTGTGACGTCTGCAACAACTCTAGCATGCTTCAAGAAAAACCTGAAAACTCGCTTGTTCCAGAGCTGCTATAGATGAATAATCTTGCCTCAAGCGCTAATAAGCAGTTTTCTGCAATTGGCGCTCTACAAATTCTTAATTTTGTTATAAAGATTATTAAGGCTATAGCAGCACCAATATTAAGTGCATCATCAACACAACGATTGTATCATACAATTGAGGTTTCCAACAATATTAACACTTGCATTGTCATTGAATTTGTATCAGGGGTCTTTATGCCAGTAAGTACACCCCTATTGGCATCGCAATGCTAAAAGATACAGTAGAAAGAGAAGGTGTACTTACTTTTGCAAGACTATAACCCCTATCTAGCACAAAGACCCCTTGTGTAAATTCAATGCGAAACTTTCTGAAGGAAGATCAACATGAAACCAAAAATCAAGCACATGCAAAAAGAGATGAGAAGTAACCACACTTCAACAGATTTTCAACCAAGTTGATGGGAAAACAGACCAAAAATTAGTTGTCTTTCATCTCAAAAATTGTTGAAAATAACCATTATAATTTTGATGAAATTCACATGCTATAAGCATAAGGCAGAAGCATTTTAATACCAAATAGTGAAAAAGTTATAGTTCCTGTGACATTGTGACAAGCAGGGCTGTTAACAAGTACTTGAGTACTTAAGTACTTCTGTACTTAAGTACAATTTCTTGAGTACTTGGAATGTACTGGGTACTGGAAGTACTGAACCCAAAAGTACTGTACTGGTACCCAGTACTTTGCGAAAAGTACTTGAAATTTTAAGTACTTTTTAAGTACATTTAAGTACTTTCACTGAAAAAAAAGCCAACATGACAGCTTACAAGCCATGTTGAGTGAAGTGCCAATATTTTCCAAGACAATTTGTGAATAAATGACACTTCATAAAATCATAAATTTCATCTAGTCTGTAATAAATGTTACTTTATAAAAATAATACTTTTCAATAATTCAATTTATATAATAAATAATTAAATAATAATTATTTATTTTGGCTCTTAGAAGATATATATATATGGAATACAGTTTCATTGGATAATGCAGAAATATAGCAATTGGATAGTGCAGAACTATAGCAATTAGTCAATTTCAATTTATGCTATTGAAGAACTCATACTTAAACCTGTCAAAGCAAATTAGAAATGTGATTGCAATTAGACAGGACATGACAGAGTCACTATCTGAGTAGTCCAACTATGTTGCTGAACTAGCATCTCAGTTCTGCAGTAAATATATGAACAACATTTATATGATTTTCATTCTAATATAGGTAATGTTACTTTTATTATAAAAAAATAATTTATCCATAACGTATTTTTCTGTTTCACCCACTGAATTTGTTTGGTTAACCTTTCAAGAATGAATATGGTTGTGTTAATTATTTGAGAAATACCTTTTTTTCATGATGCATCAATTTGAAAGTATGTTGCATACATGCATAAATTCAGTAATTATTCAATCAATTTCAATGCCATCTTTTGGAGGGGTTTTCCATGTTCATTGAGGCATGTATGTGTGAATGCATTGGCCTATTGTCTTTAGCAAAGAAATTGGGTCACTGCCTGTACCTGCCCTTGTAAACAGGTGTGAGAATTACCCTCTTTACAATTGGACAGGGAACTTTCACAAACATAGGCCTAATATGTGGCAATTAAATATAAATTTTTCAAAACTAATATGATCAATAATAATAAATATTTTAATCATTTATAACCAATAACCTCATTAATTTTCTGGGTGTCTAATAAAGCATTCAAAATATCACAGTCACAATATTATTAATGAAGTTCCTACTTCCTATCTGTCTATCTACACTCCTGCTCATAAATATGGAATACTTTTTTGGAAAAAGAGTGTCAAATAAAATTAAATTTCAGAGTGTGAATGTAAGCTAGGTCCATTGTAAAGGTCAAGTCATCTTCTCTAATCACTCTTTGAAAGCCTCAACTACATTTTTTGCAAGAATTGTAATTTTTTGGTTGAATGAACCTCACCTTAAAAAAAACTCTGAATTTCCATATTTCGCGCTGCTGTATTAAACTTTTCCTGGGGTTAACACTGCAGCATGAGTTTTAAACGACAGCATGTTCTTCCCTTTAGCGGTCATTGGAAGTAGTTACGATGGAATTGGACCATCATGTGTTCCAGCAGAAGTTGCTAAAGATATCAATCTTGATGGAGAATGTTGAAGTATTCCATATTTATGAGCAACGGTATACACATGAAACCATTAACACTGACCAGTCTCCACAAATGTCTTCCTAATCAATTAGACCTGCTCCAAAACCAACGCAAAAGATTTTCATGAGCTCGTATTGAAAAGAAACAAGGCATCATTCAACCACAATGCTGACTGACTAGAACAGTCTTGAAATCGAACCAAACATCAAAAGGCAATATCATACTACAAACTGAGTAGTTGGTAATTTAAATATGAACTTCAATCACGGCACAATTTTGATGAAATTCACATGCTCTAAAAACCAAGCAATTTAATATAATTTTTAAAATACTTTTAGAGAAGATTTGAATATTTTAAACTGCTTCAGCTTGCTAGACCATACGCCATCCTTCTTGCAATCCAACAAACGAAACAAGTTTACAAAACTAAAACAGTTTGCTTGGATATCAAATCAGATCACAAAATCTAAAATAAGCTTCGGAGTAGCCAGGCATCAACCATTATGAGAGGTGACCTGAAAAAAATGCACACTTTGATGAAATTCACATGCTGTATATGTGGTATTGTGGATGCAGCATCTTTACAGACTTTAATATCAACGGGAAAATTATTTACATCCAAAAAATAGTAAATGTCCTTTCCAAAGTTCATATCAGATAAAAATCAAGTCATCAGATTATACCAAAATAAATTTATTGCTTACCAATCAACATACAAAGCATATAACAATATGTATGTTACAGTGATTATTTAAAAAAAATATCTGCTGAAAAGAGATTATACTTCAAATTAGTAAAGTTTTTCTCTGACCCCCGATACAAAATTCGGCATTTTAATTAAAGAATATGTGACAGTGTATAATATCAAAGGGACGTGGTCCATAAATTTGCATCAAACATAATTGAGTGAAATTTAAAATTTTAGAGAACCCTTCATAACTTATTGTAATATTCTAACAACAGAGTTCACTTGTTTGATGCTATGAATAATGTTATTTGGCTCTCATACAATGATTCTAAAACATTTTTTTTGCTCCTGGCTTAAAACGAAATTAATTTCATTCGAGTGGTTCACTGAAAGCATGTGTAGGTAAGGTGGCACTGTTGTTCCACTTCCTGTTTGATCATAACAATGTCTTGTGAAAAGCACATGTTTGAGAAAAAGTGAAATTACTATGAATCTAATTGTTGTCAGCAACATAACACCATGCAGAACTGTCTATGTAATCATTGTCGGTTATATCTATGCTAAAGTACATATTCAGACTTCTTTGATTCTGAATTAAATGGCTTCAAAGTTGCAAGGTAAGTTGGCAAAAGTTTTCTGTGTTGACATGGTTTTAGGAGAATTTCGATCTCTTACCTTGCATATTGTCGTCTACAGGGTAATACGTTTATTTTGCCCTCTCCAGGTATATCCCTTGCAATGAAGGTTTAGTAAATAAATAATTCCATGTTTATAAATCGACTTGAAAATGTCTCAATTGAGATATCTTTGGCTAAAAGTCCATGGCTCAGCTCTGATATCTTCTGCTTTGACAGTGTTCATGAGGCTCTTTCAAGAAACAGGTGACAAGATTTTAATCTTGTTGTATTGTTTTGCACTGATTGCTGGCTATAATCCCCTGTCTTGAGCCTCAGGTCAATAGACTCTGAACTTGACACCCATTTAAATGTGATTAAAACTGGATTCTCATTCAAAGGGTTGTGTGACCATGTGAAAGGCTAAGCCATCAATAACCTTGGACTCAATAACTACAAAAAACTAGAACGCGCAAATAAAATTTGCAAATCTAGGCGCTGATTGCTAACTTGACAATTTAAGCATGAGATGAACCTCTGTCTGCCATTGTAGATGCTCCATTGTGAATCAGCCATCCAGCTGGTGAGAGATCCTATCATATAGCATGTATAGGTATGAAATCCAATGAGTCACCAAAAGCCGTTTTCATCTTATTTACATTTTGCTGCAGCCCGTTCTAATATGCTAACATGTTCCGCTTGAGTGCACACAGTCTAGACATTGCATAAATCTAGGACAGTGTCCTGATTTTTTGTGACCAGAAATAGTTATTTCTGCCAATTTACAGCAAAGAGGACAGCTATTTACAATCACAATCCGTAGATCTGTTACTGATCCATCATCAACAGCAATTACAGCATCCAAGCTAGTACTGTTGACGAGTTTACGAAGTTAGAAGGTAAACACATGAAATCATTGTATTTCATGTTCACCTCAAACAGGAAGTTGAAAAACACACAGGAAATGGCAGGTTGTACAAGCATGATCTAGGCGCAGGCGCCTAGATAATTAATAATACAATGTACCAATATATGTATGCCAGAGCATTTTTTAAGGATTTTTGACTGGGAGACCAACAGAACTTTGCAGCGGCATGTTGCACGGCATTTATCAAACAGCGGAAGATCCATTTTGATATATTTGGGTAATGAAATGCTTACAAAAGGGACTTCCAACTGTTGAGCTGACTGATAATTTAGGATTTCAACAAATTTTCACCAAAACAAATTAGACAAATTTTAAATTTATGAAAATTGGAATTGGGAAAGATGACATCAGCAGTATTATAAGTCAAAAGACAGGAAAATAATATTTTTGATATAGAAAGAAAGATCCTCACTTTCAAATGCACCCAAGAATTACAAATCAAGACAAACTAATATGAATTTAATGATTGTTCTGGAAAAATTGGTCTCCCAGTGATACCAATTTGGCAATGACTGGGAGACCAAATCTGTCCACTGGGAGACCATTTGGTCTCCCAGTTACTATGTTAAAAAATGCACTGATGTATGCATGTCACTATACTAACACTATTAAAGTGACACATATTCAAGCTGTCATATAATGTCACACTGCAGAAAGTTTAAAGTGTAATTGTAATACTGCTTATATAAAAAATTCAAACTGAAATAACATAAAACATCAGTCATACAAGCAAATTTCAATGGTTTTTTAATACAGTAGTATTATATTGATTGCTCGGTCATGAAGGCATCCACGTTTGAAATGATGGTTCCATTTTTTATTTAGTGTTATGAGGTATATTCTAATATCAATTCATATTCAATTTTGGTGATTTTGGGTGGCAATGGATGCCTTTCCAAGAATTTGCATAATAATTGGGAACACCACAAAACATCATTATATAGCATAACTCCCAACTGAGTCAATGGAATCGGACAAAATTGGCAGGATATATTAGCTCCATGGTACACTTATCATTATGTGAAAAGAATATTTAAATAGTGTTATTTCTTTTTGAGATAATGCAAAAAAGCATAGTTGCATAATAATTGGGAACGCGGTGTATAGGGAATTAGGGATGCAAAAGAAATCAATTTAGATGTTCGGAGGGGACCCGAAAAATCGCTTTATATGGCAGGGACAATATCACTCAATAAAGATAGGGCATTGCAATAATAAATTTTGATTTGATGCTCGTTGGGTGGGTAAAATATTCAAATTTACTGCAAGTAGGGTCTCACAAAAAAGAGTTAGTGCATTGGGGGGTCTTGCAAAATTCACATTTGATGCATGGAGGGCGTCAAAAATTTAACCTGACCGCTTTTCAATGGAATAGCCCTTACTAAATAATTGAACTGTTTGTATTACACTGATGAGTAAATCTCTATTCAATTCCAGAGCAGTGATTAACTAATACTGATATTTCATGAACTCTTCAGTTATATTTATTACGATCCTTTCCTTCCAAAATTCGCACATAAAAGAGTAATTCAGATCTATTTCATACATGAGCAACTGTCCATATTACGTGCAACAAAATTCTCCCAAATATCAGCAGACTAGTTGATGATTGATAAAGACAAGATCATGTCAATATGCGGAACTCCGAACTCATGGGATGACCGGTTTTATGTCTTCAGCCTCCCAACCTGAAACAAAAATTAATTGCTTTTATTTTTTAAATAATAACAGTTTATTTGCTTATAAATGCACTTCACATTTCAACAACTTGTACATGCCATGCACAGATGCAGCAGATATGATTTGCATTGCTTGAAAATTGTCTTTTCAATTAAAAGAAATGTTATCTGTGACAGTAAAATTTCAGTTTTGGCCCAGAATGAACTGACAGAACACACATTTAAGGGATTATCTCAGCGTATTCAGCCTCCTGATGGAATTTATGCAAGTATTAAGGATTATATGAGAGACAATGATGTCCTGCCACTGAAGCATTAAATTGTGTATCGTAGCCTTTCTCATTAGAGAAGACCAGTTTTCCACACATGACATAGGTCTTGATGTTCACAGTCGACTACAAGGAATCCTGTTTCAGTAGTAGAGTTTATGACTCACATGTTGCTTCATATTCCAACTGACTGTTTCTACTTTATGTGACTGACTTGGTGAAATAACAGTTGTAGCACACCATGATTATACATTTTAAGTGATATCTTAGCCTCCTAACGGAATGTATGCAAGTATTATGGATCCTATGAGAGGCAATGACGTCCTGCATTATTGCCTATTGTAGCATTTCTCTAAATAAAATGTACAAAATCAGAGCAATCAACATTGTTGCTTTCTCACCTTGCACTTGATTTGTGGTGTTCATTTGGTAGATCACGATTGGTTGGTTGGATTCCGTCTGGGTTCCAAAATCCTTCTTACTTGCTTTCTGCATTATGTGGTCATGGTATGCAGCAAAACAATCGCTGAAAATAAAAGCAGCTCAAAATCACATCCGAAAGATGCAAATAAACATTTTGAAACTTATAAAGAAAATAAGTGATTCAAAACAATGAACGTTATCATTTTTGATGGCGATTCATCAATTGAAAGACAGAATTTAGGCACAGTTAGTTCCTACATAACTTGACAATCATGAAAAATTTCTTCTGAACAATTTGAAATTTGCCCATCTAGGAGTCACTTAACTCAACGGATTTCATTTTACATCATATTTAGTCAATTTGTGGCTAATTTAGAAAAATAATGAAAACTGTTTTTTGTTCGTTTTAAGCCTTGCAACTTTGTAGCATTGGTATGTTTCTTATCCTTCTGACCTCACTGACAGTGACCTGGAATTAAGTAATCTATTCTTAATTTGAGTAAATGGCTTATTATTGAATACTTACACATGAAGATAGACACCACATTGAACACACATATATTTGGTCGCCCTGGTTCTCCCGGAGTTGCTTTTCACATTCTGTAGACTGCACTGCCTGCAAGTTCTGCATTTTCCAGTAGAAGCAAGGACTGATCTGTGGGAAAGCGCCATCTCCATACTCAAACTGGGACCGACTCGTTTTGTCTCATGTCTCTTTCTAGTGCTGTAGCCTCCCAGTAACTGCTTGGCCACCTGTGTGAGAAACAGGAACATACAAAAGAGTGATTAGTGGTACTCTTCCCATATTTAATATAAATTCCTATAAATTTAGAATTTTCAAGATATTTTGCACGCATAATCCCTGTATATGCACATTTTTGTCTGCGATACACAGTTTTAACTTTTAGCTCCTTTTTCCCCAATTATATATGAAATTTTAGGCATAATGCTATTCCATGATTTCCTGATCTGTCGCTGCCAAATAATTCTTATTCTGTATTATTGAAGCAGGTAAAATCCTCCTATATTTTACCGTAAAATATTCCTACATTCCTATAATATTTTATGCGATGTTGGTTGGGAACGCTGATATTCTCCACTCATGCTCCTAAAAGACACAGCCCAAAAGCAGCTTTATAATTTTTAACATCATCATAGCCAATTTAAGTCCAGTGGAATTAAATGGCTTGAGAGCGCCTGCAGTAGCCTACTTACAGTCGACGAATGTCAAGTGCTTACAGATTTGAACTGAAATGTTCCTTGTGAGTTCATGTGCCTATCCATGCAATTCTATTCTCTCTGACCCATAAGCAATTTGTGAGATCATATAAAATACTTTCAATGTTATCAAAACAAGTCACTAACTGAGTATCAATGAGGCCACAATTAGGTTGCCCAATGACAAATTGACACTCCATTTCAATGTTATTGATACATTTTGTCGTGAGGTCATAACGATAACGACAACGATAACGATATACTTTATTTAATCCATACGGAAACTCTTGTGGTACAGGCAAGCTCAATGTGCGTAATAGTAAATAATTAAAGATTACAAAATATTTACATCAATTAACTTTATGTACATGCCTTGATGACCTATAGTTGTAGTATCTAATTTGGCACCTCATGCAAAGACCACCTAAAAAACAAAATCCTATCGTATGAAGTGACTACTGGGTGGCACTCGCTGTGAGGTTCCACTGCCTGGGATGAGTAGAGCTAGCGTGATGAAAGGAGCTTACGTGATTTTACTATAAGATGAATAATATTTGCATACTCACAGCTACTTGGAATAACCTAAGGACAGTCTTCGGATGCACAGACTTCATCACCAGGGAGGCGTTAGTCAGGGCCAGGTCGACCAAGAACCACACAAGATAGGTCCACCAAGTGGCAGAAGGTCTTTGCAACGTGTAGTCGGATTTCGCCATTTCGTAAGAGCGCATGAACTTGCTGTAATTTCGGATGGCTTCAGGGCAGTTCAGAGCAGTGTAATGCATCGTTGTCAGTCCATCCTGTTTCTTCTTCTGGCGTCTCAAGACGATGTCATCTTCCGAGAGAACTGGCGAGAAGCACGTACTGAGATTAGCCACCAGGGTCTTGTCCTGCCACAGAGTGGCAACAATTTGGCCATCAGCGCTCTGGCGAAACATCGCACTCCCACGACCGAGGTCCGAGAAATCACTCATCGTCTCTTTCTTTGAGAAAGAGGGCTTCATGTCTCTCGGCCAGTGTTTTCTGTAGAGGTTGAAAGTTCCACAGAGATGTGTGTCCTTCTGCAGCAAGGAGACCGCCAGTGGTACTGTAGTGAGGCCCTTTTCTGTGTACAAGATGTGGTTACAGCCCGTTATGTGACCAATCAAGTTTTCAGAGAGACTCTCCCGAGATTGCTCTTTCATTTGACTTCTGACGAGCACGTCAAAATTAGCAAGGAATCCAGTTTCGCTGTCTATCAATACAAACACTTTGAACGCCTGTCCGACAGCAGCGTTTTCCTTGGTATGGCCTTTAATCAAAGCCTCGCAGATGCTGACATCCTGGTGCAGGTTATAATGCCCCTGGACTTTTCCTTTTATGCAATTGTACAAATCTCGGACTTCGCGCAAATGATCAGCATTGCTTGTAGACGGATCACTCACACAGAAGTTTCTGTGCAACACTTTGAATTGGTTCCTTGGCATACTCTCTTTAATCAGAGAACACATCAACACTGGGCAGTCAGACCAATAATCCGACATCACGTCTCTATGGTTGACGGCCATTATCATTCTTATTGCCAAGTAGGCCTTGATGTCTTCTGCAGTGATTTCAGGGCAATCAGTCTTACCCACTTGTTTACCCTTGTCTTTATTTCTCTTAATGCTTTCATTGGTGAAGGTGGCTATTTTGTCATACATTTCAGCGGGGAAAAACAGCTCGAAGTAATCTTGCTCAGTGGCTGTAGCAGATAGATCGTGAACCGGGCCAGGAGTAGGCCCAGAAAATGTTGGCTTTTCTATATGTTTTGTCAAACTATGCCACTTGACCAGCTGCTCTGATGATGTTTCATCATCCGAAAAGCATTCTTGTGCATTATCTTCAGAATTTTCATCCAAGCTTCCAGGTTGTTGTAATGATAAATCCCCACATCCAAGACTAACTTCATGATTTCCTATTTGCTCCACCAACAACGCATCATCGTTTTCATCGTCCATATTCACCTCCTCCAAATTCGAAAAGTCCACAACTTCAACATCATCCGTACATTCCAAATCTTCCCAACCTTCAGAACTTTCTGAGTTACTATCCTCCAGATCTTTCTCTGCAGTGGTGTTTTCTCCAGTTTCACCTCCGACATTGTCAGGATCGTGGACATTTAATTCTTGGAGATTTTCAGCTTCATACTCTGTTGTCTCGTTACTTCTTTCTGATTCCTCATCAACAGATTCAGATTTCAACTGCAGCGAATCAGCTCTCATTTTCTCGTTGGAAGCAGCGGTTGTGCCATTCAAGAAGTCCGGTTTCAGCCAAGTCATGTCATCTCTCTGTCTACAATCTGCATCCTCAGATGCCAATTGATCTTCATCAGACTCTTGACCTCCTGTGTTTTCTTCTTCAGTGTAAATTGGCCGTTCATCAATTTCTGAATCCTGAAAAAATAAGATAAGATTGTTTTGTAAAATTATTAATGAACTAGCAGCTACCCGTGATATAAATAGTTTAAAGAAATTTCACGAATAGCAGTGACAGAGCATTATTTGAAGGAATTTTGACTGGGAGACAAAAAGAGTTAACAGTATTGTGAACCATTTAATCATGACGGCATAATGTACGACATCTATAGATCAGCTGAAGATCCACAAGATATTTATGAGCATAGCTTGTGATATCTGTGCAAAATGGAGGTTTTATAGTTGAGGTGATTGGTAATTGAGGAAGTGGATGATTTGCAGGTGAAGGAGTTGCAAAAATATTTTGTGAAAATGACACAGGCATGAATAAATTATAAAGAGCATGAACATTTGTAATATTGGAAAATGCTACAAAGAACATTATTAGGACGTGCAAGTATACAATTAGAGTATGTGGAAAAAGTTGGTTTTGCAGTGCCCCCGTTCAGCAATAACTTTTAGTGGAAGGGAGTTGTTGAAGTGAAAGGCACCTATTGAAAAAATAACGTGCTAGCACTTTAACAGCTGCTTGTAGATAGACTATCTACCTATCTGGCCATCTATGTATCTATCTACCTATAAATCTATCTACCTATATATCTTCTTTCCTTCATTCCTTCATTCCTTCCTTCTTTCCTTCCTTCCTCACTTCATTCCTCCTTCCTTCCTTCTTTCATTCCTTCCTTCCTTCTTTCATTCCTTTCTCCTTCTCTTCTTTTATTGGTTTAAGCTTTTTAATGAATTTGTAAACAATCCCCCTGGCTGGCACTTAGCTGCTGCCATCACTGCAGCAGAACATTTAAAATTCGCGGGAAAATTGTACATTTTAGTTTAGAAAAAAAAAATTTATTGTCACAGAAGTTTACCAAAAGTTGGTGGAAGCAAGATAATATTCTACTCAGACTGCATGCCAAGTTTTAATGACATAGGTGAAATAGCACGACCAGGGGAGTTGTCATATTTTTTCCTGAAACTCCTCTCGCAATACAGGCTGCAAGCAGCTGTAAAAATGACAATTGTTGAAGTGAGAGCCACCTGGTGGAAAATGAGAAATGTTGAAGTGAGAGGCACCAAAGGGATCAGAGGGTGATTTAGACTGATTGTAATTAGTGCAACTAATGAGAATTGAGTTTGGGAGATGATAAACACTCAAATGGGAGGTAAAATGGGGTTTTAGGGTTGGTTTTAATAGTATAGGTGTAAAAATGAGAAAGCCTTATAGGTGAGAGTAAAATGAGCCCTACAAAATGGCCACTGAGAATACTATTATAGATTATAGGATTATAGGATACTAGCAACTTTTCTACCTTGACTTCATCAATATTTAAAAAGGCTCCGGACACATAACTGTTCAATATTACATTTTTTTCAGTACTTCCCAGTAAACTGAAAAATTCTTATCCCGGTTGACCAATAGCTTTCCTTGTTGCACATGAGGTTTTTGTCACCTTTCAAGTACAGTTCTATGCATTTATTTCAGCGCTCATGTCCTGGACAGGACAAATGGACTTGCAATTCCACAGGATTCTCTGAAACCTCGACCAAGAAGCAAAAGATGGGTGCTTACTGCTATTACAGTTGGAGCATTTGCTGTAAACCTGTTTGTCAGCCACAAACGTAAGTCATAGCAAAAACTGGAATCATTATCCCCTAGTTTGTTCAGCTTGTACATTTATGTTTTGTTACGTAATTAAAATTAATCTAAATTATTAAAATGAGTTTTGTAACATTTGTGTTTTAAAATGGCTTCTTATCGTTATCTAATTCAAATTTTCCAAAACGTTTCTTTATTCTTGAAGCAGGAAAGTGAAGACATAGAAATATAATCTGAACATGAAACATGGTAGGCTCGGTAGCATAGTTCTATACAATAGACCCATTTCACTGAGTGGCCTAAACTTTGGTCCATCCTAGTTTTTATGCAACTCTATGAATCTTAATTTACTTTCTGTGCATTAGAAGATGCATGTACTTTAAATAAAGAAAACCAACTTTCAAAATTTAATTCAAGAGAATGACCTGTTATAAAGCCTGAAAGGTACATCAAAATGCACTAAAAACACTCAGGATTTGTTGCACTTAGCTGGACCAATCAGAAGCCAGGGCAGGAAATCTATCAGCCAATGGGATTTAAAAGTATTCTGAAACCAAGCACTGCTTTCCCCCCAGTGTTAATTGAGAGAAACTTCTATGAAATTACTCCATCACGAAAGTTAGGTGCATGCTCTTAAGAGTGCTGCATTCTTAATTCAATATGCCTTTTGACTTTGCAGAAAGAGCCCTTGCAAGAAAAGCGGCGGAACAAGCAGCTCGTAATTACAGAGAACAAAATGAACTGAAACTCCTCCAGATCTGCAGTTCCATTTGCGTGACAGAGTGGTCAACATGGTCATTTTGCAGCAAACCGTAAATATGTTTTAACTTCACAATAATTGAACAGGATGGACGTATGAATTAGGCTTTACGTCCACTATTTAGGTTAAAGTGTTCGGTAGGCAAATTAGGACAGGAGGAACAAGGCGAAGTAAAATATTCAAACAGCCAGGAAAACAATGTTAATCTAAATAAGTTTAACAACACTTTAACAATTCTAAACATTTTGCAGAAACATGTGCAGACTGCACAGTCATGCATCCAATCTTTGCCCAGACTGAGAATCAGTTTGACTATTCCGAGTATTCTCTAAGGTGAAAATATTAATCAGTCTTAAATCTCATTCTTAGATGTGGCGGAGGAGTGACTAAACGTAACAGGACCCTACAAAGCATCGGAGTCTGTAGCGACTTGAAGAACTTTGAATGTCCTTACAAAGACCAACAAGAACAAAACACAGTGTGCAACTATGGATGCGCAAATGGAGGAGACATCGCGGACGGCGGGTGCGCATGCAAGAAGGGATTCAAAGGACGGTGTTGTCAAGAAGGTGGGAAATTCAATATGCCGTGCTATTATCTATTAAGGCCACACATAATTGATTCTTAGCTTCACGGACCCACCGAAACAATAGATTTTCTGCCGATGGAAAAAAAATAAAAAATTTTGTTTGACAATATAACAAATTTTTTTTTCACCTTTTTCTTTGCCCTACCGACCGACCCTAGAAAAAGTGCCTTGAGAAGATCCGAGAAGCTAAAGATCAATTATGTGTGGCCTTAATTGGAACTGTGTATTAATGACTACTACTATTAACTGGTAAAAATGCTGCTTATATCTTCTAACCATTTCTGAAAGTCATGTTGTACTAATATTTCAGAGTCTGTATGCCCTTATCCTGGGAAGCCTCGTCAAGGTTCCATAGAGGCTCCCCCTGATGGATTCCCAGGGAATTACAGAGAGGTCCTCCATTACACATGCAAAGAGGGTTTCACCTTAGTAGGAGATGACTACGCCATTTGTCAAGCTAACGGGACATGGTCTAGACATCCACCACGCTGCGAATGTAAGTCCCAGTGCTAGAATTTATTCAATTCATCTGTATCATCTCACTAGAAGAGTGAAGGCCTGACATGAAGTTGAGCATTCTAATTTTTTCTCTTCTTCCTCAGGTTTCTAGATTAATAGCATCCTGTTACTTGGATTTTTTCCCACACACCAGGTTTCAGAATAGTTTTTTCCCAGTCTTTTCAAAAGGTGATAAAGATCTGATTTAATTTTACAAAGCTAGCAACAGAAAAATGTTCCTAAATAGGCCTATGCTAGACTCTCCTTGGGAGCCTTAGTATTATAGCAATATCATATCCAATGACAGACATAAATGCCAAAGGAAGAAGGAGAAGAAAACGTTTAAATATCAGACATTTTGAAAAAATATCTCAATATTTATAAGCTAACATATATATGCCAATGTTCAAGGTCAACTCAGTGGCAGAATAACTCGAAGCTGCTTTCAATACAAAATAGTGAAAATACTCTTTCAGAAAATAATTATAGGTTGAATTTCCTATGTTTTTCAGTGATTCAATGTTTTCCCGAAGGACCAAGAGCTAACGTACAAATCCTCAACTCGAAAGCAGCATATTCTTTTGGCGAGAGTATTTACTACCGTTGCACAGACGGCTACAAGCTAATTGGTGAAAAGAGCAGAAAGTGTGAGAAAAATCTAGATGGTTCTGGAAGATGGACAGGCTACAATCCTCTATGTGAAGGTATGTTTTTTCCAGTTCGTTTCTCAGAGGGGTTTGGCTTTTTTCTGCAATATCTTATACAGTGTACTGAGCAAACTACTTTTATAAGAAACTTTCTATCAAGGTTGTTTGATTTAAATCAAACACAAGGTGATTTAAATCATGATTACGGCATTAAAATCATGATTTAGTTGATTAAATCACTTTATTTTTAAAAAATCAAAAAAAATCAACAGGGTCCCCACCGGACAGGGAAAACAGGGAAAACAGGGAAAATGGTGAAAAAGAATTCCCTGCAGGGAAAAATCAGGGAATTTGAAATTTGACCTCAAATTCAGGAAAAACACAGGGAATTTGGTTTTTACATGTGTTAATGCGTGAAAAAAACCCTCTATTTTAAGCAAAAATCTGTGAAATCATGATTTTTGGTTTCGGATTAGCAACGATGATGCCCCGATAACAGAACACCAAGCCCAAATAAGGTCAGGGAAAAGGTCCGATGTAACAGGGAAAAAATCAGGGAAAATACAGGGAATTTGCTCGCCAAATTTCAGTGGGTACCCTAATCAAGAACCCTGCTTTCCATGAATTCTTAAAACATCCTCATTGACAATTAAACGTTAATTTTTGTACTTAAATTCCAGCTATTAAATGCAGTGACCCAAGCTACCCCATCAACGGACAACGGCAAGGAAATGACCTCAGATTTGGAAAACAATTGGTATTCAGTTGCAACCAGGGCTTCACTCTGATTGGCTCAGAAGTGATCACATGCTCAAGCACAGGCCAATGGATAGGCAACATTCCAAAATGCGAACGTAAGTATAAATACGTTTATCCTCAGTCAAGTGTTCTTTCTCGATTCCGACCAGCTGATTGCTGAGGTTTATAAGACCATACACCATTTTGTACTCTTTAGGGGAGACCGGGGCTAGTTGAATCGCGGGGTTAGTTGAATATTCGCTCTTATTTTTAGCCGAAGGCAGGCCTTAGGGCTGCCGGAGGCTCTCTATAGGGCTTCTCTGGGGATTCATCAGTTTCAAATTATACGCAAAATCTCTAGACAGGAGAGGCTGTGGCCTAAGATAGTGTCATGGGTGAATTCTAATAAAGGATGGGCACAAAAATTTGGAAGTACATTTTTGGTTTATGTACTTGTTGAGGTTAATTTTTGCTGTCAAATGTAGCAGGGATTCACCTCTTTACATGGCCATGATTCATGGCCAACTGAATCAGGCTTGGATCACAGTGTGTCTTTTGACCCCAGCATCATTGGTCACATGGTTAGTTTGAACCAATCAGAGAACACCTCATAGCCCTGGAGTGAGCAGACCTTAGCTGGTCATATGGTTAGTTTGAACCAATCAGAGAACACTATATAGCCCTGGAGTGAGCATACTGATCTGGGGCACCAGCTGGTCACATGGTAAGTTTGAACCAATCAGAGAACAATATGGCCCTGGAGTGAGCATACCTGACCTGCTTGGCCTGCTACTGGCTCTGTCATTCATCAGCTCATCTCCTGTTGTGCTTGGTACCCAAAAGACAAACTATCAAGTTTCTCTGGGGACTCCTCCAACAAGCAGCATGCATCTCATTCAATATTATTTACTCTACACATACCACTTCATGTAACTCCTTTAAGATGAAATTCACCAAAAAAAAATGCAATGACTATTTAAACAATAACAAAAGTTAAATTTTCACAATTTTACCACTTCACCTGTCGTGAGATGGGTACACAGCTGGTAAGATTGTAAATAAAACCTATCAGCATACTTAATTTGTATAACTAACTGGCACTGCTCAGTTAATTATTGAATTTCATAAAAATCCATGGTTGCGCACTGCCCAATTTAATTGTGCAAAATTACCAATCAAACTGTTACATTATGCTACTTTTCCTGACACATCAATGAATGAAACAATTTTATGTCTACAGAATAAAATTACTGATTGATTTTATAAATTATGATTTAATTCTGTATGATTTAGTTTATGTTTTGGAAAGAGGGTGCAGGTCTTTGAACTGTAATTATTCCTTGTAATTTTAACAAAAATCCGAGGGTTACAAAAAGTGTAGAAGTTCTGAAAAAGGTATAACAGGTAGGTCTAAATTATAAGGATGTAGCAAGCATAAAATTTTTTGATTTTCTGCTAAGGAAAATGAGCTCCTTCGCGGGCTTCTTCAGCTGTACAGAGACAACTCAGGCAGCTGAAGAGGAAGCCCATAGGAGATGGGAGAAATGTCCTGATGAGTCATTAAGCAGACCTTTGTCCATGATTTCATCTGAAACATTCAGTAAATTGTTCCGACACTTTGATTGCCTCACTTGGCATTTGCAGCAATCGAGCAGTTCATCCAACTTTGGCCTAGGCTAAGCAATTGTGTAGCCAACAAGAAGGTAGCACAATTTACTAATGTTATTACTTCCTCCTTTCTCTGACATATAAGTATGTGGTATTGTGAGTGCAACACTACCACTCTTGCAAGTAAATAGCCCAAAGTAAAATAGATTGAAATGGTATTTTTACTGAATCCCTATCTACATACATGTATAGACCTATACTTGGCATGATGATTGAACTCTACTCTTTGGGGGGAAAAATAATCTGTCGGTAGCCAGTTTGCTTTCTTTCTCACGCCATAAATCCGCTCGTCACTATCAATGATAGCACTTAATCAGTCAGGGAAATTATCACCAACTGATGACAATCAATGTCCTCAGCCCCTCATGACAATCACCCTAGCACTGTCATCACCCTCCCATGACACCCTCACAATGTCATGGCCTAGCCATGACTTTGGCAGTGCTCAAAATCATCTTTGACTGGCTATTTAAAAAGAAGCACTGCAACTATCACTTCCAAACTTGGTATAAAGTTGTATCACAGTGTCAACTAACTCCATGAATTTTGGCAGACCTATCCATTACACAGGGGCGTATCTAGAAATGGCCTTAGGGGGGGCCATTACATGGGGTGAATACGGGGCGCTCCGCAGCGTTTCCTATCTCTTCCATGTTAATTTTTGGCCTGAGGGGGGGGCCATGGCACCATGGCCCCCCCCTAAATACGCCACTGCCATTACATAATGAGGAAAAGAACCCGAAGGCTCCAGAGAAATTAGGAAATTGTCATCAGCTGCTGAGGACTTTGCAGTATTTCGCATAATTGGAACGAATTAAGTCCCGCAACTGACATGCTGCTGTGTGGTGAGGATGGCTGCAAAGAGATCAGACTTTCTTCTGAGACCCAACTGATCAACCCCATACACTCAATCATCCTGTCAGGGCCAGGACTTGGCTGGAATTGCAATTGTCCTCATATGACGGTAATTTCCCTGACTGTTAATGCTGACAATGAATGCGGAAATCAATGATGGCAGTCAATCTTGGCAATCAATGCTGACAATAAATGAAGGCACTGAATACTGACTTAATTTTAATGTGGCAATAAATGATGGAAGTCAATGTTTGCAATTAATGCTGACAATTAATGCTGACAACAGATCGACGAGTAGTGGCCAGCACTTACTAAAATATTGTACCTGTATCTACTACCATAAGCTCAGTAGAACGCGGCAAAAAATTGGCGATTCAACTAACCCCGGTCTCCCCTACTAGCCTATGGGATACACATAAACGTCAAAATTGTTGCTTGCGGCCAGCTTGCCTTAATGAAATTATTATGGCACTCTAGCTAAAAGTTAATGATGCCAAAAAATGTCAAGGTCTTTTCATGCCTCACTTGGCAGAATATGTTGGCTTCATTCATATTACATCAGCAATAACTTTCTTTCCAAGCTAGACCCCCTCCTTCCACTATTCCTCCAGCAACTCTTCTAATCACCCTAACAACAACATTGCACCTTAAATGCACCTATGGGTTTTGCTAGAAATTAAATGCAAATAGTTATTTCTGATTTGTCTCCTAATTTGTATTTAGTGGTTAAAACGGATGCGTGCATTGACACACCTCCATTTAAACTTTAATTTGATAAAATATAATTCTTTGCTACTTGCATAAAAAGTGATAAAACCAAGCAAAACATGATTGTTGTCTCTCAGTTACCTTTTCATCTTGTTTTGTTATTTTAAAATAAGTCAGCTGAACGCGTCTTAAGAAAAGTCTGCAGCTTGTGGTTATCATTTCAACGATGATTAATGAAGTTTTGGCAATCTTGTCTTACCTGCTGCTGTTGTCCATTGACCTCACATTCAGTGACGATAGCCTTGAGGTCCTTGATGAATTGAGGCTGGTCAGCGGGAATGAGACCCATGAACTTTCGGTCGCTTTTGCGGTATAACATCAAGCATGCTTTGATGTCACATGGCGCTGTGGCAAGGATGTAGACACACCCAGCCTGCAAAGAAACATCAATATTACGAACAGAAATGAAGATAGTATTATCAAAGTTTGTTTATTTAACGGACTAGTCAGAACATAATCTGGTGCCCTCCAATCCATTCACTCGAGTCAACTTGTATTACAGATGGATGAATGATACCAAACAAAACAAAAATACAGACTGGGGCTTTATGTCCTTAGTTACATAGCTTTCGTTTTTCAAACTGAAATGTACTTCTTGGCCAGTGACAGTATTTGTAATAAACTTACGAATCCGGACCTCATGGCATTGTAGAGACTAAGAAATGCTTCAGTGTCGTTACAAGTAAATGTAAAACATAAAATCCGTGCATTTTTGAAGAGATACCGTAGGGGAGTGATTATATCTAGCGGCATAAGATTCATCTTCAAATTCCGGGGCCAATTTGCCATGTCACTGAAAAAAGAACAGATTATAAAAATACCGTGCAAAGCACTGGAAGGTGAGAATCTCGAATGAAAAATCGCTTGTCAGGCCTATTATAAGTGTATTCTTATCTGGTGAAGTAGTCCATGAGCCAGAGGGTTGGTCAGGCTCATTCAAAGGGAGGAATTCCTATTTCTCTAGTTTCAGAAAATGGGTGATAGCAATCTGTATCTCTTAGCCTTCACCATGCTATCACCCTGTTTTTAAACATATGTTGAAGCCTCGGAAATTTCCGTTTTTTGGGTTCCGGTTAGACTTATATCCATAAAAACTGTTGTAACTTCATCAATATTGCACTAAACTGCATGAAATTTGATATGTGACATCTTTGCAATATACAGAAGACATATCTGCCACAATCAGAGCCATTTGCATCATTCAATGTTTACAAATAACGGAGTATTTTTATTTCAAGTTGCACGCCAAAATTAAAATATAATTAAAACTGAAATCTTCCTGTAACTTTGGTATATCACCAAGAAATATTTTATAAAAAATCCAAAATTGTTTCATTTTAGTAGCAGGATGCCCTCGCAATCATATGGCATAGTCTCAGCCAATTTGTACTGACATTAAGGTGATATCAAGATGTTTATCATAAGCACTTCATGTCCGAAAATTGCTTAATTTTCACTATTCTGAACAGTTTGTTGCTGATATTCTCAGTTTACTTGCATTGACGAAATTGTTTGATAAATTACAGAGCATGATTTTTAGGTAAAAATTATTGATTTTTTATAATTTAAGTCACATTTTGAATACATAAATTAAAATTTTGACGAAATTTAATACAAAAAATTAGAACCACACAGGTATCTCCTGATGAATGATCAGTTCAGAATAGTTGAATTGCATGATAAATGCATGTTGACGATCCAAAATGGACAGTTAGTTAGTTTGTGAGCTTGTTTGCATAATTTTCTTCCTATAACTTGGGTGTGAGGTGACATAATATGAAGTTGGGTTGCATTGCTTGACAAAATCATCTGATCCTCATACATCTGTAGAACAGTAGCTCATACAGCTGCCAGGTGGTCTCATTGGTCGGCTTTTTGCTTTAATGAAGGACATAAATCCTATCTTGGCATGTCTGTATGGCTGATAAGGAGATAGAAACGTAGAAAGGACCTATTATAGTTCAATGTTGCACTGAAAATGGAACATAAGCATACCCAAGGAAAAAGAACATCCATTCCAATAGCACAAAGAGAAGGCACTTAATCCGAGCCCAAGGAACATTAAATGGAGGCGGGTTGTATCCAGTATTCTATGCTGGGGCAACTGAAAGATCCTCGGCATCCCTGAATTAATAGGGTATGTGCCAGTCTTCTCATCTCATCATCATACGGCGATCGCCTGCCTCGATATAGCCCACTAAGGTGCTGCAGAGGCGTAAAACACAAACAAACAACAAACAAACAGCACAAAGAGAAGGAGGTTGTACCAGACATTGCTCAGACTATTGGGTCAGGAAGCAATCCCAGAGACAACGCGTGCAAGTCAGGAGATAACAGGATGGTTAGACAAAGGCGGTTAAGGCACAATCCAGATGTACTGCTAATGACTGCAAGTAAATATAAGGCAGGCACCAGGGAAGAGGTTTTCACAGAGCATTGTAGATATACCCAGTAAAGAGTAGGAATTTTCTAAATTAAGAGTCAATATCTCTGAGATGCCCCTGTGACAGCACCGGGGTTGTCCCTAACTCAACAGTCTCCCACCATCAAAATGCCTTGACAGCCTGTATACTGGGGAGGCCAGACAAGCCTGAAGCTACAGGTGGACAAGCAAGGAGGAAACCACAACTTCTGTGAAAAATCATTTGCTTTTGAAGCAACAAGGCAGAAGATCCTGCATTTGGATGATGTGCACACACCAAATCCTATGAAAAAATGGGCAAGAGATGAGCACCCACTTCCAGAGAGCTATGATTTTGCAAGGAGCAAGCTCAAGTGGAGAAAGGCATTATTCAGGCAGGCCAAGAAGAAGATTCAGAAGCTTGAGGAGAGTGATAGCATCAACTGGGGGAGGCCAGACAAGCCTGAAGCTACAGGTGGACAAGCAAGAAGGAAACCACAACTTCTGTGCCCGCACCAAATCCTGTGAAAAATGGGCAAGAGAAGAGCATCCACTTCCAGAGAGCTATGATTTTGCAGGGTAGCAAGCTCAAGTGGAGCAAGGCATTAAGCTTGAGGAGAGTGATAGCCTGAACTGGGGGAGGCCAGACAAGCCTGAAGTTACAGGTGGACAAGCAAGAAGGAAACCACAACTTCTGTACAAAACCATGTGCTTTTAAAGTAACAAGGCAGAAGACAATGCATTTGGATGATGTGCACACACCCGATCCTGTGAAAAATGGGCAAGAGATGAGCACCCACTTCCAGAGAGCTATGATTTTGCAAGTGGAGAAAGGCATTATTCAGGCAGGCAGGCAAGATACTTGGAGTAGTCCCTCTGTCAATCCCAAAAGAGAAAAAGTATTGGTGAAAGCTTTGAGCAAGACCAATGGTGGAATGGAGTCCAGAAAGATTGTCTGGTTGACATTACAATGTATGGCTACTGACATGGTCTGAGGAATAGCTATGTTTTGTAACAGCTACCAGTATAGAGACTGTGGGCAGGCCAAAGTGTCATCCTTAGCCAGCAAATGTGACCAGACGAGAGGCTCCAGGAGGAATAGTAGGAGCTGAAACCAAGGAAGCAGCTGCTGAGAGTCTAAAACAAGGTCCAAGCAAACCTGATGAAGGCTAACGGACACTTACATAAGCCAACAGTCTCCTGTAACAATTTTGAGTTAGATATAATTATGACCCAGCTTAGTCTGGAGCCAGACTGTTAAGCAATCAAGAGGCCAAATGGAGCTTCTGACATTGAGTGAAGGAAATAATAGAGAGCCAAAATCAGGTTCCATGGCAGATTGCGCAAATTAGTTCAGAGAAGCTTCAGCAGGACAGGTCTTGGCTGGCAAAACAAGCTTGCAGAAGAATGTACTCACAACATGAGCTGATTTATGAGAGACAAGTCTGGCCATTGTACTCCCTAGTGGCCACGGTTTGGTCATCAGAGGGTTGAAAAATAAATGACAAAAAAAGATAATATACAATTTTGTTGGCTAATAAGAGAAATGTTGTACAGTGCATGCATTAGACAGAGGGCAGCATACATCTTGTCTTGGGACAACCAGGGAGACTTCAAGTATGATTTTGTTTAACAGCTGAGGGACAGTGAGGGTGCAGGATAGCTATCGACTGTGGGTAGGTTTGAGACTTAACTTGAAATATCTAAAGTGAAAATGCGGCTGATTATGAAAATTCCTTTGGGGACTGAAAGCAATGCAAAGACACACATAGACCTACCCACATTAGGAGTGTCTTGGTTAGGACACCAGGGATGATGCATTGGCTGAGAAAATGGTTGATAAACAGGCTGTGGTGAAGCAATAAGCTTGAACCTCTACTCTCTGATGCCGATCTGAGATCAGCAAAAGTGATGACACATTTAAGTCATTGCCCAAAAGACTAGAACTGGGATTGGTGCTTGGGTCCTACACAACCAGTCTGCGGCAAAAGAAGGCATAAGGTCAATCAGGTGTATGTTTCAGGAAACTTTAGCACAGCTTGGAGTCGTGTGGCGATGAGCTCAAGGGGGCCAGGGTGAACAGGTGAAGCATATGAAGTTTCTACCAAAATAGGATCTGAACCATGTGACGGAGTAATACAGTGATGATGAGGATGATGACAATTTATCAACATGTTTTGACAATGTGACTTAATTTTGATGGTTAACTGTTGTTTTTAAAAGGAGTATATTGATGAGAAAGGTCATAGAGATTGAAAACGTTTGAAATCTGATAACCTTTTAAGCTTTTATTTTTGTTGTACATGCCTGCATTATAATGTCACTGTTAGTAAGCCAATCCATTGTAGGTTCTCTATTATAATTAGTTCATTATTTCTATGAAGTGTTGTGATTAAAGGGTAATTATGGTACAGGTGCAATCTAAATATTGCAGTTATCATGCAAATAAGCTTTTCAAAGCTCTTACAATCATTTTGAGAAATTCGCATGAATCCACATTTTCCTGTGATAGGCTTTGCTGTCTATACATTCAAAATTTAACTAAAATTATACAAAATCAACACCCTTTGCCCTGTAAATCATGCTCTGTAATTTATCAATCAATTTCTCCAATCATAATTGACTGCACTGACTTCTTCTTGCAAGTAAACTGAGAATATCATCATCAAACTGTTCTAAAAAGTGAAAATTGAGCAATTTTCGGACATGAAGTGCTTATGATAAACATCTTGATATCACCTTAATATCAGTACAAATTGGCTGAGACTATGCCATATGATTGAGAGGGCATCCTGCTACTAAAATGAAATAATTTTGGATTTTTTATAAAATATTTCTTGGTGATATACCAAAGTTACAGGGAGATTTCAGTTTTAATTATATTTCAATTTTGACGTGCCACTTGATATAAAAATACTCCTTTATATGCAAACATTGAATGATGCAAATGGCTCTGATTGTGGCAGATATGTCTTCTGTATATTGTGAGGATGTCACATATCAAATTTCATGCAGTTTAATGCAATATTGATGAAGTTACAACAGTTTTTATGGATATAAGTCTAACCGGAACTCAAAAAAACTGAAATTTCCGAGGCTTCAACATATGTTTAAAAACAGGGTGATAGCATGGTGAAGGCTAAGAGATACAGATTGCTATCACCCATTTTCTGAAACTAGAGAAATAGGGCTAACATAAAATCACTATGAGAATTCCTCCCTCAGAGTGAGCCTGACTGGTCAAATTTGGCTGCCTGGCTCATGGACTAAAGTTAATCATGACGAAAGCACAAGTGGTTGTCAGCCTGGGTCTCAGCACAAAGGGTATCGTAATAGGTGAGAGATTCTCACCTAAAAATTAAAAATGCATGCAGGGCTATAAAAAATGTGAATTTCCAGGCAAGTTCAGCAACTTCTTCAAAGTCAAAAGTTTAAACATGTCTTCAAAAATTTCCATTGAGATTTACAAATTTCCAGGCAACGGCTTTCCTGAATCCCCTACTTTTTCCAAGCATGATTATACATGACAACAATGTGGATAGATAGATATAGAATTTATAATAGATAGATATTGTAGCAGGCATTGATAGCATAGCAGACATTGATCATGTTCCGCCACTATCCACTAGGGGCTCTGCTGTACTTCCTCCCAGCATGCCCCAGGAGTGGAGGGAATGGTCAGACTGACTTGAGGAGCCAACCAAGCAACACAGAACACAGAAAGCACAGATCACAGAAAGCACAGTACACTTCAAAGGTATAGCACATTGCTTCATTTGGTGTCAGAACTAAATCGGAACGCCTGGAGTTTTGCTTGATCACATATATGATTGTGACTTGAGCATTTATTTAGCTTGAGCTGACTTTCAAGTTGGCTTATTTTTGAGAATTTCTGTTCTTGCCGTATACATATAGGCTTGAGACAGATTATTTTTTCTTTGAGGTTGCTTGCTGTTCTGATTTATTCTCTGTCTGATTGATAATTAGAGAGAGATTTTGCCAATATTACTCAGTCTATGATTTGATTATTTCTGTGTGAACTTAAACTTAGACACTTGAATGTTTACATTGTTTGGGTGTCATTAACAGTTTACACTTAGAGGATTAGCAACAATTAAGTACATAGTTAGAAAATTAGACTTCATATAGTTTGCCAATACTTAATGATATTTAATACATAGTCATAGACTTAGAATATTTTTTTTACATTTAGGAGAAGAGAATTACTTTGGTTTCTTTAGTTGCGGTGTGGTAACATACTGAGGCAATTGAGACATTTGTATTCTCAACTCCATTACAATTAAATTGTAGTTTTAATTTTTCCAAAATATTAAAGAACGTTTTTTTTTGGAATTTGTGTAAGCAACAATTAATTGGACTTCTCTGCATAACTGTTTTCAGCTGTTTGAGTGGAGTTACATTGCACCAACAGAGATCCACAAAATCTTAACTTGGTTGCACATGTCCCATTTATTTATGCTGTCTGCATAGTGCATTGAGTTAGGTTATTTTGTTGCCTTACCATTTACCATACCTAATAAATTTTTCTGTAAAGTGGTTCTACTATACAGCTATATAGTGCTCAGATCTTGACTGTTGGTAACTGCTGAGGGCATTAATTTGCCATTCGGCAGTGTAGCAGTCATATTTTCTTTCCTGTGACTTCATAAATTCAGAGAGCAGAAATACTCATTTTTTGCACTCTCTGAACTGGTTGTTTTCACAGCTGGGGTACTTTGAGAATTATCCAGGGATTTGGATACTTGTGAAAATTCACACTTGACCAAGCGGATTCAGACGTGTGAGCAACAGAATCAGTTGTGATTTGCACTGAGTGGTCTGTAAAGGTCAGATTGTTACCTCATTCCTTTAATTAAAATAGGGGAGAGTGGGGTAAGATAAGCTTGCAAACTTAAGCTTTCAACTTTGTCGCTTTGTGGAATTCTGTGGATTGCATGTGTTTAGTCATATAGCGGCTACAGGTATTTAACACTGTGATATAGTTTAAGGCAATTGCAACTAAGTTAAGCTTTCAACTTTGTCGCTTTGTGGAATTCTGTGGATTGCATGTGCATAGTCACATAGCGGCTACAGGTATTTAGCACTGTGATATAGGTTAAGGCAATTGCGACTTAGTTAAGTTATTATATCAATTGAGTTAAGTTATTATATCAATTGAGAGTTAACTATTTGAGTTAAGCTAAAATTGTGGTTATTGTTTTGTCTGCTGTACATATAAGTTCTTAGCAATATAAACTTAGAGTAGTCTTTTAAGCCACTTGATTGTTCAGCTTAATATAAATTTAGGCTAAAAAATAGTCAATAAGCTATTTAAGCTTTTAGAAGTTGAAATAAGTCTGACAGCCTTCAAGGGGAAGTGAAGGGACCAAGGGCACTCGTCTTTGGCTCAGTGGTACTTGGTTCTACTATTCTCGCTGAGGGCATTATCAGCTTCTTTATAAGGTTACATTTGTTGATCGAATTGATTGAATTACGGTCTTTGTGAAGTTAAAAGTTAAGTTAGTTTTAAGTCACTAACTCTCGCACTTTAGCCCGTTCGAATTGTATCTCAAGACTCAGTAACTTCGATTCCCAGTCGGCCAGGTGTAGCTAGGTTGCGGTTGTCAAATTGTCTGAAGGTTAGCAGGTGCTCTGCAGACTGCCGGTTCTGTACTTGGTTACGGTAACTGGTGGTTAGCGAGCGTTTGTATTCCGTAAGACCTTTCAGACGATATCAGCCTGATACCCTGGTAAACTTGGTGAATTTGTGGATCTCACATCAGGTGAGCATGATCGCCAATTAGTTCGTTCTCGGTCTCGTTATATGATACTGCCGGTTTATATATCCGATATTCACTAGTGTGAACAGAGTACCCACCAGTACCATGGAAGCGGTGAATTTATACACTGCCGACGAGAAGGAACTGAAGACGTTGTACAACGTTGGTCCGGCTGCAGCAGCGAAGATCATTATCCTGCGGGAACAAGAACCCCTGACTTTCCAGCTCTTGGCTGCAAATTCCAAGATTCCTGTAGAGCAGTGGCAGTCTTGGCACCAGCAGGGCCATACCTCAATGGTGAAGCCAGGAGCGCCCGAGGATAAAGGAACACCGGAGAAGAAAACTGACAGACAACCTGAGAATGACGGCACCCGGAAAATACCTGATAGTTGGGAAGAAGCTCTTCAGGAAGCTCAGGCAGATAGTTCTGCTGCAGCGAAGGAGCATGCCGATGACACTATATCATCTCTGACAGACCACAGCAGCAGTGTGCAACCTAAGAACCATCTGTTGACTGATGTATCTTCCCAACAGGGTCTTCCTCCTTTCCAACAGGGCCAACCTCCACTGAATGGAATCCATCTGCGACAGGGCCAAGCCCCACTGGACGAAGCCCCTTCCCAGGATACTCAGACACCGTCTGCTGCCCATCATCAGATGCCAACTTGGTTTGCTGACTGGCGGTTAGATATGATGACGATGGCAAACAGACAGGAACGACAACTGCATGAACATAACATCCGAATTAGCAATCAGGAAGAATTGCTTCGGCACTACAACAATGAATTCGATGACTGGAGGCGACATCGGAACGAAGAATGGGACAATTTCCAAAGACAGCTGGACGCCACCCTAAGAGAGGGATTGAGGGACAGAGCCACAAGGAGACGGAGTTATAACTCAAGATTATCAGGAAGATCTACCCCTTCTGGGCAATTACCGACAGACTCTGATAGTCCAGCCACTGGGTCCCCTAGTTCGGCCAAAGATACCATTCGAAGATCTTACAAAAGGCTAATTAATAGGGAAATGGGCTCCAGGATAGCCAGGAAGGACGACCAAGGAACCTCTGGTACCTCAACAGGGCAGATTCCAAATTTAGACGGCCCCGACAATACTCCATTTAGACCGATTTCAACAAGTGAGACCAGAGACGGCATACCTAAGACGACTGTCACTGACCAATCCTGTGAAGTGGTGGTTTCGACTGTTCCTACAGCTACCAGTAGACAACCTTCTCAACTTGTCACCGAGAATGCGGCAAAGGACATACTGCGGAACAACCAACCAAAGCCCACTAAGGAGTCAAGCCTGCCTCCAGAGACAACTACTGCACGCAGGACTCCGGAAGATTTTTGGCGGATCACCGACCACATCCCTTATAATCGGGTATACCGTTCTTCAGATGGGATTGGGGCACCTTATGATAGCATGCACTCCGCCCCACCCCAGCAGAGGGATAAAATAGGTCAGACGGGGATCCGTGAGGAAGTCGGGAAACATTCCCAGGCTGCCCATGGAGTCCCTCTGACATCCTCTGCTACCCGGCAGGAAAATGACAGGGGCCAGATGGGGATCCGTGAGGAAGTCGGGAAATATTCCCAGTCTGCCTCCCGGGACCCACTGACCTCCGATTGTCTTCCAAAGCCCACAGAATATGAGGAAGATGCCCAAATGTCTCCAGGGGAAGCGTCACTCAGTTGGGATGAAATGCCGGATCTACTGTCACCTCATGGCACAGTGTTGACAGCCCTGCCTGTTTTGCGACCTGGGACAACTTCCATGCTTCGTGAAACTCAACCAATGGAGAAGACTGAAGTGACACCAACAGTAAAGAAACAGACACCCATCCGGGCTACAACAACCAGAAGTAAACCATGGATATGGCAAGAGCATTATGTGGAGCATCCAGCAGAATCCAATATGAATGAAGCTGGTAATGCCCTAATGCAAGAGTCGAGACTCCCTGCGACGACCAACCAGCACGTTCCAAAACCTGGCACTCGAATTGTGCCCCCGGCAGGAATGTCCAGAAAGACAATTCAACTGCACCACTCATCAGATAGGAGCCAGGGCCGACAGACACTTACAAATGCTACTCTTCGCACTGCACGACAACTATGTAGTACTGATGCAAACCGAACGAGGCCCGGGTATCAACAACCTGAATATCCCCCTAGTGGTGTACGCCCTCAAAGACGACTGGTGGAGTGTAGTGATGACAGAAGAGAGGACACTGCCGCCAGGGATTTTGAAGGGACTGAGAATCAGATAAAATATGAGCGGCGGCCTGCAACTAGTGATGCACGGATAGTGGAAATAGCCCGATACCGGATACCGGATTATCCTGCAACACCAACTGCCGGATACCGGATAGTAACCGGATAGTTGGAACCGGATAATAAACATACGAAAAGGACGTTTTTCAGCATTCAAAATTAATAAATATTTTTTTCTGAGAGCCGAGACTCCGGAGAGATATCATGTCCGTCAGGAGAACTGTTCCTCTGATCTGATGGAATGTTTTTTGCTTAATTAAATTTTTGAAGATGGTAACATCATGTTTTTGATGTTGTTCTTGTAATATTCTTTCATTTATTATCAAAGTTTTTTCAGCTTTTCACTTATTTTTTAGCATCCCAGATATCCGGTTCCGACACCCTAATTCTGCCGGATACCGGATATCCTGCAAATTCCAATATCCGGCCGGATACCGGATACCTTGCCGGATATCCGTGCATCCCTACCTGCAACAACAAGACATGTCCCCCATCAAGGCTATGGCAATCTGTCCTTGCCAAGGCCTCTGACAACCCGAGCCCAGGATCAAGCATATAATTGATCACCACATCTGGCAGGAAGTGACAGTAGGCTTTATAATGACATGGTGACTCCTACTGGCCGACCATCTGGTGATCGTCATCAAGGATATTACCAAGCTTCAAATCAACAACCATGTGGTTCATGTGCACCACAGGAACAGAACCAACCCCCACTGGTTCAGCCAGCTTCATTTATCCAGCCTGCTGCATCAACTCCTTCATACATCCATCCTGGTGCGCAACAGTATCATCAGCAGCCGCTTCAACAGCCATACCAGCAGCAGCCGCCTCAACAGCCATATCAGCAGCAGCATCAACAGCCGCATCAGCAGCCGCTTCAACAGCCATATCAGCAGCAGCCGCTTCAACAGCCATATCAGTCATGGTATCAGCAGCAGCATCAGCAGCCGGTTCAACAGCCGTGTCAACAGCCGCTTCAACAGCCACAGCAGCAGCAGTATCCGCTGCATAATCCCCTGCCGTACCAACACCAGGATCCATCACACCGTCGTGGACAGCATCCACAACCAACCGGAATGGTCCCTGAAGCACCGCTTCCGAATTTACCAAGAACTCCGTTTCAGCAAAAGGACAGTGGCCGCATGAACTACACAGCGTCACTACCACCAGTTTGGCCAGGACCACAAATGGGAGTTCCAGAACCTGACAGCAGCTCTTCAGACTCAGATGATAACCTTGGGGCTGCCACAGTTCCAGTGAACTATTCTATAGTATCCCGGCCTGGACATCAGCAGGGACGCCCGGAGAAGTTGAGACTGCCTGCACCCAAAATGCCACAGTTCGATGGCACAATGGGAGATTGGGATAACTTTATATTCCAATTTAATAATATGTGTGACTACTATCAACTGGGGAAGAAAGCCAAGCTGCAATATCTCAAAGGAAGTCTGAAGGATAAAGCCATCAACTTCGTCAGGACTTTGCCGCCAGATAGTTGCCGACGTTATGGCACTTTGATCAGGCGCCTGCAAGATAGATTCGCTGGACTGGAGCGTGCAGATGTCCTACGGCGAGACCTTCAAGACCTCAGACAACGAGTTGACGAAGCTACCGATGAATTTGCTGATCGGGTCCAAACACAGGTCAATCTGGCCTATCGGGGATTTCCTCTAGACATCGTCAACACAACAGCGACTGAGATCTTCATGCGAGGCGTTCGTGACCGAACTGCCGCATACGAGACAGCCAAGATTCAACCCATTAACATCCAACAGGCTTTGTGGAGCGTCAAGAACCATGTATCTCTTCTGAAGGCCATCATGGGAAAGTCATCCTTGCCATCCACCAGACAGGTGTCTTTCATGGAGGATCCTGTATTCACACGGCAGGCATCCACCATCAGTCATCGTCCGGTGACTCCACCTCAGACACCTACAAGATCCATGGCGATCCAAACTGACAGATCACCCTATCAGTACAAGTCACCTCCTCGCTCTCCAACTCGCAGGAACAGGCCAATGCATGACAGATGCTTCAATTGTGATGAGGCCGGGCATTTCCGGGCTGAGTGTCCTAAACAGGACACCCCAAAAGCCAACGGACAGCAGTAACTGGTCAAACTGCTGTCCACGGCCCACATGTCGACCATCCTCCTGACACATTGAGGCCATCGCAACAATCACTTGCCCTGACAATGACAATTCCCATCACTGTGAACAACATAAGGACATCGGCAGTGATTGATACTGGTTCCCAGGTGACGCTTGGAAGTAAGGAATTGTGTGAAGCAGCTGGTATTAAGCCTGTGGAGGGTCACCAAATCTCCATTCGGGGTGTAGGTGACGAAATGGGCATGACAGCCAGCCTTGCTCTTAATGTGCCATTGGCGATTGGCAATGCCATCTACTACTGGAGCATCATTATTGGCAGCATCCGAGAAGATTTTATCTTGGGTCTGGATTTCTTACACGAGGTCGGCGCCAGTCTTGACTTCAGTAATGGATTTCTGCAGATTGGCGACGCCATTGTTGTTGCAAAGTTCACATCAGATCTATTGGGTAACCAATCTAATGTGTCACCAGTGAGAGCTACTCATCGGTTGGCTGTGCCAGCCCTCTGCTGCCAAACCATTGAATGTGCTGTGGATGAAGTATTTGATCAAGGAGCCGACATTGTCATCAGCCCGCTGCCAGGGAAATCATCAATATTTTTTCCTGCTTGTGTGACATGTTGCGAGCCCCATGTCAACATCACGGTTGTGAACACATCTGACACAACAGCACACATTCCTGCTGGAATGCTCATCGCAACGGCCCGACAAGCTGAGGAGATTATCCCCATGGATGAAGTCAACACTGCACCAGCAGAGATCGCTGATCTAGGTGCCGTTCATGGCGCCGTTCCTGATTGTGACAACACACCAGAAGATGAGGCAACTAAGGATGCACAGGACAAGGATGAACTTCCCCCACATCTGGTTCCTCTTTACCAGCGAAGCATTGCCAATTTGGAGGGGAAGGAGTGTGAAGCATTGCGGTGGTTACTTTCGGCTTATGGTGACGTATTCGCCCGTCATGATTTTGATTTGGGCGAGTTTTCCACCATAATGCATCGAATCGATACCCGTGATGCCCCTCCTGTTCGACACGGCCTGCGACGCACACCTCTTGGCTTCCAAGGAGAGGAAGAGGCCCATCTGAAATTGATGGTGGAAAATGGGGTGATCCAGCCTTCAGCCAGTGAATGGGCCGCAGCACCCGTCATTGTGAAGAAGAAAAATGGACAATACAGGTATTGCATTGACTACCGGAGTCTGAATAAGGCTACCCGGCGTGACATTTACCCTCTACCCCTAATTGAGGAGTGTCTGGACGCGCTGGCAGATAATCTTTATTTCAGTACTCTGGACATGGCAAGTGGTTACTGGCAGGTCCTTATCGACCCTCGTGACCGACATAAGACGGCCTTCATCACCAAATACGGACTGTATGAACATGTCCGTCTTGCCATGGGTCTTGGCAATTCGCCGGCAACGTACCAGAGAATAATGACCTACGTCCTCCAGAACATGCTCTGGAAGAACGTCCTGGTCTACCTGGACGACATTATTGTACTAGGACGCACCTTCGAGGAACACTACCGTACTCTCGAGTCTGTCTTCCAGCGGTTCAGAGAACACAACCTCAAATTTAAACCAAAAAAGTGTGAGTTGTTCAGAACCGAGGTTGACTTTCTTGGGCGGCGTATGGGCCGTAATGGCATTAGCATCCCGGAGGCTAAAGTCACCAGCGTCCTTCAGTGGCCGATACCTGTCACCAAGACCGAATTAGAATCCTTTCTAGGATTCATTAACTATCATCGGGACTTCATCTCCACCCTGGCTGAGAAGGCGGATCCCTTGTACCAACTAGTAAAACATACCCGACCCAATGACAAACTCGCCTGGGACCATGAACACCAGCTGGCCTTTGATGACCTCATTCGCTGCGTCATATCCGCCCCAGTTTTGGCTTATCCCAACGCCACTGGCTTGTTCATTCTTGATGTGGATGCCAGCGATGTGTCTATAGGAGCTGAGCTGTCGCAGGTGCAAGATGATAGCAAGAGAGTGATCGCCTATGCAAGTCAGTCCCTGTCGTCAGTGCAAAGGAGGTATTGCACCACAAGGAAGGAACTGTTGGCGCTAGTGACCTTCATGAACCATTTTCGGTTTTACCTCCTGGGTTGGCATTTCTTGGTACGGACAGACCACAACAGCCTCATCTGGCTGATGAGGTTTAAGAATATTGAGGGTCAACTTGCCAGATGGTTGGAGGCAATCTCTCAATTTGACTTCCAGATTGAACACCGACCGGGGCGCCAACACTCCAATGCTGATGGTCTCAGTCGTATTCCCCAAGAAGAATGCCCCTATTATGAAGTGGGGACCTCAGTTGAATCTCTTCCATGTGGAGGGTGCCAGTACTGCACCCGTATGCAGACCCAGTGGGAGCGATTCGATGAGTTCGTGGACGACGTTCTGCCATTGTCCGTAAGACAGTTGACAACTGATGATACCGAGGGGAGTGACGAGATGCAGAGAGCCCTGACGGAGGAGCAGGACTGGAGGACTCAGCAACGTGAGGATCCGGAACTGAACCTTATTCTCCGCTGGTTGGAGGAAGAGGAGGATCCTGAACCAGGGGTGCTATTCCTTCAGAGTGCCACTGTGAAGCAGCTCTGGCGGCTACGGGCTCAACTGGAGATCATCGAGGACATCCTATTTTATAAATGGGTTGGACATTCTGGAGTGACAACTCGCTCTCTTTTGGTAGTCCCTCTACGACGAAGACATCGCATCATCACCCTGGCCCATGCCAATGTGTGTTCTGGGCATCCCGGACCGGAAAAAACGACTCAAATCATCCGACGCCACTTCTTCTGGATTGGGATGAACACGGATGTCAAGATCTATGTCCAGACCTGCGATCTCTGTTCCAGAAACAAAAAGACCAACAGAACACCAATGAGGAAATTCCATGCAGGTGAACCTATGCAGAGGGTGCATGTCGACATACTTGGACCGCTCACGGAATCGGCGCGACACAACAAATACATTTTGGTAATGGTCGACCAGTTTACAAAGTGGGTCGAACTGAAAGCGCTGCCAGACCAGACTGCCGAGACAGTAGCCCGCACCTTCATTGAGGAGTTTGTTTGCCGAATGGGTTGCGCAGATCACGTTTTCAGCGACCAAGGACGAAACTTCGATAGCAGACTTTTCCAGGAGGTATGCAGCTTGTTGCAGATGGCCAAAGCCCGTACCACCCCCTATCGACCTAGTTCGAACGGGCAGGTGGAACGGATGAACAGGGAAATTCTCAACAAGCTGCGTGTGCACATTGACGGTCACCAAGCAGTATGGGATCAGTATCTCCCGTTCGTGGGCATGGCCATCCGAGCGACAGTTAACAGGTCAACTGGCTTCACGCCCAATATGTTGATGTTGGGTCGCGAAGTTACCCTACCAATGGACCTCCTGGCTGATCTACCCAAGAATAAGGAGCTGCCGGAGAGTGAAGCAGAGTATGTAAGCCAGCTACGACTCACCTTTCAGGAAATTCACAACTGTGCTCGAGAACGACTTGGTGCTGCTCTCCACAGCCGTAAGAAGAGTTATGACCGAAAGGTCAAGACTGATACTTACGGTATGGGAGACCTGGTCTACTTGTTAAACTCGGCGGGGAAAGTAGGGCAGAGTAAGAAACTCCAACCAATCTACACGGGCCCTTATCTCATTGTGAAGAAAATCTCCGAAATTCTATTTGCAACCGTGAATTCGAGAGGCAGACAGCAGGTTGTTCACCATGATAGGCTGAGGCGTTGTTCTGATCAGAACGTGCCGCTTTGGGCACGCCGTGAGCGTGCGCGCCTTCAGGACAACCCACCAGATGTACAGGAGGAAGCAACCGATTGGTCGCTACCTCGTCTGTTCCAGGAAGACCAACCTGCACCAGAGTTCGAGGATTTATCAGATCAGAGTTCAGAACCAATTCTCCCGGAGCTGTCCAAATCCGCGACCACTGCCGGTCCAGCAACTCCTGAGTTACCACCTAGCCGGCAAAGCAGCCGACGGCGGCGTCAACACGCGTGGCTGCGAGATTACATTACCAATCGCGGCATGGCAGGAGCACCAACTCACTAATCATTAGTATTAAGTAAAGGTGCCTATCAGGCACCTATGTGCTCTTTAATGTCATGTGACTTTTTCCTTCTTTCAGATGGACACTTTCCGGCTCGTTCGCAGACAGGATCTCCGGATCCTGGAGGAGAAGCGCATTGAACCCTCAGGATGGGTAGTTATCAGACGGAGGTATTACGATGGGCCGGATTTCGTTGAATTTAAGGATATGCGCTGGGCGACAGCTGAGGATGTTGAAAATGCCAGACTGCCACCAAATCTCTTTGATGATGGAGTGGCACCAAGAAGATTCCGCGACTTCGAAGAAGTGGAAGAAGAGGAGGACACGCTGGTCATTAGTGATGGAGAGGGGGGAGATGACCCACTTATCAGGGAAGACCCACTTATCATCAGTGATGGAGAGGAGGAGGAAGAAACGGAGGCATCTCCTTTCGACGAAAACGACCTTCGGTTGGATCTGGATCTGGAGGCAGAACCCCACGAGGCCTTTGTCCTCGAGGTGGACGCTCCCTCCGGATTCGAATCCGACGAGGACCAGGTACCGGAGGATCCATCCTTTGCCCCTGCCGAAGAGGACCCCATGCCAGCAGCTGTTGCGGGGCTGTCCAGGCAACAGAAAAAGAACCGGCGCCGCAGAGAACGGCAGAAAGAGAGGAAGGCCCTAGAAAGGGAGCAGGAGGCTGCCGTGGAAGACCATGACCCGGAGGACGAAGAACAGGAGTTCATCACCTTGGACGAGTGTGGGGTATTTCCAGATTCCGAGGACCCCGTTCCCTCTACGTCAGGTATGCCTTCACCAACTGGGGGTTTCTACTGTCCTGTCTGTCGCCGGCGGGTCACGGTTGGACGAGACGCCATGTGGAGGCTGACCATCTCCCTTGGTGGATCACGCCGGACCGAGCCTGTTGGCGCTGCAGGCGGTGGGAATCTTCATTAAGCAACTTAAAAAGCCGCCATGCGTCCAGCTGCCCACCCGCTGCGATGACTGAGGGAAATGCGACAACCTGGGCACACCTCTGCAATGGGCTGCTGCAGCTAATCCGTAAGGACTTCAGCTGCAGGTCCAATGCAGAGTTGCTACATCTGGTTGTGCGTAATAATTACTATCCACAAGACCGCTCGCCATTCCATCTCTCCCTCGAGCAGCGGGTACTGTTTAGACTTTGGGAACAACGAAATGGCACTGCAGTCACTCCCTTGGAGGAGTTGACTGTACAGCCACCGTCAGTGGTGGCCTGCCTCTTACACCCCAAAGTCTTGGCATGTATCATTCCCCATTTAAGTAATGAGGCAGCAGCCGCAGTGGCATCATTCGATCAGCGACCCCCCGAGGAAGCGCCACGCCGTGTCCCGTTGGCACCATACACAGTGGATGCACATCTTCACCTTGACCGGTTGGGGCTTGATTTTCAGCACCAGCTGGGCTCGGTTGAGGATTGTCGCATCCGGTACCATGCCCTGATTGCAAACTTCGTCTTCCCTGGACGATGGGCCATCTGGGATCAATTGCGAGACCAACAACCGGACACTGGTCCCAGACTTCGAGCCACGTTTGGCATTCACCCAGCCACCTGTGGTCATCAACCAGGCGTGCTCCTCCAATGGGAGGCGGAACTACGGGAACGACTATCATCACCTGGTTGTGTGGCTCTCGGGGAGATTGGCCTAGATTATGTTAGATGCTTGGCCACAAAACAGCGGGAAGAGCAGCGGGAAGCCCTCCATGCCATGTTGCGCCTTCGCCCTGAAGGACTGCCCATTGTAGTGCACTGTCGTGGTGCTGGCGCCCCGGCTGACTGTCTGACTATCCTGAGGCAGCATGCGGAAAGACACACAATCATTCAGTTACATTGTTTTTTGGGTGATTGGGCGGATGTGCGACGATGGCAGGAAGCCTTCCCAAACTGCCTTTTCAGCTTCTCACATTTGTCACTCTCGCTCGTGGGTTCCGAGGCTGAAGAGCATGCTCTGGCGGTCCGAGGCCTCTGTTTGGACCGGGTCCTCATTGAATCTGACGCCCCCTACCTGGAAAGGTCTGCGCGGGTGATGCGAATGGCCGCTGGTCCTGCATCCCCGCGACGTGACTTATACCAGGTAGCGGAATGGATTGGTCAGCAGAAGGGCCTTTGTCCATCAGCCGTCCTCGAGGCCGCGGGGCATAATGCTCTTCAGGCCTTTGGAATCAGGAATTAAATCATTTTTGGTTCCTTCCAGGGACCGGCCCGCATTGTAAATAGATCATCTCATCTCATCAGGATCAGCTACTAATCTCCAGGGATTGTACATAAAGAGGGATCTAACACTGCACCACTAACCGGGAGGATCAAAGTGCACTCCAAGATTCGGTCATGGACACCAGGAACTAACACAGTGGATATCGGAATACCCAGGACACCGTGGATCGTGAGGAATAAGTCGAGGACCAAATGACATGGGGAAGAGTGTAGCAGGCATTGATAGCATAGCAGACATTGATCATGTTCCGCCACTATCCACTAGGGGCTCTGCTGTACTTCCTCCATGATGCCCCAGGAGTGGAGGGAATGGTCAGACTGACTTGAGGAGCCAACCAAGCAACACAGAACACAGAAAGCACAGATCACAGAAAGCACAGTACACTTCAAAGGTATAGCACATTGCTTCAATATGTTAAGTGCAGCCCTCTATACCCAGTTCTGGTCGTCTACCAGGGTTGATTGATGAGATGGGAGAGAGACCAACAAGAGTCCCAAACATGTAACAGATTTGTAAATCCCATGTGAGGGATCTGGTCACCGACGCTCACCATACTGAACGGCAATCATACCAATCATCATAGCGATAACCTCTGGACATGGCCGGAGCTGGGATCGAACCCACGTACTCATGTGTACAAGGTGGGGATGCTACCCACTGTACCACAGAGCCACACATATCAAACAGAAAAATTCTCAGGGCTAGAAAAAATGAGAAATTACAAGCAATATATGAAAAAGTAGCTTGGAAGATTTCACAAGATTAGAAACAACACTTTTTCCAAGACAGATTATGATGGGGGCACAAAAATCACAAACCATTCTTTTTACATTATGAGGTGCCCAAATTCTCTTATTTTTCCAGGAATGACTAAAACAATATATTTAGTTCCATGTCACCCCTATCAAGCAGTATTACAGTTGAGGGAGGTTTAACTTGAAATGGCTATGCAGACATTGTTCTTATGCCAACAGTACGATATTTTTTAGATCATAGGCGTAGGAGGTCAATTAATTTTGATTAATATTGCCCTAATTGCCCCAAAAAATAAAAACTCCCAAAATTGTCTGCCCGAAACTGCATGAAAATTCGACTTCTCAAAATTTTTAGGGGCAGCCCCCCCAGCCCCCCTGCCTCCTACGCCTAGGTTTTAGATTGATCAAGACTTATTTCCGCACCATTTAAACTGCTTAGGTCTATTCCATTTTAAATTGTGGGGGGGGGGGGGCATGTTATACAATATACAGTACAGAGAGGACACCATCACTCCAAAAAGATTATGCATTGTAATACATGTAATAAAATTTTGATTTGATGCATGTAGGATGGGTAAAAAATTCGCATTTACTGCATGTAGGAATGGAGGATCCTTAAAAACAACGAAGTCAATGTATTGGGGGGTCTCCAAAAAAAATTTACCTGACCACCCCACCCCCTCCCCTAAATCCCCAAAATTTTAAATGGAATAGCCTGCAAACTGACAAATAAACTTACATCTGAGCATCAAGTGGACCCTCTTGCGAAACTCCGCACGAAAGAGACTGCATGGTCGGCTGCTGTTCTCCTCCCTGTGAATGGGATGTCACTTTCCATTCCAGTGTACCTGGATCAGGAAAATCAAACAAAGTATGAAATTCTTACTAAGAATATGAACAAGTTATAAAACAGGACTTCCACAAAATATCACAATATTTCCAGTGAGATATTCTTGAAAGGATTGCAATTTGCAAAAAAGTATAAATGCATATCTAAAACAAGTTACTACAAGCAGATTTTACGGGATGGCTGGTACCTTTGTTCCAAAATTCACGATCCAGATTTTATGCTTTTTTCAATTTAATACATATTCAATAATTCTGTTAGGTCAATAACTAACATACACAACCACTTATGTGCAATGCTGTCTGTAGCAAATAGTTTCTTATATACACTGTGTCTCAAAAGTTCGTTCACCTCATAATTAGCTCTTTTCAATTGAAAGAATGACAAAAATTCAAATTTTTTTGCATATCATGGATTAATTTGGAATTCCAAACACTATCCTGTAGTGTTTTTTCGTTGAATTTACCATGATTTTGAAATTTTGAGGTATGAAGTCGGGCTGTCTGTAGGAGCCTCCAAAATCAGTTGCTTTTGGAGAGTGAGAGTGGGGTTACAAAAATGCATCTCATTTGAAAACGGTAAAAGATTTTGATTTGAATTTAAGTCAGACGGCTTGCCAAGATATTTTTGCTTCATATTTGAGATTTGAAAATTCCCTCAAAAAAATTATTTGTACGGCAAACTAACAATCTGCTTGAGCAACACATTACATCCAGGGCAATTCCACTGCAAGACACCACATCTTGCATCTCGGGTTTCTTCCAGGTTTCTTCATGTTTCTTGATTGTGAAACCATTTTAGTATCTGTAATATACGTACTAATGAGATCTATGCATTTATTTGTACTTGTGATTGTTGTATTAGAATTACTGAGGTTAAATCTCTCACTGCTCAGGTGAGGCATGATGACTACCCTGCATGGAGTGCTCTGTTTGATTTGTGGATAGTTGGTAGAAAAACCAGTGTTTTGTATTTTGTTGTTAGGAACTGATAAAAGAGACTCTTGCCAGGCATTTCCTTGGTATTCAGCCATTTCCAATGAAAATATAACACTTTAGAGCAATAGAAACACATGTTTTTCTTCGTGAATTCATAAAAAACAATAAGCTGGAAATTATATTACTTATGAACCATGAAAATTTATAATTCAAATTGTGACAGATCCACTATGTCCTTAGACATTTGATTCTGAAGTTTGGAAGGGATGCAGTGATTAATTTGACCTTGGTGTCATTCTTGATTGCTTTACTTCTTGAAGCTGGTTTTCAGTTTGGCAGTAGCATTTGAAGGTGCCGTAAACATACCCATTTGAATTGGTTCCAGATCTTGTTGAGATGCCTGATCTTTTTCTAAATATATTCCACACTCTTTCACAAGGTCTGGGCATCAATCTCTGAGATTTTGAAATAATTCCTCTTGCCTAAACTTAAAATACAAAATGGAGACCACAAAATTATAGCTAGTCCACCTGGAGCCTTTTTCGTTATGAACATGGTTAGTTCATCAATGCCAAAATGACAGTTAAAATCATCCAAACAATTTCTGAATACTTTTATTTGGTAGCTAGAAGTTCAGTGATCAACCTGTAATAAAATCATCCTATTGAGACACCCAGTCTTGAAGATATGTGCAAAACTATAAGAGATAGTGAGGTGAACGAACTTTTGAGACACAGTGTATCTGCTCGACTGTCCAATTTATAGCATCCTTGCCGAAATTTTCAATAATAATATTAACCTAATTAATTATATACCTTATTGTTGAATAGGTGAGAAGACCCCTATCAACAATGTAAATCAAACTGCCATCCTTAAATGTTTCCAACATCAGGAGCATTTTATTACACAATTTATAACTGAGCAACAGGAGACATTCCAGGACATAAAAATACCAGATATTGAGCTGAAACTATTCACACATCTATTACACTACTAAAGGCTAGTTTGAGAAATGTTTGAGACGAATCTAAGGGGGTCAAGCGGAAAAATTTCCTGAAATTTATTGAACTAACATGGAATTACGCACATCTAATTGCTAGAAATGCCTGGAAACTTGTCATTCCCATCTGCATGACAAAATAAGATAACAGGCAAAATTTGAATGAAATATGAGCAACACAAAGTGAGTTATGCTTGACGAAATCCCCAGCTACCCGTCACGTTGAGGACTGCAGTACCCCGTAGGCTATTACATAGCCAGCGGGGTAAAAAGCGAGTGGGGCACTGCATTCGGTGATAAAAGCTTGTCAATCAAAAGGCAACTCACCATTCCAATGCACAGATTTCGGGGCACTTAGACCACCAAGTTCGACAGGGCTAGTTGCCAACCCAGGACCATATGCTGCTGTGGTATTCGGCTGAATGGAACAAAAAAAAAACATATTCATGACTTTTTGACACAAAATGCTAGGATAAAATCAAAATTTAATGTCAAATGTCAAGTTTCATGAAAAAAAAAAACAAAGTCTAAAAATAATTTTACTAAAAGTCTTGTAAGTTTTTTTACTAAAGCTTAAATTATATTACTTCAACTTATATAGTACTAACCGAATCAGAGTCACATTCCAGCTGTAAAAAAACATCTTGCTCTTCAGAAGAATCTTCACCCGTCTCGTCAGATTTTGATGACTCTAGTTCTGTCGTCAGCAGGTCAATGTTACGCTGCAGCTCTTTACACGTCTTTTGCAACGATTGGACGAGTTTCCAACTTTTAGACGATTTTTGGCATTTTGAGCAATTGGCCTGATCTTGCTGAGAAGTCTTAGGCCTCTTCTGAGGTGGGCTGTGAAAGATAAATATCATATTAATTGAATTTGACAACAAGGAGATTCACCGAGTTGTACAGATTTCTATAACGGAAAAATACCGTGCAAGCACGTAAACCCTCGGCTATATGCAGACAAATGACTTTGTTACGAAAATGGTTGCTTTACAAAAGAAAGTCCACAAGACGGAATGGTTCAAGTGACCAATTATGTGTGAAGAAAAATAAGGTATGTCATTAAGTAGAATGGACTTGAATTGCCATGAATAGTATTTATGTACCTTTGTAATCAGCTGAGAAAGTCTTGGAGGCATAGTTCAGTTTGTTCATATATAAAGAAAGTATAATAAGCGCTCGGAGATTGCATACCTGTGCCTGAGGTACTGATGATATCCATTATGAATAATGAAGTAATATAGGTATAAATAAAGGTATATGTGCAGTGTGCAGGGTAGACATGCCACACAGACTAAGTTGTGCTAGGACAAAGGAATCTGATCCAGCCGTGGTAAACATGCCAATTACCCTCCAGCAGCCTACATACCACTTCCCTGATATTGCCCCCCCCCTCCCTTTCCACTCTCCAGATAAGAAAGTACATAAAAGTAGAAAAGAACAGGATTTGATGATAAATTCCAGAGGTAGGTCTACATCAAGAAGGACCAATTCTCACAATTTATGCCTGGTGACACATGATGACAGCTTGGGTCACACTTAAAACACCCCTTTTAGTAGAAAACATATGGCCTACTTATAGCTCAGATCAAAACATGTCGGAGAGCAGGAGGTTAGCATTATTTTTCCAGGTGACGAAAAGCATTGTTTCGTGTGGATTTAAGAAATGCACATGACTGAACTTCTGTCATTCCCGAATTTAGGCAGAAATAAAGCAACATGTGTAGTTTGACAGCAGCAGGTGCGACATGCGATGAGTTGTGCTAAGACAAAGATTGTATCCAGCCGTGTGGGCAAATGCAAGTTTTGGCCATGTAGGTCATGCACTTCGACAATACCCTGAGGCAGTACTGCCTCGGGTAAAAACCACCCTCTCTTGCCTATCTATTCAAATGTATTTAAAAAAGAAATTTTCATATAGAACATTTTCGAACATTTTTGAACTCTGTTGGATTCACTATTTGAAGCCCAAACAGATGTCTACACAATATTTTTTGAGGCGTTGCCTCAGCCCCTCGATGACATAAGCTTTGTGATTGTATTTGGCACGAAGCGCCTCTTGTAGCTGAACAGAGACCTCCCAGTAGGAGGCCAGAGGTCAAAAACGGAAAAACAGGGAGTGCACTTGCGTCAGCAGAATGGGGGGACTAGCGCCATACGTAGTAAAATGCGGACAGGGCAAATGTGCGGATCGGCGGGCAGCTGGATCGCATAATAAAATGCGGACTGGCAGGTCCGGAACGAGCCAGAATTTGCTAATTTTGAAATGGCCTCTATTTTTTTTTTAATTTCTTGTTATATATCAAATTGAATTCTGCCTACCTTTCTGATTCTTGCTCATCATTACCATTAAGTGGAGCTTGCTTGGGTCGTTTTCTGTTCATGCTTGTGGAAGGCTGAGGCCAAATGTAGTGCTTATTGTTAGTCCAAGGAAATATGGTAGGTAGGTTGTTTTTATCCTGGTTCTTGAAGTGACAGGAGCATATCTTTGCCTCAACAAATTTCACTTCCTCCTCTGTTACTCTGTATATGAAGAAACATAAAAATGTAAATTAGAAACTTCATCACAGAAGACGTAAAGTTCAATCCACATAAAAGCTCCGCTATCAGCTGATAACAGGTTAGTACCAGTGCATTGGTATTATTGATGCACACAGTTAAAATAGCCGGATACCGGATAATCTGGCAACAATGTCTACTGGATACTTCCATGGATAGGAACCGGATATTTTACATACCTGGTTACCACCCAGAGGAAAAAAGAGTACGCTTGCAGCACAGAAACAGTACAAAATCAGTATATCCCATATATGGTATTGGAGTACATTCGAAGCACAAAAGAAGTACATTGCGCAATGACAAATTGCATGGTTGAGAGACTTTTTAACACAAAATTTGCATTTGAAGTACAAATGCAGTATTTTCGCAGTACAAATGCAGTATTTTCGCAGCATATTTACAGTACAAAAGGAGCACATTTGAAGCGCTCGAATTATTTTAATTATGCTCCATTTATACTCCCGATATGCAAATCCATACGCTGCAAAAATACTTCCTTGCAGGGAGTACAAAAGGAGCATACTAGCTGTGCATGCTAGCAGGAAGCATTTTTGCAGTACAATCGCAGTACATTTGAAGTATCTAAAAATCAATGCTTCATTAATTTGACAGGCCACATATAATATCAGTTCCTCAACCAAATCGATGTAATTGAAATAACTAAACATAATTACTTAAGCCTAGAAAAAAAGAAGGCTTGAATAATTTAATATCCGATTTGTACTTTTTGCTGCTATTAATAGTAAAACATTTGTATGTAATACTACGGAAATTATGCCAGTAATTCAATGTATATTGTTACAAAACCTAGACACACCTGCACATTTTCCGAGTTCTGGAAGTGAACATGACCCACATGTGACTGAATCTAAGCAGCCTAAGTCATAGAAGTACAAATTCAGTACACCAAATGTTCAAATTAAATTTAGAAGTTAGAGGAGTACATATGCAGTACATGATTATTCAGATTCTTTCACTAGAAGTATAATATCAGTACGCAATTTGCATAGAAGCACAAAATCAGTATAATAGAAGTACATTTGCAGCATGGGACCACGTACTGCTTTTGTACTGATTTTGTACTTCTTCACCGAGAGAGTGTACTGCTTTTATACTTCTTTTTCCTCTGGGCATTACTATTAAGACATACCAGCACTGCCATTGGTCAGAAATTATTTTTTTCAAGAGAGGCTGGAATATAGTGGAGACAGTTTATTTTTGCCAGGAAAAACTCATAAGTGCAGCCCCCGCCCCCCTCCCTGGTCCCCTGCCGAGAGATCAATACATTTTTAATTGGGTGTGGGGGGGGGGCTGCAGATATTAGGACAAATCCTGACCAATAGCAGGGCAGACCCACTCCTAGGCATACTAGGCAGCGATTTTTGGGGGGCGAGCAACATTTGCACGAATTCAAAGATGCAAATTGGATACCAAATGTTTCAAATGAAATTGCCTGGAAATCATTAATTTTTAATAGTTTTTATTTATCATCTGCCCGAATTTTTTAGCCTTTTTGCCGGCTGTATTCCAAACTTTTTGCCCCCCCCCCGGTACAGCTATGGACCCACTGCCTTAATTGGTCACATATATTAAAATTTCAGGGCAAAATAGCAACAGCCCCTCCACCCAGAAAGAGCCTAGGACATTAGTGCAACTCTCCCCTCCCCTCCAAAATTTAAAAATATTGCTTGGGATTCGTCCCTCTGGCAATAATTATCCTTATTAAATTCGGCCCCGATTCATACTTGGCCCTGATTCACACTTGGCCCTGACCTACTAATTTACAATAGGCTACATGAGCAGGCACACCAAAAGCATGGAAATTCTTAAAGTTTGGGGTCAGTGTAAAATGCGGACCAAACGGACCAGACACAAAACAAACACAGGAGGGTGCAGAGGAGCATTGCTTGTTTACTGTAGCTAATAATACAAAGCCAATCAAGCGGAAAATGCGCACCAAGTCAATAAGCAAGATAACCTGATAATTGAATTAAAAAATATTAAATTTTAAAAAAACCTTTACAGGCGATATATCTGTAAAGACCAGAGTATACTGACAATTAATTCACGCAGACCAAATCATGCAAGCTAAATCATGCCAACCAGAATGCAGAACAGAATGCAGACCAAAATCCCAATTATTTCAGACAAATTGTACAAAAAAATTATTTGTATTTTTAAAATATAAGTTAATGTTGTAAGCTGTCAAATATCTTGATCATCGAACATCAAAAAGTCCAACCACAAAGTTTAAAAGGCATTGATTTTGGTCTGCATGATAGGAACTTTGGTCTGCATTTGGTCTGCATGATGAGAATTCTGGTCTGCATTTGGTCTGCATGATAGGAATTATTATAAAACATAACTATAACCAATTATCCTGATGAAAATGAAACTAAAAGGGTATTAATTGAAAAGACATGATTTATAGTGCAATTAAATTCAAATATATATTGAAATCAAAGTGTCTAGGGTTTTAATTGTAATTAATGGATTACTGACAGTGTCACTCACTGATTATGGTTCAAATGCAATTAATAGAAACAACTTCAATAGGATGACATTCTAGATTAAAGCCTTCACTTACAATGCATGATTTAAACAAAATTGTGTTGTCAAGATCAGAATCTATTCTAGCTAGCTCCTTCGGCGAAGAGGAAAGCAGAGAGACTATGGAGGAGAACCAGACTTGAAAATGATTGGGAGTCATTCAAAGAAAAACGAAATGCATTGAATCTGCGGCTAAGTCAACTCAAATCGGAAGATCTGCAAGTCAAGATTAAAGATTCTAATGGTGATGCAAAGAAGTTGTTCAAGTTACTGAACTCAAGTCTGAACAGAAAACAGCAACTACCTCTCCAACCAAACACAAATGAAATAGACTTGGCAAATGATTTTAATAAGTTCTTTGATGAAAAGATTAAAACACTCAGGTCCCAGTTGAGCTCAGTTGGACTCTACACAGAATGAGACTGTTAATGACACTTGTCTCAAACAGACATAAAGAAATTGATTGGGGAAATGCCAGTTAAACACTGCCAACTTGATCCTATTCCCACAGGGCTTTTGCTTGAACGCATTGATGAATGCCTTCCGATTATAACTAAGATTGTCAATAAGTCACTCACACAGGGAGAAATGCCTCTTGAATTGAAGCATGCTTTAGTCAAACCTCTATTGAAAAAATGTGGACTGGATCTAATCAAAAAGAATTATAGATCAGTATCTAATCTATCTTTCCTTGGCAAACTGATTGAAAGTGCTGTTATTAAACAATACACAGACTATCTTACTCTTAACAACCTGGATGATGAGAAACAGTCAGCTATAATGTTGAATATGGCCAAAGGTGAGGTAACGATGCTTGCACTCTTGGACCTTTCAGCTGCGTTTGACACAATTGATCACAAGATTCTACTGAAACTTTTGGAAAGCAGATACGGTGTTCATGATTCCGCACTATGCTGGTTTGAGTCATACATTTCTGGAAGGTCCCAGTCAGTGATAATTAATGACATAACATCAACCAAACTGCCGCTCAAATTTGAAGTTCCTCAAGGCTCAAAATTAGTACCAATCCTATTTAATTCACACATCGCTCCATTAAGCGAGGTGGCTGCAAAAAATCAAGTCAAAGACCAAAAGTAAGCCGATGACGAGCAACTTATTCTGTCCTTTAAACCGACTTTCTTAGATGAGAGAAATGCAGTGGTTAAAATGGAAAAGTGCATTGCTGAAATCAGGCAGTTTCTCCATGAAAACAAGCTTTGTAACAACGAAGAAAAAACGGAACTACTACTCATTGGCAGTCCACACCAACTTACTAAACTCCAAGTATCATCAATCCATGTCGACAATGTCAAAATCAATGCCGCCGATCATGTAAGAAATCTCGGTGTAATCTTTGACAAAAAACCTGACCATGGAAAAACAAGTCAACAAAATGTGCCGGAATGCCTATTTCAATCTGAGAAATATTTCAAAAATTAGCGATTAGGAAGTCATTGGACATGGAAACTTGCAAAACAGCAGTCAATGCTCTTGTGACTCCTCACCTAGACTATGGAAATGGTCTTCTATATGGAGCATCAAGTCGTTTTATGAACTAACTTCAAGTGGCCCAAAACTCAGCAGTTCGACTCATTGAAAAATTGAAAAAGCATGACAGTGTAAGCCAGTATAGGAAGCAGTTACATTGGCTGCCAATTCCAGCTAGAATACAATTCAAACTCATGTTAACAACTTGGAAAGCAGTAAACGGACAAGCTCCTTTGAATATTCAAAAGATGATTCAGCCAAAATCTGAACGAAGCTGTAATCTGAGAAGCAATAACAAAATGCTCTTAACTGAACCAACTTCCTTCAACAAAAACAAATATGAAGACCGAGCCTTTTCGCACGCTGCTCCAAAACTGTGGAACCAACTCCCAGAGATTGTCAAGGCCTCTAAAACACTTGAAGGCTTCAAGAGAAATCTTAAAACTTATCTGTTTAAGATTTTCTGCAAATAAGTCGATCATGCATAAGCGCTAGTGAGCAGTTTACTGGAATTAGCGCTATATAAATGCCTATTATTATCATTATTATTATATAAGAAGAAAAGGCAAGGCATCTATTAAAAAAAACCCAAGTAAAGGTATAAATACGGCCATGTGGTCCGAATGCAGACCATTTTAAATAAGTTAATATTTTTACCATTTTAAGGGAAAATATTTACGATGTTTTTTTTTATTGATCTGAATAGGCCTAATCTATGGGTACATTCATTTCGCTGCTCCAAAGTGCTCCTGGAGTGGAGTAGTTTACCCCAGATCATTCGTTTTGCACTTCCGAGAGTAGTTCGGAGTAGATTGGAGTAGATCGGAAGTACTCCCAAGAAATTGGGATATCCCATGACGTACCTTTGATTTAGTGCCTAATTGCTTTTTTCTGGTGTGAAATTCCGTATTTCAATCCAATAAATTAAGAGCAATCGATTGAGGGTATCAATTGACGTCGTAATTGCCATCAAATAGGGAATTCTAATTGTTAGGGAACCCCCAAGTTATGACAATTCTAACTACTCTGTTATGTTCGATTTGGACCAACCTAGCTTGGAGTAGTTTACTCCAGGAGTAGAAACGTCATTTCCTGGAGTAGATCCCGAGGAAAGTACTTACTATGAAAGGGTGTATATATATAGAGGCGCCCCTGGATGGTACTGCTTTTTTGGCCTTTTTGGATTAAAATGGTTCTGGTTTTTTGACAATTTGGATTAATTTGGTTCCGGTTTGCCAACCCCAACATGTTTGGTATCGTTAAAATCGCCTTTAAACAGGATTAAATTGGTTTAAAAAGCATGAAGATCAGTGGCGTCCCTATGGGGGGGGGGGGGCACGTGCCCCCCATATTGGACCTTCGCCCCCCCCCAGGTGCCCCCCATATGAACTTTCTGGCTAAAATATACAATTAGTATAGTGGGTGCCCCTCCAGAGCATTGCGTGCCCCCCCACTCGAGACCCAACAGTTACGCCACTGATGAAGATTTAATTGGTTTCCAAATGTTTTTATAAAGGATTAAAATGGTTTGTGGTTTTAGTGTTGGTTTCAAACGGTTCCGGTTTTCAAAATTGCCGTGGCACTATGAATTATAGGATGATAATAAGGTGCCGACGAATGTCACGATTGTGACTAGCATCTAATTTTTTCTAATTTTTTTTGCAAAATTTTAGTATAACTGAAAATCGTGACATTCGTCGCCAACCCACTAAAACGGCCGACTTCCGGCGATCTGACCAATCAGAGAGCCGTATTTTTGACGCATTAAACAGCTTGAGGGGTTACAACGACGTAAACGGAACCCAGAGACATTCATAGTGCGTGGCGCATCCGTATGCAAAAGTCGGGTATGTACCCCCCCCGGCCCCCCCCCCCGGCCCCCCCCCGGCCCCCCCCCCCGGGAGTAGATACGTAACTTTCGGAGTACCGGTAGTCAGAGTAGATCGAATCGAATGTACCCTATTAATTGGCTATTTCATATCCCAGTTGTTTTCAAGGTCCTCATGGTCTGCACTTGGTCCGCATGATTTAACCCCATCCAGAACGGACAGTGTTGGAACAAGGCTTGGACCAACAGACTGGCTGCCAGAATGCCTGGTACGCATGGTCCGCATTATACAGACCCTAAAGTTTGTGGGCCCACGAACCTGCACAAAATGAGCCACACTTTAAACACGTCATGCGGCAGTTTCGAGGCAGAATCTTTGAACTTGAACTTGAACTTTATTTGTACCAAAATGAATACATAAATATAATATAATCATAAGGCACAGCAGGGCCAATAGTTTTGACAAAAACTGCGAGTGACTCCTGCTTAGTACTACAAAACAGCATCTAATTAAGCTTTTAGATAATTACAATCTTATAACACTGATTACATTCTCTGATTACATGACCATACATTTAAAACACTTAGAAAAAATAAAACTAAAAAAATAGAAATTTTATCTATCATAAATCTAAAACTAGAAAAAGACAATTTACGTGAATATACAATCTCGAATCTTGTGACAAGGATTACATTTTCTGAGTACATGACCATATAATTAATACATTAGATAAGAATTAAAAATTTTATCTATCATAAATCTAAAAAATAGAAGTAGACAATTTGCGTAGAATGCTGATGGAGGTAATAGAGTCAGTTATGGCATAAATCGATTGCAAATGTAACAATTCCTTATGGTACATGGCAAGGAATATTTATTGATGAAAAAGGTTTTTAATTTAGACGTAAAGATATGAATAGAGGCTGTACGATGAGACTTAATGTCCTCAGGTAAGCTGTTCCAGGATTGAGCAATTTTGTAGTTAAGGCATTGTTTACCAATTTGGGATTGAACTGAGTTTATGTGGATGTTTGCTCTTCCACGGGTGGAATGATGATGAGTTGTTTCGTTTGTTTTCAAAGTATCTTTAAAATATGATGGTAAGTAATTGTTCAGGGCTCTGTAATATAAAAGACAAGATCTGAACTGGTATAAGTCGGCTAGTTTTAAGCTTTTGTATTTATGAAATGAATGAGTGGTGTGAGAATTGTATCTTTTTTTGTCAATGATTCTCATGACCTTTTTTTGTAAAACTTGGATTCTATTAATTGTTGAGTTGGGTGAATTTCCCCAAGCTATTAAGCTGTAGTTTAAATACGGTACCACCAGTGAGTTGTAAATAGTGAATAATATATTGGAAGGAAGTTCATGTTTAAGTTTATTCATAATGCCAGCTATCCGAGAAATTTTATTGGCTGTTCCATCAATATGGTTTTTCCAGTTTAGCGTGTCAGTAAGAATAACACCAAGAAATTTAATTTGGTGAACTCTTTCAATTTGAGATCCATTAAGGTAAAAGTCTAAATTAGCCTCATTTACTGAGCTCCTTGGTGTATGAAAGATCATGAATTTAGTTTTCGAGACATTGATAGATAGTTTGTTTGCGGAGAACCAGTCACTTATTTCTTTAAGTTGATCATTGATATTCTGGTTAATGGAGGGAGTTATGGATTTTTCGAAGGGAAATATAATGTTTGTATCATCTGCAAATATTATAAATTGCGCATTGGATGCTGTTTGAGCGATATCATTGATGTATAATATAAACAATAGCGGTCCCAGTATGGAGCCCTGCGGTACTCCAGTGGAAATGTGTAGTGTATCAGATCTAATCTGTTTAAAATAAGTGAATTGTTTTCTGCCATATAAGTAACTTGAAAACCATTTGTGGGCTATTCCACGAATTCCATAGTGATATAACTTGTCTAGAAGTGTATGGTGATTTAACGTGTCAAACGCCTTACTTAGATCAAGAAAGAGTCCTAGGGCTTTATGTTTTTTGTTTAAAGTCCTTGAAATCAGATCTTGTAATTTTAATATGGCTAAGTCCGTGGATAAATTTTCCCTGAAGCCGAATTGACAGGGAGTTAATAGATCATTTGTTTTTAGATAATTTTGTAATCTATTGTAGACTAGTCGTTCCAGTATCTTAGAGAACGTAGGCAAGAGAGAAACAGGTCTATAATTTGTAAAAGAACTTTTTGGTCCATTTTTATGTATTGGGATAACTTTAGCCAGTTTCATTTGGTCAGGGAAAATTCCATTCCTAAGACTAAGGTTACATATATGAGTCAACGGTCTCAGAATTGGCTGAAAAGTTGATTTTAACATTTTTGGACTAATCTCATCATATCCGTAAGAAGATTTTGATTTGAATTTTTGAATAATTTTTGCAATTTCTTCAGCCGAAGTTGGCCTAAGAAAGAGAGAACCCACTAGATTTAAATTGGGTAGAAAAGTACTCGGCTGCCTAGAGCATGGGGTTATTTTGTTTGATAAATTTGGTCCAACATTTGTGAAATATTCATTGAAAGAGTTAGCTATTTCATTTGCATTTGTTAATGTCACATTATCATTTGTAATAAAATGATTAGTCACATCGTTTTTGTTATTATTCTTATTTAGTAAATTATTTATTTGCTTCCAAGTAGCTTTTATGTCTTTTTCGCAACTTTTAAATGAATTTGTCCAATGAAGTTGTTTTGCTGCTCTTATTAATTTATTAAGGCAATTTCTGTATCTCTTGTATTTAATTTCCTCTTCCTGACGCCTTACTAGGTCTCTGGTTTTTTTTAGTTTTATAGATAATTTGTATCGCTGTTTCATTGAGGTAATGATGCCTTTAGTGATCCATGGTTTAATTTTATGAAATTTCCTGTTAAACTTAGAAGTTCTTACAGGGAGTTTTTCATTCATTATTTTGGTGTATATCTCAATAAAAGAATTATATGCAGTGTCTACATTTGAAGAATTTATGACATCGTCCCAGTTCGCGTCATTAAGAGCATTTTTGAAGGAGTTCATTGACGCCTCGTTTTGGACTCTGTATGTGACATTCTTTTCAAGACTTACGTCAGGGTCAGTCAAATCTAAGGAAATGAAGTTAATATAATGATCAGTGATGTCAACTGGTATTGTTCCTTGGTATGTTGGAACATCTGAGATTTTTTGGAATATATGATCAATTAAAGTAGCCGAGTTGTTAGTCACTCTAGTTGGCAGTGAGATTTTTGGAATAAAGCTATTACTTATAAATGAGTCTAGATAAGCATTTGTTAAAGCATTGTTTTCAGACTTGATGAGATCAATATTGGTATCACCAACAATTATTATTTCCTTATTTTTATAGTTCTTAAAAGATTCTAGCACTGAATCAATAAAATTATTAAATTCATGTACACTGTTATGGCTTGGCGAGCGATACAAGACACCAAGTATAATAGATTTTCTTCCATATTCAATTTCAATGAAAAGACAATCAAAGAGATTTTGTTTGTCAGTCGGAACGGAAATTGCAAGTTCTTTATATTCTAATTTGTCAGAAATAAAGATAGCTATACCTCCTCCTTCCTTTTTTTGGAGTTTATGTTTAGTGATCATCGAGTAACCTTTAAACTTCACATAGTCACATAAATTTTCGTCAAGCCAAGTTTCCTCGAACGTAAGAACATCAAAATGAAAATTTATGATGTTGTTCATTAAGACTTCATATTCGGTTTTATGTTTAGGCAGACTTCGAGCATTTGTGTTTAAAATGGAGAATGTTTTTGATGAGAGAGATTCAGTAAGCTCATTAAACTTATCAATATCATAGTAATGCGATGGAGAAAACATTGGTCTAGAGTTCTCTACATGATCATCGTTAAAATTCTCTAGCCATGTGATTGTTTGGTCAGGAGTAGCCATAGGTTTTTAGGGTACTCAAAACTCTTTGTTTTTTTACAGAGAACAATGTATTTAGTAACCTCATAAGCATTCTACTAAAATATTTGAACAGTCTTGGTTGAATGTAACTCGGAGACATGTAGCTCAGAGACAGGTACAAGAAAAGTGTTTCATGTAGCATAATATTAAAAAGCACCATATCTAGGAACAATGCAAACATATCAAATCAAGCATGCAAATACAATGCATAGGGCATAGGATTGACATATTAATAGTACAGGTAGGTCCAATGATAGTTTTTACAATGGAACATTAATAACTTTCACAGTTCCATAATTACTAATTTTAAGTTTATCATGAATGTCATAAAAATAATGTAATAGTGTCTGAATTAATAGTTCATCGAATATATAAGATATAATGTCGTGATTGATTGGCTTATAAACAATAACATTGAGCATTGAATTCATAAATTCTAATTTAACCAAAGCAGATTGTATTCGAGAAAAAAAAAGAATACTATTAAAATGTTATAAATCGTCCGTAATTATATATAGCGATTATTGAATGATAAAAAGTACAACTACAGTTTACATAACTGCCTGCATAATATAGAGTTATAGGATTATAGAAGTCATTTTTTTTTTTTTTTTTTTTTGTCTAGTAAAAAAATTGAGATTATACTGATAACAGATATGTAACTTTAAATACACAGTTACTGCATTGTAAAGGAAAATAATACAAAACCTTTGGTAATAACAAAGTATAATGCTTAAGTAATACTGTCGCTTTGGTCTAATGCTGAGTTAAGCGTATGGCAGGATTATACAATGGCAGGATTATACAATGGCAGGATTATACAATGGCAGGATTATACAATCTTAATTAGTGGCAGGATTATGCAATGAAAATAAAACAATCATCTGTTTAGCACCTCGTAATAATAAATTCGGCAAATAACAGCAATGTTTACGGAGCTATATTAAATGTCTTTTAGATGTTTTCGTATTTCTTGGAGAGTTTTTCCCATCAAGTTTCCGCCTTTCCATTTATCATATAATGTGACATCGGGGTGGGTCCTGTTCATGCCTATTCCGAAGACGGGGTGTTTTGTTGCTTCTCCAAGATGTCTTGCTCCTGTTGCTAACAAATAACTACGGGCCGTCGGGTTCTGGTCATACTTCTGCCTGTTTACTTGTCGTAAGATTTGTGGTGCAGACTCTTCCCATGTGGTTTTATCGTATCCGGCTATTTTCTTTCCGAGATCCATCTGCTTGTACGGGTCCTTTTCTGCCATAATCTTTTGTGCTGTTTCGAGGTCTTTGAACAATTTCGCTTTCGATGTCTGGATGTACTGCTCGTTTGTGTTATAAATTCGTCCGTCCACTTTTACGTCCATTACATGCAGGTTACTGAGAGGGGAATCTTGCGAGGAAAAAACGGTCACTTCTTCGGTAGTTATTGTCGATTGGGTGTTCATTCTCAACGTGTCCGGAAGCTCTTGTAGATTGTCTATAGTGAATCTTCTCCCGTTTAAGAAAAGGACATCCAACTTTAAAGAAACCTGTTTAAATTCAGCATTCTTTCTTGCTGCAAGGTAAATCGGGAACAGTTTCTTGCGATTTGCTTTAATTGACGGTGGAAAGTCTTCACTCATCCATATGTCTGTCCCTCTTAAAGATGCTCTTTTGGTCCAGATGTCGTCTCTTTGTTTGAGTGTGGAGAATGTTACTGCAATAGGTCTGGGTCTATCTTCACTGTTCTTTCCAAATCTGTAAGCCTTATCGAACTGTAATTGTTGGATGTCACTGAGGTCCAATTTTGCATTCAGGATTTCCATCAAAAGCTTTTCTGTATTTTCATCGCTTTCTTCTTTAATTCCTTCGAATATTAGATTTGTTCTTCTTGATCGACATTCAAGTTCAGTAATTTTCCGTTGTAACAACAGTAATTCATTTTCAGTTTTAACAGTATCCTGTTTCACTTGCCTCAGATCGTTTACAGTTCTGTTGGAAATCTGTATAGCATCCTCTGCAGTCTTCTGGATGTATTCCGCCGTAGATTTCATGCTACTCATTTCAGATTTCATTTCTTCAATTGAATTGTTCACATTAAAAATTTTTTGTTCAAGCTTGTCAAATCGGTTTTCCAACCTTGTTACCAGTTTTTCCACCCATGGTGGTTGATCCGCATCAGTTTCTGCCATTTTTTTAGTTCATTGATGAATGATCAGTTTTCATAGTGTCAATAATTCACGCTTGGTCGCCATCTTTTCAATTGTCGAACTTTCATCATGTTCCATTGCGTAACTTTCCACCGATTTTTTTCGTGACAGTTAGTGTTTGGAGCCTACATCATTGATTTTTTGTGGTATCCATGACTTTCTTCACAATTTGCGTCATCCTCCAGCCCCACACAAGTTGATTATCGCTTCATAATTGACATATTTACCGAGAGTTTGTAATGTTTGTATTCCGCCTAGCGGAACCGGAAAATCTTGTACAGTTGGTGGAAATTGGAACAGCTGACACTTCACTGCATCTTTCTGTGGACTGCCATCGTGATCACAGTCGCGTATGATGCAAATAACCATGACTCTCACTCGACATCAGACAGCTCAGACTTCTTTGCTGGTTTTCATGGCAGCGGAAGTAGTGTTCTGCAATCAGTGTGGTGCGCGCGAGTGCAGTCTCGAGTAAAATGCTGGCTGCGCGGACTGTCCGATTTGGCGCGAAAATGTTGGTGCTTAGTTCTGCATCTGGTTCTGCATAGCACTGGCAGGCCATATAGGCCAATATCACACAGGCCGCTCCCAGGCAACCATTAGATCTGGAGGGAGATTGGTTTAAAAAAAATAAATAAATACTACTAGCACAGCTTCAAATAAATTCGTTCTGGACAGTCTTGAAATTGAGAATAAGAATAAGAATAAATTTTATTTAATCTCGAAAATACATCAAATTCAACATTAGCTCAGTTGAGCTAGTACTCAATAAATTATTGATTATTGTACATGTTGTGTGGAATTATTTATGATAGGCTTAACAATTCAGGACTTCGTGCCCTCAAAAAAAAATTGAATAAACTAATTAAATCTGTTGGCCACCCCACTCATCTGTTTATTAATTTATCGGTTTATAAGCAAAAGAAAAAAATGAGATTAAAAAATTACATTTAATTATTCAACTTATTTTCCAGAAATTGTATGTGAAGCTCCCTTTGTTCCAAGAAATGGAGAAGTCCGCGTCAGCAGTCATCGTTTTGGCTCCAATGCAGAATTTAGCTGCTTGCCAGGATACAGATTGAAAGGACCAAGCTCATTATTCTGCGAAGAAGGAGGAGCATGGAATGACACTGAACCAGTGTGTGATGGTACGATATATATAATACTGGCAAATTAAAAACATTCATGAATCATAATTTGTAATTTCCATGCAGTAATTCAATTTAGTCAAATCCACCGTAAGCTTTGTTAGTTTTTGATTTGTGTGTCAATCAAAACACATTTAAGAAAATGTTCAGGAGCACCATTAAAACATGCATGAATAGTTAAGGCAGAGAAGGGGGAAAAAAGACATAATTATTTTTGATGATCAAAAAATAAGAAGCAATACATGAATTTCAGCTGGGTTCATGCAATAATGTTTTAAAAGAGGAGGAATTAATGACAGACTATTACTTCACCATTTTTATTTCATAACAAACAGCTGTATGTATTTTATAGCCATATGTTCAAAGAAAATATCATGATCTAATCAAATAGTTTTTTGTAATATATAGTTAAGATAAGATGAAAGAACGGTTGATTCAACTTCTATCCAAAATTTTATCACTTTGCAAGTGTAAAACACTTTTAGTTCTGCTGGTTAGTGAGAATATAGCTGCTTTTTACCAAATTCCCCAAAATTTCTGTTTCGTTTCTAATTTTTCTTGATACAAATTAAATCAATCTCAATTAAATCATCTTATTTTTCATCTAAACTTCATCTGATAATTTTGTAATTCAGCGGCAATATGCAAAGATCCCGGCATCCCGGAGAATGGCTACAAAGACGGAACCATCTACTTTTTTCCTCACAATGTCAGTTTCGGCTGCTTCCAAGGATTTGAAATGATTGGAGATGAGGAGATCACGTGCTTGGAGAGCGGAGTCTGGAGTGGAGCGCGTCCGCAATGCCTTGGTAGGTGCTGCAAAAAGTCGTAGGGGGTGACCATTAGATTTCATTATTTGAACATAATTTCTATCTCGCGACACCCTTAAATATTCGTTTCAAATTGAAAGAACAATTTGTTGTAACATATACGCCCCCAAGTCCCTCACCAGAAATAATTTTTTCACGACTGCCCAGAAAGAATGTATTAAATTTTATTCACCATGTTACTGGGCATGAAATTATTTATCTAAAAATACTCAAACACCCCCCCCCCCCGAAATTTTAATGGTTGCCCCTCTGATGATACTTTTTTAGTTGTAGATGCACTCGCGATCAGAAGGAAACCATCAGATACCCAGGGAACAATTTCTTGATAAATTTAAATTTGGTGAAAAAAAAAAAACTTTTGAATTCTTCAAAGCAGTCTCGATATAAATAATTTCAGATGGCGGATTTCTTAATGCAGTATTGTTTGAATTAGAAACAAATGATCTCAATCCAGGTATCCACTGCTTAGGATACATCATATACCATACCCTCTCAACAAAAATGTTTATAGGCCCATATATGAAACCTTTAAGGGTTCTTTTAGGTGGTATAGATAAGGAACCCTAAAAAGTTCATAATTCAACTTTTAAAAAAGTTCCAACAGCAAACAAAAACAACACTTCGAGAATCCAGCTGCACTGAACTCCCGCAATGGAACCCTTTTCTCTCAAGTTAGGAGGGAGCATAGGGTCTCATCATAGGGGACTTCCTACCAAGTATATTGAACCTTTTCAATTCAGTTGAACCCTAAAAAAAATGTATCAAGAACCTTTTTTCGGCTGTGGGTTCTTTACATATACCATCAAGAACCTTTTGCGTTAAGAGTGTACATGTACGTGTCTTTTATTCTTCTAACATTTTTTTCCCCTTTTGCATTTATTTCAGCTTGTGGATTTGCAACCTACATGGAATCAGGATCGTGCAAAAATTGCCCGACTGACAGCAACACGACAACAGTCGCTAGCACATCGCGGCATCAGTGTTTGTGTAAATCCGGTTATACTGGTCCTCCTGGAGGTCCCTGTGAAGGTGTGTGTGTTTGAATTTTCAAAGGAAAATCTCAAAATTCCATTAACTGGCTTTTTGTAGAACATTTTTATGTGCCTAGTTTAAGGGATTAAAAAGATCATCTGATTGATTCTGGTTGGCTGGAACCTTTTTTTAATAGGACCATGAAAAAAGTCTCTATTTTCATTACACCAAAAGATTATCAATACATTTTTAAAAAATATATACATGTATATATTTCAAATTTGTTACAGTCGTCCCCAACATTCTCAGCGAAATAAAAAGTACCTATGGGTTTTGCGTGTGGACCTATTCTAGCCCATGACCCAATATAAGCAGTAGGGCTCTCACGATTAACCTATTAATCGTCGCCAATTAGATTTTAGTTAAAAATCGATTCCACTTTGCAAAATCGATTAATCTGTTATTTATATATTTGAACCTTGAAGACACTGTATGACATTCAATTTCCAGTTGTCAAGAGTGAATTGCAACTGGATTGCTCAAGTGGATTGGCTAATTGGATTGGTTGTACCTGATTCAAGCTTATTGATGTGAATGAAGTGTGAAGTCCTAATTGCAATTAATATTTTCAATGGAACATCTTAGCCTCTCGGCTTTGCTTCAAGACAATGATATAAAAAGACATAGAACTTCCCTTGCTCTCTAGAATGGCGGGAAAACGGCGATTAATCGATTACGATTCGATTTTAGGCCATAGATTAATCGATTTTGAAATTCTGTAATCGTGATAGCCCTAATAACCAGCAAGCGAGCCAAAATTTTGGTGAAAAGTTTCTCTCCCAAAACAGAAATACAGTGCTATGTGTTGCAAGAAAACAAACAAAATCAAAAAACTTTTTTTGACATTCAGGCTAAAATCTGAAAAACAATTCATGCTGACATGATACTGATTCTTTACATTACAGAGATAAATTGTGAGAGACTTGGAGCACCGCCATTTGGTCAAATAAGCCAATGTGACACAAAATTGGGATCTAGATGCAAATTCACTTGCAACACAGGACATGTCCTGGAAAGAGGAAGCAGCGAAAGAGTTTGTCGAGATCCTGGAGATTGGGACGGCAGTAATCCCTTGTGTTCCCGTAAGTTGAAATGAGTAGCATTATGAATATACTTGATATCCTAGGCTTGATATTTCTTGTAACTTGAAAAGGATTACAAGTGTAACAGTGCATAGTGTCATGTATATATACATATTCTTGTAACTTGAATTGAATATTTGTGTAACTTGAATTGCATATCTTGAATATTCCTGTGACTTGAAATGGATTACAAGTGCAGCAGTGTGTAGTGTCCTGAATATTCTTGTTATTTGAACTGAATATTTCTTGTATATATATTTTTTCTTGTAACTTGAAATGGATTACAAGTACAAGTCAAGTAGTGTTCGAAATGTTCTGGTTACACAAATTGAATTTTCTTTACATGGTTGACATTCGGTGTTCAAATATTTTTGTAACTTGAAATGGATAATAATGTTCTTGAACCATGAAATCATATAAATTAAGCAATAATTATGCGGACCAGTATATCTTTGAGATCTATATTCTTGTAAAATTTTGGTAATTTTTATAAAATAGCCTGCATCACCTGCACTGACTTATTAAAACATTATCCACTTTCAGCCTGCCCTCTGAACACATACAAGAGCTCAGAAGTTCAGTGCACTCCATGCCCAGCCAACAGCCACACAGAAGATGTGGCAAACACACTAGATGGCTGCACATGCGATGAAGGGTACGAAGGACCCCCTGGTGGACCGTGTGAAGGTAAGGGTCCAGATCCTGTCATAAATGAGATCTTGACACACTGTGGCCTAACGGATAATGTGTTGGCCTGCTAGCTGCGACATTGGGTTTGAGTCCTAGCCATGGTTTGGAGAAACTGAGCAGGTCTCCCATGGCCATAGGTCTTTGCTTCACTCCACCCGGGTGTAAATGGGTACTTGGCTTTAGGCAGTGATGGCTAAATCTGCTTCACTGCATGAGCAAATTAAATATACTCAGGAATTTTTGAGTGTATCATGCACTGTATGTGCAACATTAAGAACATTGTGAGTAAGATTATGTGTTTCACTTTTCAGATGTTGATGAATGTCTCCCTAATGGTGGAAAAGGTCCCTGCGAAGACACTTGTGAAAATGCGATTGGTACTTACACTTGTCGCTGCACCATCCCTGGGTACGCTTTGGATGTCGATGAACACAAATGCAAAGGTATTTTGATATGATGAGTGTGATGGCTGATGTCTGCTCAAAGAAAGATAATCCTTAAAGCACTTTCATTATTTAAATCAATTGATGGAAAAAATAAGGTCATTTCAATGTGAAAATATTTTGTGCCTCCGCGAGGGTTTAAGATAGGTAGTTATCTTTAAAATAACATTCTCCAGTTGAACTGTTGAAGAATTATTGCAATCCCAAATTACATAAACTTTGTGAGATTTAAAAGTTGACAATGAAGACATCTCAGAATGACCAATTTTGAAATATGTATTTTTACTTATTTGTATTAACTAAAAGTCTGGTCTAAAACTGATTAAGGTGATTCAGGTAGTCCTACATCATATTATATTATCATCTAAAGGTATCAGAGGGTGTTATTTCGAAAGGTATGAAATCTAATTATGAAATTCGCGCAAACATCACATGCCCGAGGCATGGGTCCCAAAAAAACTATGTGTGCCTATGCTCCTACACCATATTTTTTAATTTTGATACGTTGTTTGTATATGACTATTTTATTCCAGTTGAAAAAGAATGCACAAATCTAACGGAAACTGAAGCCCCAGCAAATGGAGGGTTGGTCTGCCACTGGTTCACTCAACACAATGCTCAACATTGCCAAGCCAAATGTGACCCTGGCTATGATTTTCCTGCAAGAATAAATAATTATGAACTTTGTGGACCGACTACTGGCTTCCAGTGGACTTTCAGGCAAGAGGATCCAGAGGCGAAGTTCGAACCATGCATAGGTAAAGATATCCATTATTACTCATAATCAGAATTTGTATACAGAATCTAAATAATTTGGAGTGTGGGCGGGGGGGGGAGTCTCCGAGGTGCCATAATATTATAGTTACGAAGGTGCCATAAAAACTGGTATTGCATGAGGTGCTGTGCAATAAGATCTGGAGTCTTTCTGTATTTCGTAGAAATGCTGGATTTTATTACATTTCAGCAAGTAAAAGTAAAAGGCTTGTTCTTAAAATCACAATTAATTTATCACACAGAGGTCTCCTGCTTGCGCTCAGCAGTCGGTCTGTAGAGAAATGGTCAAATTTGTGACAATTTCTCTACAGACCACGTTTTAAGATCATGATATTTGTGAGCAGTCTATCTAAATTGTTTATAAAATATAAGGTTTAAAAGCTACAGGAAAAATTTTCCTAACTTGCTGAAGAGGATATGCTATGTTTGTAATGGAGTCCGATCGAATATTAAATGAGTGTTTTTTAAAAATTGCATTGTAAAATATTTTTTGCAGAGGAATTTTTCCCTGGAATTAGACTTGAAGCTGATTCTAGTTATTTCGTCCGGCGATGTAAGGACTTGACAGAAGAAGAACAGCAGGCTGTTAAAGAACAATTCGCTGAAGTGCTAAACGGAGAAGGAATCTGTAAAGACAGGAGAGCAAATCCTTTGTGTCAGATAAAGGACATTGCTATCATCTGCGGACTATCGGAAAGAAGAAGAAAAAGGCGAGGGGTTAACGATGATGAAGAGTCTATCAACTTTTCGTTCAACGTCACAGCATTGAAGTTTGACGTTAGCACTGAGCATTGTCCAGACATTTGCAGAAGGTAAGAAGAAATACTTTTTACTCTTCAATATTAAAATTTAGACATAGATATTTCAAGTAGCTATTGCAAGTAAAATTGATTTAGTCTTGTTATCATTCACCTTAAAATGGTGAAGGTCTAATAATAAACTGTTGGTGGAGCTGTGAGCGCTGTGGGCAAATTCAGGCTCTTTAGCAGCAGAGTAAATCTCAAACCAAGAGCACAGGCCCTGGCCTAAAAGAGCTTGGTCTTTACTTGCCACTGGTATATTCATTGGAACTCTGATTCTTGTTAATATCTCATCCTTTTAATTGTTATCAGGCTTCGGAGTCGGGTAATTATTGAACCGACTCCAACTCCTTTGCCTCTCTGCTTGTCGGCTTTATTACACACAAATATTACTTCGTTAATAGGGGAGAAAAATGAATTCAACAAAGTTTTCAAAGGATTCTGTACATGAACACTTGTCTGGAAAGTTTTGTGTAAAATTTGGGACAAATTTCACATTTTTGATACTGCACTTTTGGAAATTATATTAAAATTATTGTTAGGTGTCAGGAGTCACCAATTGAACTTTCGGCTCCGAATCCGACTCCACCTGAAAATCAAAGTTCGACTCTCACTCTGCCCTACAACCTCCCACTCAATGACTGCCGACTCCTGACTCCCAGTCAAAAGCCCCAATTGGTATCGATGCAAATTATCCATTGTGAAATACTGATTTCAGAATGCGGATACCAACTCGTTACTGTGACCAATACTGCATACCCAGCTACAAGCGGTACCTGAAAGCTGCCGTCCTATATGCAAAGCGTCAACTTTCAGCGGCTTTCAATAATTATAACAAGAACAAAATGAACTTCAACGCTGCTAATAGAAATTTCGAGGCTGAGGGGGCGTCAACATCTGGTCTCATAGTGGAGTGTGACCCCGGGATGAGAAGCAAAAATCAACAATGCAGTAAGCCTTTAAATAATTCTTAATCTAATTCACTTTTTGTAGAAGTATTTATACATTCATAAAGGTTGGTTATATGGTTTTATTTCATATCCTGTTTTATTTTTTCACTGATAAATAAAGCAGAATAGGAAAAAACAGTTGCATCATCAGATATGCTAGAAATGCCCATCAAGTGAAAGTGCATTAAAGAAGGGGTATATAATAGACAGGTACAATGTAGTTTCAAGTTTATTGACCATTAAGAGTACATTAGGTGATAATCTATTGATATTGCATTAGTTTTAAAAAAATGGTAGGCAGATAATTACAAAATTATATGTGCCTTTACCAATATGAGAATGTCAAAGTCAAGAATTTAACCAAATGGAAATACAAATACAAGTACAAATAATTATAGAAGCAGGCTATAAGTTAAAGAGTTTAAGAGTGAGTCATTACGGTATATTAGGAAAGAATGTTATTTGAAGCAAACATAAAGATAAATAAATACAATAAAAAGAAGAAGAAAAGAAAAAAAAGTACACTTAGCTAGACAATAGAATAATATAGATTATAGCAAGGAAGGAAGAAATAATATAATATAATACAAAATATACGAGCGAATAATCAGAAAACTATGATAAATGGTTGTAATGATATATGATGGTGATTAAGAAAGTAAGAAAATAGGTTATAGCAAGTAAGGAAGAGAGAGATTTGTTGATCAAATTTATGTTCACTATGAGGTGGTCTATGATTATTTTTTTTTAAAACAAACAAACAAACATAATATATACAAATTCAAGGGTACAATTCATGAACTGCTTTGACTAGTGACAATATCATTATACAACAAAGTTAACACTTGATGTTTCAGATCATATGATAAAGTCACTAAAGTATCAATTGCACAATATATAATGTAACCGTTTTTCATTATACTGTGAATCCCTGGGAATGCGGATCAATTAACTCTAATTGTATTGCGCGTGTCATATTCATAGTATACAGTAGATCAACATCAAATGAAGGAATGGATGGTCACCTGGTAGTGGAGGATAAATTGTAGTTTATAATAGAAGGTTCTAAGTGAAACACTTTGATGTTGATATTTCTAAGCAGCAGCGAAAGAAATGTGGGACAGCACGTGATATTATGACTGTAAGCTGACTTGTCATGCAAAGTTAGTACAGGACACCTTGCATATGTTGCCCTCTTCTGTGCTCTTGTGCTATAATGACATGGGATGGGGAAGCGAGAAAAACGATGTGAATCTAGAGGGAAAATTAGGAAGAGGTTGGGAAGTGAACTGTGTGAAGCAATGATGGGTGATTGCTGTTGAATTTTAGGGGAGTGGGGGAAGCCTCAAGGAAACCATCCATTTTGTGGAAACAGACTAACTTGTTAAGGCAGGTTTTGAAGTCTTGCTATAACATTTATGTGGATACACAGCTCACATGAATTAAGGCAGCAAGAGTTTCTTTCTTTTTTTTTGCCCGTTATGGCTGTTTCAGTGGAAGATAATCCACCAGATGTAAGAGACCATTGACGTGCGAGGAGATTTGTTACAGAAGTTTAATTTCAAAAACACAGGGTTAACCTTTTTTTCCCCTTTTTTTTCTTTTTTTTATTACGGCAACGTAAATGTCACATCTGACACATTTGTCAACACAAAAAATAATAATACAAACATACAATAAATGGAGCAAGTTTAAAAAGACATTATCAATTTCAATCTTATAATATATATCAATAAAATTAAAGGTTCCAGCCAATTAATAAATGTTAATTCTAAAACATGACAAATCAGTAAATTAGTTAATCAAAACGGGCTATATATATATATTTAAATGAAATGCAAAACGGCAGACTATATCATTAAACATCAATACTCACAAGAAATTTACCTATAGCTTTTAATAATTGGGGTTCTCGTGATGTCATAATGGCTAAAAAAAATTCAAAATTATCGAGTTGATCAAAGTTGCATATTACATTAGATGATATAGTAATAAGATTTTCCCTGTGTAATCCATGACTAGGACATAACAATAAACAATGTATTTCATTTTCAACTTCATTTAAATCGCATTTATCACAAATTCTGTTTCTACAGGTAACTTTGGGCTTTCATGTCTTCAAAACTCAAACCAAAACTCAAACCCTTACCCTATCCATAAAGCTAACTCTTTTTCAAGACTTTTGTAACCCTAATTTTAAACCTAACCTAGGGTCTGTTTCCACATATGATGTGTTGACCCTGTGTTTTGTCGCTAATTTGACTAAATTTCTGTAAAAGACATCCTTACGTACTCACTATTTTTGGCTGTTCATTACACATCTTACTGACACAGCCATAACTGGAAATGACAATTTTTGACACTTTACTCCCTTAAATAATGTGAGCAGTGTAGATCTGATGTTTATTTGGGTCAAAGAGAAAGAAGTCCAATTTACACAAATACCACATCTACATCTGATAATATTCTAAGGCCTGGAGCTCTTGTTATGTTTTCTCACTCTCTCTTCTTTCTTGCAGTTCCCTGTTTCCCTGGAACTTACTATTCCCCAAGGGTCAACGATTGTTTGTTGTGTGCAAACGGAACGTACCAACCTTTGTTTTCCCAGGAAGATTGCTTCACGTGCCCCGATGGGACCTACACACCAAAGCCTGGAGAAGCTACTTGTCATGGTAAGGGCAAAAAGAAGTTTTAGATATGGAGTTATATTCAGCACATAGCCTGCCCACATACAGAGAATCAAGATGCCACCCATGTACAAAAGAAGTTGAATAAATATAGTTGCAGCAATGTTCCTCTGGTAAAAAGTAAAAATTAAAATTCCGCGGTTTGAACACATCAGTTATATCACTACAATTGGTCATCTTTTGGAAATTTGTAATGCTTGATATCATAATGCCAGCCCTTAAGAACACTGTTTTGTTATCCATATTAATGGTGATAGCTTGCGCAAGACAATATGCGTAGTGATAAAATGTTCTTATTTTATACCCTGACTTGAGCAGCAGACAAATCATATGCCCTGGCCTACCCATCCCCCCTAATATTTGAGTTACATCTCAGGTCACATTACCTGTCCCATTGCCAGCTAAAAACATCTCCCACAGGCATGTCACTCCTCCAAACTAGTCTTTAACATTGAAATGGATTGTAAATTTTTCATTGATTGTTGAAACTATAATGCCTTATTGTTTTTTTTCCAGTATGCGCAAAGAACACTTGGGGACCAGAGTGTCGCTACCAATGTGACTGTGTGAACGGCCAGTGTAATACATCGGACGGGACATGTATTTGTTACAGTGGATGGGAGGGACAACGATGCGATCAAGGTTGGTGCATTAGAACTAGGACTGCACGATTAATCACAAATTTATCGTTATCGCAATATCAAGTAGGGCGATAATGTCATCGCACAAAGGGGCGATAAATAAATTAAAAAATTTTCCTGTATTTTTTCCCAAAAATGGGAATTTCTTCTCATGAAATTCAATCATTTTACGACAGTTTGCGAGTCTACGGGTAAATTTCTTGGTTGTGAATTTATTGCACAATTTATCGACATTGCGATATGAGACATAGTTATCGCATACATGTCGCATCTCAGCCTATTATCGTGCAGCCCTAATTAGAATGTATTAGAAAATGAAGTTTTATTGATGATACTCTCTTTGGAAGCACTAATGGTATTGGATAACAAAATGCACTTGTCCGAAGAATATCACTGTTACAATCTGGCTTCCGAATTATGTGAATGTGGTCATTATCAGCATGCATGCTAATATAACGCTAATTTTTCAATAACTTACATGTAAATGTATTTTATTTATGTGATTGTTAGTACTGTTTCTGCAAAAAAGAATTAAAAAAATTTCTTTACATGACAAAATTATAAATCAAGATGTCATTTGAAATACATGACATTGATGAACCAATGGCTATTATAATAATGACTGATAATCACTTATTCACTCTCTGAGGTTTCATATCCTAGTTAATCAGACGTTATAAAATAATTAAATTATGTTGTCTTGCAGATATCCCAGGATGTGAAAGAGGTCAATGTTATCCCGGAGTCGCTTGTGAGGATGTTCCGGCTCCAGGAATCGGATTCAAATGTGGACCGTGCCCGTCTGGTTTTAGCGGAGATGGAATTACTTGCCATCGAATATGATTCTGGGCTCATTGTTATGATTTGTGTGGTTTTCCCACATTGTACACTGCAGATATAGGAAATTGTTGCGGAGATCTGGATTGTAAATAGTGTAATAAAAGTGCTGTAAATTCTTGCTTTTTTCCAATGAAATGTGTGTTGTGGTTTTAAATAAGTTATTATAGTAGATGTATCCAAGAGGCAAAGGCCAGGGCATATGATTTGTTTGCTGCTCCAGTCAGGGTATAAAATAAGAAAATTTTATCACTACGCATATTGCGCAAACTATCACCATTAATATGGATAACAAAACAGTGTTCTTATGATATCAAGCATTACAAATTTCCAAAAGATGACCAATTGACCATCATCAGGCAGACAAAAGTATCAAATTGGTTGAAATACAAATAATATTGTGGGGATTCTACAGTTCACCATGATTTAGCACAAAAAGGGTGAATTTGATCACTGCACAAATTCAGATTGATCACTGCACATTTCAGATTGATCACTGAACATTTTGGGATCGTTGCACGCTCATTTTATACCCTGGCTCCAGTGCAAGTGAATATTCTGTTTGAAATCTTTGCACTGACACCTTTCATACAGTACAATGTACATCAAGGACATTTTCAATATCAAAACTGAACTCTTACTTACATTTTGTGATGTTTTTTGCTTTATACTTTGCCTCCTCTCACACACTCATGAATGATAACACTGGTTACCACAGATTAGGGGCGGACTGGTTGCATTTTGGGCCCGTGGAAAAATAATTCAGTGGGCCCCTATGTCCCTTTCGGCAGTGTCATTTTCAAATCTTAAATAATTTGGGAAATTATTGTTAGACTAGGGGCCCCAAAGTGAGCCGATCCAGTCCCAATTAGTCTGTCACAATGCTCACAGCATGCATTGGAGTAGAGCAAGGAACAACCATTAGCCAAATTGCTTCATTACACTCTGTAGGAATTTCACTACAAGAACAATACACTGTAAAATTTGAATTTTGAGTTAGCTTAATTGATTGAGTGAGATGGTTGCACAATTCCTTTGAGCCATTATAGCTTGTTGTTTGTAAGTTATAACAGCATAAAGATTATCGTAACTCAAAACAACAAGCTATCATGGCTCAAACAAATTGTGCAACCATCTGACTCAATCATTTGAGCTAACTCAAAATTTCAAATTTTACAGTGTAGCACTGTTCAATTCTCCCATTGTAGTTGTCTTTAAATTGAAGGTCGGCTGGTTCTGAGGATGCATGCCAGAGAATTTTTTAAGTATTTTCGACTGGGAGACCAACGGAGCAACCTCAAACCACTATTCGCAGTGTCAAAGATAGATATATAGATAGATATGATAAGTGCAGCTCACTAAGCCCAGTTCTGGGCACTCATGAGGGTTGATTGATGAGATGGGAGAGAGAGCAGGAGTCCTCAACATGTTACCCCATGTGAGGGATCTTTTACTTGCCCAGCACAGACACTGATACAAGGAGCCGCCAATTTACGTCTCATACAATGACACAATGCACAATATTCATATATAAGCAACAGAACCATTTGATATGTTTGTGATTATAGTTCCCAACATGCTGGCAAACTGGAGTTTGTGCTGTCGAGAAGACTACTAATATATGAGTTGGGCTGATTTTGACCAAACGGAGTTTGACAATTTTTAAATACATGAAAATCCTAGGCAAAGACAGTCAAGAACACTTTCGACATGGAAAGAAATTCAAATTCAATGTACACAAGAACTTCAAATTTAGAAGAACCAAATGTGCAATTAAAGGAAAAAATTGGTCACCCAATGACACCAATTTGGCAATGATTGGGAGACCAAATGTGTCCACTGAGAGACAAAAGCAAGCTACCATCAGATACATTTTCGAAATGAGTTTATCCAATAATCCTTTACTTTCTGCTCAGCATAAACTGAGCAATAAAGCCTACAATTGTGTTAAACTGAATGACATGCATCTTCTGCAACTGCTGTTTTTAAACTGACATTTAACACATGCATAATTTCCCCGCCCCTATTCCTAACAGCACATAGGCGTAGGAGGCAGGGGGGCTCGGGGGGCTGCAGCCCCCCCCAAAAATTTTGGGAAGTCAATTTTTCATGCAGTTTCGGGCAGAAAATTTTGGAAGTTCTTATTTTTTGGGGCAATTTGGGCAATATTTTTCGGCCTGCCCCCCCAAAATTAATTGACCTCCTACGCCTATGTAACAGGATAATTGCTTCGCTAATCAGAGCATTTTTTAAGGATTTAGAGACCAATGAACTTCGTAGCACCATATGATGTGCAATATTTGTCGATCAGCAGAAGATCCATTTATGTTTACGACATGCTTGCAAATGGGATTTCGAATTGTTTGAGGTGACAGCTAAATTAGGTTTAGGCGGCTTTCTACCAAAACAATTTAGAAAATTGTTTTGATAAATGAAAATGGGGAATCAGAACGATAGCATTAGCAGAAGTAATTGTAAAGACAGTGAACAATTTTTTCATATGGAGAGAAGGAGCCTTAATTTCAAATGCACCCAAAAACTATAAATCATGACAAATCAAATGTGAAATTAAAGAAAGTTTCTTGGAAAATTGATCTCCCAGTGATACCAAATTGGCAATGACTGGGAGACCAAATCTGTCCACTGGGAGACCATATGGTCTCAAAGCTTTGAAAATGAGTTTATACCTAGTTTATACCATACACTACTGGAGAAAAGGGCATATGTAAAAATTTCAACAGGCTTTGATTTCTGTGGGAAATACATAAAAATAAAGCTTCATTTCCTGCCTGTCAGTCAGTCAAATTGTTTGGCTCAAATGTCAAAAGGAAAAGCAATTTCATACCAAGATGATGTTGCTATTGATTGACTGACTGGAGTGGAATCTGGCCGTTGTGCGGTGGCGTCAGTGTAGGTGGGGCTGGTGGGGCATTTGCCCCACCACTTTTTGGCCAAACAATAGGTGTTTTTGCCCAGAAAATCCTTGAAATTTCCACCCGACATCTTCCGTAAATCCCGTGGCTTGATTAGCCCCACCACTTTAAAATGAAACTGACGGCCCTTCGGCAGTGAGTGTTGTGTATACTGAAAAAATGGGAATTCTACTAAGGTCCATTTTTGCCCACTGATGAACATATACACTGTAATATGCTATATTTTCCAGATGAAAGACAATAGCCAGACAAAGGGGATGGAGTCTGGAGATTGCATCAAATTCAAGCAAATTGTTCTGTCTGATCTTTCAAGTAGCTCAATCATATATGCAAGGAAGACCTAAAAAAAAACTAATGAGCAACATTCAAAAGGAGCAGTAGTCTATCTATTCCAACTCTATTCCAACTAAGGCTCCTTTAGTGATTGTAAGTGAATCTCTTAAATGTCCCAGTAAGTTGCCTTTTTTTGGCTCTGAAAGGGTCATCATCTGAAAATGAGATTGTCCAGCAGAGGTGCCTGTGTAACAAGAGGTTGGTCAGCAGGACTTCATGGGTAGCCAACGTGACACAAATCTCTGTGTAGAAATATTAGGTGGGGGTCATTTTTGTCAGGTCTGAAGTCTGCACAGATCTATGGGCCTTAGTGGGAAGGATATTGCTTACATCCCATCATGCAAGACAAAGAGGCAGGAACAACAGCCATAGTAGGCAAGTGTATGAGCAAAGATAAAAGGTCCTTTATAGTATTACAGTCTCAAAACTGCAATGGCTTTTAGGTTTCATGTGTGTGTGTCTGACTGTCTATCTGTGTGTTTGTCAGGCTAATTTAGTATGGCTTGGATTTAAGCTCAATAGCATTTGTGATATTCATGCAAACTTTTGAGGTTCTCAATGCTCTCAGCATTGAGCAAAAATAGTTGATGTTAAAAGCGTCCCAATGTTCCCCGGTTCCCCCTATCCTCACGCAGCTGCTTTCTGATATGTAATTTCTATTCTATTCCAGACTTTTCGATCGTTAATTTTTGAAAAATAATTTCCAAGCCAGATATACAACACATCATTTCATATACTCTGCTGGTGATTTCACTGTTTATTCTTATGAAAAATATATAAGCCAGCAATTTATTTATTAATCTTTGATATTCAATCAAATTTAATTTCTGTTTCTTAATTGGTTTCCATTAAACAACTGATAATTGATTTCATCATTGTGCTTGTCACCTGAGCAGGTCATCCTTTACCTTCATTTCCCTTCATTACGTTGTGAAATACCTCAACAATGTTATTTTCTGAAATTGCTGTCAGTCTCAGACTTAACTTTGCACACCATGTAATATTTTGGGAAAACCATGAAACGTAAGGAAGACTGTGTCATTGTGTACAGTAATGAAGCCAGAAACTTTCACAAAATCTGACTTCTTGTAGATTGATTTGCTTATGCAGTTGTGCAGCACAGTGTTTCAAGAGTTTTTGGAAAACTTGTTTTTCTCAGCCGTCGTCGCTACCCAGTTTTTCTTTAAACAAAAAAAATGTTCACCTCCAATTAAAGTCATTAATTTTCAATAAAATTTGATGGCATCTGTGACAGATCTACAGTTGCTCTCAAAAGTAAGTACACCCCTGCAGGTTTATTGCATTTGGCTCATTATTTGAAATTGGGTCATGGCTATTATCTCATTTTTGCAATAAAGTGTATCTCTTTGAAGTCTTACATAATATGTAATATGGGTTTCTTGAAATATCAAGGTCATTTTGACCTTTGACCTCAAATGAAAAAATAACCCATTGCAAAAGTAAGTACACCCTCACAATTATTAGCCTTTTAATCGCTTTCTTCCTTTTTTTGCCAATCTGCTTTTGTCTTGCAACCCTAAAATGTTTGTTGTTCCGCCTGGTTGGTTTTGGCACCTTTATTTTAATTTCCATCCTCCTTAGTAGTACTTAACATTTGATTATCCTTAAATTTGCTTAATTAAGTCATTATTAGTCCATCACATGAATCTCAAAAAGGGCCTAAAAACACATTTTCGTTCGCCCCCCCTGTTTAGCTCACTTTCTTGGTACCAAATTGTTGCAAATATTGTCTAGATTCCATTTCTGCTTGTTTCCGGGCTGGCAAATGCCCTGAAACATGTTCTATTTGAGTTTGAATGAAGGAAGGTCAGGCATCGGACTATGTCCAAAATCGCCATTGCTTTTCACTAGTTTTACTCATATCTTTGCCTGTAATTTGGCTAGAGAGTTAATTTGAGTGTTGAAACATATGTTTTCAGACCCCAGGAGTCTGAATATGAATGAACTATGTTGCTAAATAGCATATTTATGCTATAAATTACTTCAAATTCCACTCGCGAATGGTACAATTTTGAGCGAAATTATCGATTTTAGAAATTTAAGTTGTGATTGCCAGCCTATCTGTTAGAATTAGTTGCAGTAATATCTATGGGTTATACTCTGGATCTGCTTTAAATTTCCTTTTTTTGTCCAGTTAAATTCATGGTCTTCAGCATACTTTTGTTACACAGAAAAAGATAAAAATTGCAATATATTTCAAGAATTCAATGAATTTCATCACACGATTCTGAAAAGATGTATGAAAACACAATTTATTGCCCTCTCCCCCTGTGTTTAGCTCACTTGTTTGGTAACAAAATGTTGCAAATATGATCTAGATTCCATTTCTCCTTGTTTCCAGGCCAGAAAATGTGCCTGAAACATGTTCTGTGGAGTTACAATGAATGGAAGTCAGGCTTCAGACAATGGGCAAAATCGCCATTGTTTTTGACTGGTATTACCTATATCTCTGGCTGTCATTGAGCCAGAGAAATTATTTTAGTATTGAATCATAATAAATAAGTTTTTCGACCCGAAGAGTCCGAATATTGGAGTTAAAACTTGCTAAACAGCATATTTACACTCAAAATTACTTCCAATTCCAGTAAAAAATCGCAACCATTTGAGTGAAATATTAATTCTAGAAACATAATTTGTGATTGCTATCCCATTTGTTAGAACTAGTTTTTGTATGTCTTAATTCCTCTGTACATGTAATAAACTGTGAATCTGTTTAAGATCACTCCCTGTTTTCTGTTTAATAGGGCCTATATAGAAGTGCAATGGCCTAGCTAGTGGATAAGGTGCTCGCCTGGCAACTGAAATGTTGAAGTTTGATTCCAAACCATGGCACAGAGGAACTAATAGTGGACTAGCCAAATTCCAAAAAAGCCCCTAGAAAAATGTTTTGCGGCATTTCTTGTTAATACCATGGTAACCATGGTAGAAGTGGGCTATGGGGGAAGGGATTAAAGGTAGGGGTGGATGCCGGCGTCAATTTTTAATTTTAAGGTCAATTAGGGGTCGTTAAAGGTCATTAAGGCAAAATTACTGGAATTCATGTTTTTTTTCCTCTTTCAACAGTGTTTAGTGTAGCCCATGGTACACAGAATAGCTTAAAAAGGATCAGAGGGGTTGGACTTTCACACTTGTGACCATATCAGTACCGTTTAAATTATTAATTAGGCAATAATTACTGTTTTGCAATTAGCAAAGGGCGTCAAGCAGTCCATGTATCACGAGGAAGAAAAAATAACTGAAATTTAATCAGTTACTTGGTTTAGGCACTATAATGTATTTATATGTCATCTTATATGTTTTTGACATAGTTTTTATGAAAATTACAGGATGCATATGTACAATAATACATATATGGGTTCCCCATGCGTACATGCTAAGAATACGGTCAGCAATTGCAAAAGCCTGGAAAATGATATGGCTGTTAAACTATGTTCACAGTCTTAATGATCCATTTTTCAATGGGACTGTTATTCACATTTGTCTGATATGGAATTGCACCATGTTAATTTTGATATCATTATTCTTGACAATTCAAATTTACTGTCCTACCAACATCATTAATATTACATTAAGAAGATGGAAAAATCAATTTTTTCTCATCTTGCCAATCTAGAGATCAGTTGACAATCACAAGATAACTCATTCCTAACCAACCAAAACTATGTGGATGGATAGCCATTGAAGTCAGCTTTCGTTCGACTCCTTAGTTTCCTTGTTACTACAACCTACAACCCTCTAAAAGCTAAATAAATGTTGTTGTCAGTGTCAAAAATCTCCTCGGAAACACCAAATTCCCCCATGTATTTTCAATTCCCTCTGTCCTAATCACCATACAACTCATTCCTAACCCAACAAAACAAATGTGGATGGATAGCCCTTGATGTAAACCTTCATTTGGCACATTGGTTCCTTGTTACTACAACTATCTACCCTCTAAAAGCTAAATAAATGTTGCAGTCGGTGTCAAAAATCTCCTCGGAAACACAAAATTCTCCCATATATTTTTCAATTCCGCAAGTCCTAATCTCCATATTACTCCTTTCTAACCAATCAAAATGGATATGGATAAATAGCCCTTGATGTAAGCTTTCATTTGGCACCTTAGTTCCTTGTTACTACGACTGTCAACCCTCCGAAAGCTAAATAAATGTTGCGGTCAGTGTCAAAAATCTCCTTGGAAACACAAAATTCTCCAATGTATTTTCAATTCCACCTGTCCTAATCACCATACAACTCATTCCTAACCCATCAAAATGGATGTGGATAAATAGCCCTTAATGTAAGCTTTCATTTGGCACATTGGTTTTCTTGTTATTACAACTGTCAACCATCTAAAAGCCAAATAAATATTGTTGTCAGTGTCAAAATTCTCCTCGGAAACACAAAATTCTCCCATGTATTTTCAAATCCACCTGTCCTAATCACCATACTACTAATTCCTAACCCACCAAAACGAATGTGGATGGATAGCCCTTGATGTAAGCCTTCATTTGGCACCTTGGTTCCTTGTTACCACAGTTGTAAACCCTCCAAAGGCTAAATAAATGTTGCTGTCAGTGTCAAAAATCTCTTCTGAAACACATAACTCTCTCATGTTTTTTCAATTCCACCTTTCTTGATCACTGGATAACTCAGTTAATTAATTAATGATTATAGTACTTATTAATTGGTATAGATAGCTTTACTCTAGGAAAAGGCAGATGTACAATATTTATTAAGCAGACATTCAGCAAGAAAATTTTCTCGGGATATTTGAACTGGGAAAAAAGGATGCTTTTTGGAGTACGCCAATCATTACATGTCCTGCTAAAATACATTGTTAAGGGTGAAGTGCATTAATTAAGTATCAAAATAGTAAAGTTCATTACTTTGAGGTATAGTTCTGGCCTAAGCTTGGGCTATTTAGTCACTTTAGGTCTTTTGATTAATTTTATTTTCAATTTTTGCTGAAAAATCGCCGTTTTCTTGCTTTTGAACTTAACAACCTCTACTTAACCTTAAAATTCAAATCGGGAATTGACATCCACCCTAGTCCTTTTCTCTAACTTATTACCTATCAAACTGGCATAGATTCCTTCCATTAACAAGAAATGCCTCTAACAGTACAGAATCATGTATTGGCTGGTCCACTTATAGGCAGTATACCAGTCAAAAGCAACAGTTATTTCGCCCATTGCCTGAAGCCTGACTTCCATTCATTGTAACTCCACAGAACATGTTTCAGGCACATTTTCTGGCCTGGAAACAAGGAGAAATGGAATCTAGATCATATTTGCAACATTTTGTTACTAAACAAGTGAGCTAAACACAGGGGGAGAGGGCAATAAATTGTGTTTTCATACATCTTTTCAGAATTGTGTGATGAAATTCGTTGAATTCTTGAAATATATTGCAATTTTTATCTTCTTCTGTGCCAGAAAAATATGCTGAAGACCATGAATTTAGCTGGACAAAAAAGGAAATTTAAAGCAGATCCTGAGTATAACCCATAGATATTACTGCAACTAATTCTAACAGATAGGCTGGCAATCACAATTTAAATTTCTAAAATTGATAACTTCGCTCAAAATTGTACCATTCGCGAGTGGAATTTGATGTAATTTATGGCATAAATATGCTATTTAGCAACAGAGATCATTCATATTCAGACTCCTGGGGTCTGAAAACATATGTTTCAACACTAAAATTAACTCTCTAGCCCAATTACAGGCAAAGATATGAGTAAAACTAGTGAAAAGCAATGGCGATTTTGGACATAGTCCGATGCCTGACCTTCCTTCATTCAAACTCAAATAGAACATGTTTCAGGGCATTTGCCAGCCCGGAAACAAGCAGAAATGGAATCTAGACAATATTTGCAACAATTTGGTACCAAGAAAGTGAGCTAAACAGGGGGGGGGCAAACGGAATCCTGATTTTGGCGAGTCATGTGATGGACTATATGATGTGATAGATGGGTCGGTTGAAATGCCAAGAACTTAGGAACTGCCTAAAAGGCTAAGAAATATTATTATTTACACCTATTATGATGAATTTGGATATCTAAGAATATTTCCGCACATTTTGGGGTTCACGTATTTACTATCATTAAGTGTTATTCAAATGGAAGGAGCAAAAATACACAAACTTATCAAGCAGGATGGGAATACCAACAAAGATGTCTTGCAGAACATCCAAGAAATTAATACAGGAAGCAGCAAAATGCCCTAAGGTTACATCCACAGAATTACAAGAGTAACAGACATCGTCTGGAATACATGTCAACACGTTAACTATGTGGACGCATTTGAATAAAGAAGGCCTCACTGCCAGAACACCCAGAAACAAGCCCATGCTGATAAAAAAAAACACAAGGAAGCAGGCCTATACTTTGCCCAGAAGCATTTTGATAAACCAGAAGACTTTCAGGCAAATATTCTTTGGAAAGATGATCCTAAAATTGAATTCTAAGGTCAGATGAACAACCGATACATTTTCTGCAATGGGAACAAAGCTTTCCAAGAGGAGAACCTAGTACCAATAGTGAAGCATGAAGGTGGGAATATCGTGCAGAGTGGTTTTTTTCCCTCATCAGAAACTGGAAAACTGGTTCATGTAGAAGGAATCATGAATTCAAAGCTCTATTTATATAATTTATTAAGTCCTAGGAGATAATTTTGCCCAATTGCTGAAGTATAGCTTGGTTTAAAGTGCTCTTGGGTGTTCCAGCAGGACAACAATCACAAGCACACAAGTATGTCAGCTAAATCCAAAATAAATTAAAATAAATACAAGCTTTTGGTATGATCTAACTAAATCCCAGATGAGATATCCCATCGAGATGTTGTGGTTTGACCTCAAAAAGGGGGCCAATGCAGAGAATCTCTCAGACATTCAGTGGTTACACCATTTTACATGGAGGCATGGCCGCAGGTTCCAGTGCAAAGATGTAAGAACCTTATTCAAGGGAAAAGGAAGCGTCTACAAGCTATTTTGGCGACCCGATTCGGAAACGAAAGGTTTGACTGCCTGAAATTAGAAGGGTGTACTTACTTTTGCAATGACCATTTTTTCCAGACTTAACTGTATTAATTTAGCGGGGCACCGAATTTGTGAATTAGTGATATAATTGTATGCACATGTATCAAGTTGACACTATTTTATTGTGAGTGTGTGGATATATCATAATTTGTACCTTTGAGAGACAAAAGTTTGAAAAAAAGCATGGGGTGTACTTACTTTCGAGAGCAACTGTACTGTACTTGCAAGTGGATTATCATGAAAACTACATAGTTCTTAAAAAATGATACTGAAATGTGACCCAGTAGTTTGCAGAACAGTCAGAATTATTCAAAATATGCACACTTTCAAAAAATACAACCAAAAAGAAGGCTCCAGAAGCCATCTATCAAATCTATGTATGTACAGAAGATAGGGATTGGGCTGGGGCAAAGGTCTTGTGACCAGGGTATGCCACTATGTGCCATATGGCGATGGACAGTGGACACAATAGTGTTGATTAGTGGTGTATTTGGTCAACTCTGACAATCTCGCTCTATTGTCTGGCATCATCATGCAGACGTGCAGCCAGAGGCATTATCCTAATTACACCAGGGAGACACAACAGTTGGTTTCATGTAACAGTCAGACCTCATTTTGCCCAATTGTCCTCATATAGAAAGCATAATTATGATGAGGGTTATTAATTTGACTTCCTCAACATGATGGTTCTACATGCGAATCCTTTGTCAAGGAAACCTGAAAATCCCTGCCTCTGTCACTTTTCCATGCCCAACATACCTACACTGTGTGTCTTTATTCTGCATCCAGTTCTATCAAATTCCAATTCTCTTGAAGCACATTACTTGCCTGATGTGTAATGGCCTTTGTCAAACATGCTGAAATTGTTTGAAAGGGATTTAGCCAATAGTTCTTTTGGGAGTGGCTATGGATTTTACTCCATTGACTTTCATTAAAACAATTTTGCCCCATGCAAAAGGGCAACTAAACACGCATGTATTTTTCAGAGAAAGGTGGAAAAAAGATTTCACTTCAATTTCATTTTGTGGAACAGAATTTTGTTTCACCAAAAATTCATAGTCCCCTCCCTGAAGGATCATCTGGGCGAAAGTGTGAAAATACTATACGGTTAAAAAGTAGATAGGACAGCCTTAATTCAAAATCAGCCATTGCTGTATTATCTATTTCCAAAGGATAATTCCATACACAGAAAAATCTAAGAAACTTTACTCTATGTACCGTCATCAGAGTGACGCAGTGTGATGCAGGAGCCAGCCAGAGCAGACTGTTTTGGCACTTCCAGCTCAGAGGCTAAATCTGAACCTGTAATTTGAAGTAAGTAGGACCTTCTAAGTAGCAGGGAGAAAAAGTGTGGCGCAGGTCAAGACACTTAGGCTAATGACACCTAATTCCATGATAGTAAGGTGACCGACATGTAGTCAAAATGTAGCTTATGACAGAGCTTGTGCAAGGTTGATACAGTCAGCTTCTTAAAAATGTGTCCCAATCTTTTTTGTGTGTTTCCCAGTGCATGCACATAGACACTTAACTGCATAAAGATAGAGCAGTCCTTGCCACCAAAATTGGTTATTTTAAAAGATTGCAACAGAAACTACAGTATGTCTGATGAAATTACGCAAGTCGCATATTTCACAGTAGTATGCAAACTTTTGAGCCCAACATTATATCCTTTTCATATAACAACTAGATAGGGCTATGCAATCTTCTATGTTATTTTCATTAAGATTAATTAAGGCAAAATTAAGTTACGCCATATTTTCAAATATCTTGGTGTATGACGAAATTACGCAAAATTCACATTTTATTTGGACGAGCCTTGAAAACGTTAAATTTTCAAATTAGTAGATTTAACATTTTAAAGGCCCTTCCACATAACAAGTAGATTTTGCGTAATTTCATCAGACACCAATATGATTGAAAATGTGGCATAACTTAATTTTGCCTCAATAAATCTTATTGAAAATTACATGGAAGATTTGCTAGCCTTATCCAGTTGTTATGTGAAAATGATATGACGTTGGGCTCAAAATTTTGCATACTACTGTGAAATATGCGACTTGCGTAATTTCATCAGACATACTGTAGATACATTTTGGTGTGCGTACCTGTCCAATAAATGCTAAGCCATTCAAGGCACGCTTAAATCTATCCTGAAAGATATTTGTTCGTGACGATTCTGCACTCTAAGAACGAAAAGGGATTACAACAACCAAATAAGGTGCTTCGCCTTGTCACAAATACAGCTCCCTATGGGGTGCCTGGAAGCACCTTTTCGTAGGGTGCTTGGGAAGCACCCTAGGTCAAAGAACCCTGGGGAGTTTACAAGAACCCTACAAGATTCTTCAGGGTAAGTGGTTTGTAGAACCTTTTGGGGTTCATGGCGTGAGCAAATTTAGGAAAAGGTGCTTGCAAGTGGTACCTCACTTGGTATATATTGTTTATTGTATTATATGGGTGTTCTGTAAGGTTCACAGCGAGACAATCTCACCGTGTTTCAAATTACCTCCAGTTGGTCGTCAGTCTGAAGATTACATTCATCCTCTGATGACCATTGTGAGAGGTAAGCAAAGGAGGCGTATTCACCTTCTCAGCACTTTATAATTGAATGCCCACGTGAGTTGGATATTCTGTATATGTAAAAATTCTGCTTGCTACATTTTAGTCAGAATGTGTCTGAATTTCAGAGGACTGAAACAATTACACAGGAGCTTTAAGCCACATGCATTGTAATTGAAAATGTTCTTTCAAGAGTGTAGTACATATTCAAATAAACATTATGATACATTTTGTTAATTTAATATTAAAATTATGCAAAAACAAATTTTACGAGTTCACGTCTGTTATAGGTGGGGCCACATGCATAACAATTGAGAATTTATTGCAAATGCTTTGCATTATAGATGACGCCACTTGTCCCATGTAAGAAACTATCACAAGCCAGTTCATTAAAGACCTATCATAAAGTAGATTAACCCAATTACTTTACTTACCTAATTAAACAATCCCTATAAAGGTGTGCAATAAACCAAAACAGTATATTCTAACCAATTATGCAATCTTATTTGCTGTAGGTAAGAATACCTGAGTCAGACAAAGAAATTGCTGTTTGCTCAACCAAGTCAAAAATCCTGATTCAGACTTGTTTAAAGATGCTGAGTTTTGCAGGATTACATTAGCATGGGCTACCCATTGCACTGAGGCTGGTGAATAGTACTTTTACCACTCTTGGTCAAGATTTTCTGAACTGCTGGTACATCAGTGTGGCATCTGGTTTCTGGCTGTTCCTCAATTAATGTAGCATTGCCCCTCTTGACAGGTCAGTCTGCTGTACAAGCAGTTGAGAGTACCTTGGCTGCAGATGGTGAATTTGAAGGTGAATGGGTATCAAAATTCAAATTGGAAACCGGGACAGCTGCCTATTACATCTGTGTTCAGTAGAAATGCCTACCAATTAATAAGTAGATGTGAAAGAGAGTAGCTCTGGTGTAAATATTGCTCTCAGCTGCCTCACAGATATACCTTCAGCATTTCGTTGAAGCTGGCATGGCTACACTTACAGGATGTGCGACTGGAGGCAGGTCAATAAAGTCAGTGGTGTATCTAGGGGGTATGGCCTTCCCATAAGGCCTGAAGTTGACATAGAGGAGATAGGAAAAACTCAGAGTGCTGCCCATTCACCTCATGTAATGCCTCCTCTTCCCCCCCCCCCAGGCCATTTCTAAGTATGCCCTGGGTCACCACCTTCGCCTTCCCACAGCAGACCAGCTTGTCAGTTAGGCACTGCCTGGTATTTTTATGCAATAACCCAGCCACCCAATTATTTCATAATTTTCCATATCCAGTTTCAGAAACCATGGAAGGATAGTGAAGCACCCCAGGCACCTTTTAATGTGTGATGCACCCTATAATGTGTGATGCACCTTTTTTTCAAGCACCCCTTGTTTGAAGCACCAAAACGATGATGATGAACCTTGTGCACCCCAAAGGTTTTTACATCCACCTTGCAGGTGTTTCGCTCCACCCCTCGCACCTTTTTTTCTTAGAGTGTGTTCCGATTGAGATGATATTTCGAACAGTTTGATCGAACATCGTTCACCTTTCTAACCCAGTGAAGTAATATCCATGATACAAAATAACAAAGTAGCACATGTGATTTTGTCCTCGTGATTCAACATACACATGAAATACCGTGTCCTTTTCAGGCTAATTTTCCTTAGTTCACAAAATATAAGCGCCAATCCAAATTAGTCGTTCACAATATTCACAGCATGCATCGGAGTATAGCAAGGAACATCCATTAGACAAATTGCTTTCACTCTGCAGGAGTTTTACTTCAAGAACAATGATATCATACAAAGCTCCTGCGGCGTCCCACTGTGGTGTTCATTAAAATGAAGGTTGCTTGTAAATCGATGTTCCCCACTCTTTGTCTCTTTCCAACATTTTTTTGGACTTTAATATAATTTCTCCATTGAGCACATAACATTGAACTTTCCAACCTTCAACATGGTGATCTGCAGAACTTTTATATGGGTTGAATACAACTTATACCTAATTAACTATATAGGTAGAATTAGCTCCAAAGAACTGCCCCCACCAATTGGCCCGCAATGGACTGTCTGGTTTATAGGTAGAATAAAAAAAAGTAACTAGCATTAGACCTGAACAATCTGAACTGTAGTCAAATCGCTTTTTTTCACAGCAGAGTTTGATCTCATTTCTTTGAAAAAATGTTTCTGAACAACCTTCCACTTTATACAACTATAGTAACTGATTCTTGAGCTTTTAAAAGTGGTGTTTTTCCTCAGGGATATCTGATTCTATCTTAGTAGACCTCAAAAAGTATATAAAGGACCTTTCATTGGCTATATATTTTCCTCGCGAGAGTGCAAATTGACTTACTGATGATACAAATCCAGGGAGCTTCAAGAGAGATAACGTGTTTCCTTCCTCCCGTATGTTTGTGTTGCTCTCTATAATGCCCCAGTCTCACGGCATGTTACGGAGAACTTTTTTACCACTGAGGGGTAGCTTGAGTTGAATTCTAGGAAAAAAATGACCATCCCGGTGACATACAATGTTTATAAAACAATTACATAATTAATTAAAAGCATATCACGGCGGGGATCTTTTTGTTCACTGCAGGGAAGAAAAGTTGTACGCCGTCCCCAAAAGTTCGCCTGGGGAAAGGAATTTCCTCCTCCTGAGGGATACTTTTATATCGCCCCGAGATATAAAAAGTACCCCTCAGGGAACCTATAACTGCCCCTCAGGGAAACTATTTCACCGCGGCGGGATGTCAAAAACTGCCGGCGAGGCTTCAAATGTCCCCCCAGGGGCAGGAAAGGTCCCCGCGGGGGCAGGAAAGGTCCCCGCGGGGGCAGGAGAGGTCCCCTCAGGGGCAGGGGATGTCCTAATATCCCGCCGGAGATGTTTTTGAGGCGTTCTCACTGAAAAAATCCACGCCGGACATCCAAAAATCAAGAAAATTTTGGGCTCTGTTCCGCCGTCATGAAAAAAAAGTTTGTACCTGTTGAATCTTTTTTGACATCCACGGCGCAGTTTTTCCATTTCTAGGAACCCCTGAGGGGAACAAAAACTTCCCCTGGGGGGATGTGAAAAGTCGACGGCAGATCACCCAAATTCATCCAAATTACCAGGAAATACTTTGACGCCGATTTAAATAGTTCTCCGGGAGCCGCCGTGAGAATGTAGCATAAGACTACTTAAGATAGTACGAAATCCTTGATCCTGAACAAGAATCATTTTGTTACAATTTGACACAATTTAAAATACCATATCATCATGAAATTTCCTAGGTCTCGTTTGTGCAGAGCATTGATAATTTTTTAATGGAAGCGCGAAGGACAACATGCAGGAGCAAAATAATTATGGTAACTGCTCTATATCCAAACTGCAGGAAAGACTTTGGAAGCCATCTATGACATCATGTTCATCTATCATCACAGGAAAGCAATTGTCCAGGACCAAGGTCTTGTGACCAGGGCATGCTGGTGCCATTATGGTAATGGAATGGACAGTGGACACAATGGCATTGATTAATGGTGCATTCCTACAACTCTGGCAATCATGCGCCATTGTGTGACTGCATCAACAGGCAGGACAGTCAACAAAGCACATCAGTAAAGGTTGCTGTCACTACGTATAAGTTAATGCTCCACAGCAATCAATAATGGGAAGTAATAAGGAAGGGTTGTCAGAGCAAAATGCCCATTTGTACTTTCTCAGATAACAAACATATAACATTTATCATTCCTTACACCATAGTGCCATTAGGGTGCATCAAACGACCCTTTTCTCTCCAAATATAGTCAAACCAGGATAAAGTTGTACCTTCTGATTGGTGAGACATTGAAAATTTAAGTGAAATCAGACAACCAGGGGTACCACATTGACCATCTTGCCAGTCAGCGGGCCACCAAAAGCCAAATAGCCTCAGATGCTCTGAAAATTAATTATTAAAAGCTTGTTTTATCTCAGAAAATTAGTTTCCATTATCCTATTGCTGGTGAATATAAATCACAAGAAGTTACTTGGGGCTTCATGCTTATTCCTCTACACATATTCAGTATTTGGGGGGTTTCTTTTAGGACCACCTCTGGGTCCTTCTGAAAAATGTAATTGAGGGGATCCCAAAAGCAAGAGCATTTAGGGGGGGTCAAAACCCCCTTGACCCCCCCCCCCCCTTATTTCGAACACTGACTTGCAGAGAAAGTATGATACATGTCCAGACACTGAGGCTAACTAGTGCTAATGCTCCGGAAATAAGCAGTAGCGCTGCAGTACAGCAGCTAGGTTGTGCAGAGCTGCTAAAAAGAGATACAATGATAGGTATCTGTGCAATGTGAACATCTTTGTTTTTTTCCGAGGTATCGTTGATGTTTACAGTGAACCAACTCAACATGACATTGCAGGCCTCCAAGACAAGAGACACATGCACAATTGCCACAATGTCACATTTTCCCCATCTACCGCTTGCCCACAATAAATTATGACAGAAGTGGTTAGCCACTGGTTACCTATTTTACAGCTTATCCATCTCACACCAAGCCTGTGAGATGTTAATTTAGGAGTTCCGGAGAATCAGATCAACTTTTAATCTGGTAATATTCGCGTTCGTTGCACTGCCGCAGAGCATTTTTTTGGATTTTCAATTGGGAGACCAACCGAGTGACCTCGAACCAATATTTTTAGCGTTATAACATGTGATATCTGTAGATCAGTTGAAGATCCATAAGATATTTATGATTATAGCTCCTGATATGCTTGCAGTACTCAACGAGTATGAACTGTTGAGGTGACTGCTAATTTATATGACTTGGGTTGCATTCCGCCAAAACTAGTTAGGCAAATTATTGATTTATAGAAGTTTTAAATCAGACAGATAAAATAAACAGAAGTATATCATAATGACAATGAAGAATATTTTTGATATGGAAATGTACAAATGAACTTCAAAGACACCAAAATTGCAATTTATGAGATCTACTCTCTATCAAAAAATTGGTCTCCCATTGACACCAATTTGGCCATGACTGGGAGACCAAATGTGTTCACTGGGAGACCAGTCATTGTTAAACGGAAAAGAGGTTGAGGCCTACTAGAGTTGTTCGGTCAAATTTTTGGATGCTCATGTAAAAAGTCATGATCATATCAGACCGAACAACTCTAGGCCTCAACCTCTTTTCCGTTTTAAGTCATCTATTAAAAACGTTTTAAGCACAGCAGCACAGGCAGTCGCCCAGACTGGCTGTGCTGTACAGTCTGTTTAAGATTACACAAGGTGACTATAATATAGTGTAAACTATATTATATTATTTGGAGTTATAAGTTAATTAACTGAGACCCTCAGCCTGTATAATCCACTATCAGAGCTGTTCAGAAGGGAGGTTATTCACCCTTCTGCTCCTTGATTGACACCTGCAAGATAATGGCAAGGAGCCCACACCAAACTGGCCCCATGACAGCATGACGAATAATGAACGTTTTTGCGAAAAGTAAACGTTTTGGCCGGCCGTTCGGGCCATCTTATAAAAGCCGCTAATTGGTGAGCACTGGGGTCTTTGTCTACCACTGGTCTCCTAGAAGCAGCGAAGTCCAACAGCAATCTAGTTTCCGAAGGAAGAGGCCACCCGCAGGAAACCACACCAGTTCTCATAATAGTAAGTGACCTTATCAACTACTGAACAATCACTTAGATTATAGAAGGGTGTTATAGGAGTCTGACTGATATTAGGTGGGGCTCGTGTTCTGGTCAGTTTATCAAGTTCTAGCCATCAATTATCTTGGTTGAGTGTGCGTGCAGGGACTGACTGCCGAGTTCCTAGAATTATTCTGAGGCTCTTAACTGATTGCTATAAATTGTATGTCATACATCCATAATATATAGTTAAACTTAATCTTCTGTCTTCTTGTTATCTGTGTGTTGCATGCATTACATACATCATTGCTGAGAAGCTGACACATACTAGTACAAGTTGTGCGGATTAGTCAATTACTGATAGGCGTGAATCAGGGAAGGAGCTCCACTGGTTCTTGACGGGAAAAGATAAGGAGTATAGAGTATTTCCCTCACTTCAAACTAGAAGTCAACCACATCGTTACGGCGCACCCTGCGCAAGTGCTCCTACACTCTGTGGATTGATCTAAGCGAGTTTATAAACCATAATTAATAGGTCATCGTTCGGAAACATCAAATAACATCATTATAGATACACTGATTGATAGTAACAATTCCCCACTGACATAGGCTACAACCAGTGTCAGACCTATTGGAACAATTACCACATAAGAATACAGATAGGCAGAGTACAGGCCTATAGCAGATATCTATAAAACACAATAATCAAGAATAAAGCAATAACTACATTAGTGAAAGAACCAACATTGAACTATCACATAATACAGTACAGTATCACCCATAACAAATATATAGAAGAAGTCCCATATTACAAGGTGGGATAAGTTCTATATTACATGACTGACTCTGCAGAAAACCCGCTCATCCTAGCTGGCAGTGATGTCATAAGGCAGAGCCAATCAGCATTGGTGTTACAAAATTTCTAGTTATGTAATATCCAAGAGAGGGCTCTGTTTATATCTGAGGCACCATGTGGGAGTCCTCATGGAAGATTCAAGTACGAAAATTTGGGCAAAATAACCAAATGTGTAGTTACAAACTACTTCTATTTGTTGATACATAAGATTTCCAAGGATCTATGACAAAATCCTACTCATATTCACAGTTTTTCAGTGGAAGGACTTGTGGTGTAAAACCCCAAAGGTACCTCTTCTGCCACCTTGGGTGAGCGAACTTGCAGTTGTTCATTATGTCACAAATCTGCAAGGAATTCCCTTAATTACAGACAAATTAACTATGATTTCATAGAGTTAAGGTGTGGAATTCGAAGTTAACTTATCTGGGAAGAGATTTGATCAAAATTACAGCTGTGACACAGTGCTAGATGCTGGAAATTGGGCCCTGAAAATGGAGCTGGTATTTGCCTCAGCTTTGGAGTCATGCACCTTGATGATATTTATACTGAATATCAATTGACAGATACAGGGGTGTGCCTGTGACAGCAGACCACTTATTCTTAAGCTCTTAGAAATAGTATTGTTCCAGAGGATATTTGATCTTGCCCAAAAAGACCAAATAAAGACTGGAAAAAGAAGCTTTGTTCAGTTCTTTGAAGCGGACTTCAATGATTGGCCATTTGGCCAAAACCTGATGTCCTGGCATTTTTCTTTAGTAACGAAAACACTGAGGTCATCTTTGACCCTAAGGAACTTGAACGAATGTTCTTGGATTTAAAAGCAAGGGCATTTTGTTTATTGTTTGAAGTTTTGTTGGCTCTCATTTGGTTATGATCTTTTTGTGAAGAATTAAATTTTTTCATCCTGTGTTTATTGGTTACCACAGTGATGTTAGTCAACACATTGTGTGAAATGGCAAAATTTGCTGGAACTTAGGCTATTTGCAGATGAACGCAAACTAAAACAAAACAGATATATTAATATTTGAGTTTCCCTGAAGTCTTTGAAAAAATATACAAAAAGAATCTCAAAATAAAACACAATTCTTTTCAGCACACTTCATAGGTGCATAAGAAGGAAAATCAATTTTGAGTAACAAAGACGTATTTCATTTCAAAACAGTTACTGTCTTGCATGAATTTGTCACTCTGTTGCACAGTGACACCACCATTTCTTTATCTCTTTTGGATATTGCTCAAATTAGCATTCTCCTTTGTGAATTTTGGCAAATACATGAATCTACATTAATAGTTGAAATTATCACTACCCTAGAATCTGAGCTAAGGAATTGAGACATAGTTGTAATGTTTGTATTTTCTATGAGAATCCGTCCAAGAATATTCTTATTTTGAGCAGTCCTATAAAATGTGCTACATGAGATAGCAGCCTTGGCCTCTAGGCTTTACTAACTCACCACTGGATGATGCTTTGAGGCTCCACAATCCAAAATATATAATGAGAAAGCAGCAGCTGTTATGATGCGACTGGAAGCAAAAACCAAGCAACAGTGTCAGTGAAAAGACTGATATTGTAGAAGTTGTACATGACATTGTATGGTCATGCGTCATGAACTGGTCCATCTTGCGTTACTGGTCAAAAATGTCCCATTTTTCAGTTTTGTGATATTTTATCACACAAGCAAAGCACTACTCAGTGCTTCAAACAGAACTTCATTATATTTTATACTTTACGAGATATAGACACTTTTGTAGCGATCACTCCCACTGAATATATGAAGATTTTTAGTTTTTGAAAGGGCTTTTCTCGAAATTGACACTTTCTACCAAAACACCTGTAACTTTCTTATTACTTAACCAATTACAATGAGGTTTGAAGCTTGGCTGATATAACATGACCAGGATGTCAAATGTCATGCATGATTTTTGTATCTTCACCTACAGTGCAGTTTCTGCATACACTATAAAATTTAAAATCGATGTCAGATTGAGTATTCTGCACCTTTGACCCAAACACCTTGTGGCCACCCTGAGTGTTAAGCAGACGAAGGCTCACCTCAACTTTTTCCATGCCAGGGAACTACGAAATAGAACTGTGGATTTCATCAAATACAATTGTACTAAGGGATGTTCCATGTTGCGTTTTAGAAAGAATATAAGCAATGTTGTACAGAATAGGCACCTTTTTTTATGTTTCCAATCCGATGATTCTACCAAGACTGAGCTCCAGAGTCACAAGCTCTGCAGAGCTTTTCATGTGTGGTCACTGTCATACATAGAGTAGTCCACCTCTTGGCTAATAATTACTTTCAGTAATAGGGTGAAGGCAATCTTCTTACCCCTAAGGCCTGTCACGGAAAACCTGACAGAAATGACTGCTGGCTAATATACCATGAGGAAGATTTGTGTCAGCAGCCAGCTAAGTCCAATAACGGACCACCCCCCAGCCATGCAGACCTGCCACAAATTCCTGCTTCTCAGCTTTATCAGAGATGGTCAGCTCAATTGTCACTCGCAAGCCAATTATCTGCCTGTGAATGATTCACAAACAAGGTCAATCATTTGTTTGACATGAATGTATATCGCAAAATGTGTGTACATAAAGGTAGGAAGGTGCCTTTGCAAAAAAGTACATTTGCAGTTGTGAGATGTAACTGCAGAAAACAAAACCCTCTTACATTTGTACATTGGAGCCCCACTCTAATAAAAATGTACTAAAAATAATGAAATGATGGTAGTACCTAACAACTTATTCGCCAGAGGCCAATATATTTGATCATAATAATGCTGACCAATGCCATGATATGAAGATTTACTGCACAACCTGTTCTCCATTTCTATTATTATCTACAACTTAAATTTCAGTTCCAAGGACTTGGGATTCATGTTTTATTCAGCAGGTCAAACCAATCAACTAACCAGGTAATGATTTCTCTCCTGTTCCCCAAGTTGGCCTGTTAGCTTGGCAAATAATGACCTTCTCCCAAACGTGGTCTGCATTTGGTCTTATATTGTGTCTCAACTCTCAAGGAACCTGTTGCCAGCTGAGTGTGTACCCTGTACAATCAGCCTAATGTCAGTCCCTTGTTGCTTGTATCAGCAAAGTATTGGTAGACTTTAGCTCCCGGTGGCAGTCTCAGAACTGACATCTCTGACAGTATCTGCTGGGTGCTGGGCACATGCTAATTTAACCAATCATCAATGCTACAAACACTTGCTCAAATAGCTGGTCAGCGTTTCAAAGATGGGTTTAGAAGGGACACCTGGGCCTGAAATATGGACTGTCCCAGCATGCAAATTCCAAAATTTGCCATTGAATGAATAATTAATTTATTTCAGATAAGTCTTGTAAAAGGACAATTTAATTGCAGCATTTGTCCTGTATTTATAAATACAGCATTTTTAGGAAAAGAGTAGAACACACCTGCAAATGTTTTATTATATATTGAAACACTTTTTCTTGTTCCCTTTGTACATCTTATCAGGAAAGCCTGCAATTTTCATTAAACAGATTAAAATGTATGACAATACATGTTTTTCAACATCTTTTTCTGGATTGTCAAAACACATGAATTTTCCTACCTTCAAGGAGCTTAATGCTCGTGTTTAAATGTAAAGCTTATGGGTCTGCTGTATGCTCTGTTATCTAGATGAAAGGTAATGCCCAGACAACAGGATCAAGGATGCAGATTTGGAATTTGAAGTTAATTGTTCTGCTTGATGTTTCAAGTGCTCAATCATGTTCCAGAAATACCCAGATGAGTAATGTTCAAAAAGGACAAGACAGTCTGCCTGTTCCAAGTGTGCATTTTTCAGCCGTTGCGAGTGAAGCTTGGATATGGCCCCAAGTTGTTATTTTGTGGCTCTGAGATCGAGAGTGGTCATCTGAAAATGGGATTGTCCAGCAGAGCTGCCTTTCGTGACAAGAGGTTGGTCAGCAGGACTTCATGGGCAGCCGATGTGTCACAAATCTCTGTGTAGAAAGATTAGGTGGCGGTCATTTTTGTCAGGTGGGTAAAGATGAGTCTCAGTCGGAAGGATGTTGGTTGCATCCCATCATGCAACAAAGTGGAAATAATGTAGCCCATGGACAATGAAAATCTATGTAACCCATTGAAAGAAGATAGCTATATTACATTTAATAATCACCCAATGGCATGCTGTATGTAACCACTCTGAAAAATAATTTTTGTAATAAAACTCTGATTGGTTTTGGCTTGTTCGCCTCATCAGCCCAACTAGTTTGTAGAAATACTGTACAGTTGCGTTTGAATGATTACAGTAGGTTTTTGGGAGAACCACATTTTTATGCAAAAAACCATTTGGTATTTAAAAAAACCAACTTCGTACTTCTTTAGAGTGAGTAAAGAAAAGTGCATTGTCAATTGAATTTCAGCATCATTTTCCACCGTGACTGACATGGGAATTTTTGGCCTTTAGATTTTCATTGAATTCTGAAGAAAAACTTATACTGTGGTCCCTAAGTTAGAAGACCATCCCTTCTGCAGCCATGAAGCAGTCTCTTGTGGGGATGCAGTCTCTCGTCGGGGTTTCAAAAATGCATTAAGAATATTACATAGAGCGGAAGGAAGGCAGTCACATAAAACAAATCGGGTAGAAACTGGAAGGAAAGGAATTTTGCCTCATGGGTGCCCTTAATAAGACGTTATCGTGTCCTTATTTAGGAAAAAGTTGTAAGGACATATTCAAAATTAACTTTGACATGACATAAAATGTTTTTCGTGGGAATAGATCTCATTCGTTTGCCCTTGCTCCCAGGGTGTCCAACTGCACCCTTGCCATCACCCATACGTCCTATGTCTGGATTAAGTTTAGATGAGCCAATAAAAATTCGTCTTGGTGTACCCTATGTCTGATGGCACGTCTATATTTCATTTAATACACCGTTGCTCATAAATATGGAATACATCAACATTCTCCATTGAAATTGACAACTTTAGCAACTTCTGCTGGAGCACATGATGGTCTGATTCAATGGTAACTACATCCAATGACCGCTAAAGGGATGAAAATGCTGTCGTTCAAAACGCATGCTGCAGCCTTAACCCAAGGAAAAGTTACAGCAGCACGAAATGTGGAAGTTCAGGGGTTTTTTTTTAAGGTGAGGTTCATTAAACCAAAAATTAAAAATTCTTGCAAAAAATAAAGTTAAGGTTTTCAAAGAGTGATTAGTGAAGATGTCTTGACCTTTACAATGGACCTTGCTTATAGTCACACTCTGAAATTTACATTTATTTGTCACTTTTTTTCCAAAAAAGTATTCCATATTTATGAGCAGGAGGGGTATAAAATTTGCCATTGAATGAATAATTAATTTATTTCAGATAAGTTTGGGGAGCCAGGAAAGCACATGTGCTTATCGAACTAGGACCATACAATAAAGAGACATTGAAAAAATGTTTACAGATAATACATTGAAAGGGTAGCATATTTTACATAATGGGCACATTTAAGTGTTGGCATGTATCTTAAATATATTTACCTTTATACCGTTATCCTACTCTTAGATTAATACGAACACATTTTACACTCTCAGATATATACAACATTCTATACTCTTCTTATACATATGTGCTAACCTATTTTACACATTGTGCATTTATATATCACAATCCCTATTTTTGAAAACAGGAACAACCATTATGATGCATTTTTCTGAAGAAAGGTAAAAGGACGATTTAATTGCAACATTTGTCCTGTATTTATAAATTCAGCATTTTTAGGAAAAGAGTAGAACACAGCTGTCAAATGTTTTATTATATATTGAAACACTTTTTCTTGTTCCCTTTGTACATCTTATCAGGAAAGCCTGCAATTTTCATTAAACAGATTAAAATGTATGACAATACAATACATGTTTTTCAACATCTTTTTCTGGATTGTCAAAACACATGCATTTTCCTACTTTCAAGGAGCTTAATGCTCTTGCTTAAATGTAAAGCTTATGGGTCTGCTATATGCTCTGTTATCTAGATGAAAGGTAATGCCCAGACAACGGGATGCAGATTTGGAATTTGAAGTTAATCAAAGTAGAACGTGTGCAAAGGTATTTCACCCGACGTATATTGAACAATCAAAATGTTTCGTATGAAGAAAGACTTAATCTTTTAAAATTAGATTCATTGGACATTCGAAGAAAAAATTCTGATTTAATATTGTTTTAAAAGTTTTTAATTGTAATACAAATCTCAATATAAATGATAAGGAAGAAGTTTATGAATTTGTACATAGAAGTAGAGGTCATGATAAACAGCTGTATGGTTTTACAGCCGTACTGATAAAAGAAAACATTTTTGGAGCAATCTAATTGTAAATAATTGGAATAATTTAGGTGAAAGAACTATTAATTCAGTGTCAATCAAGAATTTTATAACTAATTTGAAAATGTTTAATTCTGCTAGTTAGTGGGAGTTACATTGTAATTTTTACTTAAACTCCCATTGTTTTTGTATTGTTCACAGGTTGTTCTTTTGAATAAATAAATCAAATCAAATCAAAATTGTTCTGCTTGAAGTCTCAAGTGCTCAATCATGTTTCACAAATACCCAGATGAGTAATGTTCAAAAAGGACAAGACGGTCTCTCTGTTCCAACTGTGCATTGTTCAGCCGCTGCAAGTGAAGCTTGGATATGGCCCCAAGTTGTTATTTTGTGGCTCTGAGATCGAGAGTGGTCATCTGAAAATGGGATTGTCCAGCAGAGCTGCCTTTCGTGACAAGAGGTTGGTCAGCAGGACTTCATGGGCAGCCGATGTGTCACAAATCTCTGTGTAGAAAGATTAGGTGGCAGTCAGTTGGAAGGATGTTGGTTGCATCCCATCATGCAACAAAGTGGAAATAATGTAGCCCATGGATTATTGAAAATCTATGTAACCCATTGAAAGAAGATAGCTATATGGCATTTAATAATCACCCAATGGCATGCTGTATGTAACCACTCTAAAAAATAATTTTTGTAATAAAACTCTGATTGGTTTTGGCTTGTTCGCCTCATCAGCCCAACTAGTTTGTAGAAATACTGTACAGTTGCGTTGGAATGATTACAGTAGGTTTTTGGGAGAACCACATTTTATGCAAAAAAAACCATTTGGTATTCGAAAAACCAACTTCGTACCAAATTCTTTAGGGTGAGTAAAGAAAAGTGCATTGTCAATTGAATTTCAGCATCATTTTCCACCGTGACAGACATGGGAATTATTGGCCTTTAGATTTTCATTGAATTCTGAAGAAAAAATTATACTGTGGTCCCTAAGTTAGAAGACCATCCCTTCTGCAGCCATGAAGCAGTCTCTTGTGGGGATGCAGTCTCTCGTTGAGGTTTCAAAAATGCATTAAGAATATTACATAGAGCGGGAGGAAGGCAGTCACATAAAACAAATCGGTCTTACAACAAGGGGTCTTATAATGCAGGTTTCAATGTACATAAAGAAACTGAAAGGAAAGGAATTTTGAATCATGGGTGTCCTTAAAGAAAGACGTTATCATGTCCTTATTTAGAAAAAAGTTGTAAGGACATATTCAAAATTAACTTGACATGACATAAAATGTTTGTCGTGGGAATTGATCTTATTCGACTGCCCTTGCTCCCAGGGTGTCCACCTGCACACTTGCCATCACCCATACATGCTATGGCTAGATGAAGTTTAGATGAGCTGATAAAAAATTGTCTTGGTGTTCCCTAGGACTTATGGCACATCAATATTTCATTTAATATAGGTGGGAAAAAAAAGTTCTTTACCACAGTTTCCCAACGTATTTTAAGTAAATGTGAATTTTTTTCCTAAATAGGGCTATTATCTAATTCCACCCCAGACTTGTTGCATTGTGTGAACAAATTGCCAATCAAATTGGACAAACATTGTGAATGCAGAATGCAATTGGCCAGGAAATTGCTTGTCACATTAACAATGGCAAGACGGCAAAGAAATTTAAATAGCTGTTTTACCAACACACACTGTTAAACTTGAATAACCTGGTAGTTGCTATTATGGAAGTTATTCAGCACAGGAGAGGGAATATGTGATTTATTACCCAAGGGCTTTAGCCAAATTAACCTGAGGTGGGATAAGCATTTGTTACAGATCTCATGGCTAAAACTGTGACACACTCTAACAGTCAAATATGATACATTGAGTGGACAACAACGCACCTCTTGCAGATAGGCTTTGAGAATGCCTCTAGTTATTTTTATTTATCATACTAAGTCGCCACTGCTTGGGTATATATTGTCTTTATCACACTCTCATCATACAATAGTCAAATGGCATTCTCTCACTCTCAGATCTTAAAGACAAAATCTAGACATCATACAATTTTCTTTTGTCTGTATTTGTAGGGAAATTAAGCCAGAGGATAGCACATAAAAGAGCTGGGGGAATCATTACTGAGACATAATTATGATCTTCTTTCATATCCCAGCTTTAAAGTAAAAGTTAAGCAGGAGAAGATTGCGGTTAAATTCCATCTACAGTATGTCTGAGTTTTCAAGATTGTCTGCCAAAAATGTTGTGACCTTTACTGTAGTTGTCGAAATAGGCCAAGTAATTTGGGGGGGTCTTTCAGTTGCAAGGACCAAAGGATAGAAGCCCTTGTAACCGGAGTCGCTCCAGATGCTCTAAAAATGAATTTTAAAAGCATGTTTTACCTCAGAAAATTAGTTTCCATAACCCTAATGCTGGTGAATATAAATCACAAGAGGTTGTTGTAAGCTGACAAGGCGTTACTGGGGCTTCATGCTTATTCCTCTGAACAGATTCAGTATTTGGGGGGGTTTTTAGAGGACCCCCTCTGGGTCCTTCTGAAAAATGTATTTGAGGGGGTCCCAAGAGCATTTGGGGGGTCAAGATCCCCTTGACCCCCCCTTATTTCGACCACTGCTTTACTGTATTTATATAACATGAATTCTCTGCTTCATCTAAAACAACGCTTTCACCATTTTCCTTTGAGGAATATCTAATGTAAGGATGCTGACACCTTTGGCCTCATAAACTGCAACTAGCAGTCGCCTTATTGCTCCTTGGCTGCTCTCTTCCTGCCGGCTTAGTCTCCTGCCCTTCATTAAGTCCTTCATGAATTCTGCTTGGTCCACTCCGACACTGATATTACATTGGCCTAAGCCCTGTGCACATGTGTCAACTGTCATCATTACTCCAATTTGCGCCATTGGAAAATAAGTCATCCTATTTCTTGACTAAGGATTGTGTTTGAGAACATTGTTTTATGACAATAGTATAGGCATGCATGTTCATTATTATGAAACTTGTCCCATAAGCTTATGACACATACAGAATGATGGAAAGTTTTCAACATTTAACTTAAGGGTGTAATGGAATATATTTGCCATTGAATTCTTACATTGGTAATGACTCATACATCTCTAAGAGATGTTAGCCTACCACAATGTTTTGTTAACCTTGACTATGTGTTTTTATATTTCTTATTTCTTTTGTTCTTAGTGGTCAATAAATTGAAATTCAAATTGAAAATTCAAATTGAAATAACTGACATTTTGGTGAAGATTGGGCAAATACTTTCCTTCTTTCTATTACTCAAACTGAAAGTCCCTAAACATATTATATCAAATATAGGAACATACGGCCATGGTTGTATTTGGGACAGGATGGAGTCGGACGAACTGAATGCTAGAGTCACGTTGTTAGGGTCTTGACAGATGGCACTGCTGCAAAACACGGATCACAGCTTTCATGTTGGATACAGGGGCGGATCCAGAAAATTTCGCATGGTTTCAACCACCTAAACCCCCCCCCCCCCGGCCCTGTATATGCTACTAGGATACATGTGACGTAAAGGGTGACACTGGATCTGCTAGACCTATACACTGAAACATATTTGCCTCCTAATTTGAGTGCCATGTTATTCCAAAACTTTTGAGGCATTGGCGGCCTTGTCTGTAAAGAAATGCACATTCTAAGATATTCTATATTCCATTCAAATAAGAATACATGGTGTGCTTGATCATCACTATCAAACTTCCTTTGCAAGCCTATAACCTATATTTAGGACAGGATGCTGGAGTCATGTCATTAGCGCCTTGATAGATGGCACTGCTGTTGCAGGAAGTGGGGCATCCGCCATACATGGATCATAGATGTCATGTTTGATGTATGTGAGGTGAAAAGTGATGCTGGACCCACTATACATACTATATAAAATGTATATGACATATGACATTTCAGTGGCCTTGTGTGCAGTTCTTATCCGTACTACTAAAATAATGGCATCCACGGTATATGAACTCAATCTCCATTTCTTCTCATTGTGTGGTCTAGTAATTTTCTTGCTACCTCTCTGAAGCCGCTGATGCAGAACTCTGCTTTTGAAGGCCATAGCATTCCTCTGAATGTCCTAATAGATGGTAATTAATTTTAAGCCGATTCATTAGAGTGGTCCCCATTTCAATGGGAAAAATCAAATCTCCAAAAACCCCCAATTTGGGAGAGGGAATTGATGACCACATAAGTAAAACAAACACAAGCAAGATTTCAGCCAAATCGGTTAAGATTTAGAGGTGGCACAAAGCCCTAGAAGTTTATAATGTAGTTCATCATTCGTGCAACTAAAAAATTGGTCAATTTCTCAGATCTTTCTCAGAAGTGAATATTTTTTAGTATATGATGAAATTGGCATGGCAAAGTAATATCTGGGGGTTATGTATTATTTATTATTCATAGTAAGTGGAATATTCGCCTGTTTTTATGAAAAAAAAAGGCTTGATAATTAACCTATGTAATATCTATGCCGACCTGCTACAAAACTTTGTAAGTCAGAAAGAATATCAGGACTGGATTGGGTATCCTGGGGTGACCGGGACATACTAAAAAAGGTTACTTGATCAAAATAATACGCAGTTATAGCAAGATTTGCAAATACCGATGATTTCGAGGTCTGCTAATGGGCACTCGCATGTTAAACTTCAACCTCTTTGTGCCACAGGCCTCTAAATATTAATTGACTTTGCTGAAATTCAGAATGCAAGATTCAATTCACAGAAATTCAGAAGAATGTGTCTTTGGACAACACAAGAGGGCAGCACTTGTAAAATTATGCGCCAATTGCTCTCCTCCTTTGAGAATAAAAATTATTAATATTTTCAACTAACTTCTTTCTATTTTATTCTTCTCTCATGGTTCAAAATTTAGTATAATATACAGTAGACAATGATGCTGCTCTGCCTGAAGTTTTGGTTTTGATTCCCATAATGGAAGGACCCCACCCATATATCAATGCCAAATGTGTTGAAGATTCTATTCTTCATCACGATGATCATCTCATCAGTCAACTTCCATGACTGATGATGGGGTAAGGGTTTGCTCAGTTGGTAGCCTATCAATGCATGATTGATGCATGAGCAGCAAGATTTCCTGTAATGTATGGCCTACTGAGTGTATCATTACCCTACCTATGTATGATATAATATTATCAACCATTAATTCCTCCCGTGGCCTTGTATTGAAACATCCACTTTTCTCGAGTCACCCAAGACTTCTCTGTAAATCAGCCAATCATCTCCTCAACTGAGTGACCCAAGTCCTTTCTGTCTATTCCTTATAATGCCATAAATAACATGAAGCCTCCAGGGAAATTATTAATAATTCAGAAGAGTTATCAAATGCCTTCATTGGTCTGCCTCGGGTTAACCACAAGTTTCCAAATAGGCATTGGGCCAAGTAGGCAAACTATGAATGCCCCAGAAATTGTCTGAAGGCGAACTGCAGTAAGATCGCATCAACATTCACTTTTATGGCCAATGACTCTAAGTGCGAAGCAGCTATACATTGCTGGTACTTAAGAACACTTAACCTCCATTAAATTATTATCTTATAAGGTCATTGCACAAAATTTCCTTTTATTTATTTATGTTGCAGCCCCAAGACAGAAGACGAACAGGTTGATTGATCTAATCATTTCACACATCTTATTCTTTTTTGCATCCTCCTCGGGCCTTTTACATTGTATTATTTTTGTAAGATTCTCCAACTGTCAACTACAATTTTTGCAGCTTTGCCATAATATGAGTTCTCTGGTTGCCCAAGAGAAACACATGAATATTGGATACTTCATTGTCATGTTGATCTCATCTGCACTCGTATCTGCTTGAGGGTGTAGCATTGGCTCTAGAACTCAATAATTCAGACCGTTCTCTATAGATGCAGACCCTATAGGCAGCGTATTCTGCAAGTGTCACCTGCAATTCACACAAATGGCTTCTTGTGTGATGAACAATCCTCTGGCTATATTCCTATGCATATGCTATCTCCCATCTTATCCCAAGAGGGTTCCACTTGCTCATGTTGTATTCCAGGGAGGAGTAAAGGTGAACTTCATCGCAATATGTACTCTCGATCAAATAAAAGCGGTGTCCTTCACCCTTATCTCGAAATGTCTACGTACCATTTTCCATAGCAAGAATGTCAAACTGAGACTTCTTAATGTGTTCTATAACCTATAAAATCTGTGAAAATAATAGTACACAGTGTAAAGCAACTGTCGCATTTGCTTCGGTAAGCAGTACATCTTTCTAGTTCTGATTTGAAGCAAAATTATTACTGAAAAAAAACCCAGCTGGCATGACCATATCAATTATGATCAAATATAATGGTCTGCTCAAAGATCGACCTCTGACAATATAGTATGTTATGGCATATATCGGTGGTAGAGACTTCCAAATCCCTGTGATTTCCGATGACACTCTATGTGTGCAGTAAAATGAAAGCAGTCTTGTAAAGACTGTTGCTGACTGGTCCGTAATGCACAAAGTACACAAAACACAGAGATGTGAAGAGGACCACTGTGATACTGTGCCAAAAATAACAGTTCTTTGGTATTCCGGCTTGCTTGTACTGGTGTTTATAATCACTGTATATTTTTTGCTGTATGTAGTGTAAAATAAAAAAACTCACATTATTGCTGCAGAGAATGTTTGATGTTAGCTTTGTGGAGACCTTGGCCTCATAAACTGTGTCTGCAGTCGCCTTATTGCTCATAGACTGCCCCCTTCCTGTTGGGTTAGTCTCCTGCCCTTCATTATGTGCTCCATGAATTCTGCCTAGTCCTCTCTGATATGGATATTACATTGGGCTACGCCCTTCGTATATGTCAACTGTCCAATCAAGTTACCTGACTAAGGCGAACCCTTTTCCAGCATCACCACCAGGAGGCGGAATGGTGTAAGTAGATGGCGTTTTATACTTAAAAAGGAAGCTTTTGTTTGTTGTGCTGTTGAACCATTTCTTCTTTACAATACTGTCAGTGATGACAACAAAAATTATTTTCTTTTTAAGAGATCCTGCCAAAATGGGATGCAAGTACTATTTTCACATTCATATGTCACGTACTGGATTTGCACTGACTGTTATTATTTCATCATTTCCATCATCTTAATTTTCAACCCAAATGACTGACTAATGACTATTGACTATCATATGACAACTAGCAATGAATATCAAATTAACTGACAATCTCATTCAAGCCATTGGGAAGCAGGCTTGTGGCAGGTGTGCATGACTTCGGGGTGTTCTTTCATCAGACTTTGTGTCCTAGCAGTGACACAAATCTTCATCATGGGATATTAGCCAGCGGTCATTTCTGTCAGGTTTTCCGTGACAGGCCTTGGAGTTAAGAAGATTGCCTTCACCCCATTACTGAAGCTATTAGGCAGTCATGGACCACTGTACAAGAATGACCACAATGGAAAAACTGTGCACAGCTTGTTACTGAGGAACTTGTTGAAACATTCAAAATGGGCCCATTTCATATTACACAAAAGAACAAAATGATTCCTGTAATTTATGTTAAGGGAGGATTAAGTTCATGAATTGTTTCAATCTAGAAACATAATAATGTGCATATAAAATTCATTGCATTTTATATGCAGTATTTTTATATGTACATAGCACTGGAAAGCTAATAATTAGGAATTTTTTTTAGAAATATTGGACTTTTAAATTCCAATGGAATAACTGCACATGCCACCAGGGCCATATTAACCATAGGCAAATGGGGCATTTGCCCCGGGCCCATGACCTCAGGGGGTCCCATGATGAAACCAAAAAGAGTTGCGACAGCACAGAAAGTGCGTCGGGTAACTTGCACAAGAACATGCATTCTGTTCAAAATTTAGAGGGCTTTCAGGTTGGGAGGCGCCACAAGGGGGGACTGGCCCTATGGGTAGGAGGGCAATGCAATGAGGCCCAACAGCAACCTTAATAGAACAGAATTATCAAAAATAATGTAAAAGAGCTGACAATAGAATTTCAGGCCTCATAAAAATATCACAAATGTTATCAATTAAGAGCTTGATCAGCTGATAACAAGAAAAGTACCCTTAAAAAAGGGTACTCTATCTACTTTAATTTGAAAGAAAGTTTGAAGATCTGCACAATAATTTGAAGTAGTATAAAAAGATGTCTAAATTTATGTAGACAAATGAGTGTAATTGTCTGTCAGAATTCCAGAAAAAAAAGTCTAATATAAATTCCTGGCTGAAAAGCAGGCTTATTTTTCAGAGGAAGATACCCGGGGGGGGGGGGAGGGGCACTCAGTGTATGAAGTGTATACCTATGCTCCACGGTTTTGGCCCTAGTTTTTAGGCCTATACGAGTAGATGAGTCTTGTTGGCCCCCAAAATTGCCCAAAGTCTGTATAAGGGTGCGCTTTCGGTTTTCTTGTTGGAATCTTGAAATTTATTCAGGAGCGCTGTGCATGGGAATAGATCTCATTCGACTGCCCTTGTTCCCAGGGTGTCCACCTTCACCCTTGCCATCACCCATACGTCCTATGTCTGGATTAAGTTTAGATGAGCCGATAAAAATTTGTCTTGGTGTACCCTATGTCTGATGGCACGTCTATATTTCATTTAATATATAGGAGGGACAAAAAATATTCTTTACCGCAGTTTCCTAACATATATAAGTAAATGTGAAATATTGTCCTGTAGAGGCTGTTATCCGGCTAATTGTAACCCCGACTTGTTGCATTGTGTGGAAAAATTGCCAATGAAATTGGACAAACATTGTGAATGCAGAATGCAATTGGCCAGGAAATTGCTTGTGACATTAACAATGGCAAGATGGCAAAGAAATTTAAAAAGCTGTTTTACCAACACACACTGTTAAACTTTGAATAACCTGGTGGTTGCTATTATGGGTTTGCTATAAAACATGTATGTATAAGTTATTCAGCACAGGAGAGAGAATATGTGATTTAACACCCAAGAGCTTTAGCCTGAGGTGGGATAAACATTTGTTCCAGATCTCATGGCTAAAACCGTGACACACTCCAACAGTCAAATATGAGACGTAGAGTGGACCTCAAAGAATATGACAATTATTATCCTGAAATACTGGCATATGATTGGCTGACAGAGGTGTCGCATGGTATTTATAAGTTCTGTTATGCACCTCTTGCAGATAGGCTTTGAGAATGCCTCTACCTAGTTATTTTTCATTTATCATACTAATTTGCCACTACTTGGGTATATGGTCTTTATCACAGGCTCATCATGCAATAGTCAAATGGCATTCATGCATATATTTTTCATTATTTGGCATGTTCACGAATTCGTGGAGGTGTAAAAATGTACATGTACGAGTTCGTGGATGTGTAAAAACGAGCATAAGTGCTCATGTATATGTAATTACTAACACTCGTGGATGTGCTTTATTATTCATTCGTGGACTTGCCAATACTAACATTCGTGAAAGTGCTAGAAAATTAGGGTTTAGGGTTAGAATTAGGTTTAGAGTTGTTTTAGGCAATTTCAGGGTTAGTATGTTCGTAATTACACCTGTACAAATTCGTGAAATGCAATATTTGGCACTTAAACGAATGCAAAATTCGTGTATATGTTCGTTTTTGCAGGTTTACAAATTCGTCCACATGTAAAATATTGAAAAATATATACCTCCATTCTCTTACTCTCAGATCAAAAATAAAATCTAGGCATCATACAATTTTCATTTGTCTGTATTTGAAAGGGAATTAAGCCAGAGGATAGCACATAAAAGAGCTGGGGGAATCATTACTTAGACGCAGCTTTAAAGTAAAAGTTAAGCAGGAGAAGATTGCGGTTAAATTCCATCTACAGTATGTCTGAGTTTTCAAGATTGTCTACCAAACGCTTTGTGACCTTTACTGTATTTATATAACGTGAATTCTCTGCTTCATCTAAAACAACGCTGCCATCATTTTCCTCTGAAGAATATCTAATGTAAGGATGCTGACACCTTTGGCCTCATAAACTGCAACGAGCAGTCGCCTTATTGCTCCTTGGCTGCTCTCTTCCTGTCGGCTTAGTCTCCTGCCCTTCATTAAGTCCTTCGTGAATTCTGCTGGGTCCACTCCGACACTGATATTATAATTGGCCTGTGGGAAAATAAGTCATCCTATTTCTTGACTAAGGATTGTGTTTGACAAGTTTAGTAGGCATGCATGTTATTATTATGAAACTTGTCCGAAAAGATTTTGGTGAATTTTTCAATATTTGACATACATTGTCATGTCGCTATTCTTTTGACTGGAGGCATCACAAGAAAGCAAATACTGTCCAAATAATTTCAGCATTAATTTTGCTCCAAAGATGAATGAAACATTATTCAATGACCACATATTTTGGGAACACATAGTACGGGGCCCTGGCTATCATACATTTGCCTGACTTTTCGGTGAAGATTAGACAAGTTTCTGCTTACTTATCATTATACTCAGACTGAGAGTCCCATAACGTATTAAATCAAATAATATTGTTGAAAACTCATGGCCATGGCTGTATTTGGGACAGGATTGACGGAATGCTGGAGTCACGTCGCTAGGGCCTTGATAGATGGCACTGCTGCCAAACACAGATCACAGCTTATCACACGGGATACATGCAAGGTAAATGGTGACACTAGACCTATACACTGAAACACATTTGTCTTCTTGGTGAAGAGCAATGTTATTCCAAAACTTTTGAGGCTTCGATTGGCCTTGTCTGTAAACAAGCACATTCTGAGCTATTCTACTCCATTATAATAAGCATATATTGTGTGCTTGATCATCACTATCAAACTTCCTCTGCAAGCCTATAACCTATATTTTGGACAGGATGCTGGAGTCATGTCATTAGCGCCTTGATAGATGGCACTGCTGTTGCAGGAAGTGGGGCATCCGCCATACATGGATCATAGATGTCATGTTTGATGTATGTGAGGTGAAAAGTGATGCTGGACCCACTATACATACTATATAAAATGTAAATGACATCCTGCCTCCACGTGGCGAAGTATGTAGGTAGTTTCAGTGGCCAGGGTTTATCTCCACTTCTTCTCATTGTGAGGTCTAGTAGTTTTCCAACCATTGCATTCCTCTGAATGCCCTAATTAAATGATAATAAATTTAACCTGATTCATTTACGATACACTAGGGGGCAGCACTTGTAAGATATGCTCCAATTGCTCTCCTCCTTTGAGAATAAGATTATTGATATTTCGAACTAATTGCCTTCTATTTATTCTGTTCTCGTGGTTCAAAATTAAGTAATATCCAGTAGACAATGATGCTGCTCTGCCTGAAGCTCTGGTTTTGATTCCCGCAATGGAACATTTTACTGGCAGATCTCCACCTTGTGTCAATGTCTATTGCTCCAGTCAGTAAGATTGCTAAAAGACATGGCATAACAGATGAAAAATATCAGATGACCATAAACTACTTCTGGCATTTAAGCCAAAACAAACGTATAACCAACAAGAAGCAAAACATAGGATGGAAAGCTGTATTCATGATATAAGAAGCTTCCTACATGAAAATAAGTTATGTAACAATGGTGAAAAAACTGAATTTCTAATTATAGGCTCTCCCCAACAGTCTAAGCATGTGATCTTTGATTCTATAAAAATAGACGACACCAGTATAAAAGCCGTGGGTAAAGCGAAAAATAATTGACAATTATATAAACATATGAGCATGGAAAAACATGTCAATAAAATGTGCAGTAATGCCTACTATAATATTAGAAACATTTCTTGGATCCGAAACTGCCTTGATAAAGTTGACGTGAAAACCGTTGTAAATGCCCTGGTAACGCCATATCTTGATTATGGAAATGGACTGCTGGTAGGTGTCAAAAAGCACCTGATCAATAAACTTCAAGTGGCTCAAAACTCAGCTGTGCGCCTGATTGAAAAAGTAGGTAAGAGGGAACATATTTCAAAGTACAGACGCAACCTCCACTGGCTTCCAATCTGTGCAAGGATTGACTTCAAAATAATTATGCTAACCTGGAAAGCATTAAATGATCAAGCACCAGTTTATCTTAAAGATTTACTTAACCCAAAATCTTCACACCGTAATATGAGATTCGGAAATAAAGAAATGCTGGATGTACCAGATAGCTATGGTACTAACAATTACTGGGACAGGGCCTTCAAAAAGACTGCACCTTCGTTGTGGAATAAGCTACCACAAGAGGTCAGAACCGCTAAAACACTAGATCAACTAAAAAGGGCTCTCAAGACCCACTTGTTCAAAATATACTATGATTAAAAAAATAACCCAAGCGCCGGTGAGCAATTTATTGGAACTGGCGCTATATAAGTTACTACAATTATTATTATTATTATTATTATTATGCTGGGCAAGTAAAGGACCCCACCCATATATCAATGCCAAATGTGTTGTGGATTCCATTCTTCATCACGATGATCATCTCATCAGTCAACTTCCATGAATGATGATGGGGTAAGGGTTTGGGTTTGCTCAGTTCGTACAATGTACAGTTTGTCTCACAACATGCGAACTGGTGTTTGGCCTGATTGCTCAGCATCTACAGGTCAAACAGCAGAAATACACATACTCACGGGTAGAAGAGCCAATTTGCAATTTATTTATTACATTTTTGTGATGTTTTGGTGCATTTTTTGTCAGATTTTGACGACGACCGTGCGTTCTAGAAATGAGACAGACCGTAGCTCATCAATCCATGACTGATGGCATGAGCAGCAAGATTTCCTGTAATGTACTGCATGTATCCTTACCCCGCAATGTACAATATAATATTATCAACCATTCATTCCTGCTGTGGCTTTTATTGCTATACATCCACTTCTCAAGTCACTCAAGATTTTTTCGTAAATCAGCCTATCATCTCCTCAACTGAGTGACTCAAGTCCTTTCTGTCTATTCCTTGTAATGCCATAAATAACATGAAGCCTCCAGGGAAATTATTAATAATTCAGAGGAGTTATCAAATGCCTTCATTGGTCTGCCTCGGGCTAACCACAAGTTTCCAAATAGGCCTTGGGCCAAGAGGGCCAACTATGAAAGCAGAAATTGTCTGAAGGCGAACTGCAGTAAGACTGCATTAAGATTCACTTCTTCGGCCGATGACTCTCGGTGCAATGTGGCTATACATTGCTGGTACTTAAAAACACTTCACCTCTATTAAATTATTTTCGTATAAGGTCATTGCACAAAATTTCCTTTTATTTATTTATGTTGCAGCCCCAAGAAAGAAGACGAACAGGTTGATTGATCTAATCATTTCACATCTTATTCTTTTTTGCATCCTCCTCGGGCCTTTTACATTGTATTATTTTTGTAAGATTCTCCAACTGTCAACTACAATTTTTGCAGCTTTGCCATAATATGAGTTCGCTGGTTGCCCAAGAGAAACACATGAATATTGGATACTTCATTGTCATGTCGATCTCATCTGCACTCGTATCTGCTTGAGGGTGTAGCATTGGCTCTAGAACTCAATAATTCAGACCGTTCTCTATAGATGCAGACCCTATAGGCAGTGTATTCTGCAAGTGTCACCTGCAATTCACACAAATAGCTTCTTGTGTGATGAACAATCCTCTGGCTATATTCCTATGCATATATTGGAGCTGGAACATTGCATAGCTGGATCAATGCTATCTCCCATCTTATCCCAAGAGGGTTCCACTTGCTCATGTTGTATACCAGGGAGGAGTGACGCAAGGTGAACTTCATCGCAATATGTACTCTCAATAAAATAAAAGCGGTGTCCTTCACCCTTGCCTCAAACTGTCTACCATTTTCCATAGCAAGAATGTCAAACTGAGACTTCTTAATGTGTTCTAGCCTTTAAAATCTATGAAAATAGTATAGTACACAGTGTGAAGCAACTGTCACATTTGCTTCGGTAAGCAGTACATCTTTCTAGTTCTGATTTGAAGCAAAATTATTACTGAAAAAGAACCTAGCTGGCAAGACCATATTAATCAAAATCAAATATAACGGTCTGCTAAAATATCAACCTCTGACTCTATAGTATGTTATGGCATATATCGGTGGCAGAGACTTCCATATCCCTGTGTTTTCCGATGCCATCCTATGTGTGCTGCAAAATGGAAGCATTCTCGTAAAGACTGTTGCTGGTAGGTCCGTAATGCACAAAGTACATAAAAGACAGGGATATGGAGATGACCACTGTGATACTGTGCCAAAATAACTCTTTTGGTATTATGGCTTGCATGTCCCATTGTCCCAGTGTTTATAATTGTTGTGTATTTTGTGCTGTAGTATAATAAAAAAACTCACATTATTGCTGCAGAGAATGTTTGATGTCAGCTTTGTGGAGACCTTGGCCTCATAAACTGTGTCTGCAGTCGCCTTATTGCTCATAGACTGCCCCCTTCCTGTTGGGTTAGTCTCCTGCCCTTCATTATGTGCTCCATGAATTCAGCCTTGTCCTCTCTGACACGGATATTACGTTGGGCTAAGCCCTTCATATATGTCAACTGACCAATCAAGTTACCTGACTGTTGAGAACCCTTTTCAATCAACACTTGCTCTGCTAGCTCTGTTTCCAGCATCACCACCAGGAGGTGGTGTAATGGGGTAAGGAGATGGCCTTTTATACTTACAAAGGAAGCTTTTGTTTGTTGTGCTGTTGAACCATTTTTTCTTTACAACACTTCATTGAATGATGACAACAAAAATTGTTGTCTTTTCTAACAGATCTTGAAAAATGGGATGAAAGCACTGTTTTCATTCATGTGTCATGTACTGGATTTTTACTGAATCTGCTTATTGGTATTATGTCGGCATTTTCATTATCATTACTTTTCACTATATTGACTAACTATTAACCATCATATGACAACTGGCAATGAATATCAAATTAACTGACAATCTCAAAAGCCATTGGGAAGCAGACTTGTGGCAGGTGTGCATGACTTGGGGGTGGTCTGTCATCAGACTTTGTGGGCTAGTAGTGACACAAATCTTCATCATGGGATGTTAGCCAGCAGTCATTTCTATCAGGTCCCATGACAGGCCTTCGAGGTAAGAAGATTGCCTTCACCCTATTACTGAAATTATTAGGCAATACACTGACCAACGTACAAGAGTGACCACAAAGGAAAAACTGTGCATAGTTTCTTAGTGAGTAACTTGTTAAAACACCCAAAAGGGGCATATTTCATATTACACAGAAGAACAAAATGACTTCTGTAATTGATTTTGAGGGAGGATAAAGTTCATGATTTTTTTTAAATCTGGAAGCATAAGAATGTGCATATCATAGGCCTACCAAGTGCAGAAATACAGGACATAAAGCCCTATCATCCATCCATCTAACTTTCATTTATCACATTCAGGAGTCCTGGCACTGTATGTCATTGACACCTAAATCTATTAGATAAGGCATTGCCCCTTTCCTGAGATGAAGCCATTGTCCATTTGACAAGTAATTTCATTGCTTGGCTTCGTTCAAACCTAATTTCATGTTATCACATTTGAGAGAAGCTCTTCATTTTTATTTCTACTGCCTTCCTCTCCTGAGGTGAAATGGTGCCATTGTCCACTTGACAAGCAATTCGGTTGGCCATTCCAGCCTTGGACTTGGAGGGAGCACCTCCTGATTGGCAATTTCGCAGCACATTGCAAGAGGTCAGTGAAGATTGTGATGTACAACTTTAGTTCTATTTGTATGCCCTTCTAAACTTAAAGCTATTGGCCTGGGTCAGAAATTCAACTTGCAGTTAGAAACTTTGAACTGATACATTTCGAGTAAAATATTATTATACGCTTAAATCAACACATGACTTGCTATGTTTCTACTACAGTGGTCCCTACGTTATAAGACCGCCCCTTCTGCAGTCATGAAGCGGTCTCTCGTGGGGAAATGGTCTCTCATGGGGGTGCGGTCTCTCGTCGGGGTGCAAAATGCACTAAAAAAACTACTTAGTGCAGGAGGAAGGCGGTCACATAAAGCAAGGCGGTCTTACAATAGGGGGTCTTATAACGCAGGGACCACTGTACATGTATTGTAAGTTTATGTTTTCTATTTCCATTTGCAGGTGTCAATAGAAATAATGAAAAGAATGCCACCATTCACTGAAATTTAATGATGTCAATTGAAAAGGAACATTTCTTTGCATGGTTTAAGCATGTAGTTTCAGGAATGAAGTAAGACTAAAGAAATTTTTTTATCGAAGTTTGGACCGAAAAATAAAAAATGAGAACAACACTTTCTCAATATTTTCTTGAAACACAGCACAGTGCACAGCTGCACATGAAGGCAAAATAAATCTGCATGAAAGGAACTCCTTTTTCAAGTGACTGGCTTTGTTATTCTATCCACGAGATACAGTTGCGGACAAAAATATTCATACAGCTAAGTGTTCTGCACATAATTGGTATTTACTCTTGATTCAGGGATACGAGGAGAAAAATTTCACTTTTAAGTCATTGCCCTAATCAATTATCATTGTCAAACAGTGAAACATAAGCATATCTCTGTTTTAAAGTTAATGGGGCACAGAAATGAAAAACTTCAACATGACATTGCTTATGTGACCTACACAACCCTATATCACTAGTATTATTTTACCATTAAATATATATGACATTTCTCAAAAGATGGCAATAAGTCCATGAAGAATAACGGCATCTCTTCAATGGTCAATCATAGTTTTCTTTATGCGATAGGTTGTGTGTGATGTAAACTACAAGAAGTTGCATTTGGTTTTACAAGATTTAGACATGGGTACCAAATGTCTGGTGAAGTCTTGAAAGTATGCCTATTGAAATAGCATTGGGCTTTGGCCAATTTTTATCCTAGGTCTTTTGCATCATGTGCAAATCATCACCTGCATGCATAAGTTAATTTTACTCCAAATGAGAGATGGCACTGATGATTACAGCAAGCCATGAAACCAAATTTTATTGGGTTAGAGCTTTCAGCTTGGCTTAGTGAGCATCTTTGCGGAAGTTTCATACACATTTAATGGTAAAATAATACCAGTGGTATGGGTCACACAACACAGATAAAAACACCCCAAAAAGCACTCAGAAAGTTCTTCTAAGGAGGTTATCCAAAGAAGCTACAGAAAGTTACAAGTTATTTGAACAGAAATTCAAGCTTTTGATGTACTTTATACACAGCGTGTTCCAGCTGTATGAATACTTTTGTCATGCTGAAATTTTACATTTGTGTACCCCCTGAGCTTGAAAACAGAGATATGCTTAATGCCCCACTCTCACGGCAGCTCCCGGAGAACTTTTTGAATCGGCGGCGAAGTATTTTCAGGAGAGACGGAAAAATATTTCCTCTTTTTACGTATCGCGCAGGGGCATTTTAGCTTCCCGCCGGACATCTTTTGGTTGCGCGCCGTCGAGAATCCTGCTTCTTACCGTCACTTCAAATCGCCACGGAGCAGAAAAAAAGTTTCAACCAGTACAAATTTTATTAAAATCGACGGGGGAGCAGACCAGATAAATCTTTCGACGCTGCGATCAGAAAAGTAAGACTGCGTCGAAGTTTTCGCGCCACTGAGGGGCAAAAAGTTTCCCGCCGATTAGGAAAACAAGCGGGATTCTCTGCGTGGCGCCAAAAAGGTCGACCCCGCGGTTCTTCTGCACTCCGCCGTCAAGGAAAATGCTCCGGGACATGTGCAAAACCTTCGCGCCGTCGTCTGGACCCCCTCCTGGAGCAGACAGAGTGGCGCCAGAGGGGCTATTTTTAGCAAAATCCTTTGTCCGCGGGGTACTGAAAGCATCACGGCGTCGACCTTTTGTGCCACGGCGGGAAAGGGGGGTCAGCCATGGAGACGCACTGGCACGCGCCTCGCATATAAATAGAAGAGCAGCCACTAGAGCACCATAACCACTCTGAACTTCAAGACGAACGCATCTATACTCCATGACACTCTGCTTCACAGCCTACTGAATTGCTGCTTCATTGCTGAATCCCTGCTTCATTGCTGATTGATCCTGCTTCATTGCTGATTCATCCTGCTTCATTTCTGATTGATCCTGCTTCAAGATGGGACCCAGAGGAAGAGGGAAGAAGACCTTGAGGGCACCAAGCAAGGGCATCATTCCAGCCACCACTCCACTGAGCACTCCATCTTCAACTCCAGTTGGTTCACCAGCTCCTTTCATAGACTACACAGCTGTTACATTGTCTCCAAGCATGTTCAGCTTGCAGGACAGCATCGTGGCAGTGACCACTGCTACATCAACAGTGACCAGTGAGACCATCTTCGAGGGCGCACCACCACCCAAAGTGCTGCAACAACCTGATGAGGAGGATGAAGATGATGATGAAGAAGCTGAAGATCAAGTCCTGGCCAAGCTTGCTGCTGCTGTCAAGTCTCCAACCAAGCGTGGCAGGCCTGCCACTGCTGCTGCAGCCAAGAAGAAGCGTCCCAAGTCTGCTGATGCTGATGTCAAGTCTCCAACCAAGCGTGGCAGGCCTGCTGATGCTGCTGATGCTGCTGCCTCTGTCAAGTCTCCCACCAAGCGCACCCAGTCGGCTGATGCTGCTTTGTTCAAGACTCCCACCAAGACTGCTCCAAGGGGAAGGCCTCGCACTCCTGGCAAGTCTCCTTCAGCCAAGCGTCACGCCACCTCCAAGTCTCCAGCCAAGTCTCCAGTCAAGCCTCCAGCCAAGTCTCCAGTCAAGCCTCCAGTCAAGCCTGTCACTCCAGCCCAGACCCGAGCCAAGACTGCAGTCCAGCCTCCACCTCCACCTCCAGATGATACTCCTGCTGATGAAGATGATGACTCTGTACCAGTTCTGACAGCTGCAATCATCCACCAGCAGACCCTGGACTCCGACTATGATGCCACCACAGAGGAAGATACTCCCAAGAAGAATGCTGCCAAGTCCAAGGGCAACAAGGGGAAGAACCAGGCAAAGGAAGATTCTGACAACACTGGATCTGAGGTTGAGCTGATCGAGGACTCCGATGGCCAGTTTGTCCACAAGGAGAAGAAGAAGGGCTACAGAAAGAAAAACTCCAGGGACCTACTGGGCATCACAGAAGAGCAGGAGGATGAGCTGATCGACTGGTACCGGGAGAACAAGCAGCTGTACTCCAAGGGCTCCACCACCTTCAAGAGTGGACAGAAGGACAGACTGGATGCAGAGAAAGCAGCAGAACTTACATTGCTAGTGGGGAAAGAAATCACAGCAGCTAAAGTCACCAAATGGAGGAGCAACATCAGGACTACCTTCTCAAAGTGCATCAGACCTCAAGCTTCTGGAGCTGGCAGAAAGAAGCTGTCCGACCGAGACAAGTACATCCTGGCGAAGTGTGAATTCCTGAGGCCCTCCATCATTCCGAAGGGTGCCGTGGAAATCTCCAGCTTCACTGGACCAGGAGGAAGTAACCGCCTGTCGTCAGATTCTGATGCCCCCATGGACTACAATCCTATGCCCGATCTGGATGACAGCCTCCCAGCCAGCCAGCAGCAGTCCTCCCAGGAGATGTCCCAGCAGTCCCTCCAGCCATCCCAGCAGCAGTCCCAGGTCTTCCCAGGACGAAAGCCATCCAAGAAGAGGAAGGACACAGACCAGGAGATGGCCTCTGCCCTGACTTCAATTGCTGGTCACTACACTTCGGACAGGCCCAGGAAACCAGCACCACCTCAGCCGGCAGGACCATTCTGTGACATGTGCCCACAAACTGCTCACAGGCTGGATCCAGAAGTACACCAGTTGCAGAACATGTGCAGGAGTATCTTCACATCTGGGAAGAACATGAACCGTGACCTGAGACTTCGCCTCCTGCACTCCTTGAGCCAGACGGACCACTACTTTGTACAGGCGGCCGTCCAAGATAAAATCCTGATGATGCAGCAAGAGAATGTGGAGATGATCCTAGGGCAGCAGCAGCACCAATACATCCCTCCTTCTGGTCCAGCTCCATCCTTTGTCAACGAGGACTTGCAGCAGCCTCCAACAACTCAGCAGCAGCCCCAGCAGCCTTCGACAAGTCTTCTTTCGCAGTCCCAGCCTCCACGCCAGCAGTTGCAGTCCCAGCCAAGCAGCAGCAGCCAGTTCCACTCCCTGCAGCCAATTCGAAGCCAGACTCCAGCCCTGCAGCAGTCATCTTTAAGCTTCAGCCAGCTGATGCTTGACAGCCCCCAGAAGCTTGGCTTCCCGGACCCTCTTTTGGGCAGCAGCAGCAGCCACTACAGCAGCAGCCACTACAGCAGCAGCAGCACCAGCCTCTACAGCAGCATCAGCCACAACAGCAGCAGCAGTCTCTACAGCAGCAGCAGCCACCACTACAGCAGCAGTCTCTACAGCAGCAGCAGCAGTCTCTACAGCAGCAGCAGCAGTCTCTACAGCAGCAGCAGCAGTCTCTACAGCAGCAGCAGCAGTCTCTACAGCAGCAGCAGCAGCCGACAGTTGTCCACCAGCGGCAAACTCCATTGTCGTTCACGTGGAGCCAAGTCAACCTGCCCTCTCCAAGGAAGTGATGCCTGTTCAAGTCGTCTGAAAAAAGAAAAAAAAAAAAACCCCTGGCCCTTTTAAGGGCCACCAAATCCTCCAAAAAGAGCTGGCCACGTACACATCTTATGTTGACTAAAAAAACTCTTGCGATGACAAACAAGAGCAAAAATGAAAAGAGCCCCAAAAAAAAAAAGTTGACAAATTCCCCAAAAAAAAAAATCCGGTCCTGGCCCTTGTAAATTTTAAACACCTTCATAAAAGCAAGGTGCTATTTCCCTTCTTTTTTTTTTGGCCCATTTTCACTTTCTGCTTAACCAGTACAGGTGGCATTTCTGCTTTCTTAATTAAAGTTTTTTCACCACTTTAATTAATATAGATAGATAGATAGATAGATAGATAGATAGATAGATAGATAGATAGATAGATAGTCAGACAGATAGTCAGATAGATAGATAGATAGATAGATAGGCAGATAGATAGATAGATAGATAGATAGATAGATAGATAGGCAGATAGATAGACAGATAGATAGGCAGATAGATAGGCAGATAGATAGCTATATAGAAGAAAATATTTGGACGTCGCATATACACTGCAGCAAAGAAAAACGAGTGATCGTAATTTTGCAGTGATGACACTTGGATAGATAGATAGATAGATAGACAGATAGATAGGCAGATAGATAGACAGATAGATAGGCAGATAGATAGACAGATAGATAGGCAGATAGATAGGCAGATAGATAGCTATATAGAAGAAAATATTTGGACGTCGCATATACACTTCAGCAAAGAAAAACGAGTGATCGTCATTTTGCAGTGATGACACTTGGATAGATAGATAGATAGATAGACAGATAGATAGGCAGATAGATAGACAGATAGATAGGCAGATAGATAGACAGATAGATAGGCAGATAGATAGGCAGATAGATGGCTAGATAGAAGAAATATTTGGACGTCGCATATACACTGCAGCAAAGAAAAACGAGTGATCGTCATTTTGCAGTGATGACACTTGGATAGATAGATAGATAGATAGATAGGCACATAGATAGATAGATAGATAGGCACATAGACAGACAGATAGACAGATAGACAGATAGACAGATAGATAGATAGATAGATAGATGGAACACAATGCTCGTTACATATATACACTGCAGAAAACAAAAGCACTTATCGTCACTTTGCAGGGATTGCACTTGGATAGATAGACAGATAGATAGATAGATAGATAGATAGATAGATAGGCAGATAGATAGACAGATAGACAGGCAGATATATAGCTAGATAGATAGCCAGATATATAGCTAGATAGATAGGCAGATAGAGAGGAAGTGAAAGTGATTTAAATGGGTTGTACAGATAGATACAAAGCTAAAAATTTGCTATTTTATGTACGTCACAAAATATGTAGTTGTTGCAGGGAGGGCTTTTTTTGTTTGGGGGGGGGTTTGTCAACATAAAGATGTGTACAAGGCCTGCTCTTTCTGGAGGAAGTGGTAAGCCCTTACAAGGGCTGGGTGAATTTGTGGTTTTTTAAGGGGGGCATTGAATTGCTGTTGCTGCTGCTGCTGCTGCTCTGCTTCATCTTCAAATTCTGTCCATCTGCCAGGGGACACTTCCTGCTGGGCTGTTCACGTAGTCTCGTAGGTAGTCTCGGTACTGTTTGGCTTGTCTTGTGGCATTTCCATATGCTGGAGCGAATCCAAGGTCATGCAAGGGGTCTCCTCTCCACAGTCCTTCAGTGACTTCATGGGTTGCAGGATCTTCTCTGTCCATTACGTCGTTGTCCATGGCTCGATGAATTCCTATTCTATCTCGCAGAAGATTGTGTAGAGTGCAGGCTGCCAGAGTGATGGCTGCCACTCTGCCGGGTTTCTGGGGCATCGTAGTTAGGAAGCATCTGAACCTGTGGGACAGGATACCGAAGGCATTCTCCACCACTCTCCTGGCTCTTGAAATTCTGTAGTTGTAGACTCTGGAGGGGATGTCAAGGTTTCTTCTTGGAACAGGCTTCAGCAACCAGCTCTTCAGGGGGAAGGCCTCATCTCCAACGATGAAGTATGGAAAAGGATTCCCAACTGTGCCAGGTAGAGGTTCAGCAGGGGGTAGCCCAAGTCGTTCTTCTTCCAGCAGGTCCCTCAGCCTTGTGTCCAGGAAGACTCCTCCATCCGATGAGCTTCCTTGGCATCCAGCCTGCACGTACAGGAACTTGTAGTCAGAATCCACCAAAGCCATAAGCACAATGGAATGGAAGCCCTTGTACAGTACAACCCAATAAATTTTCCGAGCTGAAGCTCTCATTTGCACTCACTTAGACACCCCAGCACATCAGCTACTTTGCTCTCACTTGCATGCTCTTGCCCTCCTGAGCAAACAAACAAGCATGCAACTGGCTGGTGTCTCCATCTATTGCAATATGATGCAATTACCTGATTCAACAGCAGTGGGTGGTTCTATAATGTCAGTTTGGTTAATTGCAATTCATTAACAAAATGCTATTCTTTATAAATGCAAAAAAGTATTTCTTTACAAAAGCATCTATAAATTATTTTAATAATAAAAAAAAAATTTTTGTTTACTTTTGAGGCATTGCAGGTCCCTCCTGGAGTAATTTAATCTAAAAAGCTCTCTTAACACTTAAAAATAACGTGCAAGCACTTTAAGAGATGCTTGCAGATAGACTGCCTATGTCTACCTTTCTGTATTGTATCTTCATCTACAAGGATCTATCTATCTCTCTGTATGTGTAAATCTATCTATCACTGTATCTATTCCCTATTCTTGTATATGTATCAACAGATTCGATCATGCACGTAAAGTGAAGTAGTGTATGAAAGGATAGTGGAGGTTGAATTAAGGAATGATTAAATTGGTAAATCCCTGATTGAACTGTGAGTTTAATTGTGTATTGATAGGTGTGAAGTTAAATTGCACTTGAGAAAGTGACACATTAAGTGAAATTCAGTCAATATACATACCCTAATAGCATGGAAGAAAATAAACAGCCATTAACATGCATTAATTAGGTAAGACACACAATTGACACAAATAGACAGACAATCACAATGGTTTATTCCAGTTTGGTTGCCGTGAATGAAATACATGAAACGGCGCGAAAATGCTGGAACAGGTTGATCCTCTGGATCACAACAAAGCTTAGCAGCGGGGTGGCGTGATTGACCTTTGACCTGAAGAAAGTCAGCCTGTTTGTTTTCTTTATTAATTGTTCTCTCTCAGAAAGGCACCAAAAGTTTATCAACGCAAGAATCGGCAAGATAAAAATCTATTGAGTCTGTTTGTTAAGTTTTAATTACAGAGGTGAAACAGCACAATCAAGGTAGTTGTCATAAGTTCAGTGAGCCTGCCTATCACAATAGAGATGCGCTTGCAAGCATGCAAGCAAGCATCTCTAAAAAACGAAGTTGTTTATTTGAAGTCTGCATAATATGTTTTGTTGTCATCAATATAACTACAATGCCTATTTTCTAAATCAATTTCAGATTATTATTTATTTAGTAAAACATATATTTGATCATATTTGAAGCACTCCAAGGATACACCATTGGATTGTGATTTGACCTCATCACCGACATTTGCTTTTTTCACACCTTTTGACGCAAATCAAAACATCATAAGTTACATACAAATACTGGCCTAATCGTTAAAGATACAGCATTTCTACTTACACCAGTGTATGCAGAAATTTCTAAATGATATATCTACGTTTTTAAATTATGTTTCTAGCCTTATTTTAACCATAACAAGAGACGTTTCCGTTTTAACCTTTTTTTGGTTAAATCGACGCTTTTACGGAATTTCGGAAAACAATGTTTAGTCCACAGGCTTATCTTAATTCTAAAAAGTGTGATTTTAATGAATTAGTGAATTGAAATTGATCACATTTATAATTAACATTTGTTCAATTATACATGGCATGTTGATATTAGTTTATTTTCGTTTATTTATTAAATTGAAAAGTGTGCATACAAACATTGTGTATTAAACACAATTGTTATAAAAAAATCTATAAATCAATGTTTCTCTTGCAGGCTACCAGGGCATAGTCTCTTCTAACTTTCTAATTCTATATTATGATTTTATCGAACGAAAAATATTCTTAGCTGAACGAAATAACCATTTCTATACTTGCAATAAATTCATATTCTATTTAATTTTTAGTAAATCTGCCCTGCCCAGCTTTGATATGTGTTTTCAACGAATTCTTGGCACTACAAAAAGATATTGAAATGAAATAAAAACTGACAGATAGCATGAAAATGTTCTGTCATATGGCCAACTTTAATGTGTTTTTTTAAAGATAATCTACAAAGAACTAATATTTTATCCTGTGCTCTGTTCACTTTTGATTAACAAAGAAACATAGGCAGTAGCCTTCAGTGACAATATTTAATGTTGCTCAATATTTTATCTCATTGATACTTTTTATGTCTTGAGTATTTTTTTAAATTCTTTTAAAAGACCAAGTTTTGAATAGCTGTAATATTTTCTGATCTATCTATCAATATAATCCTAGGATATTTTAATTTGTTAAACCAGTAGAACAAGATTCTAAACAGCAGCACTCACTGCTGTTGTGTGTGATTAGCACCAGATGACAGGAGTGTAGGGGGTTTCCCCAGAAGGGCATGGAAGTGAGAGCAAGTGAGTGCCTCAGCAGAGATGTGAGTGGTTGGGAGTGAGGGCATCTTCCTGAGGGCATGGGATTTAGGAAAATTTTTTGGGTTGTACTGTAGTTGAAGTAGATTGACCCAGCTTTCCGAGGACATCTGATGCCAATATGCTTCCCATCCAGTGCTCCGATGCAATGGGGCATGTTCCACCTCTTCTCGAAGCCCTTGGCAACTTCCTTCCAGGATGCTGGATCCATTGGCAGGGCCAGCAGATGTTCGTAAGCTCGCATGATGGCAATGCAGACACTGGGGATAAAATTGCAGATGGTGTTGGGAGCCACTCTGAAACCGTAGGCCAAGGACTTGTAGCTCTCTCCTGTCGCCATGTACCATAGGGTGACTGCCAACTTCAATCCAGGTTCCAGAGCCCTCCTCATGTTGGTGTCTTGTTTTGTAATTGCAGGAGCCACAGCAGCCAGGATTTCAGCAAACATGTCAGGAGGCATTCTGCAGAAGTTGTAGTAGCCAGAGACATCATTGTTGGCCAATTCAGGCAGCAGCTGGTAGAAATGGCCATGTTTTCCCTCTGCAGCAGCCAATTCCGAATCCACCATCTCTTCATCCTCCTCCTCCTCCGTATTCTTCTTAGATAATAAGCACCAGCAACAGCAGCAACAACAGCAACGTCAAGGTCTTCCCCAGCATCTTCATCAGCCATCATGTCTGTCCAGCATCCAGGAGTGTCCCCTTCAAAGGTCAAGCAGCAAGTGAAGCAAGGCGGCCCTCTGCGGCCCTTTTTATTGGCTTTCGCAGCGCCCTCCTCCGCCGCGGTGCCCTTGACAACGGCGTCATGCTTTTCATTCCCGGCGATGTGCCCTCGGGCCTACAGACATCCCCGTGGAGAACAAAACCATTCCCGCAGTCGTAAAAGCAATCCCCGGCGTTGTGAAAATATAGTCCGCCGCGGTGAAATAGGTTCACTGAGGGGCAGTTATAGGTTCCCTGCGGGGTACTTTTTATATCACGGGGCGATATAAAAGTATCCCGCAGGAGGAGGAAATTTCTTTCCCCCCGGCGAACTTTTGATGACGGCGTACAACTTTTCTTCCTCGCAGGGAACAAAAAGAACCCCGCCGTGGCTTTCGTTGCATGGTTATCGATTAGCCTTAATTGATTACATAATTGCCCTTCGCGCCGTCCTAACTGAAAATCTTGCAAGAATTCGTCTGGCTCTGCGCCGCCATTGATAAAAAGCTTACCGTCATCTCCCGTGAGAATGGGGCATTAGTTTGCAGTGTTTGACAATGATAATTGATTAGGGCAATTACTTAAAAGTGAAATTTTTCACCTCGAATCCCTGAATCAAGAGTAAATACCAGTCATGTGCAGAATACTTAGCTGTATGAATATTTTTGTCCGCAACTGTAAGATGTTGCAGGGCAGCTGTGAATTAAGTTGAAGAAGACAGAGCATTTTCAAAAAAATTGAATATATTTTTAAGATGTAAATCCATATTTGCTGGTAGTTTGACACATCATTTCCAGCTGTACAGGATCAGCATAAGTTCAAATCACGAAAATTCAAATCAAAGTTCTTTTGGAATACCTAAAGTAGCATGCTCAAATTCAGAATTCAAAAAGTTTGGTTACCAAGTTGGCTGAATTTCACTAATTTGTTGCACTGTTAGACAAAAGCAATATTCTTCTAAATAAGGCTCCTCCATGTAGATCTGACAAACATGACTGCCACCGAATCTCTCTATGTGTCACATTTGCTGACCGGCCTCTTGTCATGCATGCAGCTCTTCTGGACAATCCCATTTTCAGATGGTCTCAATGCCGCAAAAGGACAACATATTGAAGCTACACGCTTACAGCGAAAGGTTCTTGATGGTATATATAAAGAACCCACAGCTGAAAAAAGATTCTACATTTTTTAAAGGTTCAATTGAATTGAAAAGGTTTTAATACTTGGTGGAAAGGTCCTATGATAGGACCTTATGCTCCTAACTTGAAAGAAAGGGCTTCCATTGTGGGAGTTCAGTGCAGCTGGATTATCTAAATGTTGTTTTGTTTGCTGTCGGAACATTTTTAAAAGTTGAGTAATGAACCTTTTAGAATTCCTTGTCTATACCAGCTTATAGAACCCTTAAAGGTTCCATATAAAGCCTCTTTGCTAAGAGTGTAAGAGATTTATTTACAAGGAAAAGGGAGGCTTACTTCATGCAGAAAAACGAGTTTTAACGACCATTGAAGACTGTGTGAAATGGGGAAGTGATTCTTGATGCAGTGAACCTCAAGGGAGCCCCTCTGTGGTTAGCCTCCCGATATTTCTTGCAGCATTTATGGTTGGCCCTCCTGGTATGGCCTATTTGGAAACTTGTGGTTAGCCTGAGGCAGACCAATGAAGGCATTTGATAACTCCTCTAAATTATAAATTATTTCCCTTGGGGCTTCACGTTATTTATGGCATTATAAAGAATGGAGTAAAAATGACTTGGTTTACTCAAACGACTACGCTATATATTGGCTGATTTATAATGAAATCTTGCTATGGGTGTTTTGAGATGAGTGGATGCTTCAACTGAAAAGCAGATCTGAGACCTTTAGTTTTAGAGTAGTTTGCTGCAAAGTGGTACTTGTTGTGGAACTTTTTTTTTGGTGGAGTCATAATTTTTTCTGCCCAGGGAATTGTGAGTAGTCCCTGTTTGGCAGCCAGCCAGACAGCCACGCACGAGCACCCTCAATTCTCAGTATAAGCTTGTTAAGCTTGCCCTGACCAGTGACTACAACATACATAATTTGTTAAGTTGTATCAAAAAGATTAACTCTTCTTTGGTGTGACAGACATAATTAACTGTTTCAGATCTCTCAAAGCAATTGAATGAATGCTTTAGTGTTTCATTGTTGTCCATTTGTTGTTTAAATTAGTTTCGTTGGAGAACGCCCTAAACTATCATTTAAATCATGCTGGCAATAGCTGTTAAAGGATTTGAAAACTTCATAATTTTATGGTGCTCATTGGCAGTGCATTTGCACTCATTGATAGTTTAAAATTGTTGATTGCGCTTTGTTTATATGTTGCTGGCAGCTCAGCTGTGCGTATGAGCACAAGTGATGAGGTCCCTCTACCTAGACATGACCTGACCTACTCGAATATTAATAAATGTGTCAGCTTGAGGTCATCCGATTTCTGGCAGACTCTCCAGCTGTGCTGTTCGTTCAGAGTCTGTGAGCAGACTGGCTGCATCCTATTATTATAATGCTTGTGTCCCTCTACTTGCAGTTTTGAACTCACCATAAAGGTTTTGCAATTGCCACTGCCTACAATAAAAGTCAACCACAAAACCTTCAATTTACCACTATGAATATAAGGACGATAATAAGTTGCCAACGAATGTCACAATTTTGACTGACATCTAAATTTTTCATCACCTACACAGTAAAACGGCCGACTTCCTGTGATCTGACCAATCACAGAGCAGGATTTTTGACACATTAAACTGCTTGAAGAGTTGCAACGACCCAAACGTAACCCAGCGATATTCATAGTGTTTACCTCAGCATGCTCAGCTCTTAACCACTCGACTGGCGCTATGCATTCTTTTGTCATGCATAGCATGATGAATAACGACCTAGTATGCCAATGTAATAGACCGCTTGTTGGTGATGATAATTCTCTTGTAACCGTAACTATCAATCAGAATATATCGAAAACGCCAGAAGAGTTTTGAACTTTTGGGAAGGAGGTCGGATGTCATTTACTGTATGTCTTGCAGGTCAGGTGTCACCCTTTACTTCATATAATATCTGATATGACGTGTTATGATCCATGTTTGGTGGATGCCCCACTTCCTGCGACAGCAGTGCCATCTATCAAGGCACTAATGATGTGACTCCGGCATCCTGTCCCGTATAGACCTATGGGTAATAAGCTGACAGGAGTACTTTCATAATGATCGAGTATATGCCACGCGTAAGCTTTGAAGCATGGCAATTGAAATTATCATGCAGTTCATCATGTCCATACTCTAGTTAAGTCTTCCCTGTGTGGTAAATTTTTAGTTTATTTTACAGATTAGGAGAGACTTCCCCCAATGGGAGATGATAGCTTCATGACAGCTTGATCAACATGTACCAATCCATCTATAACAACTTTTTAAGACTGTAGACTCTACTGCAATTATAATTATACACCCACACTCATAGTAGATCAGTCACAAATGTTATCATTTTCTGAAATTTAATTGTGCAATTGAAAAAGAATATTTTGTAATCAATGGGTAGTTTTTAGGATAGAAATACGATTTTTTTCTATTGAATTAAGTTTGGAAGAACAATGAAAGAGCTCTGAGAAAATTTTTTTTTTTCTAATAATCTGAATCACTACAGCACAGCTGTAAATGAAGGCAAATCAATCTACAAGAAAGTAGGAGGCTTTTTTTCTGAAAGTGTGTGGCGTCATTGCTCTGCACAACAACGTGGTCTTCTTTCTGTTTCATGGTTTTCTCAAAAGAAAAAGGAAGACTGTGTTGTTGTGCAGAGTGATGATGATTCATCTGGCCCGGTTATGTGCTATTCTCTGGCCAAATTCTCCTTAAAAATACAGGGAAGAAAATTGTATGGTGAAATCAATTTTATTTTTCAATCTGAACCAAAGAAAAAACCATATTAGTGTGGATTATATGGTAAGATTGTGAGATTGCATCAAACGCAGATTGGAATATACGCATATATGTAGTGCAGACTCAAGATTGCAGAGAAAAAGAGTCTGATTTGGTACGTGCAGCATTCTTGATAATTGTTCCAAAATTTGTCATGCAAAGTTGTCTACATTTTTGTCTCCCTCAAAAAGCTAGAATAGACAATCAATGCTCCATGCCTGAAGAAGATAATTTCATACTCTCGGTACACTTATCTTTACTGTCAAAGCTTTATACTTTTAGTACATTGTAAGATGGTGGTTACTTCACAAAATATGTAAATTTATTTTTCACAATTAACAGCTATACAAATATACACCTTGTGGCGAAAGCGGTATGTAATTTCAAGTTATCACATATAGGCCTATTAACAATAACTTTGATACAACTTCATACAAATGTTAAAATAAGAACAAAGTTTTTACATTGCATGTTGGTTAAACAGCTATTTATCATCCCTTGCTCTCATGCCAGTATTAATGTGACAAGAAATTTCCTGGCCAATTGCATTCTCCATTCACAATGTTTGTCCAATTTGATTGGCAATTTGTTCACCCAATGCAACAAGTCTGGAGTGGAATTAGATAACAGCCTCTAGAACAAGATTTTGCATTTGCCTGCAGTGCTTATAAAATGGAAACTGCCTCACAAAATATGTGTAAATCGGTGTCCAAGATTGTCCAACAAGTTATCTGAAATCCTCATCCTTGCCAACACCCAGTGAAATTCATTCTTCATCAGTCCATACCCAAAGGGTGGGTGGTAAGGCAAAGAATCTGTTCTGTAATGAGGACGAGGAGTGCCCATGTACTCGTTTGCTTATTTTGCTTTGAAATGCATAATCAAGGCATAGGCAGAGAACAAAACCAAAAAAAAACTTGTCATGTCACTCTGCGAAATAAGGAATCCTAGACAATATAGGATGAAACGTTTTTTGTTGCTCAAAATTGATTTCCTGTCAAACGCACCTGTTTTGTGGGTAGGATTTTTTTGTTATCTTCTCATCAAAATTTCCTTTATTTTTTCCAAAAATAGAAGAATGTAATAGGTCCTATGTAATTGATGTAAAAATCTGTAGCTGGCAGAAAATGTTTTCTTTAATGAATGTGGCATGAGGTCAAAATTACAACATTTAGAAATAAAACATGTACGGCTGCGCTTTACACACAATTCAACTGTAAACCATACTCTTCGCAAATTTAATACAAGCACTTTTTGGAGTGCATACTGCATAGTCCTTGCCAACATATTAGGGTAGGCCTATATTTCATGTACCCCTCCAAACACGTTTTATTGCACTGGATTCGAATGAAGTAAGTACATAATGCATTTATCAACCCCCCCCCCACAAAAACATGAATCTCTGCTTACTGGCACCGCCTAACATGAGATTGTGAAAAGTGACAGTATATCAGTGGATTGTACTGAGTTCACACATTACGCAAAGCTGCTCGCATCTAGTAACTTAAGTATCTGCATAAAAAACGCTATTTCTATTTTTCAGGCAATGCTGAATCTGTCGCATAGATTATAGGATATTCACCAGAAAAATCAGATCATCACTTTGTTATAATAAATGGAAGCTGCATTGGAATACTTAAAACAATTTTTGTTGGAGCCTGATAAATAGCTTGACAGACACAGATGGACAGTCAGGCAGACACAAATGATAACCTAAATCCCATTGCAATTGTGAGACTGCAATAATGCAAGGGACGGTTTCTTTTTGCTCATACACTTGCCTACTATGATGGCTGTGTCTCTCTTTTTTGTCTTGCATGATGGGATGCAAGCAATATCCTTCCAACTAAGGCCCATAGATCTGTGGAGACTGGAGACCTGACAAAAATGACCGCCACCTAATCTTTCTAGACAGAGATTTGTGTCACGTTGGCTGCCCATGAAGTCCTGCTGACCAGCCTCCTGTCATGCACGCAGCTCTGCTGGACAATCCCATTTTCAGATGATGACTCTTTCAGAGCCACAAAAAGACAACTCACCTTGGCATATCCAAGAGATTCACTTACATCCGCAAAATGTTACAGGAATGTAGACACTTAGACAGACTGTCTTGCCCTTTTTGAACATTACTCATTCTTTATCTTGGTACTTTTGGAATCTGATAGATCTACTTGAAACATCAAACAGAACAATTTGCTTCAAATTCCAAATCTGCATCCCTATCTTTGGGTATTACCTTAATCCAGATACCAGAGCATACAGCAGACCGATAAGCACAACTTCAAAGCTGGAGAATTAAGCTCCTTGAAAGTAGGAAAAGTTTTAACAAAGCAGAAAAATAAGTAGAAAAACGACATGTATAATAAATAGAAATTTGAATGCTGTTGCTGTATATGTCAAAATCATACTTTCAGATAAATATATATAAGTTCTACATCAAAAACACAAAATTTAATGCAATCTAGAAGCTGGAAGCTCTAACAATCTCATGACAAAGAGGAACCCTCTTGTCTAAAACGTTATGAAGTTTTGGTATTGGAAAGCTATAATTTTAAGAAACAATGATTTCTGGTATATTTATGTAAGTCTGATAAGAAATTTACACAAAAGTTCAAGAAGTGTTGACAAGTCCTGGTTTCATTCACACAAAAGTGGTGTGAGCTCCTCACACTCAGTTTCTGTTGACCGCTTGCTGGATATTGCGGAGTTGCACACTATGTGGCAGCATATAATCCGACTCCTGCAGTCAAAACCGTTTTGAGACAGACGAAGGACAATGTTTTACCTATTTTCAGTAATAACTATATGATAGCATTTCTTCATCAGCAGTACTTTACAATGAGCAAGGAAGGTCACCTTGCCTTGCACCACTCCTTCCAGAAACACTGAGCAAATGGAACCCTCTTGGGATAAGCTGGGAGATAACATTGATTCAGCTATGCTGTGGCCTAGCTACAATATATGTGCAGGAATATAGCCAGAACATTGTGCAGCACACAAGAAGCTATTTGTGTGAATTGCAGGTGACACTTGCAGAATATGCTGCCTAGGGTCTGCATCTATATAGACCGGTCTGAATTATTGAGTTCTAGGGCCAATGCTGCACCCCCAGCAGATACGAGTGCAGATGAGATCGAAATGACAATGCAATATTCATGGGTTTCTCTTGAGCAACCAGAGAACTTACATTATGGCAAAGCTGCAAAAATTGTTTGAGAACCTTAAAAAAGTAATACAATGTACACGGCCCAAGGAGGAATGCAAACAAGATTATGACTGTGTTATTTAGATGAATTAATTTTCTAGGTACTGCCTTTTAACCTGTTCAACTTCTTTCTCGGGGGTGCAATGATATAAATAAAAGTAAAATATGTTAATTGACCTCATGAATCTTGAATTTAATGGAGAGGCTAAGTAATGCAATTTAAGTCAAAGAAACTTAAGATATTACCTTTTTTACTTACAACTTTTAAAAAGCACCAGCAACATAGTGCCAAACTTACACAGTGCACTGAGAGACATCAGCCAAAGAAGGGAATCTTGATGTAGTCCAACTGTGGTTTGCCTCCAGACCCATTTTGACAGCATTTATAGTCTGTGGGCCAGATATCGAAACCCTCCCCCCCCCTTGGGAATTTCGGAGACCCATATATTTTGAAAGATATATATCTTAAGTTACAAAATTTGCTTGTTGGTCAATCTTAGACCTCAACGATAACCAGCAGGAGCTATATGAGTGCGGGAAGGTTGAAAATAAATTTTCGCCAAACCGAGAGCCGCTATTTTCAGAAAATATACTGTTATTCATAAACTAATCCATGTATAGATGCTTAAATGGTACCATTTTGAAGGTATTTAATTCTTCTATCTATTTAGTGCAAAAATTGATTGATTAGGATATCTATTTTGGTCAAAAGAATGGAAAACATGCGGCCATAACTTGAAATTAAAAAGAAAATTTTATTTTATTTCACGAAAGTTCCCCGTACGGGTCACTAGGGGTCAGAAGCATCCTGTAGTTTCTTTCACATCATTCTGTATATTCATAGCTTTAAAATGATGTATAACACAACCATGTAACTGCAACAATAGCTTACCTGCAGTCAATTATTCATTATTGCATTTATGTACGATTAAGTCAAATTTTCCGATATAGGGGATGAACGACATAGATTCTGCTGTGAATATATCTTCCAGGATTCTGTGTATCTTTATGAAAACAATTGTAGATATTTGTAATAGTCTATATTCTGTTAACTATGTTTTCAGGGGTTTTAAAACAGGTATTTTCATGTTTTTAACTTGGTTATGGCAGCCATATTGCAGATTGGCAACCAAACATATTTTCTTACAAACATGTCCGGGTGACCTACATCAATGGTTTTCAGGATAAACATAATTTTTCCTGAAATAAGAACTTAATCACAACTGGTTTTCCTTTTCTGAAAGTGCATTTACCCCTTGTTTATTCAAAATGGCAGCCTCAATCCCAGAAAAAATACATTTTTTCTGAATATCGGGTGCCAAATTTCATTATTTTTAACAAGAAATGCTTTATGCCACAAAATTGGCAAAAACTGCCTCAATAGTCATTTACATAACAAAATGTAGGTATCATTGAAACCACAAATTAGTAGGGTACATGATGCTATGTTGATTTACAAAAGAGGAGGGACTGAAATTTGACAGGAGGCCATTTTCTTTATCTTACCCCAACATTTTACTTAAAACAAAAGAAGATTTCCACACACATACAATCACTGTAATCAAAGGTAAATTCTATACGAAGGCATGAATTCAGCCATGGTTAATAAAAGAAGAAATTGGTTATTTATTAAAATATTTCTCATTTATAACAGGAATGCTCATAACAAGAGAGGCCCTTTTTCTTCCCTTACCTAGTTTTTCTTTTGCCAAAATTATTTTGGCACAGAAATGGTAACAAAGATGTTAAATTTTTTTTTTTTAAAGTACAAACCATTATTATTTTGAAGATAATATTGAGTATTATATGGTAATTTTTTAATATATTTATCAGGCTAACTGGCACATATAATTTTATTTTGGACCAAGGTTCTGGACTTTCTAGCCACACTTTGTAAAATTTGGACTATCGCAGATTTTTGGTAAAATTCAACAACTGCTAAACTATGAACTAGGTTAGAAGTGGTTCATAAAAATGATTAGGCATATTGAATTTTATATGGTAATTTTATATATTTACCAGGCTATCAGGCACATAGTTTCATTTTGGACCAAGGTTCTGGACACTCTAGTCAAGCTTTGTAAAATTTGGACTATCACTGAATTTTGCTAAAATTCAATGACTTCCAAACAATGAAAAGCTTAAAAGTGGTCATAAAAATGGCTAGGTACATCGAGTTTTATATGGTAATTTATTTAGCTTATTTACCAGGATATCTAGCACATTTAGTTTGATTTTGGACCAAGATTCTGGACACTCCAGCTACGCTTTGTAAAATTTGGACAATCGCAGATTTTACCTAAAATTCAACAACTCCTAAACTATGAACTGGCTTAAAAGTGGTTATAAAAATGACTAGGCATATTGAATTTTATATGGTAATTTAGTATATTTACCAGGCTATCTGGCACATACAGTTTCATTTTGGAAAAAGGGTCTGGACACTCTAGTCAAGCTTTGTAAAATTTGGACTATCGCAGATTTTTGCTAAAATTCAACATCTCCTAAACTGAGAACTGGGCTAAAATTCAACAACTTCCAAACAATGAAAAAGCTTAAAAAAATGGCTAGGCATATTGAATTTTATATGGTAATTTATTTAGCTTATTTACCAGGATATCTAGCACATTTAGTTTGATTTTGGACCAAGATTCTGGACACTCCAGCTACGCTTTGTAAAATTTGGACTATCGCAGATTTTTGCTAAAATTCAACAACTTCTAAACTATGAACTGGCTTAAAAGTGGTTATAAAAATGACTAGGCATATTGAATTTTATATGGTAATTTATTATATTTACCAGGCTATCTGGCACATACAGTTTCATTTTGGAAAAAGGGTCTGGACACTCTAGTCAAGCTTTGTAAAATTTGGACTATCGCAGATTTTTGCGAAAATTCAACATCTCCTAAACTGAGAACTGGGTTAAAAGTGGTTATGAAAATGACTAGGCATATTTAATTTTATATGGCAATTTAGTATATTTCCCAGGCTATCTTGCACATGTAGTTTCATTTTGGACCAAGGTTCTGGACACTCTAGTCAAGCTTTGTAAAATTTCGGACTATCGCAGATTTTTGCTAAAATTCAACAACTCCTAAACTATGAACTGGCTTAAAAGTTGTTATGAAAATGACTAGGCATATTGAATTTTATATGGCAATTTAGTATATATTTCCAAGGCTATCTGGCACATATAGTTTCATTATGGACAAAGGGTCTGGACACTCTAGTCAAGCTTTGTAAAATTTGGACTATCGCAGAATTTTTCTAAAATTCAACAACTTCCTACTGGCTTAAAAGTGGTCATAAAATGGCTAGGCATGTTTAATTTTATATGGCAATTTAGCTTATTTACCAGGCTATCTGGCACATAAAGTTTCATTTTGGACCAAGGTTCTGGACACTCCATCCACACTTTGTAAAATTTGGGCGATCGCAGATTTTTGCTAAAATGCAACAGCTCCTCAACTATGAACTGACTTAAAAGTGGATATAAAAATGACTAGGCATATTTAATTTTGTATGGTAATTTAGTATATTTACCATGCTCTCTGGCACATATAGTTTCATTTTGGACCAAGGTTCTGGACACACTAGTCAAGCTTCGTAAAATTTGGACTATCGCAGAATTTTGTTAAATTTCAACAACTTCCAAACTATGAGCTGGCTTAAAAGTGGTCATAAAAATGGCGAATCATATTAAATTCTATATGGTAATTTAGCTTATTTGCCAGGCTATCTGGCACAGATAGTTTCATTTTGGACCAAGGTTCTGGACACTCTCGTCACACTTCGTAAAATTTGGACAATCATAGATTTTTGCTAAATTTGAACAACTTCCAAACTATGAACTGGCTTAAAAATGGTCATAAAAATGGCTAATTATATTGAATTTTATATGGTAATTTAGCTTATTTGCCAGGCTGTCTGGCACATATAGTTTCATTTTGGACCAAGGGTCTAGACACTCAAGCCGCACTTCCTAAAATTTAGGACTAGCGCAGATTTTTGCTAAAATGCAACAACTCCTTAACTATGAACTGGCTAAAAAGTGGTCATAAAAATGGCTAGGCAATAGGCATATTGAAATTTATATGGCAATTTAGTATATTTACCAGCCTATCTGGCACATATAGTTCTATTTTGGACAAAGGGTCTGCGCACACCAGCCACACTTTGTAATATAAGGACTGTCACAGATTTTTGCCAGATTTCAACAACTTCCTAACTATGAGCTGGCTTAAAAGTGGTCATAAAAATGGCCAGGCATATTGAATTCTATATGGTAATTTAGCTTATTTTCCAGGTTATCTGGAACAGATAGTTTCATTTTGGACCAAGGTTCTGGACACCGATAGTTTCATTTTGGACCAAGGTTCTGGACACTCTAGTCAAGCTTCGTAAAATTTGGACAATCGTAGACTTTTGCTAAATTTCAACAACTTCCAAACTATGAACTGGCTATGGCTTTGGTGTCCAGACCCTCGGTCCAAAATGAAACAATACCCTTTCCATGTCCTTTATTTTTAAAAAAATACTAAGTAATATATAGTAATAGTTTAGTGTATTAAAATAGATAGTATAGCACCAAAGATCCTTGGTATTATTATATCGATGATTGAGGCAAAATAAATGGCCGCCATTTTGAAAAACGGGGTTAAACTGCACTTAATTTCCTAGGAGAGTATCAAAACCTGTCTTAAGGAATTCCTGACCCACGAAAACATATATTTAGACCCAAAAATCATTGTTCTAGCCCAATTAGATCCAGAGATACGGGCGAAACGGTTAATTGGCGGCCATCTTGGAATTATCCATCATGGCCGCCAGTCGTTGAGGTTATATAATGACCAACAAGCAAAAATGTGTTCTCTGGAATATTAGCTTTCCGATGGTATGTGTCTTCAAAATTCCCAAGGGGGGGGGAGGGGGGTTATGGTGGCCCGCGGACTATTATGGCTAGCTCTCCTGGCCTTTGGCCTATTTGGAAACTTGCGGTTAGCCCCAGGCAGACCAATGAAGGCATTTGATAACTCCTCTGCATTATTAACAATTTCCCTGTAGGCTTCATGTTATTTATGGCATTATAAAGAATTGAATAAAAATTACTAGAATCACTCAGTTGTGGAGGCAATTGGCTGATTTATAAATAAATTTGGAGTGACTTGAAAAGATTAGATGCGTCAATGAAAAAGCAGATCCGTGTGTAAATTTAGAGTTGATAATAGCAATGAGATGAAGACTGCCTGCCCATTGCACTAACAACTGAACAAATCCTCCCCCAGTCATCAGTCATTGAGACCAATAAGTGAAATTATTGTTTTGATGAAGCATAAAATTCCCAACACAATTTGCATAGATATATTTATGGGGTCTTTCACCTACCCAGCATCGACATTGATGCAATGTACACTGTACAAGGTGGAAGCCTGCCAATAAAGTGTTCCAGTGTGGGATTCAAAACCAGGACCATAGATAGATAGATAGATATGGTAAGTGCAGCCCTCTAAGCCCATTTCTGGGCGCTCACGAGGGTTGATTGATGAGATGGGAGAGAGAGCAGGAGTCCTCAACATGTTACACATTTACCCCATGTGAGGGATCTTTTACTTGCCCAGCACAGACACTGATACAAGGGGCTGCCAACTTAACATCTCATCCGAATGACATCCAGCTGGGATTTTGCTCATGAAGGTTCACTGAAAATTTTTGATTCCCCAACTGGGGTTCGAACCCATGCAGGCAAAGACTTTCAGTGGAGCAGACGGGCACATATCCACTTGGCCACCCAGCTGCAGGGTTGCATGATTTAAATCGTTTGATTTAAATCACCTGATTTAAATCATGAAATCACTAAATGTTAGAAAACTGCAAATCGTTTGCATATATGCTATAAGGGATCAGTTGACACCTGCACAGTTGAATTGGTGATGAATCACAGCTATGATTCAGATGCCATGGTGGTTTTCAGCTTACTTTAATCCAGTTTAAGATGCAATTCAATTTATATCCTCGGTCATGAACCAAATTCTTAACCTCATACCCAAAGTAGCACTCATTAATCAAGAAAACAACAATAACAAACAATAGTAATTATAAAATACTGATTCTGTGGTCATTGTTAGTAATTTCAATCATTCGTTTGCTCCAAATTATACTATTCTATGGAAAATTGTGTCTTTGAATAGGATTAAACCCTGTTGAATCTCTTTTGGAAGCCAAGTAAAACTTTTCCTATATCATTGGTCATTCCTAGCAATAGTAACTCCAAAAAGTTGACAAAATTCCACACTTGAATTGACGTAAAATTCATATTCTGAGGGCATTTGTTGCAGCTGAAAAAGGTAAAAAATATGAGCGATCTACAACTTTGAATTTCAACTTGATTACATGACTTTTGGGCAGTGAAATAAATTTTCCCATTACAGAAGACCTAATTAAGGATAGTTCATCATTTATTATGACTTCAAATTCCTTGAAAACGATTTTAATTGAAAAAATACAACAGCTTGATTTAAATCTGATTTAAATTTAAAAAATCCGATTTAAATCAAATAAATCCGATTTTTTTAATTTTTTTTATTTAAATCAGATTTTTTTGCAACCCTGCCCAGCTGCCTATACATGAAACTTGTCCTACTAGTTTACCCATGCAGCTAAAATGGTTCAACAATATTGTCAACTTGATACTCATAATCGTGAAAACTGCTGTACACTACTACTGAAAATACCTAAATAGTTTTTGTATCGATGTCTTAACCTGTAAAAAAACTTATATATAAGTACACTTAACAGTAAATCGATTCATCAAGGTTTGGAAATCATTCTGGCAATATTTTTTCCGTGTGAAACGTCATCAAAAATTGTGTACAATGTCAAGAAGGGGCTCAATGCAAAACTTGGCCTAAAATAAACATCCGATTTTCAAATTTTAAAAACTTCGCAAAAAGCTTTTCGGCGCATTACGCTGCAATGATGCAAAGTTCCAGTGACCACAGCAAACCAGTGGCAGATTCATGATTTTTTTTTGTGGGGGGGGGGGTATCTTTCAGGCCTGATATCACACACTCTTAAATAGTACTGAATAAAATGAACACTGTGCATGTAGCAATTAACAAACTAATAGCCAAACAGGTGGTTTTACATAACAAAGTTTTTTTTTTACACATCCTTGGCTATGTAATATTTCCATGAAACAAGGGGAGAGGCTTTGGAATTTTGCTAAGGGCATCTATTTCATAGAAATGCCTATTTTAAGATATTAAAACTTTTTATTGCATGCCACATACCTTTAGGTTCATGGTAAGATCGATACAGTCGACAGTACCCTTTTTTAAGGGTACTTTTCTTGTTATTGGTGTGCCGAATATCATTTATATTTTAAAGCAGCTTTGTGTAGTTGCTCTAGCGTCACCTTTCACCTCACATACATCAAAAATGACATACTATGATCTATGTCGGGCATATGTCCCACTTCCTGTGACAGCAGTGCCATCTATCAGGTGCTAATAACAAGACTCCAGCATCCTGTCCAAAATATAGGTTATAAGCTTGCAGTGGAAGTGCGATAATAAAGATCAAGCACAGCATATATATGCTTATTAGAATGGAGTATACAACAGCTTAGAATGTACATGTCCACAGACAAGGCCACCAAAGCCTAAAAATTTTAGGAATGAATGGGCACTTCAATAAGGAGGCAAATGTGCTTTAGTGTATTGGTCCTGCGGGTCCAGTATACCATTTACCTCACATCCCAGATGACAAGTATGATCCATGTTTGGTGGATATTGCCATCTATTAAGACCCTAATGAAGTGACCACAACATTCTGTCCATCCTGTCCTAAATACAACCATGGCCATATGTTTTCAATATTTTTTGTACTATGTTGGGACCAGGGACTCTCAATAATAATAAGAAGAAAGAAAATACAAGCTGAATCTTCATCAACATGTTAGGTATGAAACTCAGAACATCCCACAATTGTTTCAAAACATTTTCTCATTAAATGATATTATATAACAACTGTGGAGAAAATATTTTATTAGTTGGAATTTGAGCATACATATACGTCATTATCCCATGTCTAGGCACATTTTCTCCCCGATACTGTGATTTTCCCTGGGCAATACAGCAGGGAAAAAGTCAGTATCGGGGAGAAAAAGCAGTATATGTCACCTGACCAGTATACTCCCTGATTTGCAGGGAATATACTGAAAACAGCCAATGAGAGAGCTGCATTTAGACACACCCACAGAAAGCCTGTATAGCGTCACAATCTCTCCTGCTGCTTCATCATCTTTTCTTGTAATTTTGAAAGCACAAGCTTCGTTTACTCTTTTGCAATTTGCACTGGATCTAGTAGGGCTAGAGAGAAGCGGTTTGAAGTATTAGATCCAGAAGAAAATATTGCATGGGAATAATGCAGTTTTGACTTTCTATTCGGTATAGAAAATTTTCCAGAGCGATTTTCGGTAAATTCACTTAGTTTTACCAAAATGACTCAGTTGTACAAATACTGATTTATATTAATTTCCATCGGGATGAGGACCCTTTTTTATTTCCTTTTCATGTTTTAGACAATATTTCACAACACATGGCAATGTATTAATGTTAAATTCTGTTTTTTGGTGCAGTTTCAGCACTGTGATTCAATGTTTTCAGAAACGTTTTTCTGCATTCCATTGCCGTTTTATTTTATTTCTCTAGATCTAATCAACCTAGATGCATAAAATTAAAAATTAATGTTAAACATATAGTATATATTACAAGCCCAAAATTTCAAGATCATATCTCAAAAACTCTTGCCACAAAAAAAATTATAACTAAAACAAGAATTTTCAGTTCTAGCGAGAAATCACTGATTTGAGTCAACGTTTTTTTCAGTTCCATGGCCGTTTGATCTTATATCTCAGCACCTGAAAGCAGCAGACCTACTTAATTCTCCAGTAGTTTCCTACATATAGTACAGATTATAAATTCAAAATTTCAAGGCGATATCTCAAAAACTCTTGCCACAAAAAAATCATAACTGAAACAAGAATTTTCAGTTCAAGTGTAAAATCACTGATTTGAGTCAACGTTTTTTTTCAGTTCCATGGCCGTTTGATCTTATATCTCAAGACCTGAAAGCAGCAGACCTACTAAATTCTCCAGTACTTTCCTACATATAGTACAGATTATAAATCAAAAATTTCAAGGCGATATCTCAAAAACTAATGCCAAAAAATAAATCATAGCGAAACAAGAATTTTCAGTTCAATAGTAAAATCATAGTTTTGCATCGACGTTTTTTTATTTAGTTCCATGGCCGTTTTTTACTTTATTTCTCAAAAATGTGCCTAGACATGGGATAAAAAGGTTATACCCTGGGTAGGTGCAGTACATCCCTAGTATACTCCCCTCGACCCCAGTATATTCCCTCGACCCTTCGGGTCTCGGGAATATACTGGGGTCTTGGGGAGTATACCGGGGATGTACTGCACCTACCCATGGTATAACCTCATATTATTTGCTTTCTTGTGATGACTCAAATTTACAGTGCTACAGCAACATTTGTCAAATAGTGAAAACACACAACCATTTTGGCTGCATGGGTAAACTAGTAGGATATGTTTCGTAATAACGATAAAGCAAATACATGCCTACTTCACTGTATTAGCATAAAATATTGCAACAGTAGTTATATACTCTCTTTAGTTTAAGAAATGGGATGACTCATTTTCTCATATGGCACATTGGAGTAATGAGGACAGGTGACACATGCTCTCAGGGCTTAGGCCAGCGTAATATCAGTGTCAGAATGGACCAAGCAGAATTCATGAAGGATTTAATGAAGGGCAGGAGACTAAGCCAGCAGGAAGAGAGCAGCCAAGGAGCAATAAGGCGACTGCTCGTTGCAGTTTATGAGACCAAAGGCGTCAGCATCCACACATTAGATATTCCTTAGAGGAAAATGACGGCAGCGTTGTTTTAGAATGAAGCGGAGTATCCACATATAGAGTAATTATCATATTGTCAAGATGTTTGGCAAATAATCATGGAAAGTCATGCATGAATGGAATTTAACTGCAATATTCTCCAGCTTAATTCTCAGTCTAAAGCTGAGCAATAAGGAAAACCAATCATATCTCTCAATGATGATTCTGCTAGCTCTTTTATGTGCTATCCTATGGATCAATTCCCCTTGGAATACCGACAAAAGAAAACGCCATGATAAGTTGATTTTATGTTTCAATCTGAGAGTATACTGCAAGAACATACAATATGTCATTTATTACAGTGGACACCCCACTCTTACCAAAAATGTTTTAAATGGAACCTTTAAGAGTTCGACAAGCTGGTATAGATAAGGAACCCTAAAGGTTCATTATTCAACTTTTGAAAAGGTTCCAACAGCAAACATAATCAACATTTAGATGATCAGGCTGCACATACTGAACCCCCACAATGGAACTCCTTTCTCTCAAGTTGGGAGCATAGAGTCTTATCATATAATAGGGCCTTCCCACCTAGTATTGAACCTTTTTCAGTTGAACCCTTAAAAAAATGTGGAATCTTTTTCGGCTGTGGGTTTTTTATGTATACCATCAAGAACCTTATCATGAAGAGTGCATGACAGCAACTACCAGATTCTTCACAATAAATTTGATACTAGTAAAGTAGTAATGTAATTTCTTACTATTGAAAGTGAAAAAGTTTTACAGTGTGTAGGTTAAACAGCTATTTATCATTCCTTGCTGTCATGCTATTGTTAATGTGACAAGCAATTTCCTGGCCCATTGCATTCCACATTCACAATGTTTGTCCAATTTGATTGGCAATTTGTTCACCCAATGCAACAAGTCTGGAGTGGAATTAGATAACAGCCTCTAGAACAAGATTTTGCATTTGCCTGCAGTGCTTATAAAATGGAAACTGCCTCACAAAATATTTGAAGTCAGTGTCCCAGATTGTCCTTCAATGGCATCTATTATCATCACCCTTGCCAACACCCAATGAAATTTCTTCTTCATCTGTCCATTATACTCAAAGGGAGGGACAGAGGGTTGCATGGTGAGGCAAAGAATCTGTTCTGTATTGAGGAGCACCCAGGTAACAGTTTGCTTATTTTGTTTTGAAATGCATAATCAACGTATGCGAACACAACAACAAAACCAAGACAAAAACAAAATGGTCATATCACTGTGTGGAATTAGGGATCCTTGACAATCTTGGATGAAGTTTTGTTGTTGCTCAAAATTGATCTCCTACCAAGTGCACCTGTGTTGTGGACAGGACTTTGTACTCTTTAGGCATATGGTTTCCTTTCTTCAAAATCTTCTTTTTGTTTTCCAAAAAATAGGGGAATTTAATAGATCCAATTTAATTGATGTAACAATTCTGAAGCTGGCACAAAATTAATTCTTAAATGAATGTGACATGAGGTCAAAATTACAACATTTAAAAATAAAACATGTATGTTTGCGCTTCACACACAATTCAACTGTGAATCATACTCTTCACAAATTTAATACAAGCACTTTTGGGAGTGCATACTGCATAGTACTGCCAACATATTAGGGTCTGTCCCATGTCTGGCAACATTTCTCCCTGATACTGAGCTTTTTCCCGGATGAATACAACCAGAAGAGGGAAAATATGAGGGAAAAAACAGACTTAGTAAGATGAAGAGGGAAATATGAAAAATAATTAGCTTGACAGAGAAAATATGAGATTCAGCCAATCAGAGGCAGCCTGAGCGATGATGTTACCGTGACGTCATGATGTCACAATCAAGCTGGCATTGGCAGTGTAAACATTAGCAGAGCAAGAGAGAAGGCAAAAAAAAAGCTGATAAGTGTTTTGGGCCTCAAATTGCTCAAATATGCTCCGATTTCATTAACATGTAGCTACTCATTTGCTATCTAAATGTATTAGGTACTCAACTTTCTTTATTTTTGCCATACGGCAACAATTTTTGTGGTAGCCTGTTAAATAGCTTGACAGAATGAGATGGACAGACAGACACACACTAATGAAAACCTAAATCCCATTGCAGTTGTGAGACTGTAATAACGCAAGGGACTGTTTCTTTTACACTTGCCTTCTATGGTGGCTGTGTCTCTTTTTTTTGTTTTGCATGATGGGATACTAGCAATATCATTCCAACTAAGGCCCATAGATCTGTGGAGACTGGAGACCTGACAAAAATGACCGCCACCTAAACTTTGTAGACAGAGATTTGTGTCACGTTGGCTGCCCATGAAGTCCTGCTGACCAGCCTCTTGTCATGCATGCAGCTCTGCTGGACAATCCCATTTTCAGATGATGACTCTTTCAGAGCCACAAAGAGACAACTCACCTTAGCATATCCAGGAGATTCACTTACAATTGCTAAACGTTACATAGTCGGAATAGACTGTCTTGCCCTTTTTGAATATAACCCTCTCCTTATCTAGGTGCTTCAGGAATATGACTGATCTACTTAAAATATCAAACAGAACAATTTGCTTCAAATTCCAAAACTGCATTTCATTGTCTGGGTATTACCTTTAGTCTAGATATCAGAGCATATGGCAGACCCATCAGCACAACTTCAAAGCTAGAGATTTAATCTCCTTAATTGTAGGAAAATGCCTGTTTTGACAATGCAGAGACAGAAGTTGAAAAACATTCATTGTCATATATTAATTCATGCAAATTTCAGCCACTGTGCTTCAGATGTACAGGTGATAATGGTAGAAACTTATTTTAATTGAACATCCAACAGCAGCTACTGCGTCTGAGTACATAAATACAAGCCATATTCTGCAAGGAATGAAAAATTGATTGTAACACTGGTAAATACGCCGGTTAGGTCACTCCTAAGTTCCATACTTTAGGCTCAGTTGTTTTCTTCAAGACTCCGAGCCCTCTTTGAAAGGCTCACAATTTCACAAACTGTTTAGACGAGTAACTAAATTTCAGTGACCAACACTCTACAGTTATGAACACTTCATAATTTTCTTAAATTTTACCTTGCTGTTGAAGTTAATCCAATTACATATAATTACGTTGGCAGCATTTGTTAGGGCACATCCATGATGGTCTTAACAAACTAAGGCATCCTTATTTGGTTCAGCCATCATGACTCAGAACAAAATGGGGAATCTGTTGCAAGAGATTCGTGAACTATTGCAATAATGTACATTAATAATCTGTTCGAATTTCCTGATACATCACTAAATGTTTTACCTGAATTCCTTCATTTTTTAATGACCAATTGGGTTTACCTGTGTACATCTTGTGTTCGCAAGGCTTGATAATTAATTCGTATTTTTGATCTTTGCAATGACTATAAAGTGCTTATCAAACACTTTGTGATGCCTGTGCATCAATGAACTATGACTAAGACAAATGTTTGAGGCATTCGCATTGGACTTTGGTGCATTAAAACACAAACTGATTCACTTGAGTCATTTGATAAAATTATTGAATTTGAGTTGTTATGTTTATATGATGTTTCAAATCACCGTATACTTTTCCTTCAAATATGATTTGACTATAATGGTATTTGAATATGACTATCTACCTGGATGATCAGTGACATGCTACAATGTTGACTTATTGATATTCAATTGAGTTGATTACCATCATAATGTGTTGTACTTTGAATATCAAAACTGCTTGAATGACCCATTGCTTTTTGTTTTGTTATTTTAAGAATAAGAATGATGTTTCCATTCAAACAATTGACTTAGATGTTAGAAATCACAAAATGATTGTTACCTTTATCCTAAACCATGTGAAACATTATACAATTGTTTGATTGCATTGTTTACAAACGATGAGTGATATGTCACATCAGTGATGTTTACTACCTGAAAAATGCTCATGATTCCCTTGGAACTACGGCAATTTGCCAATATTACATAAAATATGTCTCTCTCAAATGGCTTGTTTGTTGCACAATCCAGAAAAGCTTGATATCTCGTGACACATGATCACTGAATCATTATAAAAATTGTTGCAATGACTACTTGACGGGTTCTTGTGTGACTAAATTATTTGATGAATTATTTGATTGGTTGATCATTACTTTCCTGATGTGTTGTTTTAATCTGATTTGGAACTACTTAATTGCTATTGTCACATGATATATAGTGTTGACATGCATTTATAAATTGTGTGACATATGAAATGAAATGGCCAGATTAATATTTTGGTTTGAGTTGCTTGAAATTAACTACTGTCGGATGTTATGTCTATGCTCTGTGTGTGTTGATTTTTTTACTCTGAATGAGAGCTTTATAATTATTGTGGTCAAATTCAAGGGCGTGAACTATTGATGTATACTTGTTTGATGCATGGAGCTGCCTTTTACACGTGATACTATTTATCAGGTTAATACTCTGGTTAGGATGGGTTGAATAATCTTATTTGTTTATTGTGTGATTTATAATTTGGGTTTGAGGTGGTTAAAATTATGTTAATATCTTGGGTTACTACCACATCCTCCGTATTTTTCTGAATGTGATGATCTGTTGACATACTTTCATAATTTAATATATGGAATTGTTAACTGTTTTCTAATACTATATATTTGGATAATGACATCAGCTATAATTGGCACGATGTTCTCATAATCGGTAGGGAAATCTAAAATTATTTATTATCTAATATCATATGTATATGACCTTTTTATACCATCTCTTTTATGTGTCTGTTGATCAGATCTATGAATCTATATTTAGTAATCCCCTTAATGATGCCGAGGCCTCGCCAATGTTTATAGTAATAATTAGTAAATATGATATGTTTTTCTGATAATCGTAGAATATAAACCCTAGTACAACTCCACCTTAACTTTTTTATCTCTTATAAATGTGAACCATGAACTGTCTGACAACCTTTGACAAATATGCACACCTTTTTACTGCACATTGTTTATATTACTATTGGTTTTGTATTAACCTGCTTTTCCTTCAACCAATCATTTCCACCCATCAATGAAGCCTATGTGTCTCTCTCCTCTTCCCTCAAACACACTGCCCAGATTGTTCATTATTACCATGAATTATGTGCACATTCACTTAATGATGGATGGACATTCTTCCTTTTGAACATATGCCTAACATTTAACTACAGTTTACTCCCTGGTATTTTCATTTTTGAGCAATGACCTCCTTGTTGGACATAGTTAATTTTAATGAGTTATTTGATAGTAATGAAGAATCGCCAAACATTTTTAGTCCCTCAGCTTACTATGATTTCAACACTGCTTCCGAACTACTGAGAGAAAAGTTAGACACTTTTACCATTTTAAGTTTGAACATTCAATCTCTCAATGCTAAATTTGATGAATTAAAAGTATATCTAGAATCATACTCAGAGAAAAATTTCCAATTTAGCGCTATATGTATTCAAGAAACCTGGCTAAGGAACGATTTTGATACTTCCCTATTTAAAATTGAAGGATATAATCTTATTACTAGCAAAGACCCATGCAGCATTCATGGTGGCACTGCCATTTATTTGAAAAATTCCTTTAAATATAATATCTTGTCGTACCAAGGAAATGGAGTAAATTGGGATGGTTTGTTTGTGGAAGTAACCATAGATAATTCAGTAAGTTCAAAGAAATTAATTGTTGGAAATATCTATCGGCCTCCTCGAAATTTATATCAAGATTATCAGACATTCATTAATGAAATTGACAAGGTTTTAAATGACTTTAATCAGTTATCTACAGATGTAGTCATTGCTGGGGATTTTAATTTGAATCTATTGAAGATAGATGAAAATACACAAATTAATAATTTCTTTGAACTTATTCTAGCAAACGGTTTCATTCCTAAAATAACAGCCCCTACACGAATCACACATGCTAGTGCTACATTGATTGATAACTACTTAGTAATGCTTTCAAATCAATTCTCTAAAACAACAGCAGGTATATTAGAACATAATTTGTCTGATCATCATCCATATTTCATATGTTTGGATTTCCTAAAGTTTGTAAAGAAATGCACAAAACATATCAAAACTTTTGTGAATACCCCAGTTGCATACGAAAACTTCAAAAGTGAAATACTAGAATCATGTTCACTTGAACACTTTAATGTGGATCATGAAGAAGACCCAAACAATAATTTTTGTACTCTAAGCCAAAAATTAGCATCAGCACTTGAAAAGCATCTTCCGTGTAAAGTAGTTAGATTTAATAAATATAAACATCGTAAGACAAAATGGTTCACTGCCGGTATCATTCGATCTATAAAATTCAGAGACGGTTTGTATAAGAAATTCAGATCCGTAACTATATCTGATAATAACTATGAAGCAATGAAGACTAATCTATGCACATATAACGGAATACTCAAGAAGACCATCAAATTAGCTAAAAAATCATATTATGCCAGCTGCTTTGAAAAATATAAAGATGACATAAAGAAGACTTGGGTTACAATAAAGGGATTATTAAATAAGAGTTCAGAAAAAGAGGAGCTTCCAAGATACTTCTTAATCAATGACATTCCAGTCTTAGATCAACATAAGATAGCTGAAGAATTTAATAAGTACTTTGTGAATATAGGTCCATCCTTAGCTGAAAATATTGAGCAACCTCTAGGCAAATCATTCAAAGATTATCTCAAGGATCCTGGTGTGAGTGAGAGTTATCTTCAATTCAACTATGCTAAGAAAAAAGATGTTGAGAAAATTATTAAAGAATTCAAACCAAAAACCAGCTGTGGTATAGATGGACTATCTAACAAACTAATCAAATTGATAGGAAATGAAATAGCTGACATATTGACAGTGATAATTAACCAAATGATTTATAATGGTTGCTTTCCAGATAATTTAAAAATAGCTAAAATTACCCCAATCTACAAAAAGAACGAAAACTATCTTTTTGAAAACTATAGACCAATATCGATACTACCAAGTATATCCAAGATCTTTGAAAGAGTTATCTTCAATCAGCTACATAATTATTTTCAATCACAGAACTTGTATTACAATAGTCAATATGGTTTTCGGCAGAAACACTCTACAGAATTAGCATTGCTTGAATTAATAGACAGAGTAACTTCAGAAATGGACAAATATAACACTCCACTCAATATATTTATAGACCTCTCTAAGGCATTTGATACCATTGATCATACCATCTTACTCGAAAAACTTTATCATTATGGAATAAGGAACAAAGCTTTGAAATTATTTGAAAGTTACCTAAAAGACAGGTGTCAATATCTTGATTTTCAAGGTGTATTCTCTAGTCAAATGAAAATTACTACTGGTGTTCCACAAGGATCCATATTAGGACCCCTCCTTTTTATTATCTACATAAATGATATAAGTAATTCTAGTAACATTTTCTATCCAATTATCTATGCCGATGACACTATACCCTAATGGCAACTCTAAATGTATTTAATCATTCTTCTGAAATCATTAATTCAGAACTGATGAATATTGTAGACTGGTTCAAATTAAATCGACTGTCGTTAAATTGTGATAAAACAAGAGCTATGGTATTTCACCCACCACAGAAAAGAATTACCAGGCCAATTCTAAAAATAAATGATCAAATTATAAATTATGAAGATAATTTTGATTTCTTGGGGGTAATGGTCAACAAAAGTCTAAATTGGACAACTCATGTATCAAAGATCTCAAAGAAAATTTCGAGGACTATAGGAGTAATGTGTAAATTGAAACATGTAGTCCCTCAAAACATACTACTAACAATTTACAATTCATTGATTACACCATATTTTAACAATGGAATACTAGCATGGGGCTCTAAAGTAAGTAAACTTCTTAAATTACAAAAAAAAGCCATACGAATAATAGCGAATGCAGCCTATAATTCCCATACTGATCCGTTGTTTAAGGAACTGAATTTACTAAAGGTAACGGATGTTTGCTTACTGCAGGAATATAAATTTTGTTACAAATACCTGAATGGGACTTTACCAGCATATTTTATGAATGGTTTTATTAATGTTCAACACAGTGTTCACTCCTATAATACAAGAGGTGCAAATGATTTTCAATTTCCAAGTATAGGACATTCTTTTGCTAAACAAGATTTACGATATAGAATACCTCTGATTTATAATAAATGTCCCAATTCCATTAAAGAAAAAGTCTTAACCCATAGTTACCACGGATATTCAAAATATATAAAATTTTATTTCATAAGGGAAAAATACAACACTGTTTGTAATAATCACCTGTGTTTTGTCTGTAATAGACAACTGCGAGGCTAATTTTGTATTTTTTATTTTGGTTATTGGTTTTCTCCTACAGCTTACCTCAAAAGCTTTAAATTAAAAAAAAAAGGAGGAAACTCGCCATGGCTTCTTTTTCATTCACATTCTCATCCTTCATTCTCATTGCTCATTGTTGCATTTTTTCTTTTTTCTTTTTCTCATCTCCATCATAAGGTGCTTCCTGGCAGCGACTCACCAGTCTTCAGGAAGCTCCTTCACATGGTCATCAGTATCATTTTGTGCTATGTTTATTTGTTTTATTGGTATTGTTTCATTCGACATTCTCCTTTCTTTTGTGTATATGTTAAGCATTCATTATTATTGTATTTCTTTTCTCATCTTTTATTTAAATATTTTTTTCTATTATAACTTTTTTTTTTTTTTTTTTTTTTTTAACAGCTTGATCATGTGAAAATAAAGAGTTCTGAGTTCTGAGAGTTCATGCGCCCCAATAAATGTTGTCAGAGATGTCAATGTCTTTGTACTACAGTGCAGATGTATTCCATATTTATATTTAAGTGTGTAGTACCATTAAGAGCTTAAGGCCACATGAATGTAATTATTGAGTTGAGACATGCAACAAGGGACTGCCATTAGGCTGATTGTACAGGGTAATCTCTCAGCAGGCAACAAATTCCTTGAGATACAATAAGACCAAATTCCGACCACATTGAGAGAAAGTCACTATTTGCCTTGAGCTAACAGGCTAACTTGAGGAACACGAGGGAAGTCATTACCTAATTGGCTGATTGATTTGACCTAATGAATAAAACATGATTCACAACTTTAAAAGGTAGAGCTGAATGAAATATGAGAAACATAGGCTGCACAGCCCCAAACCATAGCCATTAATGATCGGCATTATACTGGCCAAAGAGATGAGGTTCTTTCATGGAAAATATAATGAACAGATCCATGGTCTGATATCCAATATATATTCATAACTAAAGCGCAGTGCACCAATTAGATTAAAATGTTAAAGCTGAAGAAAGTTTTGCCTTTGAAGTGAAAATCATACTTTCAGACAAATATATAAGTTTTCCATCGATAATACAAATATCAATGCAAGAAACTGCAATCTCTAACAATCTCTAACAATCTCAGGACAAAGCGACTCTCTTGTCTAAAACGTCATGAAGTTTTGGTATTAGCGAGATATTTTTAAAAGAAACAATGACGTCTGGTATTCATGTGTGTGTGTGTAGGCAAAGTCTGATTAATAATTACACAAAAATGCAAGAAGTGTGGACAAGCTCTGGCTTCTTTCACACAAAAATACCATGAGCTCCTCACACTCAGTTTCTTTTGACTGCTTGCTGGAGCTTGTGGAATTGCACACCATGTAGCAGCACAATGCAGTATATCCTGCTCAGTCTGCAACTAAGCATGCACTGGCATTGAAACAGAAGTCAACTTGTAAACAGAATGTGACCATTATTTTCCAATGCCACCGTGTCGCAATATCAATCACACCAAAATATTAAGCCCCTGGCCTCAGTTACACCTGCCATTTTCACATATTCGGGATAGAACATGATAGAAGTCCTAGTTTGTTATTGTATGTTGTGTTACACACCACTTGCAGTCAAAGCCGTTTTGAAACAAGGGAAGGACAACGTTTTACCTATTTTCAGTAATAATTATATGACAGCATTTCTTCATCAGCAGCACTTTACAATGAGCAAGGAAGGTCACCTTGCCTTGCACCACTCCTTCCAGAAACACAGAGCAAATGGAACCCTCTTGGGATAAGATGGGCGATAACATTGATTCAGCTATGCAGTGGCCTAGCTACAATATATGTGCAGGAATATAGCCCGAACATTGTGCATCACATAAGAAGCTATTTGTGTGAATTGCAGGTGACACTTGCAGAATATGCTGCCTAGGGTCTGCATCTATATAGACCGGTCTGAATTATTGAGTTCTAGGGCCAATGCTGCACCCCCAGCAGATACGAGTGCAGATGAGATCGAAATGACAATGCAATATTCATGGGTTTCTCTTGAGCAACCAGAGAACTTACATTATGGCAAAACTGCAAAAATTGTTTGAGAACCTTAAAAAAGTAATACAATGTACACAGCCCAAGGAGGAATGCAAACAAGAATATGACTTTGTTATGTAGATGAATCAGTTGTCTAGGTGCCGCCTTTTAACCTGTTCAACTTCTTTCTCGGGGGTTCAACTGAATTAAATAAAAGTAAAATATGGTAATTGACCTCATGAATCTTGAATTTAATGGAGAGGCTAAGTAATGCAATTTAAGTCAAAGAAACTTAAGATATTACCTTTTTTACTTACAACTTTTAAAAAGCACCAGCAACATAGTGCCAAACTTACACAGTGCACTGAGAGACATCAGCCAAAGAAGGGAATCTAGATTAAGTCCAACTGTGGTTTGCCTCCAGACCCATTCTGACAGCATCTATGGCTAGCCCTCCTGGCCTATGGCCTATTTGGAAACTTGCGGTTAGCCTGAGGCAACCACTGAAGGCATTTGATAACTCCTGTGAATTATTAACAATTTCCCTGGAGGCTTCATGTTATTTATGGCATTTCAAAGAATCGAATAAAAATGACTTGGATCACTTAGTTGAGGAGGCAATAGGCTGATTTATAAATGAATCTTGAGTGACTTGAAAGGAGCAGATAAGTCGATGACAATTTAGATCCATGTGTGTATTAACAGTTGATATTATGTTATACATAGGCAGAATAAGGAAATCTTGCTGCTCAAGCCTTCAGTCATGGATGGATGGATGATTGAGCCTTTACGTCCAGTAATTATGTACTGGATAAGCTATTAGGACAGCAGGAGGACACAGCAATGAGGTAAAGGATAATTGAAACTCCTATCCATCTCAGGCCCAGGTGAACAGTCAGAGTTGGATTTGAATCTGAGACCTAGGGACAATTGCCCATTGCACTAACAACTGAACAAATCCTCCCCCAGTCATCAGTCATTGTGGTCAACAAGTGAAATGATTGTTATGATGAAGAATAGAATCCCCAACACATTTGCATTGATATATGTATGGGGTCTTTCACCTACCCAGCATCGACATTGATACAATGTACAAGGTGGATGCCTGCCAATAAAGTGTTCCAGTGTGGGATTCAAAACCAGGACCATAGATAGATAGATAGATATGGTAAGTGCAGCCCTCTAAGCCCATTTCTGGGCGCTCACGAGGGTTGATTGATGAGATGGGAGAGAGAGCAGGAGTCCTCAACATATTACACATTTACCCCATGTGAGGGATCTTTTACTTGCCCAGCACAGACACTGATACAAGGGGCCGCCAATTTAACATTGAAAATTTTGGGTTCACCATCCGAGGTTGGAACCCATGCAGGCAAAGACCTTCAGCGGAGCAGGCGGGCACCTATGCCACTTGGCCACCCAGCTGCCTTTATCGTTATTATGAAACTTGTCCTACTAGTTTACTCATGCAGCCAAAATGATTCAACAACATTGTCAACTTGATGCTCCTCAATTTCATAATCATGAAAACTACTATACACGAATATTGAGATCATTTATATTTTAAAGCAGCTATGTGTAGTTGCTCCAGCGTCACCTTTCACCTCACATACATCAAACATGACATCTATGATCCATGTAGGGAAATATGCCCCACATCCTGTGACAGCAGTGCCATCTATCAGGTGGTAATGACATGATTCCAGCATCCTGTGACATTTCCTGTCCAAAATATAGGTTATAGGTTTGCAGTGGAAGTGCGATAATAAAGATCAAGCACAGCATATATATGCTTATTAGAATGGAGTATACAACAGCTTAGAATGTACATGTCCACAGACAAGGCCACCAAAGCCCAACAATTATCGGAATGAATGGGCACTTCGATAAGGAGGATAATGTGCTTTAGTGTATTGGTCTCCCAGATGACAAGTATGATCCATGTTTGGTGGATATTGCCATCTATCAAAACCCTAATGACGTGACCACAACATTCTGTCCATCCTATCCTAAATACAACCATGGCCATATGTTTTCAATATTTTTTGTACTATGTTGGGACCAGGGACTCTCAATAATAATAAGAAGAAAGAAAATACAAGCTGAATCTTCATCAACATGTTAGGTATGAAACTCAGAACATCCCACAATTGTTTCAAAACATTTTCTCATTAAATGATATTATATAACAACTGTGGAGCAAATATTTTATTAGTTGGATTTTGAGCATACATATACGTCATTTATGCTTTCTTGTGATGACTCAAATTTACAGTGCTACAGCAACATTTGTCAAATAGTGAAAACACACAACCATTTTGGCTGCATGGGTAAACTAGTAGGACAAGTTTCATAATAATGATAAAGCAAATACGTTCCTACTTCACAGTATTAGCATAAAATATTGAAACAGTAGTTATATATATATATATAAACTTTTATTAGACAACAAAATATCATAAAGATACATGTGTCATATATATAAAATAAAAATAAAAATATAATGAAGTAAAAAGAGAAGAATTATATATACAAAACAGAAATAGTAACTACATCTAAATTTACAAGTAATAAACTATTATTGAGACATAATTTATATACAAAACAGAAATAGTAATTTATATAATAATTCATATACAGAAAATATAATAATTTGTATGTATACAAACAGAAATAGTAACTACATCTAAATTCGCGAGTAATAAACTATTATTGAAACATAATTTAATAAAAATTCAGCAACCATGTACAAAGAGTTTGTATAAAATAACAGGGAAAAAACAAATTTAAAGCAATATTCAGAATATTTTTTCCCAATATCATTTACACATGAATTTTAGTCCACCAAATACCACATGAATAAACATGTTTGGTGCCTTTTGCCGCCCATGATCGTTGCAAGTTTAAGTGAAGTTATTACATAACTCCTTAAACTATGTTGTCCGTTTTTAAGACAGTTGCTAAATATTTAGAAAGCGCAAAGTTTACTTCACAATCTTTGTCACACAATATACTTAGAAATTGTTCTTTTGGGTGAAAAATTAAGAAATTCTCTATTTTTTTAGAAGCAACTTCAAAAAGGTTCGTCCTAAGCATATCCCACTTTTCACAGCGCATAAGACAGTGAAATTCATCTTCAACTTGATCTGAATTGCATCTCTTGCATAGCCGTTCACCTGCCTCAATGTACGGTCGTTTGTGTCTTCCAAGTTCAATGTGAAGATTGTGAGAGCTCAATCGAAACCTGGCAATGCTTTGATAAAAACATCTAGGAAGATTCATATTTAAGTACGGCTCCAGACGCATGTCTTTTTTGAAGAGTTTATAAGTTCTGAGTTTAGGATTTTTGTAACTGTCATTAATATCCGCTAACATTTTACTTTTTGCCTGGTCATATAGTCTGGCTATCAATATATTCACATTGGGATTGTCGTTAGGGTTCACAGTTAGATTTCCAAATAGTTTATGTATTCTTGACAACCAACATGGTTGTTTCTTTTGAAGAAGGTAAGTCTGTATACACTCTCTTTAGTTTAAGAAATGGGATGACTCATTTTCTCATATGGCACATTGGAGTAATGAGGACAGTTGACACATGCTCACAGGGCTTAGGCCAATGTAATATCAGTGTCGGGGTGGACCAAGCAGAATTCATGAAGGATTTAATGAAGGGCAGGAGACTAAGCCAGCAGGAAGAGAGCAGCCAAAGAGCAATAAGGGGACTGCTCATTGCAGTTTATGAGGCCAAAGGTGTCAGCATCCTTACATTAGATATTCCTTACAGCAAAATGGTTGAAGCGTTGTTTTAGAATGAAGCAGCATATCCACATAATTACATATAGAGTAAAGAACATAACGTTGTCAAGATGTTTGGCAGATAATCAAGGAAAGCCATGCATGAATGGAACAGCAATATTCTCCTGCTTCATTCTCAGTCTATAACTGAGCGATACATTTTTAAAGAACATTATATCTGTCAATGATGATTCCTCCAGGTCTTTTGCGTGCTATCCTCTGGATTAATTGCCCTTGGAATGCAGAGAAAAGAAAACTGCATGATAAATTGATTTTATGTTTCAATCTGCAGAGTAAGAGAATACCAATTATCTACTGCATGATGAGAGTGATTCAGAACATTTGCCCGAATATTGGTGAATTTGCATGAAAATGAATACAATGTAATTCAAGATTACTGAGGCATTCTAATGGCTAAGTACTGCAATTGGTGTTGAACAGAACATATAATATGTCATTTATTAGAGTGAACACCTTAACAGCAACAGTTACTACCAGATTATTCACGATAGCTTTGATGCAAGTAATATGACTACTTACTGTTGAAAGTGAAAAGTGTGACAGTGTGTAGGTTATACAGCTGTTTATCCCCACTTACATCTTGGCATTGTTAATGTGACAAGCAATTTCCTGGCCAATTGCATTCTGCATTCACAATGTTTGTCCAATTTGATTGGCAATTTGTTCACACAATGCAACAAGTCTGGGGTGGAATTAGATAACAGCCTCTAGAACAAGATTTCGCATTTGCCTGCAGTGCTTATGTGAGGAAACTGCCTCACAAAATATTTGTAAAACATTGTCCAGGATTGGCCGTCCAATGGCGCCCATGTCATCTAAAATCATCACCCTTGCCAACAACTAGTGAAAATTCATTCTCCATCAGTCCATACTCCATAGGGTTGGTGGTAAGGCAGAGAAACTGTTCTGTAACATGGAGTGCCTATAGGTACAGATTTGCTTATTTCGTCTTGAAATTCATAATCAACATATGCATGGGCACAGAACAAAACCCAAGCAAAAAAAATGAAATGGTCATGTCACTGCGGAATAAGGAATCCTAGACAATTTTGGATGAAATTTCGTTGTTGCTCAAAATTGATCACCTATCAAATGCACCTGTGTTGTGGACAGGATTTTGTACTCTTTGTCTTTTCTTTTCATCAAAATGTTTTTTGTTTTTCAAAAAATAGGGGAATGTAATAGGTCCCATGTAATCGATGTAACAATTCTGAAGCTGGCAGAAAATGTATTCTTAAATGAATGTGACATGAGGTCAAAATTACAACATTTAAAAATAAAACATGTATGTTTGCACTGTCTCGGAAAATACAGGTCCCAGCCATGAAATGACTTATCAATTTACGTGCCCCTTCAACCATATTTTATTGCATTGGTTTCAAATTAAGTACATGTGTATTTATGAACCTAGCACCACTTGTGTGAGATTGTGAAAAGTGATACTGTTTCGACAATATATAGAGTACATGTACTGAGTTCACACATTACGCAAAAGCATCTGCATAAAAAACTGTATTTCCAGGCAATGCTGTATCTGTCTCATGGATTACGGGATATTCACCGGAAAAATCAGATCATCTCTTTGTTATATCAAATGGAAGCTTCATTGGAATACTCGAAACAATTTTTTGTGGTAGCCTGTTAAACAGCTTGACAGACACAGATGGACAGACAGACACACACAAATGAAAACCTGAATCCCATTGCAGTTGTGAGACTGTAATAATGCAAGGGACGGTTTCTTATTGTCTTGCATGATGGGATGCAAGCAATATCCTTCCAACTAAGGTCCATAAATCTGTGGAGACTGGAGACCTGACAAAAATGACTGCCACCTTATCTTTCTAGACAGAGATTTGTGTCACGTTGGCTGCCCATGAAGTCCTGCTGACCAGCCTCTTGTCATGCAGGCAGCTCTGTTGGACAATCCCATTTTCAGACAACTCTCCTTGGCATATCCAGGAGATTCACCTATTTCGCTAAATGTTGCACAGTTGGAATAGACAGACTGTCTTGCCCTTTTTGAACATTACCCTCTCCTTATCTGGGTACTTCTGGAATATGATTGATCTACTTGAAACATCAAACAGAACAATTTGCTTCAAATTCCAAATCTGCATTTCATTGTCTGGGTATTACCTTTAGTCTAGATATCAGAGCATATAGCAGACCCATCAGCACAACTTCAAAGCTAGAGATTTAATCTCCTTAATTGTAGGAAAATGCCTGTTTTGCAATGCAGAGACAGAAGTCGAAAAACATTCATTGTCATATATTAATTCATGCAAATTTCAGCCACTGTTCTTCAGATGTACAGGTGGTAATAGTACTTGTAAACTTATTTTAATTGAACATCCAACAGCAGCTACTGCGTCTGAGCACATAAATACAAGCCATAGTCTGCAAGGAATGAAAAATTGATTGGAACACTGGTAAATTCGCCAGTCAGTTCCATACTTTAGGCCCAGTTCTCTTCTTCAAGACTCCGAGCCCTCTTTGAAAGGCTCACAATTTCACAAACTGTTTAGACGAGTAACTAAATTTCAGTGACCAACACTCTACAGTTATGAACACTTCATAATTTTCTTAAATTTTACCTTGCTGTTGTACTACCTGGGGTTAATGCAGTTACATATAATTACGTTGGCAGCATTTGTTAGGGTACAACCATGATGGTCTTAACAAACTAAAGCATCCATATTTGGTTCAGCCATCATGACTCATGCGCCCAAATAAATGTTGTCAGAGATGTCAATGTCTTTGTACAGTGCAGATGTATTCGATATCTATATTTAAGTGTGTAGTACCATTAAGAGCTTAAGGCCACATGAATGTAATTATTGAGTTGAGACATGCAACAAGGGACTGCCATTAGGCTGATTGTACAGGGTAATCTCTCAGCAGGCAACAAATTCCTTGAGATACAATAAGACCAAATTCCGACCACGTTGAGAGAAGGTCACTATTTGCCTTGAGCTAACAGGCTAACTTGAGGAACACGAGGGAAGTCATTACCTAATTGGCTGATTGATTTGACCTAATGAATAAAACATGATTCACAACTGGCCACACCAAAGTTTTAAAAGGTACACTGTAAAATTTGAAAACTGAGTTGATGCAATAATTTGAGCTGACTGAGAATGTTAATAATTTTCAAGCTATGATAGCTCAATCCTATAAGTTGTCAAGGTATGATAGCTCAATGCTGTAAGTTGTCCAAACGAATCATAACATTAAGCTGTGAAAACATGAAAGCTTCAGTTGTTGCAGATAGCTTGACATCTCACTCATGCCACATATAGCGCCATCTATAACAAGCACTTCTCATAAGACTGCATTTAGTTTTAAATAATTATTTACTTAAAAGAAAAAAGAACATTTATATTACACTATCCCAGAGAAAAAATGAGTAGCACACCACTTTAGCTGGTTACTTTTTTATTTTTATCTCTCTTGAATTAATTTGTGGGAGTAATTAGATGCATGCTTTCACACGTCAACCAACATTTCCAAGTCAGAGTGTTCAAATATAGGCTTCTAGCACTGTATACCAACTGAGATGAGCCACAGGCCATTGGGATTTATTCACAAGAAATTAATTTTTAAATCTCCTTGTGATGCAATGGTCTTCGTTGAATGCATCTTGGGCCTGTCCATGATGTGCTGAAATGAAGCATACTGGATCAGGTGGATCCCCTGGAGAGATCAAACAATATTTCGGGATTACAGCCCATATTCATAAATAACTTTATGAGACAGGTCACACAAATATAAATGAAAACAACTAAAAATAAGGCAACATAGCTCAATATTTTGAGTTGTGTCCGCTTGAATCTAAAAGTCAACACAAATCATTATTTTGAGCTGTAAGTCAGCACAGCCCATTGTTTTGAGTTTTCTCAGCTTGAATACCTTAGCCAACATAGCTTAGTATTTTGAGCTATCTCAGCTCGATATTTTGAGTTATCTCAGTTTAAAACATTAATCTATGTTAGCTCAATCAACTTGTGCAACCATCTCACTCAATCAATTGAGCTGAATCAGTGCCTCCGATTTTACAGTGTAGAGCTGAATGAAATATGAGAAACATAGGCTGCACAGCCCCAAACCATAGCCATTAATGATCGGCATTATACTGGCCAAAGAGATGAGGTTCTTTCATGGAAAAAATAATGAACAGATCCATGGTCTGATATCCAATATATGCAGTGCACCAATTAAATTAAAATGTTAATGCTGAAGAAAGTTTTGCCTTTGAAGTGAAAATCATACTTTCAGACAAATATATAAGTTTTCCATCGATAATACAAATATCAATGCAAGAAACTGCAATCTCTAACAATCTCTAACAATCTCAGGACAAAGCGACTCTCTTGTCTAAAACGTCATGAAGTTTTGGTATTAGCGAGATATTTTTAAAAGAAACAATGACGTCTGGTATTCATGTGTGTGTGTGTAGGCAAAGTCTGATTAATAATTACACAAAAATGCAAGAAGTGTGGACAAGCTCTGGCTTCTTTCACACAAAAATACCATGAGCTCCTCACACTCAGTTTCTTTTGACCGCTTACTGGATCTTGTGGAATTTCACACTATGTGGCAGCACAATGCAGTATGTATCCTGCTCAGTCTGGAACTAAGCATGCACTGGCATTGAAACAGAAGTCAACTTGTAAACAGAATGTGACAGTTATTTTCCAATGCCACCGTGTTGCAATATCAATCACAACAAAATATTAAGCCCCTGGCCTCAGTCACACCTGCCATTTTCACATATTCGGGATAGAACATAATAGAAGTCCTAGTTTGTTATTGTATGTTGGGTTACACACCACTTGCAGTCAAAGCCGTTTTGAAACAAGGGAAGGACAATGTTTTACCTATTTTCAGTAATAATTATATGATAGCATTTCTTCAGCGGCAGTACTTTACAATGAGCAAGGAAGGTCACCTTGCCTTGCACCACTCCTTCCAAAAACACTGAGCAAATTGAACCCTCTTGGGATAAGCTGGGAGATAACATTGATTCAGCTATGCAATGGTCTGGCTACAGTATATGCACAGGAATATAGCCAGAACATTGTGCAGCACACAAGAAGCTATTTTCTGTGAATTGCAGGTGACACTTGCAGAATATGCTGCCTAGGGTCTGCATCTATAGAGACCGGTCTGAATTATTGAGTTCTATAGGTCTAATGCTGCACCCCCCAGCAGATACGAGTGCAGATGAGATCGAAGTGACAATGCAGTATTCATGGGTTTCTCTCTAGCAACCAGAGAACTTACATTGTGGCAAAGCTGCAAAAATTGTTTGAGAACCTTAAAAAAGTAATACAATTTTGATGTAGTCCAACTGTGGGTAGCCTCCAGACCATTTTGACAGCATTTATGGCTAGCCCTCCTGGCCTATGGCCTATTTGGAAACTTGCGGTTAGCCTGAGGCAGACCAATGAAGGCATTTGATAACTCCTCTGAATTATTAACAATTTCCCTGTAGGCTTCATGTTATTTATGGCATTATAAAGAATTGGATAAAAATGACTAGGATCACTCAGTTGTGGAGGCAATTGGCTGACTTATAAATAAATTTGGAGTGACTTGAAAAGATTAGATGCGTCAATGAAAAAGCAGATCCGTGTGTGTATTAAGATAATATGTTATACATCGGCGGTATATCGAAATCTTGCCGCTCCAGCCTTCAGTCATGGATGGATGGATGATTGAGCCTTTACGTCTTGTAATTATGTACTGGATAAGCTAATAAGGGTAAGCAGGAAGACACAGCAATGAGATAAAGGATGATTGAAACTCCTATCCATCACAGGCCCAGGTGAACAGTCAGAGTTGGATTTGAATCCGAGACCTAGGGACTGCCTGCCCATTGCACTAACAACTGAACAAATCCTCCCCCAGTCATCAGTCATTGAGGTCAACAAGTGAAATGATTGTTATGATGAAGAATAGAATCCCCAACACATTTGCATTGATATATGTATGGGGTCTTTCACCTACCCAGCATCGACATTGATGCAATGTACAAGGTGGATGCCTGCCAATAAAGCGTTCCAGTGTGGGATTCAAAACCAGGACCATAGATAGATAGATAGATAGATATGGTAAGTGCAGCCCTCTAAGCCCATTTCTGGGCACTCACGAGGGTTGATTGATAAGATGGGAGAGAGAGCAGGAGTCCTCAACATGGTACACATTTACCCCATGTGAGGGATCTTTTACTTGCCCAGCACATACACTGATACAAGGGGCCGCCAATTTAAGGTCCACTGAACATTTTGGGTTCGAAGCCATGCAGGCAAAGACCTTCAGCGGAGCAGGCGGGCACCTACGCCACTTGGCCACCCAGCTGCCTATATATGAAACTTGTCCTACTAGTTTACCCATGCAGCTAAAATGGTTCAACAACATTGTCAACTTGATACTCCTCAATTTCATAATCATGAAAACTGCTGTACACGACTATTGAAAATACCTAAATAGTTTTGATTGGTGAGCCGGATATCATTTATATTTTAAAGCAGCTTTGTGTAGTTGCTCTAGCGTCACCTTTCACCTCACATACATCAAAAATGTCATACTATGATCTATGTCGGGCATATGCCCCACTTCCTGTGACAGCAGTGCCATCTATCAGGTGCTAATGACAAGACTCCAGCATCCTGTCCAAAATATAGGTTATAAGCTTGCAGTGGAAGTGCGATAATAAAGATCAAGCACAGCATATATATGCTTATTAGAATGGAGTATACAACAGCTTAGAATGTACATGTCCACAGACAAGGCCACCAAAGCCTAAAAATTTTAGGAATGAATGGGCACTTCGATAAGGAGGCAAATGTGCTTTAGTGTATTGGTCCTGCGGGTCCAGTATACCCTTTACCTCACATATATAACAGATGACAAGTACAGTACAACCCAAAAAATGTTCCTAAATCCCATGCCCTCAGGAAGATGCCCTCACTCCCAACCACTCACATCTCTGCTGAGGCACTCACTTGCTCTCACTTCCATGCCCTTCTGGGGAAACCCCCTACACTCCTGTCATCTGGTGCTAATCACACACAACAGCAGTGAGTGCTGCTGTTTAGAATCTTGTTCTACTGGTTTAACAAATTAAAATATCCTAGGATTATATTGATAGATAGATCAGAAAATATTACAGCTATTTAAAACTTGGTCTTTTAAAAGAATTTAAAAAAATACTCAAGACATAAAAAGTATCAATGAGATAAAATATTGAGCAACATTAAATATTGTCACTGAAGGCTACTGCTTATGTTTCTTTGTTAATCAAAAGTGAACAGAGCACGGGATAAAATATTAGTTCTTTGCAGATTATCTTTAAAAAAACACATTAAAGTTGGCCATATGACAGAACATTTTCATGCTATCTGTCAGTTTTTATTTCATTTCAATATCTTTTTGTAGTGCCAAGAATTCGTTGAAAACACATATCAAAGCTGGGCAGGGCAGATTTACTAAAAATTAAATAGAATATGAATTTATTGCAAGTATAGAAATGGTTATTTCGTTCAGCTAAGAATATTTTTCGTTCGATAAAATCATAATATAGAATTGGAAAGTTAGAAGAGACTATGCCCTGGTAGCCTGCAAGAGAAACATTGATTTATAGATTTTTTTATAACAATTGTGTTTAATACACAATGTTTGTATGCACACTTTTCAATTTAATAAATAAACGAAAATAAACTAATATCAACATGCCATGTATAATTGAACAAATGTTAATTATAAATGTGATCAATTTCAATTCACTAATTCATTAAAATCACACTTTTTAGAATTAAGATAAGCCTGTGGACTAAACATTGTTTTCCGAAATTCCGTAAAAGCGTCGATTTAACCAAAAAAAGGTTAAAACGGAAACGTCTCTTGTTATGGTTAAAATAAGGCTAGAAACATAATTTAAAAACGTAGATATATCATTTAGAACTTGCTGCATACACTGGTGTAAGTAGAAATGCTGTATCTTTAACGATAAGGCCAGTATTTGTATGTAAAGTATGACGTTTTGATTTGCGTCAAAAGGTGTAAAAAAAGCAAATTGCGGTGGTGAGGTCAAATCACAATCCAATGGTGTATCCTTGGAGTGCTTCAAATATGATCAAATATATGTTTTACTAAATAAATAATAATCTGAAATTGATTTAGAAAATAGGCATTGTAGTTATATTGATGACAACAAAACATATTATGCAGACTTCAAATAAACAACTTCGTTTTTTAGAGATGCTTGCTTGCATGCTTGCAAGCGCATCTCTATTGTGATAGGCAGGCTCACTGAACTTATGACAACTACCTTGATTGTGCTGTTTCACCTCTGTAATTAAAACTTAACAAACAGACTCAATAGATTTTTATCTTGCCGATTCTTGCGTTGATAAACTTTTGGTGCCTTTCTGAGAGAGAACAATTAATAAAGAAAACAAACAGGCTGACTTTCTTCAGGTCAAAGGTCAATCACGCCACCCCGCTGCTAAGCTTTGTTGTGATCCAGAGGATCAACCTGTTCCAGCATTTTCGCGCCGTTTCATGTATTTCATTCACGGCAACCAAACTGGAATAAACCATTGTGATTGTCTGTCTATTTGTGTCAATTGTGTGTCTTACCTAATTAATGCATGTTAATGGCTGTTTATTTTCTTCCATGCTATTAGGGTGTGTATATTGACTGAATTTCACTTAATGTGTCACTTTCTCAAGTGCAATTTAACTTCACACCTATCAATACACAATTAAACTCACAGTTCAATCAGAGAATTACCAATTTAATCATTCCTTAATTCAACCTCCACTATCCTTTCATACACTACTTCACTTTACGTGCATGATCGAATCTGTTGATACATATACAAGAATAGGGAATAGATACAGTGATAGATAGATTTACACATACAGAGAGATAGATAGATCCTTGTAGATGAAGATACAATACAGAAAGGTAGACATAGGCAGTCTATCTGCAAGCATCTCTTAAAGTGCTTGCACGTTATTTTTAAGTGTTAAGAGAGCTTTTTAGATTAAATTACTCCAGGAGGGACCTGCAATGCCTCAAAAGTAAACAAAGTGCAATTTTTTTTTTACTATTAAAAAAATTTATAGATGCTTTTGTAAAGAAATACTTTTTTGCATTTATAAAGAATAGCATTTTGTTAATGAATTGCAATTAACCAAACTGACATTATAGAACCACCCTCTGCTGTTGAATCAGGTAATTGCATCATATTGCAATAGATGGAGACACCAGCCACTTGCATGCTTGTTTGTTTGCTCAGGAGGGCAAGAGCATGCAAGTGAGAGCAAAGTAGCTGATGTGCTGGGGTGTCTAAGTGAGTGCAAATGAGAGCTTCAGCTCGGAAAATTTATTGGGTTGTACTGTATGATCCATGTTTGGTGGATATTGCCATCTATTAAGACCCTAATGACGTGACCACAACATTCTGTCCATCCTATCCTAAATACAACCTTGGCCATATTTTTTCAATATTTTTTGTACCATGTTGGGACCAGGGACTCTCAGTTTACATTGTAAGTGATAATAAGAAGAAAGAAAATACAAGCTGAATCTTCATCAACATGTTAGGTATGAAACTCAGAACATCCCACAATTGTTTCAAAACATTTTCTCATTAAATGATATTATATAACAACTGTGGAGCAAATATTTTATTAGTTGGATTTTGAGCATACATATACGTCATTATTTGCCACAGCAAGCCCGAACCAACTTTGGGGTTTAAAAAATGGCCCAGCATAACCATAGACGCCATAACGTAGATTAAGATCAGACGAACAAGCAGATGTGAAGAACAACAAAATCTGTAGGGAATTTTTTGAGATATCAAATTTTTTAACTTATCACACCAAATTTTTCACATCACAAGACATACGGAAAATCTTATAAATGAGCACCGGCTTTGCGAAACCTGTTTCAAGGATAGAAAATATCATACTAAAGAAATAATAACCGTTTCTTTTTTAAAATAAAAATATGTGCAGTTGCATTTAATGTCAGAAAGGTGTGACAAACTCATGCCTGCATAAATCCCAAGTTAGTGCCAATTATTCATCAGAATTGCTAAAATTGACATGCTCAATCACTCCATGGTCATGAGTAGGAAATCTTGTGGAACACATACGCATGTATGTGTGACAAAGCTTTTGTACTTAAGATATTCTGATCCTGTCAATTTGGAAGGTCAGCGGAAAATACATTATTGTAACTTTGTGATAACAAACAACAATGTCAGTTGAACAATCTAACAATACTCGACCTGTAACATACTATTTGACTCTAATCCATTTGAATAATAATATGTTTTTGAGTAGATTAACATCCATGGCATACTGTCATTAGCTGCATATTGATCCTTACATGATTAAAGTAACAAATAGATACACAATAACATTTTGAATAGCTATTTAATAAATGTTTGTTTGTAGTTCCAAGCATGTGCATTGCCTGACATCAAATCAATTTACCCAACTTGATCATATTCTTATTTTCTTTCATGGTATGCTTGTTTTCTTTCATGATATGAGAGTAAAAAGGACTATGGAAATCCCCTTTAATATGGAAAAGCTATGAAACTAAATGCGTAGTTTTTCTCTTATGCCAAACTGCCAAAGGCAGACACACACAAACTTAAAACATAGTCTCATAGATGTATTTTAGCCATACAAGCCATCAAGAATGATAAAAAAATGACTATTCTGGATGTTTCTATAACACACATTTTAATTCTTTTATTTCAAGAAAAAAATGTCAAGTAGTTAGATTTAAGTTAGTCATTAATCAAGATATGGTATTATTTCCTTCACAAAGTCATTGTTAAAGCCGACAATGCGATATAGTGCTTATGACATACTTCTTATAAACATGCAAATGGAGTTTATCACACACACCATCAAAATGCAACTTTTCCCAATAATCATAGCATTTTGTGTTGCACTTGTTACTTAACAGGCAGTGATATAGCTAACTCGTGTAAATTTGTAATTTGCACCCAGGTTTGATGGAATATTTTCAAATCAAAGGTATGTGACAAACAAGATATTAAAAAATTGCAGTATCTCAAAAAATTCCCCAAAGATTTTTTTTGTTTTTTACATCACCTTGTTCATCTGATATTAAGCTACGTATATAGCATCTATGGTTATGCTGGGCCATTTTTTTAACCCCAAAGTTGGTTCGGGCTCGCTGTGTTTTTTTCTTGTGATGACTCAAATTTACAGTGCTACAGCAACATTTGTCAAATACTGAAAACGCACAACCATTTTAGATTTGCATGGGTAAAGTAGTAGGACAAGTTACATAAAAACGATAAAGCAAAAATGTTCCTACTTCACTGTATTAGCATAAAATATTGCAACAGTAGTTATATACTCTCTTTAGTTTAAGAAATGGGATGACTCATTTTCTCATATGGCACATTGGAGTAATGAGGACAGGTGACACATGCTCTCAGGGCTTAGGCCAATGTAATATCAGTGTCGGAGTGGACCAAGCAGAATTCATGAAGGATTTAATGAAGGGCAGGAGACTAAGCCGGCAGGAAGAGAGCAGCCAAGGAGCAATAAGGCGACTGCTCATTGCAGTTTATGAGGCCAAAGGTGTCAGCGTCCTTACATTAGATATTCAGAGGAAAATGATGGCAGCGTTGTTTTAGAATGAAGCAGCATATCCACATAATTACATATAGAGTAAAGAACATAACGTTGTCAAGATGTTTGGCAGATAATCAAGGAAAGCCATGCATGAATGGAACAGCAATATTCTCCTGCTTCATTCTCAGTCTAAAGCTTGGCGATAAAGAGAGCAGATTATGTCTCTCAATGATGATTCCTCTAGCTCTTTTATGTGCTATCCCCTGGATTAATTGCCCTTGGAATACAGACAAAAGAAAACTATGATGAATTAATTTCATGTTTCGATCTGAGAGTAAGAGAACACTAATTCTCTACTGCATGATAAGAGAGTGATTCAGACCATGTGCTCAAGTAGTGGTGAATTAGTATGAAAAATGAATAATTCAAGATTACTGAGGAATTCTAAAGTACTGCAAGTGGTGTGTAACAGAACATACAAGTTGTCATTTATAAGAGTGGACACCGTAACAGCAACTACCAGATTATTCACAGTAACTTTGATGCAAGTTATATGACATCTTACTATTGAAAGTGAAAAAGTTTGACTGTGTGTAGGTTAAACAGCCATTTATCCTTACTTACCATCTTGCCATTGTTAATGTGACAAGCAATTTCCTGGCCAATTTCTTTCTGCATTCACAACGTTCAATTTGATTGGTAATTTGTTCGCATAATGTAACAAGTCTGTGGTGTAATTAGAAAACAGTCTCTAGAACAAGAACTTGCATTTGCCTGTAGTTCTTATGTGAGGAAACTGCCTCGCAAATATTTGTAAATCGGTGCTCAAGATTGTCCACCCATGTCATCTAAAATCCTCATCCTTGCCAACACCCAGAGAAATTCATTCTTCATCAGTCCATACTCCATAGGGTGGGTGGTAAGACGAAGAATCTCTTCTGTAACATGGAGTGCCCTGGTATAGGTTTGCTTAATCATTTGGAAATGCTAAATCAAAGTATGCACAGGCACAGAAACTGGTTTGATAATAGAAGTGGTCGTGTCAGAATAACGAATCCTAGACAATTTTGAATGAAATTTCTGTATTTCCCCTGAATTGATTTCCTATTGCAAGCACATGTACAATATAGGCGATATTATTTTGGAAAGGATTTTGTATTATTTTTGCATTCTTTTCATGAAATCGTCTTCCTTTTTTCTTAAAAATTGGGAAGTAATAAGTTCTATGTCATTAAAGGGAAATGAGACGGTTCACAACAGTGCCCCCTAGTGTTAATGAAATTTGATAAAATTTGCCCTGTTTTGTCACCAAACATTCTAAAAAAATTCAATTAAAAACACAGAAACTTAAAGAAAAATTGAATTCTACACCTTTTTTCGTAAATATTTTGACATGACGGCCCCCCTCCCATCGGTGGATCCGCCCACTGCTAACTACGGGCCATAGTTTATAACGGACCCTAGTGACCCCCCTTTAAAAAATAAATTGCTGTTTCATATTTCAGCTGGAATATTACCAAGTTTTACTATATTTTCAAGGTTATTTTTTCATTTAATAAGCCCACAGATTTGAAAAAACATGATGTTCCCTATGTTTTCAATGTTATTTCCCAAGACAAATTGGGGTGCATTCCAGTGTCAGTAGTTCTTTAAAATTGCTAGTGACTCCCTATTTTTATTTTTTCCCTGTATTCCTTATAGTCTCAGCATGCTTATCACAAAATTTCATTCACTTTTCAAGGTTGGTTCTGAACTGTATCTTTTCCCTTTAATGTAACCATTCTAAAGTTTGCTGAAAATTTATTATCAAATGAAAGTGGTATTACCACATTTAAAAAAAAAAAAGTGTATGATATTGCATTACACACGCACATTTAATCCGCTAACCATTTTCCGCACAAATGCAATATAAGTACACTTTAGAAATTGGATTTCATAGTCCTGCCAGCACAAAAGGGACATATCTCCCATACCCATCAAAACATCTTTTTTTCTCTTGCATGATGGCACATGAGCAATATCCCTCCAAGTGAGGCCCATCTCTGCAGACCTGACAAAATGACCCCTACCTAATCTTTCTACACAGAGATTTGTGTCACGTTGGCTGCCCATGAAGTCCTGCTGACCAACCTCTTGTCACGCAGGCAGCTCTGATGGACAATCCTATTTGAGATGACTACTCCCTCAGAGCCACAAAATAACTAGTTGAGCTCATATTAAAGTTCACTTGCCACCGCTAAACAATGCATACTTGGAATAGACAGACTGTCTTACCCTTTGTGAACATTGCAAATCCTTTATCAGGATAATTCTAGAATATGATTGAGCACTTGAAAGATCAAAAAGAACAAATTGCTTCAAATTCTAAATCTGCATGCCTTTGTCTGGGTATTACCTTTCATCTAGATATCAGAGCATATATTTGGTAGACTCAAGAGCTCAAGTTCAAAGCAAGGTAATGAAGCTCCTTTAAAGTGGTCACATGCATGTGTTATGATAATGCAGAAAAAGATGCTGAAAAACATGACATTGTATTGTCAAACATTAATTCATGCAAATTGAAGGATTTCTCATAAAGATGTGCAGGTGATAATAGGACAAACTCATTTCAATAAAACATTCAACAGCTGTGTCCTTCACTTGTCCTAATTAATGCAGTGTCATTGGGAGCTTAAAGCTACAAGAATTTTCTGATTCAAGCAACAAGGAACTGCCATTAGACCGATTGCACAAGGCACACACTCAGCTGGCAACAAGTTCCTTGAGAGTTGAGACACAATGAGACCAAATGCAGACCACGTTTGGGAGAAGGTCATTATTTGCCAAGCTAACAGGCCAACTTGGGGAACAGGAGGGAAATCATTACCTGGTTAGCTGATTGGTTTGACCTACTGAATTAAACATGATTCACTAGTAGCTGGAGCTTGAAAGGATGAACTCAATTATAATTGAGAAATATAGGCTGTGCAGCAGCAAACCTTCAATATTTGGAGTTGATTAGCATTATGATAAAATGACAAAGGCAATGTGGTTCATCTTGTTGAAAAAATACGAGACATTGCAATGTTTGATGTCCATTCTATATATTCAAAAATTGTGTAGAGCAACACAAAACACCTTCATAGGCACCTTTGATGATACAAAAACATGCCTGTAACCAGGAAATGTTAAAGTTTATTATTCGGTAACAGAAAAGTAACCGCTAACAGATCTGAGAAACTTCAAATAAAGTGTATTGTGGGATGGCATTATGGTTGGAGGAAATGCTCACCCCTTTTGATAGTAGAAGGCCATGATGATAAACAACATTTGTGTGCTATCTGCATGCAAGAGGACAAATGACTTCCCTGTCTTATTATCGGCTATTATTTGCTTTATTGAGAGCAGTAATGTTATCCGGTCGGCTATTATACTGATATACAGATTACTAATATGCTTGGTTGGCTGTCCTCCACATTGATGCAGCACACAATGGTACCTGATTGTCAGAGGCTCAAAGTTATCTGAATGAGTGTTAATCAACACTATTTTGTGCAGTATTCATTGCCATAATTGCAAACATACCCTGGTCACAACACCTTGTATTAGGACCAATCTTGTCATCTGATAATAGAAGTGAATCATTATTCAAGGATTCCCATAGCCTTTTTCATTGGTTCCATAAAATTCACCATCTTTTTGCTTATTTACTTCTTCTGCTTCCCATTTTGGCAGCTTTGGATAATAGCCAGGAAACCTTTTTTTTTTCAACTAGACCAACCACTGATATAATAAACTACTGTACTGTTTTCTTAGAATTATAGAGAACAAACCAGGTTTTTTATTAAATCTTTTTGGATCTGCTCGATCAGGTAAGATCAAATATCTTCCAGAAAAACGTTGTATATACTTACTTCTAAAAACTTGGCAACTTCAGTGCATCTGGCCTGTTGTGTTGAAAAACCTAGTAATAGTAACGATTTTCCCATGAATTTAAATGTAACATTAGTCAGAAGAGGATACTATAGATTTTTTCAGGTCTAATGGTATTTAGCTTTTGGTGGCTTTTTAAAATTCTGGTTAATTATGGGAAGTTTGTGCAACCACGTTCTTGCCAATGATTTCATATGACATGATAAACAAAACTCGCCACACCTTCCAATGATCATGATTGTCAATATTGGCATAATTATATAAATTTGACATTGTTGTCAGAAATTCCATAATGCAGGACAATTTGGCTGAATGTCACTTGGTGAGATGCAAAATTATCAACCTCTTGTGACAAAATTTGCTGTACCTACTATTACTAACTATTTTTGGGGGAACATGATGTTGTATGTGTTTCTCGTATTGATGGACTGTACTCTCCATACAGATGCCTATAATACATAATAATATGGGTCGAAAATATTTGTGCTTGATGTTGGCTTGTTCCTGGCAGCTAGGTTTGGCTGACAACAAACGAGTCATGTTGTTGTTAATTGTCATAAACTTTATTATGACGACAGTTACAGATATAACTCAAGTTGTCAGACAAAGGTGGGGGCAACACAGGCCACACCACAGAAGTATCAAAACAAATACAACATACGTGACAATGGAATAGAGATGGAAGGAAATAGAAAAGTACAACAATAAATAGGATAAATGTATATAGAGGAAAATATACATCCCAAAAGGTACAAAAATGGCCTGAAGAAATGGAAATATAAAATGTCTGATTTTTGAATGAACAGTAATAGGTTAGAAAGTGAATAACACAAATTATATTTATACAAGAAAGTCTGTCCAAGTAAAGTCACACTGGGAGGGCGGGTGAGGAAAAACTCTTCCACTTCAGCAGAGATGTTGAGGTAATGGCGAACGTGGAAGAACTGAACACGACGCCCCCTACCGCACAAACTGATTTCCCGGGCGGGAAATCCTCATTTGTGCTTGATGTTGGCTTGTTCCTGGCAGCTAGGTTTGGCTGACAACAAACGAGTCATGTTGTTGTTAATTGTCATAAACTTTATTATGACGACAGTTACAGATATAACTCAAGTTGTCAGACAAAGGTGGGGGCAACACAGGCCACACCACAGAAGTATCAAAACAAATACAACATACGTGACAATGGAATAGAGATGGAAGCTGGAAATTGAAAAGTACAACAATAAATAGGATAAATGTATATATAGGAAAAATACATCCCAAAAGGTACAAAAATGGCCTGAAGAAATGGAAATATAAAATGTCTGATTTTTGAATGAACAGTAATAGGTTAGAAAGTGAATAACACAAATTATATTTATACAAGAAAGTCTGTCCAAGTAAAGTCACACTGGGAGGGCGGGTGAGGAAAAACTCTTCCACTTCAGCAGAGATGTTGAGGTAATGGCGAACGTGGAAGAACTGAACACGACGCCCCCTACCGCACAAACTGATTTCCCGGGCGGGAAATCCTCATTTGTGCTTGATGTTGGCTTGTTCCTGACAGCTAGGTTTGGCTGACAACAAACGAGTCATGTTGTTGTTAATTGTCATAAACTTTATTATGACGACAGTTACAGATATAACTCAAGTTGTCAGACAAAGGTGGGGGCAACACAGGCCACACCACAGAAGTATCAAAACAAATACAACATACGTGACAATGGAATAGAGATGGAAGCTGGAAATTGAAAAGTACAACAATAAATAGGATAAATAAATATAGAGGAAAATATACATCCCAAAAGGTACAAAAATGGCCTGAAGAAATGGAAATATAAAATGTCTGATTTTTGAATGAACAGTAATAGGTTAGAAAGTGAATAACACAAATTATATTTATACAAGAAAGTCTGTCCAAGTAAAGTCACACTGGGAGGGCGGGTGAGGAAAAAACTCTTCCACTTCAGCAGAGATGTTGAGATAATGGCGAACGTGGAAGAACTGAACACGACGCCCCCTACCGCACAAACTGATTTCCCGGGCGGGAAATCCTCATTTGTGCTTGATGTTGGCTTGTTCCTGGCAGCTAGGTTTGGCTGACAACAAACGAGTCATGTTGTTGTTAATTGTCATAAACTTTATTATGACGACAGTTACAGATATAACTCAAGTTGTCAGACAAAGGTGGGGGCAACACAGGCCACCGTTCGGAGTTTACGAAGAACGCCCCCACCCAACAGGAACAAGCAGGGAGACGCGGGAGGAGAAGGAGGAAGTCCAGCACCAGCTGAAAACTTCTTACGAAGATGAAGAATGAGTCCAGCACCAGGTGAAAAGTCAAGAATGTGAGGGAGAGGGAGTCCAGCACAAGCTAAAAACTCCGGTCGTCAGGCGGTCCGGCACGTAGGTGAAGGCACTTTGTTGAAAAGTTGGGCGAGTCCAGCTCCAGCTGAAAACACTTGGGCAGGCAGGTGAGCAACAACTCCCCCCGGAGTTCTGGGCAGTACTCTTGGTCCCTGAAGGAAGGATGGAGTGGCTCGGAATCCCAAAAATAGGTCCAGCCCCAGCTGAAAACCTTAATGGGACCCGGAAGGAGCCTTAGTGACGGATCCGATGGTGGTGTTCGTAGCCTTGGTGGAAGCCCCTGGTCCCAACGGATGACACCGGCAGGTAGAAAAACTTGGGCAAGAGGTCAGGAGTCACAAACAAAGTACATTGGGAAACTTAAAGTGGCTGGACAACAGTCGAAAACCAAAAATTGGTATGACTGGACAGCAAAAAATGAAAAAATCCATTATGTGAATTTATATATAAATATAAGATAAAAAGTTTAAGATTGTATAATAAAGTATACTAAGAAAAAATTGGAAGCCATAAACTGGCATGAGTAAGGATACAATGGAGAAAGCAGACAATAACTGGTCGCTTAAAAATAAAAGAAATGTTTGCTGATAAACATATGAAATAGGTAAAGATATGTAATTATTTATTTAGATGGAAAAATACAGTTATTTTTAAGAAAACTGGGAACTCCGGATCAGACGAGGCGAAAGAGCAGGATGGTGCGAAGCCTGACACTGCCAGAACATTTCAAGCACTCAGACCTGATAGGAGCAACTCCAGATCAGTTGGAAAAGAGCAGGATGGCCATTGAGGCCTGACACTACTGCAGGATGGCCACTGGGGCCTGGCACTGTAGCAGGATGGCCATTGAGGCCTGATACCGCAGAGAACCAAACTGAAAGGAGACCAAAATTAGAAATAAATCCACACCAGAGGAGGAAAAAGGCAGGATGGCCATTGAGGCATGACACTGCAACACAACTCCACACTGATGGGATAAAGAAAAAACAAGATGAAAAATTCATCTGCAAAAGGCACACCAGTGGGAAAAGCCGGATGGCACTGGTCAGGCCTGACACTGCAGTGAGCCCACACTGGTGGCCAAAAAATACTTGTAATAGAAAATATATATTTAACAATATGGGTTAATTAAAGGCAGGATGGCCAGACAGGCCTGACACTGCAAATTGGAAAAACTCCAGATCAGGTATAAAAGGCAGGAAGGCCAGACAGGCCTGACATTGCAGAGAATATTTTAATAAAGAATAAAAATACTGACATGAGTAGAAAGGATGGCACCGGAGTCCAAAGGTGGAACTTGAGGTCCTCATGACAGTGTCAGTGTGGATCAGGAGGCTGGAGCAGCTGAAGTAACCGAGCGTCCACCAGGTGGCGAGTGGTCGAAGGTTCAGGAACTGGTACTGCCCCCTTGGGAAAAGTGCAGTTGAAGGAGAAAGTTCCAGAGAGTCACAAAATAAACAAAAAATGTAAACAAGATCGAGGGTCAAAGGAACAGATAATCCAGATGTAGCTGGAGATCAGGATGCCTCAGTCAACGTAATACAGTCCAAACGGCAAGATGTGTTTCTGGAGGCAACAGGAATGGGCGCATCACCCAGGCAGTCAGCTCAGTGGACCACGTGGAGGCTTGAACTCAATCTGCAGCAATGTTTGATGACGTTTTTTGCCGTGAAGGGACAGGCAGTGGTCGTCACAGGCAGGCAACAGCAGCACTGGATCTAGCTCCAAAGAACTGCCAGGTAAGCAGGACAAATGGCATCAGGCAGACCACAAAAATGTCTCAAAAAACTCTTCCACTTCAGCAGAGATGTTGCGGTAATGGCGAACGTGGAAGAACTGAACACGACGCCCCCTACCGCACAAACTGATTTCCCGGGCGGGAAATCCTCATATGTAGGCAATATCTCCAAATTCTTATAATGACATTCTCAAAACTGTGGACTGTATCCAAGCTATCCTCTTTGCAGTAGCTCCGTCACAAGATTCAACCTAGCTTTCTGTGTTCTTATATCCAAGGCATTAGCCCTGGTTAGCCTCACTGTCTGGACCTGTGTCATACTTTCTCTGCAAGCCACTTAAGGGGTCTTTCCTACATCCAATTACAGGCTGGGCCACTGAGTTGGAAGTGCCAAAGCAGCCTATATATGATGTCATGATTGCTAGTGGACACTCTGCCATGTCATTAGCAATGTGTGAACACTATATAGAGCATGCCCCTTGAAAATGCTGACATTTATCCGATACATTTTAGACACCATTTAATTGCAGAAATTTCAGAAATACAGCTAAATGAGATGACAACTGACCATGTTTGAAATGTCAAACAATTCTATTGCAATTTGCTTTACCATGTAGGTTGTTGTGATTAGATATTATTTGAGTGGCCACTCAATGTCCAACACAAGAAATACAGATCCAGAAAATATACTTATTCAATTACTAACAGGTTTGGCACTTCAAATCGATGGTGAAAGCTCAAAACCTCTTAACTCAGAAATACACAATTATGGCAAATTAAAGACAAAAATATTGAGCAAAAGAACAAAACCAATGTCTGGAAATCACAGGATTACTTTTAGGACAACCCATTTTATACAGTAGCGGACAAAAGTTTAGGCCACATCAATTTTTTGGCAATATTAGGGAAAATAGGTGCTCAGCTGAAAAATGTCTGCATGGATTTTCTTGCCTATGTGTCAGGGAAGTTCTACAAGAGAGAAAACTTGATCTATTTTTATCACTTCCCTGAATATGTGTGATAAACAAAAATTTCAGGTGGTCTAAACTTACGTCTGATGCTTGCTTACATCCACAAAGGCCCTTAATGGCATTGTGCATTAGCGGAAAGGTGACTAAATTATTCAATGTTATTTTAGACAAGTTATTCAAACATGTTTCATGTGATTTAAAGGCAATTAGTCATGAAACAGGAAAAAATACATTTTTTAATAATTTTTTAAAATTTCAACTTAGGAGGTAATAATGGTGATTCAATGAGCCAAAATTGCTAATAAATAAAAGGTTAACTAAAAACAACTAAGAAAATATGTGTCTGACACATTTTCATCCTTCTAATGGAGTATGAATACACTTGACACCCGGTCATACTGCAAAAATGGTGTTTTTGCCTGGTTTTGTCTAAGAGACTCCTATTTGAAGCATCATAAAACAGTGAAAGGAGAGTTTCAATTCACCAGAGTATGTGTCCTGATAAAATCAAACAACTTTTGTTTGTTTGCATTACTTATGATGAAACTACAGCCACTTTTATGGAAGGCGTAAAACTGGTCCATTCATTAACATTACATTTCAGTACACTTTCCAGAGCGGTGTCTGTCATTTTTTCTGTACTGCGGGAAAAGAACAAAAGTTTGTTGATTGCACAGCGAGACATCATAAAATACACACGAAACGACCTGAATGTAAGGCATAGCTTACAATTCACTATTAAAAACAAAATGCCAGCAATTAGCTACTGATTTTAGTGAGTCATATCCAAAGAGAAGCATCAGAAAGAATTTTGATTAGTATGTAACAGGTACGGCAGGTTAAATAAGTCGTGCATGTGTCATGTGCGATGAAGTTTTGAAACATGCTCAAAAACGAGCATGGACGTAACTCAAAATTTCTCCAAACCTGTAGAAGGTAGGAACCTGAAACTACTGGACAATATACCCAACGTCATTACCTATAATGTGGACCTTATCTCATTTAACTCATTACTGCCAACATTTTTTAACACTTGAAAATAAAAAAAGTGTCTCACTGTGCCCCGCTCTCCCCTATAGTGTATACAGAAAATATTGGAGATAGAAAAATTATATGGCATTTGCTAGACTGGTCTGTTACGTTAGATAAGCTTCCAAGAACTTTTACAATATCAGCTAAGTCTTAGCATTGTTGCTTGGTTTTGCCTCCAGTCACAGTCACAACAGCTGCTGCTTTCTCATGATGTAGTTTGGACTGGGTATGAAAGCATCATCCTGTAGTGATTTTGTTAAATGTTGTTATATGGGGTTGAAGTGTTATTAATGCCACATCAGATTCTACTATGTTCATCTTATTCTTCTGCATAAAATGATGAATATTCTTTGAGGGATTCTCAGGGAAAATACAACAATTTGAAATTTGTCTTCAATCAATCATAAATCATTAAATCATTCAGTTCAGAGATAGTAATGTCACTTCACGCTATATTCCAAAGATCCAGAATGGCTCTCATCTTTGATATATAAAGTGACATTGTCCATTCCATATACAGTACCCTGCAAAATAAAGTATGAGCGCCCTAGCAGGAAGGAAGAATCAGCCACAACCTTACCCTTTCACTCCTTTTGGCTACCTCTGAATCACTTCCTACCTTCACCTATTTGAAACAACCCTTTAAAATTATATTAAAATTACATTTAAAACAACACCAATTAAAACTCAATCACCCCCGTTGTGTTTGATTTATTTGATATTGTGCCCCTTTGCTAATTGTAAAATTACATTGGTAGCTTTCTTGATAGAGTTCTTAATATGTGCTAAGGTTGTGGTGAGGAGTCAAAGATAGTTGAAAGGAGATTTGGAGTGGAGAGGAGAAAGGAGGGCAAAATTGGTAAACAGAGGACTTCTGACAGAAAATATCTACTTTATTTTGGGCTGTACTGTAGCATTACTCCCTTGCCCATAAGAGCATGGAAAAATTAATTTTTTCAATACAATGCAAGAGATCAGTATACAATCCAATAATATCACCTGGTTTTCAAATCAGTTTTCCCTGTCATTTTGGTGTTAATTGTAAGATGCCCATAATGCCAATGACAAGTTTTGCAGCTTTGCATTGTGATAGGTTTCACAAGAGAAAGCCATAAATATTACATGTATTTGTGATCTCCACTCCCGTTGTATTTCCTTTTGGGTGCAGCTTCGAGCATAAAACTCAATAATCAGCTTCAGGCCAGTCTCCATAAAGACAACAAGCACTGCATTCTGCTTGTGTAACCTGGCATACAAAAAAGTTCTGGTGTGGTGTGCAATCCTCCAGCTATATAGCACATACACTAGTCCTACTACGGTTGCTGAATTTTTTCTTCTTTTTTTTTGCGTTGTGTCCCACTTTGTCTTGCATGATGGGATGCGAGCAATATCCCTCCAAGTGAGGACCATCTCTGCAGACCTGACAAAAATGACCACCACCTAATCATTCTAGACAGAGATTTGTGTCACGTTGGCTGACCATGAAGTCCTGCTGACCAACCTCTTGTCATGCAGGCAGCTCTGATGGACATTGGACAATCCCATTTGAGATGGTCACTCTCTCAGAGCCACAAAATAACAAGTTGAGCATGTATAAAAGCTTCACTCGCAACCGCTAAACAATGCATACTTGGAATAGACAGACTGTCTTGCCCTTTTTGAACATTGCGAATCTTTTATCTAAATAAATCTGGAATATGATTGAGCACTTGAAAGATCTAGCAGAACAAATTGCTTCAAATTCTAAATCTGCATCCCTTTGTCTGGGTGTAAGCTTTCATCTAGATCAAAGCATATATTTGGTAGACTCATGAGCTCAAGTTCAAAGCAAGATAATTAAGCTCCTTTAAAGTGGTCACATGCACATGTTATCATGATAACTCATAAAAGGATGCCGAAAACCTGACACTGTATTGTCAGACATTAATTCATGTAAATTGAAGGCTTTCTCTTTAAGATGTACAGGTGAAAATAGGACAAACTCATTTCAGTAAAACACTTGACAGCTGTGTCATGTGAAAATACACGACCTATTCTTCCATCAATTTGCGTGCCCGTACAATCCATGCTTCAGGCCTATTTTCCACTCCAGAACTCCAACCCCTCTTCGAAGAGAACAGCAATTATTCGGAAGATACATGTATCCAACACCCAGCAGATACTGTCAGAGATGTCAGTCTATTTGTAAAATGCGGATGTATTCCATAATTATGATTAAGAATGCAGTACCATTTGGAGCTTAAGGCAACAAGAATTTGCTGATACAAGCAACAAGGGACTGCCATTAGGCTGATTGTACAGGGTGTACAAACTCAACTGGCAACAGGTTCCTTGAGACACAATAAGACCAAATGCAGACCACGTTTGGAAGAAGGTCATCATTTGCCAAGCTAACAGGCCAACTTTGGGAACAGGAGGGAAATCATTACCTGGTTAGCTGATTGGTTTGCCCTACTGAATTAAACATGATTCACTAGTAGCTGCGCAGTAACAAACCTTCAACATATTGAAATGCATTATGATCAAATTTACAAGGTTCATCTAGTAAAAAAAAAAAGGGACATTGCATTGTTTGATGTCCATTCTATATATTCACAACTAGTGTAGAGTGACACCTTTGACGATAATAAAAACGGAAAGTTCAGCCAGAAAAGTGATCACTAACAGATCAGAGGAACAGGGAATATGGTGCATTGTGGTATGACAAATGGCTTCCCTGTCTTGTTACCTGCTATTATTTGCTTTATTTAGAGCAGTAATGTTATCCAGTCGAAAATTATACTGCTATACAGATTACTAATGTGCTTGGTTGACTGTCCTCCCTGTTGATGCAGCCACACAATAGTACCAGATTGTCAGAGGCTCAGTTATCTGAATATGCCACTGATCAACACTGCTGTGTCCCCTATTCATTGCCATAATGGCCATAGGCGTATCGGGGGGGGGGGAGGCAGGCGTGGGAAACAGCAAGATCCGGGCAAAAAGGCTGAAAAATTTGGGCAGATGACTAAATAAACATTATTGAAAATTAATGATTTCTAGCAAATTCATTTGAAATGGTACTACAACTTGATCTTGAAATTCGGGCAAATGTCGCTGACCCCCAAAAATCGCGCGCGCGCGCGCCGTACGCCTATGATAATGGCACAATAGGGTGGCCTAAAAAAAACGAATTTTTTAATTTCAAATCGCATACCCCTCAATTTTGTGTGGAATGGTAAATTAATCACGCAGTTTAAAATTTTATAAAATTCCTGCAAGTCTAAGTGGTCCCCCAAGGCCACTCAATTTCAGGTCAAAGCTTCTAAAAAATACCCGTTTGCGTAATCGCGGTTCTAAATATCTTGCTTATTATTTGATTTACAGTGATAATATTAATACCATTGTTCTCAGGGGAAAATTAGCTTCAATTTGAGTATAAGGAAGCTATATTTATGATAACTTTGAAGCTGGCAGGATTTCAGAAAACTCAAAATTTAAGTTGTCGGGTCAAACCGCTGAAATAATTTGTCTAAATTGTCAGATTTTGCAGTATTTTAAAAATTTTACTGAGAATAAAGTATAAGGAACAATTTGCTGCGGAAAGTTAGAATGTTTAAGGGTTCGCATGGTAGGATATCCTTGTAGCAGAGACGCATGATACGTGGCAATTAACAATACATCTTTTATGAAGTTTGCCATTTTCTGACGACACCAAATGTCAATCAACGTGGTATTTTATGATCCTGAATACATTTTAACACTTTGGAGACTTCTCAGTGCCTCATATAAATTGTATCTTTGAATTTAAAGATTTTACAACACCATTCAGAAAATTTCAGTGCACAGTCATTTTTGCCAGAAACTATTCAAGTTGGCATTCAAATTAAAGTTTTCTTTTGCAGAAATCCAGCCAGGCTTGTAGTTCTACACACCCTAGGGATTATTGTTTATATATATGCTGTCTCTCTCCTTCAAATCTATGTTCACCATTGCTGTGTATATACCCTGGCTGGCAATTTAAGGAAAAGATTTTCAATGCAATAGTGCACATTACCGCGTTACTGTAGTCCCTGCCTGTCCAAATAAGCTTGGTGCAATAATACAGGATGTAAAGCCCTGTCACCGAAAGCTTTTGATGACAGGGCTTTACATCCTGTGTTATTGCACCCTCATCTCTCAAAACATCGCATACTTTTGCTGTATTATTCCTTTGTGCCATATTAAAAGCTCTCTAAATTGCTTGAAAACTAATCCAAAGTCTAAGATTTGCCCTTGCAGCAGTGTTTTTTTAGATGTGCCTTACTTTGGTCATTTATGGTTACACATAAAACTGAATTTTCATATCATAGAATTTTATCTTTTTCTAAGTAGGATTATAAATTTGGGAAAATATGACAATTTAGACAATTTATTTCAGCAGTTTCGCTGGACAACATGAAATTTTAAGTTTTCTGAAATCATGCCAACGTCAAAGTTATCATAAATATAGCTTCGTTATACTCAAATTGAAGCTAATTTTCTCCTGAGAACAATGGTATTAATATTATCATTGTATGTCAAATAATAAGCGAGATATTTAGAACCGCGATTACGCAAACAGGTATTTTTCAGATATTTTGGGCTGAAATTGAGTGGCCTTGGGGGACCACTTAGACTTGCAGGAATTTTATAAAATTTTAACACCATGATTATTTTACCATTCCACATAAAATTGAGGGGTATGCGATTTGAAATTAAGAAATTGCTTTTTTTTCGGCCACCCTATGGCACAAGCATATATTGGTCACAAGACCTTGGTCCTGGACCAATCGTATCAACTGATAAAGGAATTGTTCGTGACTGATGGCTTCTGCATCTTTTATGTATCAGTATCATAATAATCACAAAAGATGTGGCTTCTTTTAGTTCTGTTGCTTTGTCCTTATCATGCTTCCTATTTTGGTTACTTTTGAGAATTACCAGGAAACCTGTTTTTTTTCCCCATGGGACCAACCACAGAAACTACTGTACTGTGTACTGTTTTCTTATAAGTGCAGAGGTAATCAGTTTTTTTAGGTCGTTTCAGAATACATCAAATATCTTCCAGAAAAACACAACTACACGTACTTCGAAAGCTTATGAGTTACGCGGCAAGTGGTCTGTTGTGCACTACAAGGTACAAATATTTTCCATGAAAGCTAATATAACATTAGTCGGAAGAGGTTACTAGATTCGTCAGGTAATGTAATTTGGCTTTTGGTGGCTTTTTTAAATTCTGGTAATTAGTTGAGGTTTCTGCAACCAAGTTCTTGGCAATGATTTCGAAAGACAAAATGGGAAAAAAATCTTCAGAAATAATTGTTAAAAATGATTATGGGCAAATATATAAGATGTAAAATTGTCAACCTCTTGCGAAAGAAATTTAGTTGAAGGTAAGTATTTTGGTGGGAATATGATGTCATTTGTGTCTCTCATCTTAGTTAATTGCACCACCATACAAGCACCTGCAACATGGTTTTAAGAGAGAGCCAAGATCTCCAAATTTTTATTTATGATATTCCGAAACTGTGGGCTTCTTCAATGTACTTTGTACATCACTTATATTGACTATCAAAAAGCCTATGACAAGGTACCAAGGTGGAAACTCCTGAATTATTTGGGGAGGAAAGGCTGTGGAAATATGTATCTCAAAACTCTAGCCTATTGGCCAGGAAACTTTCCATTTTACGTCAGGTGTAAGACAAGGGTCAAGTACCAGCTTACGTGCAACTGAATCAATTTACATTTCCACCCTTAAAAACTTGCTCAATGTGAGAATTATAGCATGCAATGACTTGGTGTCAGCTGAACTAGGCCTCAGTGATGCAAAGAGCTTTATACGCCAGAGACAACTTTGTTTCTTTCACAAACTGACATCTCGTAATGACTTCTCAGATACAGCAGTGGGAATGGCTATCGCTCTAGCAATTGACAAAGTAACCAAGTCTGGATTATTGATAAACATTTACTTGAGAAAGACCCTAACCATAATTTTGTCTTGGAAAATCTCCAAGCTATTCAGCAGAAAATCAGAGTGTCATCATCATCACGCCATGTTCTTTATTTGTCCCTTAACCCTGAACTGTCATGTCCAACTTTGTACTCATGTGGCCCTGCTATTCAAGAGCACCATCGCATCGCATGTACATGACTTAGTTTCTCGGGCCACCGTCTCCGAGCAGAAACAGGGTGTTGATCACGTAATCAATTAGGAGACCGATTGTGTGAATGTGGCGGATTGCAAACAGAACATCATGTGCTCATGAAATGTCCAGTAACTGAAAACTTAAGAACAACATACAATAAGCACAACAACATCAGCCTTTTTGAATTTTTCTCTAAAGACTATGCTCAGATCTCTCCATTTTACTATATCACAAGCTTCAAAACAAGCTCTCGGTGCTCCTTATTTCAAGGGCATTAGCGCTGGTTAGCCTCAGTGTCTGGACCTATGTCCTACATTTTCTGCAAGCTACTTAAGGGGTCTTTCCTACATCCAATTACAGGCTCTGAGCCACTGAGTCGGAAGGGCCAAAACAGCCTATGCTTATTTCATGCCATGGCTGCTCAGAGATATGCCTTGTCATTAGCAACCTGCAGACACCATGATAAAGAGTGTACCTTTTTGAAAATGCTATCTGTTATAATTTATGTAAACCACCATGTAATTGCAAAATGCTTCAACCATATGGCTGAATGAAATAACATTAGACAATGTCGGAAATGTCAAATACTTCTGATTATTATGATTAAATTATATTTGAGTGTCATCTGAATGTCCTTGGAAGGACTTATGCTGAATATATAAATGTAAACAAATTTCATGCTGATAAAGTTCCTAACAGGGTTAGCACTTCAAATGCTTTCTTTATTTTATGTAGGCCTATATATGATATACATTATGCCTTTTGAGACATTTTATATCAGCCATATGATTTACAGAGTTTGTGAATCATTCACAGACAGATAATTGGCTTGCAAGTCACAATTGAGCTGAGAAGCAGGAATTTGTGGCAGGTGTGCATGACTTGGGGGTGGTCCGTTATTAGACTTAGCTGGCTGCTGACACAAATCTTCCTCATGGTATATTAGCCAGCGGTCATTTCTGTCAGGTTTTCCGTGACAGGCCTTAGGGGTAAGAAGATTGCCTTCACCCTATTACTGAAAGTATCAGGCAAGACTTGGACCACTCTTGGAGAGTGAACACTCATGAAAAACTGTTCAGAGCTTGTTACTGTAGGGTTAGTTTTTGATAGAATGATCTGATTGGTTAAAAGTGGATTATTTCATTATCATGCAACATTGAGAAGCAATATGACCAGTTAATTTTATACAGATTTCTAAAGTGTAAGATGCATCATCTCTTCTGTCGATTGCATCAAATACAATTTGTATCTGTATTTTCATCAGTTCTTTGTTATTGGTCCCCTGGTGTGGGGAAATTTGAGGTATAATCCTTCCACTTGTTATGGCTCAGGTCAACCATGAGGCGTGCATGGGCAAGGTGCATGATACTTTTAACATCTATTTAAAATAATATAGTGTTTAGGGTATACAGAAATTATTGAAGATTATTGAAGAAAATTATGCTTGTATACCGTTTACCAGCCTGGTCTTGTTACGTTAGACAAGCTTCCAAGAACTTTTACAATATCAGCTGAGTCTTATCGCTGTTGCTTGGTTTTTGCCTCCAGTCACAGTGACAACAGCTGCTGCTTTCTCATATAAAGTACGCCTATAGTTTGGACTGTGGGTCAGAAAGTATTATCCTATAGAGATTACGTTAAAGCCTTAGGACCAAGATTGCTATCCTCTATGCTTTTATATGGGGTTGAAGTGTTATTAACGCCACATCAGATTCTACTAATGTTCATCTTATTGTTCTGCTTAAAAATTTGAATATTCTTGAGAGATTCTCATGGAAAATACAACAATTTCAACTTTGTCTTGAATTATTCATAATCATAAATCAGTCAGATTCACACTGTCATATTCTGGAGCCAAGACATACAATGTAATGGTGTGAGAATCATTTTGTACTTCCTTGTTTCACATGAATCTGATATCGTATCAACTCATCCAAGAGGTCAGACATTCAGAGCAGCTCCTTCTCTTCATTAATTTTGTCTGTCACATTGACTCCAACAGCCATTATAAGCATTGGTTTGAAATGTTGTCATTGTCCACTTGAAAAGCAATTTATTAAGATGCTAGGTTCCAAAGCAAATTTCATATTATCATAATATTATTGCAGAGATCTATATCGCGAAAACTCTCTTTTCATCTCTTTTGTTTCTGTCACCCCCGATTTTCAAAGTCAGAATGGCTCTCTTTTCTGATATTTAAAGTGACTTTATCCATTTGGCAAGCCATTCGATAGAGCAACTTCCCCTTGTCTGGAAGAGTTTTGGGGTGCAGCTTTGAGAATAAAACTCAATAATCCAGACCCGTCTCCATGAAGACCACAGGCACTGCATTCTGTAAGTATCACCTGCAATTCATACAAAATAGCTTCTTGTGCTGTGTGCCACCCTCCAGCTTTATACCAATGCATATATTGCAGCCGGACCATTGCCATATTCCATCTAAAGCAAAGAAGCGTGCCCTGCTGACTGTGTAGGTACTGCTCCCCGAGCGAGTGATGTGAAGCAAGGTGAGCTACCTTACCCTTTGTACTAACCTGATAATTTTATTCAGATTTCCGAAAAGAAAAAAAAATCAAACAAGGTCGTAGCACTCTATGGCGTGCACAGGCCCGCCACCGGGAAAGGGTTTTTCCACAATTGTGCCGACAGACTGATGGACGGACAGCTGGATGGACAGATGAAAAGACTCATGCACTAGAAAACATTTGACCCATGCTTCTGTGGGCCTAAACAGGCTCCTTTGCTCTTGTCGGAAGATTTGTCCCATACTGGTTTCCACAGAAATACTTATGGACTGAGTTTTTAACTTTAATATTAGAAAACAACAGCTGTGACTGTGGCTTGCTGCACTAGATATGGTATTTGATTCTGTACGGATAATCCAGTTCATTCTATTTTCATCGGAACAATTGAAATATATCATTTATAGATAGATAAACAGTGCTGCAAGAGATAATTATTTTGCCAAGCAACCACAAAATATTTACCTTTTGCAATGATATTGATATGTTATTGCAGCAATCAAATAATCACAGTCCTTAACATCAAATGATTTATGACAGTGTATGTTTGTATTTATAAGCTGGATGTTGTGTTACTGGTATGATGCAGCGTGAAATAAAATGTTTTTGCTGCGGGGAATGTTTGATGTTAGCTTTGTGGAGACCTTGGCCTCATAAACTGTGTCTGCAGTCGCCTTATTGCTCATAGTCTGCCCCCTTCCTGCTGGGTTAGTCTCCTGGCCTTCATTATGTGCTCAATGAATTCTGCCTGGTCTTCTCTGACACGGATATTACGTTAGGCTAAGCCCAGCAGGCCAGCACATGTGTCAACTGCTCAAGCAACATTGCTAGATAGACTATGGCACCATTTTATCTTCACACTAACATATTATGATTGCTGATAACAAGAGATATTCTGATCTTGCAGAAACAGTATGAAGAGGAGACTACAAAATGTATTTTCACTTTCCTGCAACTGTTTTCATGCAAAAATTAATTAGTATCAATATATATATATATATACAAGCTGTGATGTTTTGTATGTATATAATTCTTGCAATTAAATGTCTAACCTAATTGATTTACTATAAAACATCATTTATACTAACCATTTAGCAAAGTTCTGAGGATTATTGCCAAATAAATTGCCTGCATGACATCATAAGTTGAAAATCACAGACATGGAAGAAGCACCTTGTGGCGGTTTTGCATGACTTCGCTGGTCAGTGCCACAAATCTTCATCTTGGGATATTAGCCAGCAGTCATTTCTGTCCGGTTTTCTGTGACAGGCATTAGGGGTAAGAAAATTGTGTCCACCCTATTACTGTAAGTATAAGCCATGAGATGAACTACTTTGGGGCAGTGACCACACATGGAAAACTTACATGTGTAGGAGAACATATTTCTCACGATTATTGAGCAAATACTAAGATGGTGAGATGGGTCTTTTTATAATCCAATTGGAATCTGAGAAAGCAGCAGCTGTGACTATTGCCGGAGGCAATAAACATAACATTCTAGCAAAGACTAACGTTGCAAATATTGTTTTGCTGTGGATATAGCTTCTGGAAATTTGTTAATGTGATAAAACACAAATATCATTTATTAGATCGAGGAAGATTAGCTGAAGTTTTATAAAAATTTACAAATTACTTGAACTGATTTCTATTTCGAGATTTTAGAAGATTGCTTAGTTTTTAACGGACCGTGATGATAAAGAAAATTATCAGACCATTTATATCATCCTCCTATTGCAGGATTTAAACTTACCCTGCTAACAAGCTCATCACATTGCTCACGTTTTTTTACCTTCAGCAAACGAAGTCTGACGAAGGTATTGTTATCACTTTGGTCAAAAGTTGTCTGTCCGCCGGGCGGGCGGTCAGGCAGTCGGGCAGAGGGCAGATAGAACGTTTCCTGGCCAGCCCTCGGTCTCTATTCAATGTACATGGATGACATTTGGTACGCATAGCCTTGAAAGTCTGCTTGATGGATATTCCATACTTTTTGAAATATTGAGAAAAATAAAATAAAATACTTTTTTCGTTTCCGGACCAAGACTCAGTCCCGATTGCATGTACATGGATGAAATTTGGTACACATGTAGCCTGAATGGTCCAGTTGTGCCTTTTGATGGTCTGATTGATAGATATTCTATACCTTTTGAAATATTGAGAAAAATGTTTAACTTTTTTTTTCATTTATGGGCCAAAACTTGGTCATTATTGCATGTAGATGGATGAAATTTGTTACACATGTCACCCATATGATATAGTTGTTCCTTTTGGGATTGTGATTCATGGATATTCTTTACCTTTTGAAATATTGACAGAAAATTTATAAATTATTATTTGTTGTTTCCAGGCCAAAACTTGGCCAATATTACCTTCATAGATGGAATTTGATTCAAATTACCTACTGCGTAAGTGACTTCTGAGGGTCTGATTGATAGGTGTTTTTAATGCTTTTGGGAATATTTACAAAAATTTAGAAAAATGCAAATAATTATATATTTTTTTCGTTTCCGACCCACAGCTCACATCCTATTCCTTGTATATGCATGAAACTGCACCATAATATGTGTAAATTATTCTAGTGTGGCCTTTCCATGGTTTAGCATAACCTTTCAGACCCAGACTGCGCACTATGACATACATAGGCCTACTACTCATATGCAATTTGGTTCACATCACTTTCATGGTGTAATTATGTCCTTTATGGTGTTTTTTTTTTCGCTGAAGGTTTGCTGCTATGCAGCCTATATTTAAAATTCTAATCCTTTTGTTAGCTTTATTCCGCCATTAAAAATATGTCAATAAAATTATTGTTTGTGGCTTCCTACAAAGAAAAAACTTGAATGTGTGTCTATGTGGCATAGTGGTAAGCTTATCTTCACACAGGTCAAACGTTAATCCAACCATGTCCAGATGTTTAAGTGATAATAATGAGTCAATTTGGGTGTTGGTGATCATGGATATAAGATGCTCACTCTTTTCTTGAGTAGCTTCTAAAGGAACCAGGCCCCTTTAACACTGCTGCACTATCACCTTATTGCTCAAAGACGGCTCCCTTCCTGCCGGCTTAGTCTCCTGCCCTTCATTAGGTGCTCGTTGATGGTCCTCTCTGACACCCAGGACTAACCCCGTCAAATATGTCAACTGTCCAATCAACTTCCAGTCTATGGCCCATTTCTCCTTGCACACTACTACCATAGCTAGGAGCTGCTTGCAATGTTTGATTTTATCCGTGTGCCTTGAATATAGAAGTATAAGTAGAAGAAATTTGTAATTGATTTGTATGTAAAGTACACACAAAAAAAAACATGTCAAGATAGACATTACAATATTGAAGATAGATTTTTTAATATTTTTTTATTTACATAGATTTATAAAGCGCCTTATTCATACGTAACGCCATAGCGCCCAGTACAAAAGTACATGGAAAATATATGAATGTAAAGATAAAATCGAGTTAAATGAATTATGATATTAAAAGCAGTGTAAAGATAATTGAAATTAAAATCACAGATTACATGCTTGTCTAAAAAGGAATGTCTTCGATGACTTGTCATGATCTTTATTGTTATTTGTATGTTCTCAAACAAAAATATGGAGTAGGCCTAAAGCTAATATTTCCCCATGTATTTTGTAACAGAATGATCATACAACTGTACTCTTCAAAAGTCCTTTAAAAGCTAAAATAAAATTTACAATTAGTATATTTCCATGTATTTTAAATTCATAATATACCCAATCATAGTCTTTCGTTTATTGTTTTCTTTTTTTTCCTATGAATTGGTTATTGGAACATGTTCATATAATAAAAGTATAGTATTTCTATTTCTAAGAATTCTCACAGTACAATATTTCTTGCTAATTTGTGAAATAACCAATGCATTTGACACAACATTTTTCAAATGCAAATGCTCTTTACTCAAGTGCAAATGCAAATGCAAATGTTTTCATTTCTAAAAACGCAAATGCAAATGCAAATGTTTAGCATCCAAATGCAAATGCAAATGCAAATACATTGGCACTTTTCTGAAAGCATTTAAATACGGATTCAAATGCGACATTTGCAACTGCAAATACAAATGTATTTGCATTTGCACTCAACCAACCTAACCAGGGCTTTGGAGTCGGGTAGTAAATGAACCGACTCCGACTCTCGACTCCTTTGGCTTTTTGAAAAGCGACTCCGACTCCTTAGGTCTGCTAAATTCCGACTCCGACTCCAACTCCCGACTCCGCTTATCGGCATTATTTCACACAAATATTACATGATTAACATTGGGCAAAAAGTACTTCTAGAAATTTTCCACTGGCTTTTGTACTTGCATATCTGTTCAGGAAATTTTTCTTAAAATTCAAGGTACATTTCACATTGTCGTAACTGTGTTTTTGTAAATTATATTAATTATTTTTAAGGAGTCAGGAGTCACCAAATTAATTTTCATCTCCGACTCTGACTCCACCTGAAAATCAAAGTTTGACTCCGACTCCGACTCCACCCAAAAACCTCCGACTCCACGACTCCGACTCCCGACTCCCACTCCGAAGCCTTGAACCTAACCACACATTTGTACCATCCACACATCTCTATTCATGTGGTTGCAGTAGTAGCAGTGATGGTTCTCCCTGGGCTCAAAACAGGGAGCCATCAATAAATGAACATTGCTGTCAAGCATAACAACTTATTGTTCAAATGCATAGTTCAATGGTATAGCTTCTTTCTTTAAATGCATCATTTCATTTTTATAATATCTTATTCCTTCTAACTAAACATCTATCAAAGTATTGACAGATCTATCAGATATATTTTAGTGTATTCCATTGACTATCCATTACTGCAGTTTCATTAAGTGTGAGTTGCATAGCCACTTGCTACGTAGTATTTTAACTTCATCCTGATTGGTCCTTAACTGCTCATCAGTCAGTTAGAGGAGGCTTTGAAACTACATAGCAAGTGGTTCAAGCAAGCAACTCATACTTGCTGAAATTGCAGTAATACCATCCTTCATTGCCGAATCCTTTGCTTTATAGAGGTTTGCAATGAAATTTCCTCACACTTACAAATACAACTTTCACATGTTGGTTCACAACTGCAGAGCTCCCAAACAAGTTTCTAATTATGGGTACCATGATTGGATTGATAAAGTATTATCTTATCTTATCTCCCTTATCCTGAAAACATTTTGGAACCAGGTTCAAACTTTGATCCAGCCACATCCAGAAGTTAAATTGATAATAATGGGTTCAATCGGGTGCTGGTGATGCATGCATACAAGACGCTCACTTTTTGCTGCAGAAGATTTTTCAAGATTCCTGTTCCCATTAACACCGCCTAACTGTCACCTTATTGCTCAAAGACGGCTCCCTTCCTGCCGGCTTAGTCTCCTGCCCTTCATTAGGTGCTCGTTGATGGTCCTCTATTGACACCCAGGACTAACCCCGTCAAATATGTCAACTGTCCAATCAACTTGGCACCATTTCTCCTTACACCATTACCATAGCCAGCTGCTGCATACAATGTTTGACTTATCCTCATGCCTGTAATATGTACAAGTGGAAACAATTACATTCTAACACTTTCCAATAAGCACCTGTGAACAACGTCGTATGAGTTTATGAGTATCACTATTGGGAATTGTTTAATGTTGTAACTATGATTTTACAAAATTGTAAACTATTCTGTTGTTCTGGCTAGTCTTTTGCCATAAAGTAAATGAATAAATTCAAATGGGTATTTTTGGTATCACTAAGCAACTGCTTTATATAGCCTTGTAATTGAGTATTATTTTTGAACACTTTTCTGAGAACACTTTGACATACATAATTGGTATGAAGTAGATAACTGTAGATTGAATACCTTCAAACTTCTGATGAGGAAAATCATCCCTCTCTTTAACAAAAGGCGAACCTACAATTAAAAAATTACAAAACTGTTTCTTTTTGTCTGCTGATTTCCAAACATTTCCATTTAAAGCAGAATACTGGATCTTCACCAGCAGCCATGCTTTTTGAAAGTAGTCTGGCATTGTAATACAGACAGCTGTTGTGCGATCTGATCTTGTGACCTGTCCTATATAATTATGTAAATTTGACCCAATTAAATTTTCGTGGGACTGACAGCATACTGCTGCCACTTGTCAGTCACAAACAGAGACAGCAGGTGATGTATACACTATGAGGGACATGGCGAAATTTTGATACAATAATATGATCCCAGGCTGCCCAATCTTTACAATGTTATTTCCTGAAAGCAAATGATGTTGGAAAAGTAGGTCTTGTTGTAAGATTCCTTGTTTAAGTTGCTACAGAGAGAATTCTCTCTTTTCTGAGAAATTCCATCATCTGCAATGAAGTCTGAACTTTTCCATAACACTTCTTCACTTGCTGTCTGAGTCTGTGTTTAAGACAAGCAGTCCTTAATGGCCACTTCTCATACATATAGCTGCACTCTGTTGCTGAATGCTCTAACTCCCTCCCTCACGTTTAAAGAATGCTGACTAGTGAAATAAATTAGTCAGGAAACCTTTACAGTGCTTTACTTCAAATTTAAGTAATTATATTGCGAAGTTATAATGACAGAATTTAAAGGCCCCTGCATATACAATGTACTCCAAGTCAATTGAGGGAAGGTGAGTGAGTGAGTGAGTTTGTGTTTTACGCCCCATCAGCACCAGTGTGGGCTATTTGGAGGCAAAAGTGAGTGAAGGTATCTTCAGGACAAAATTCATTACCTTCTTTCCTAAATATATGAAATAGAATGCAAAAATGAAGATGAATTCTGTTGAAAACTTGATTTTGGTTATTTTGAAATTTCAAACAGGTCAAAATTTGCAATGAAGATGAATATTACGATTATACTCCTCTTCGCTATTTTTCAATGATTTTTTGCCTTGGTATCTTCTTAACATTAACACTTCCCTAAACAGTTCATTTCTCCTTCCTCGCATCCGCTCTACTTCAGAGGCATCCTAACAGCTCATCTACCTCTCTCTTATTTCTCTAATCCACCCTAAATCAACTTCGACACTAGAGCTGCATGAGTTTCACCTGTCATTTTACTCATAGATGGCACTGCAGTTCCTAACACCAGGGGCCACTTCTGCATGCACTCAGCCTATCTGCCACCTTCGGGACATTCCATACGCTACACACAAAACACAGGATCTCACCAGTCTGCTCACAGACTCTAAACGAACAGCACAGCTGGAGAGTCTGCCAGAAATCGGATGACCTCCACAGATATCAATATTCAAATAGGTCAGGTCATTCAACCAGGCAGAGGGACCTCATCACTTGTGCTCATACACACAGCTGAGCTGCCAGCAAGATGTAAACAAATTGTAATCAACAATGTTAAACAATCAATGAGTGCACATGCATTTACTGTCAGCCTTTCACTGTGGCCAAACTGCAGTGACACAGACAACACTAATTGATTGTTTATGGTTTTCTACGTACAAACTAATTGTAACAACAAGCAGACAACAATGAAACACTCAAGCATTAACTTAATTGCTTTAAGAGATCTGAAACTGTTATCTATTACCTGTCACACAGGAGGAGAGTTAATCTTTTTGTTGCAACTTCAAAATAGTGTTATGCTGTGGTCAGGGTAAGCTCAACAAGCTTACACTGAGAAGTGGCAGTGCTCGTGGTTGTCTGGCTGGCTGCCAAACAGGGACTATACTCACAATTCCCAGGGCAGGAAAAGCATGATTCCGCCAAAAAAAAGATCCTCAACAAGTACCACTTTTCAGTAATAGCACAATTCTAAGCATACACTGGCAGATTAAAAGTTATTTAATATTCAATTCTAGACATAATTCAACAGACAAAATAGTTACTCCACAACACTGTAGAAAAGTAACAGTTGCTGAATCTGAAATCTGTTAGAGCCTCACACAGCCAGCTGTGTTCGATTGTAGTTTCTGTTATGGACTCCAGAGGGCACAAAGATAGCAAATTTTCTCATGCTTAGTTCTACCTATCCCCTACACCTTCACATAGATAATTTGCCTTCATCAAGCAATTTGTTGCACTTATCAAAAGACATGTGCCAACTTTATTTCCATTACTACAATTCAAACAATTATATTACTAAAACCCAACTAACATCAACCATCACTTCATCATTGCCACCACGAGGGCTGGGGTGAATTTTCATCAAATGCCTCTTATAGTGCAATACCTAAAATTCTTACATATCTGCCTCTTATGGTGCAATACCACAAATACCTATACATACACGTACACTTCTTCTTATCCTAGCTGCAATGTAACTTTAATTTCTTTTCGTATTACTGACTGCCTATATGCGTTGTCATTTATCTATCTATCAATCTATTCATCTGTGATAACGATAAATTAAAAAAATACTCACAGACACGACATAATTGTACATCCATCCATCTATTCTGACATTCAGTGTTTAAGTGACTATAATCTGTTTGTGCTAAAATTCATAATCCTATCAACAAGTCAACTGAAGCAAACTAAAATTGATCCGGCACCAACACAAAACAAAACAATTGTACTGTGAAAGCTATGAAGCATTATCAGAGGTTAATTTAAATATATTCTTGAATGCACTACATAGAGTCCCTTTTAAAATGTCTTATAACTTCATTACTTAAAAAATATTGTTGCCCTATCTCAAATGGAAAATTTTCAGGTGACACTATAATGGAGTATAAGTCGCTTATACAACTCATTTTTCGGTGAGGTAAATAACCCCTGAAATGTTAGTTATACACCTCACACTCGTTGTATATTATGTATAGGCCTAACCTATAGTAATCCAATTATTAGTATACAAACAGCTATATTTACCTCCATTGAGCACTAGCCCTTGTTCACCCAAAACTGATCACTGCATAACCTATACTTATGGTATATTCACAACGTTCTAGAGGAATTTCTATGACCATAAAATTATGCTGTTCTATGTATTTGATATATAATTGTAAGTAAAACAGGCAGCGTTTACAAAGCAAGCGTCCATGAGCCAGCCAAGAACATTGCCTGCCTTTCTTCAGACCTAATTTCGTATTGTCACATTCTGGACACCACAAAGTCAGAGAGACTCTTCCTTCTTATTTGTCCTTGTCATTGATCTTCACAGCTGGAGTGGAGCTGAGTGGGTCCCCTTCCTCAGATGTAATGGAGCCATTGTCCACTTGACAAGCAATTCCGTTGACCAGTCCTCCTTGGCAGAAAAGAGCTTCTGCGGTTTGATTGGCAATCTTCCCACACAATGCAAGAAGTCGGTAATAAGAGTAAGATATAAAGTCTCTCTAGTGTTCTTATAAGTTTCCTTCATCCTTCATCCAAACATAAGAAGGAAAGGATTTGGCAAAATGGAAGTGTCAACTAGTTTGTCAACCAGATATTTCAAACTAACATACAATTGTGTCAATTTCATGCCAGAAAAAAAAAACAATACCTCGCCTTTCATAATATATATACATCTTTACTAAATTCAAAATAAAGATGGAATTGTGCCAGACTAGAGTATACATAGTAAATGATTGTTTGAAATATTACTTATATATATATACTGAGGCATCCGGTAAAAAGGAGAAAGAAATGATACACAACAAAGCATCATCCTATCATATGAATGTCAAGTTTTCTTTGCCAAAAGGAAAATACTTCTCCTTTGCCCGGGAGAAAACCATCAATATTGCACTGCTATATTCAGAGAGTATCTACAAAGAGGTTCAGGGGGTGAGCATGGAGCTTCAATAATTGAGAACAGCCTCAATGCAGACCAAACGCTCTGCTTTGTGCAAGTGTCAACTGCAAGTCAACTGCAATTCTCACAGAAAAGCTTCTTGTGTGATGTAGAAATAATTATCATGCATATATTGTGACAAGGTAGCTGGACATGTATCCATGGTTGGATGTTGTCCCATCAGCAGATGATCATCTCAATCCAGAACACTGTGTTTTATGGATGATTGGGGCTTTATGTGCTGTATTTCTATTCACTGACCAAAGTGATGGTAAACTGCAAGGTCATCAAAGTGTCCATATTTATATTGTGAATTTACATATATCCTGCAAGAGCAATGGCGTGGCGTGGATCATTAATCTTTTCATGGGCTGTAATAACTGTTCTTTTTTTGGGGGGGGGGGGGGTAAAGAGCCCCTGCAATTTAAAAAAAACGATGTATGGGGATTTATATAGATGTGATTTTAGGTGGAGTAGGCCTATATTATATAAATATTTGATGGTGAGGAGTCCAATATAGAGTATAATTGGACGAAGAAAAGCTATATATAGTTTTTCTGAGTCCAATTATACTCTATATTGGACGACTTACCATCTAATATTTGTTATATTCTCCATAAATGAAGCCACTTTTAAAACTATTGGTTTAATCACTTTGACTGTGCAGGAAAGCCAGTTTGTGTTTCTTTTGGAAAAACTGCAGAATTCTCTTCAAAATGTATCTTGTCATATTTCAGCAGTGGGTGGCCACACAAATATAAAATTTACATATTCTGACTCTATATTCCATAACCAAGGAGCTTCTTTATATTTGATATTTTTTATTGCAATATTATAGCACAATGTTTACCTTTAAACATACGCATCTACGTCAAAAATGGGTGAAAAAGTGAATTTTTTGTCACTCAATGTCATACCATGATCCCATAACCTATGTAAGCAAAGTTAAATTTACTTGATGATGTTGTCCTGATCAATACGCAACTTTTGACATCACTTGTGTTTTTCTGTGTCTTGCCATTGACGTGCAATTAATTTTTTACTAAAATTGAAAAACACAACATTTTTTCTTGCTTTGCTGCAGCAGCGCACAGCAGAAGGTGTTTCCTCTCAGGTCCTCCCTCACTGCCCTATAACATGGCAATAAAACTCCTCACTGCCCAATATAACTTCTCACTGCCCAATATAACTTTTCACTGTCCAATATAACTTTTTCTCTGCCTAATACAGCAAGGATATTATCCAAGAATACTCGCTTGTGATTGGCTGACACAATCAGAGTGGAGAATATAATAAAAGATTCAGTCTCTCGACAAACAAGTTAACCAATTCTTGCAGGAATGGATTTCACATTTTATTACTTCAATTGTTTGAAGTTCTATCGGACCAAACGAATCTATAGCAGGCGGACACCTGAAAGGTGTATTTGCCCTTTAACCTTCAATTTGATACAACAATTTCAAAATTATAGTTATTACACATTTAAAATGATTTAAAAAATATCTTCATGAAAACTGGCATCAGTATGGGCCTTTGGGTACAGTTTTTACATTCATATTTCATTACAAAGTTGATAGTGATGGGGCAAACAATAAAATAACTGGTGATATATACTTGGTATTTTTGACGGAAATTTCTTGCCAGTCCTCAGATATCATTTCAGAGGTTGACAATATTTAAAAGAAGGTCCTGATACACCACGCAGCTAACACGAAGTCCAAGTAAGATCCTGGTTGATATTGAGAATATGCATTACATTGTATCACACAGAGTTGAACTGTCATGCAGCAGTGGAGATAACTTCAGTGAGTGGAAAGTGACCAAGTTGAAGGTAATTTTCGATGAAGATAATGCTACAGTACTCCAGGAGAGTTTTTATGATCATAAAATGAAGATAAGTGCAGGCACAAATACTTAAAAAATTAGGTGGCTGAGATAGCGTCAGAGTTCCGGCCAATTTCTTCCCTTCCTCCAGACCTAATTTCATACTATGTCATTCCAGACACCACACTGTCAGAGAGCACTTCCTTCTTATTTGTCCCCCTCATTGATCCCCGCAGCGTGAGTGGCTCCTTTCCTGAGATGTAATGGAGCCATTGTCCACCTGACAAGTAATTCCATTGACCAGTTCTCCTTGGCAAAAAAGAGCTTCTGCAATTTGATTGGCAATCTTCTCCCCCACAATGAAAGAAATCTGTATAAGAATAAAAGAATGTAAAGTCTCTCTGGTGTTCCTGAAATTTGCCTCATCCCACAACAAAGCATTACCAGGAATGATTACAGAAAAATTGCCAGTACCATTAGTCATTGCATGGCTTGTATCTTTTCCTTTAATCTAAAAAACAAAAATAATTTACGAAGTGTCAACCTACATATGAACCGTTTCGAAAAATCTATCAAATTAACAAATAAATAATGTCAGTTTTATAAAAAAATGATAGTCTTCCTCCTTCATAATAACAATTTAAGGGCCAATGATACAATTGGGAAGTTGCCTAATGGAAAATACTTCTCATGTGGAAAGAAAAGCTGTCAATATCGCACTGCCATATTCATGAGTATCTGCGATAGGTTCAGAGGGTGAATACAGAGCTTCAATAATTGACAACAGCCTCTATGCAGAACTGTATTGTGCAAGTGTCACCTGTAATTCACAAATGCAAAAAGCTTCTTGATTGATACATACTACACTGGGTCCCTGGCCATGCATATACTGTGGTTACAGAAGAATTTAGCGTTGAACCTATCTCACCATCCACAGCCACGATACCACTTTAATAAGTAAAAAGTAGCAGTATGTACTATACAGTGTGCAGCTAGGACACAAAATTTTCCTGCATATATTGATCAATTGATTATTTTATTTATTTCCACTGTTTGTGTCCATGTTCGGTTGGGCTGAAAAAAAAATTGAATTAAAAAACAATAAATGCTATATGAGTACTTGGCTATACCCAAGAGATGAAAGTTGGTGCAAAAAAAACTTGGTTGGTTGCATTTCCTGTCAGGTCACCCTAGCTTTTGTGAAAATGCATATTTTATGGTATTTCGCAGGCCTTTTAAAGACCATTCCATGGCCCCAGATCAGTCTGGTGAAAATGAGAACTGCATGCTGCTGCCACCTGGCACAAAAGTTGATTTTCTATGCTACAGCATTGCTGTCCCAAGAAATACTTTCAATTTCATTGCACATTCATAAAATTTCTGCTCAACATCGATGTAGATCAAATTCGGCAATCACATTCTCTAAGGAAGTAGACAAGGCCATCAGCACACTCAGAAACAGCCCCAGTGTCTTCCCGACAAAATTGTGTGTGTTCTTCTGGTTGAAAGTATGTGGACGCTCGCAGGAGCTCGCGGAATAGCACACTAGTCACTAGGTGGCAACACAAGACAGCATATGTTCTGATCAGTGGCAATGCAAGAGCAGTCCACTTGTAGACAGGCCCCAGATAGTAAACAAGCTTCATTCGCTCTAATGAATTTCAGTCAAAGAATAACGAGTACTTATGCAGCTGCTTGCGGCCGTCAATGACCTCACAACAGTCCCTATCCATTGCATTGAAATGAACTGTCAATTTGTCATTGAGTAACTTGTGACCTCATTGATGTGTGCTGTGACTCAGTTGGTGACTTGTCTTGATAGCATTGAAAGTATAGAACAAGGCCTCACAAATTGCGTATGAGTCACAGAGAACATAGGCGTACGGCACGCGCGATTTTTGGGAGGGCGAGCGACATTTGCCCGAATTTCAAAATCTAGATTTAATACCGTTTCAAATGAAATTGCCTGGAAATCATTAATTTTCAATAGCGTTTATTTAATCATCTGCCCAAATATTTTAGCCTTTTTGCCCGAATCTTACTGTTTCCCAACCATCCTGCCCCCCCCCCCCCCTCCGACAGACCTATGACAGAGAATTACATGGCATGGATGGAGATGTGACCTGACACGAACATGTCAGTGCAATTATGCAAGCACTTTTAATCTGTCGGCTAGAAAAGCGTCAACTTTACACTCTGTCACTTTGATATAGAAAAAAGAAGGATCAGTTAACTGTGAAAAATGCACTTTCAGTTTGTGACTCTTGATAGCCGATGAAGTGTCATCTTCTCTACTTTCAACATGGGAAACACAGAGGCAATCTGATTAGTCATGATCAAGAGAAGGCCATTTGACTTGTCATAACTGATTTCAGAGTGAAAATGATATGCATAATCCTTTCGTTTGGCTAGTCATCAACTAGCTGGACAAGTCTCCTTAAATCAAATTAACATTGAAAGTATTGTGGGTGATCATGACAAATGATCAGCATGATGACACTCGAGGCGCCATTTTCACTGTGCAACTGTCCACTCTCGTTTCTATATCAAAGTGACAGACTGTAACATTGTAAACGTTCCACCGACCATAGGAACGGCAATATCATAAACCTGGAACATCACATCATTAGTGTAAAGAGCAAAAGGCTAAGACACATGCAATGTTAGGCATGTTGACTTGACATTTGACGCATTTGCAGGGCTTTGTCTCATGTAATAACGTGTCAGAGATGACTAAGCAGGTTCCACTGAGCGATGAAGGGTGGGAGACTAATGCCTAGTTCTCACGACGGTGATTTGAGAGCGGCGCGTCAAGAGAAGTCATTTCTTGGAAAGTTGTGGCGTAGAACGTTGGATGAGGCACGTTACGTAATCAATTAGTGTCATGTGCGGCGCTTAAAGTTTGTAGCCTCGGTGAGTCTTGAGGTGTCCGCGGCGCTGCATAAGCTTTCTTCGCCGCGTTCCGCCTCTCTTGCCTCACCGCAGTTCCAAACAGACTCGTCGCACTTTGTTTTGGACTTCGGCGAGGCTGCTTTTACTTCGCCCAATGTTGTTTCCTGTTACGCCGCTGATGGTTGTGAGGCAGCTACGTCTGAAATTGGCGACCTGCGACGCATCAAGAAACCTTCGGCGTACACCCGAGGTAAGATGCGCCGCTGAAAAGGACAGCCTCGCCGACGACTGTAACGATGCAACGCCGCATTTAGGTACTTGTTACTGCGTACCTTGATGGTTCATCGTCGCACATGCATTCATACAGCGCCGAGGACATTACAGGCGCGTCGATGCTGACCTTCTTCGTCGTCCTTGCCTTAAGCATCGACGAAGGTCTCTTAAGCATCGACGAAGGTCTCTTGTTGCAGCGCTGCGGCAAAGTGTGTTTCGCTGATGCAGAAGTCACTTGTGGTCATTATAAAAAGGGACACAGAGGACCTCCTTGCTTCATTTGCTGATTGCCCTTCAATGAGAACACAATACAGTCTGCCTACTGAACATATGCATGATGAATGAAGAAGAAATTATTGTTGTGGCTGGTGCTGCTGCTGCTGCTTTGGGAGCTGTCTATTTGAGACACAGGAGGAGGAGGGCCAGGAGACAGAAAAGGTGGTGGATTCGCAACTGGTTGCTGCAGAGGGAACAACATGGTCACTACCATCAACTGATGCCTGAACTGCAAGTCAATGACGTGTCTGGCTACTACAACTACACTAGAATGCCCCCTGACATCTTTGCTGAACTCCTGGAAGCTGTTGGACCACTCATCACTAAGCAAGACACCAACATGAGGAAGGCTTTGGAACCTGGTCTGAAGTTGGCTATCACCCTGCGGTACATGGCAACAGGAAACAGCTACAAGTCCCTAGCTTATGCTTTCCGTGTGGCACCCAACACCATCTGCAACTTCATCCCTGAAGTCTGCCTTGCCATCGTTCATGCCTTCGAAAGACAGCTGGCACTACCCACACAGCCTGAAAGATGGAAGGAGATAGCCAAGGCCTTTGAGACGAAATGGAACTTGCCCAACTGCATTGGAGCTCTGGATGGCAAGCACGTCGCGATCCGATGTCCCAAGGCTGCAGGCTCCTTGTTCTACAACTACAAGGGATTTCATTCCATTGTCCTGATGGCCCTCGTTGATGCCGACTACAAGTTCATCTATGTGCAGGCTGGCTGTCAAGGAAGTGCATCTGATGGCGGCGTCTTCAAGGACACAATACTTCGACAACTCCTGGACGACGAAGATCTAGGCCTACCACCTCCAGAACCTCTACCTGGTACAGAAGACAATCCTTTCCCATATTACATCGTGGGTGACGAGGCATTTCCCCTGAAGACATGGCTGCTCAAACCAGTGCCAAGAAGGAACCTTGACATTGCTTCCAGAGTGTACAATTACAGGATTTCAAGAGCCAGGAGAGTGGTGGAGAATGCCTTCGGTCTGCTGTCACACAGGTTCAGATGCTTCCTGACCACCATGCCCCAACGACCTACAAGAGTGACATACATCACAATGGCTGCTTGTGTTCTACACAACATTCTGCAAGACAGAGTAGGCGTCCACCATGCCCGTGACATTGAAGTTATGGACAGAGAAGATCCACAGACACATGACGTCACTGAAGGAGTTTGGAGGGGAGACCGTCAATTGCATGACCTAGGAGAACCACTTCGACACGGAAATGCCTCCAGAGATGCCAAGGCTGCTCGAGACTACCTACGTGACTGGGTCAACAGTCCAGCAGGAAGTGTCCCTTGGCAGTTGGAGAAAATCTGAAGAAGATGCAGACTATCTATTCAAAACAACAAACCCCAGGCCCTTTTAAGGGCCACCAAATCCTCCCAATTGAGCTGGCCATGTACACATCCTATGTTGACAAAACAAGCCCAAAAATCAATCAATCAATCCATCTATCAATCCCTCCATCCATCTATACTACTAGATAGGGGTTTTTAGAGTCCCTTTGACCTACTTATTTAATGTCCTAATTAACCTAATTAATTACCCATTAACCTAATTAATTAATGACCTAATTACCCATTAACCTAATTAATTAATGACCTAATTACCCCATTAATCTAATTAATTACCCATTAATACAATTAATTACCCATAAATCTAATTAATTAATGACCTAATTACCCAAGGGGGGGCACCTGCCATAAATGTTCTATAAATAGCATCACTTTGACAGATTAATGACCTGACACAGCTGCTACCAAAAGCCATGATTAATGGCCTGAACACCTGTTGCTCATAACTATGATTAATGGCCTGAACACCTGGTACACATGATCATCTGTCACATGTCCAACAATGATTAATGGCATCAACACCTGGTATCAATTGTTCTTTTCTAAAATTAGCATCAACTTGAAGCCAAAGGGGGTGTGGCCTAAAGTGAATGACTGGAAATCCCCCGATGTAAAAATAGCTGTATTGCACACCAGGGCTATGAGTCACTGGAAAATCCCAAGATTTAAAAATAGCTGTATTTCACAACATGGCTATGACTCACTGGAAAATACCCAGATCTAAAAGTAGCTGTATTGCACAACAGGATGTAACACATGAAACAACACACACAAAAAACAAACTCATTATTCAATTTAAAACTTTATTTCACATATTACTAATACAAATCAGTCTCAACAACTGTTACAATATTAAAATTTGATCCATTTTTTTAGCTCAGTTGAGGCCGGAATGCCAGGGGGTCTTCCAAAAGATGGTCTTTTTCTTCCAATGTTGCTTTCCGCCTGTGTGTCCATATCTTCTTCCAGTCTGGACTGTGCCAGTCTGGACTGTGCTCTTCTGACTGCAGCTTCTGCTGGTATAACAACTTCCATCTTTGGCATATCTTCCTTCTTTCCCTTGGTCTTGGTATCGATTAAGATGAGATTACTCTTTCCGCTCTTCACAATGGTCTTAGGCTTCCCCTCAGCTTGTGCTTTGAAGTGCTCCAGAACTGCCTTGTAATTCAAAGAAGTCATGATGTGTTCAGGTGGTTGGTCCCAAATGAAGGATTATCTTCAGTGTCATCCAATATATAGTTTACTCCGCATGCTCTTCTTCATCAAACTTGCCCTCCTCTGGATCTTCCTCAGAATCTTCCTCTGGATTTTCTGTGACAACTCTATTGAATACTGGCTTGTACTGTTTTATAGCCATCCTGGCCGCATCAATCCAGTCAAGGTTTTCAATGTCATGGAGCTCTTCCACTTTCTCCATGATTTTTTGGTGAATATGACTGTTCTCACTCAGGTCCATCCAGTTTTTTATGAAATTTGCATACGTTTTCCGAAGATCTCCTGTCAGTTCTTTCATGTTATCCGCAATTGTCTTTTCTCTGGCTTCTTTTTTGCTCCGTCCTTCTTCAATGTATTGTTTCTGTTCTTCTTCCAAATATTGAACCCAATTTCTGCACACTTCCAGTCTTATTGGAGCAAAACATTTGAACTCAGTCTTCATCTTCTTACTGGGATGAAATTGGCTAGTCTGGTAATATTCCCTTGGTCTTTTAAGTCCTCATCCCACTCCTTCCTGCTGGTTCCTCACACATGGCTTTAAATGCTCTTGTAGGTCATCAATGTTGTCTATAGCAGTTTGGCAGTCAATACATGAAATCGTGTTGGAATGACTGATGTTATTTTCAGCAGAATGAAAAGAACAGTCTGCCGAAGAGCCTTCTGTAGAATTTGCAGCCTTGTCTTTTTTGATATCCAAGACATTTGGCTGGAAGCGGTCATTTTCACCCGTCGTCTGCTTGAAATCGAGCAATAAATGGCCAAATGGTCTGGATGTTGCACTGTCATAATGCTGTAAGAACTCCTTTACTTTTCTGGGATTTACTTGTCTGGCAAAAGTCATGACAGATTGTAGGTCATTCGGATTCTTGAACAATACAACGTAGTGACAATTCCGTCTTTGCGTTGGACTTTTGCTCAGTGGCGTAACTAGGAGGTCGAGAATGGGGGGGGCACCTGGGGGGGCACGCAATTTTCTGGGGGGCACCCATAATACTAATTGTATATTTTAGCCAAGGTTGAAAAGTTCATATGGGGGGGCACCTGGGGGGGCACAGGTCCAATATGGGGGGGCACGTGCCCCCCCGTGCCCCCCCATAGGGACGCCACTGCTTTTGCTGTAGTACAGGTTTTGACAAAGCAATACCACACTCAGAGATCGATGATGTGAACCCTCATAGAAGATCTCTGTCATACGAGGATCATCTCCGCATGACGTCATCAAATCATCGATTATTAGAAAATTTGCAATGTTTGGATCAAAGAAGCTAGGATGATCTATGCCATGAGGAATTCCCTTAATAAACTCCACCTTTGGTTTTACTGTAGCCTGAATAATATCGTACATTGGCTGCCATCTTTTATACAACCACACTATTCTTTGAGGGGATGGACTAACCATAAATTTGTTGTATTGCAAAATATTCTTCACAAGCGTTGTTTTGCCACAAGCAGTTGGTCCATTGAGCAGCATAGTGAAGGGATGTTTCAAAACAAATCTGTCAATTTCACTCCCATCTTGATGTACTGTCTCAAAGTTTTTTTCAAAATCTCCAACTGCACACCCATCTTGATGTTTGTTATGCTTGGTCATCACATGACGTTTCAGACTAGAATTTCTTGTGAAAGAAAGACCGCAAGTTGTACAGACATTCTCATCCATGACCAGTGTACACTGATTGAACTCAAAACAGCAACTAACCTTGAGGAGATATCCGCCTCCTTTATATACTGTACAGCAACCTACCAGTACCTGACCCCCCCCCCTGCACAATAATGGACCTACCCAAACTGCGAAGGTAGCACCTACCTGACCCACAATGGACACATCGGCACCCTAACTGTACTAAACTGCATCCAAACTACACCTGCATGCACCCAACTGCACTCTCCACTGCACTTTGCACTGCACTCTGCACTTTGCACTCTGCACTGCACTTTGCACTTTGCACTCTGCACTTTGCACCCTGCCCTGCACCCTGCACTTTGCACCCCCTTGCACTCTGCACTGCACTCTGCACTTTGCACCCACTTGCACTCTGCACTGCACTCTGCACTGCACTCTGCACTGTACGCTGCACTGCACTTTGCACTGCACTTTGCACTGCACTTTGCACTGCACTTTGCCTTGCACTCTGCACTGCACTCTGCACTTTGCACCCACTTGCACTCTGCACTGCACTCTGCACTGTACGCTGCACTGCACTTTGCACTGCACTTTGCACTGCACTTTGCACTTTGCACTCTGCACTGCACTTTGCACTGCACTTTGCACTGCACTTTGCACTTTGCACTGCACTTTGCACTGCACTTTGCACTGCACTTTGCACTTTGCACTTTGCACTCTGCACTTTGCACCCACTTGCACTCTGCACTGCACTCTGCACTGCACTTTGCACTGCACTTTGCACTGCACCTTGCACTGCACCTTACACTGCACCTTATAGCACCCTACTGCACCCTATAGCACCCAACCTGCACTCAACATGGCAGTCAACTTGCACCCTTGCCGCAACAGGAGCAGAGTGATTACTTCGATTTGTCAGTTTCATTGCGAAACCTCTATTTTGATGTTTTATTCATAATTCCTGCTGATTTAGGGCCCTAGTTATGGCCAATTTCTGGTTTAGTATATATTGGATCTGACGATTTTGATTTGTCAATATTTGAATTAGTTGAAAACCCCTATTTTTATCTATCATCCTAGCTCATCTAGGAGCTGAGTTATGGCCTACTTTAGGTTTCAGCCATTTTGGAATGGGAGAAAAGTGTAGGAAAGGCTAGAATGTTCTCTTGATTATTTATTTACATGCATTAGAAAAAGCTCTGCACTAAAGCAGGTTCTACATTGCTGTGTTGGCAAAATGATCCAGTTAACATACACCAAGCCAGAGTATAGGAAAGGTTGAGGGTTTGCTGCCGCGCACTGTTCATTCTGTTAATTTCTGCTTCCTGGGTTGCCAAATACTGTCAAACCACACTACACAGCAATGCGTCGGACGTTGAAGGTTTGCGGCAGCGCACTGCTGTTTCCCGCCATTTATGACGTCACGCGCGTAACCTCTAAAACAAAGGTTAAAATACTTTAAAAGACGTAATAATGGTAGAAAAACATTACTATATCCATAAATAATAATAAATCGGACATTCTAAGTCTTTTTAACACATCTTAAGAGCTTTCCAAGAGTTTATTGAGGATCTCGGTTAGAGGCTGCGGACCGGCATGGATATCAACAACTTTTCTCAACTTCAGCGAGTGACTTTTTCGGACTCTATAAACTATGGAAAAATGGCGAAAAAGACTGGAATCTTGATATGGTTTTTACTCAAGGCTATCTGAAGGACTCTCAAGAGTTGTGACAAGTCAATCAACGTCCGATTCGGCGAGAAAATGAACCCCGAAGACAGGGAACATGGCGAAAAAATGGATCAAATTTTAATATTGTAACAGTTGTTGAGACTGATTTGTATTAGTAATATGCAGGGTTGGGGCGATTAAATTATTTTTTTAATCGATTAGATTAGATTAAATGGAGACATTGCTTGATTAGATTAGATTAGATTAAGCCCATTTTACAATCTTAATCAATTAAATCAGATTAAACACAATATTTAATCAGATTAAATTTGATTAAATTTGATTAAAATAAAAAAGTAATTTAGTATTGTACAAAAAAAAATTCTCAATTATCATGTTGTTCAAATATATTCTGAATGAACGACAAATGTCCTTCACGTCTCAGTTTTAAAGGCACAACTGCTACAGATTTTACCAGAAGTTATATCAAATATCTGAAATGTAGGGCTATTTAACAGCTGTTCTGTACGAAATTAGTCCGCAACCTCTCAGGTGAGCCCGCAAAGTCCAAAATGTAAACAACAGACTGCATTTCTTCTTTTTTTGGAAAAAAAAAGAGAATTTGTTAGATAATTATTCCGAAAATGTTCATGTATTCTTTTACCACATATAATCCAAGGCTTATGCATGGTAACAAAATGTAGATGTAGATGTAGATGTAGATGTAGATGGTTGGGGACGAAACCTTTCGGTTGTTATCCCATCAGTTTTGACTCTTGCGTCGGTGGGCTCTCCTCTCGGTAGACCACCTTTCTTTCTTTTAGGAGAAAAACAAATAAATAAATAAATAAATAAATTACATAACATAGAATTAAATAGCTTGGTAAATAAATATAGATTAAAAAACACATAAATAGGCAAATAAATAAGTAAAAAAAAAAAAAAAAACTGGTAAAACTGAACACAAAAATATAGTATAACTGCTAATACTGACAGTAACTCCTACCACCCAGTTAAAAAAAAGTAAAACAAACCAACGAAAACCTTTTTTTTTTTTTTTTTTTTTGCCAAACAGTTGGTCTCTCGCCGTCAAAAGATTTTAAAAATTTTTACAAATTGCGCTGTTTTCTTACAGGGATCAAGGGTAGGGTCCGAGAGATCACTGAGACCGATGTTTATTTATTTATTTTTTATGTTTTACAGCTTTCCCTGGGTCCAAGAGACCACAAGGTATAGGTATCAAGTTGGCGCCGAGAGAGGACCCATATGATTTTTTGTTTAACGCTGAGGAACTTGTGTCCCCCAAAAATAACAAGTGCAGCACTCACAGGAGGTGGTTTGTGCGTTGATGCGAGTGTAAAACAATTTAAACGTGAAACCCCATATTCGGGTCTATAGCGACCACAAGGGGTGACAAAACAATAAAGTAATAATACCAGTAGTTATCTTTTCCTCCGGGTCTGTAGCGACCACAAAGGATAACAAGCTATTCATAACATTAGATAATCAGTTTTGGTTTTCTGGGTCTGTAGCGACCACAGTGATGAGGATGGCGATGATGACAAAAGTGCTAACATGAACAACTTGAAATGCTAATTAACTGAGACAAATATTTATTTTCAAAATTGATGTTAAGGTATTCCCATCAAATACAGAGATCATTTCCTCCGGGTCTGTAGCGACCACAAAGGATAACAGAGTAATGATATTAATTTTTATGGCTTCTGGGTCTGTAGCGACCACAGAGATGAAATGGCGATCGATGGGAAGAAACTTGAAATGATGATCATCGATGAGAAGGATTCACAACCCAAAAAATTACTACCTCCGGGTCTGTAGCGACCACAAAGGATGATTGTTACCAGCAATACAAACATGATATTGTGCAAAAAATGCAAAAATGTCCCAATTTCTTTATCAATGTTTATGCAATGTTTCAATTATCTTATTTGATAGATAAATAATTTAATTTGATTAAATAATTTAATCTGATTAAATAATTTAATCTGATTGAATAATTTAATCAACATTTAATCATGATTAAATCCTGATTAAATTGAAAATATGATTAGATTAGATTAGATTAAATGACTTTTAAAATTTCAATCGATTAGATTAGATTAAGTAATCTAATCAAATTTAATCATTTAATCATGATTAAGATTAGATTGGCCCCAACCCTGGTAATATGTGAAATAAAGTTTTAAATTGAATAATGAGTTTGTTTTTTGTGTGTGTTGTTTCATGTGTTACATCCTGTTGTGCAATACAGCTACTTTTAGATCTGGGTATTTTCCAGTGAGTCATAGCCCTGTTGTGAAATACAGCTATTTTTAAATCTTGGGATTTTCCAGTGACTCATAGCCCTGGTGTGCAATACAGCTATTTTTACATCGGGGGATTTCCAGTCATTCACTTTAGGCCACACCCCCTTTGGCTTCAAGTTGATGCTAATTTTAGAAAAGAACAATTGATACCAGGTGTTGATGCCATTAATCATTGTTGGACATGTGACAGATGATCATGTGTACCAGGTGTTCAGGCCATTAATCATAGTTATGAGCAACAGGTGTTCAGGCCATTAATCATGGCTTTTGGTAGCAGCTGTGTCAGGTCATTAATCTGTCAAAGTGATGCTATTTATAGAACATTTATGGCAGGTGCCCCCCCTTGGGTAATTAGGTCATTAATTAATTAGATTTATGGGTAATTAATTGTATTAATGGGTAATTAATTAGATTAATGGGGTAATTAGGTCATTAATTAATTAGGTTAATGGGTAATTAGGTCATTAATTAATTAGGTTAATGGGTAATTAATTAGGTTAATTAGGACATTAAATAAGTAGGTCAAAGGGACTCTAAAAACCCCTATCTAGTAGTATCCATCCATCCATCCATCCATCCAAGTCCAATCCCTGCAAAGTGACGACAACTGCTTTTCTTTTCTGCAGTGTATATATGTAACGAGCATTGTGTTCCATCTATCAAGCTATCTATCTATCTATCTATCTATCTATCTAGCTATCTATCTATCTATCTAGCTGCCTATCCGTTTTCTAACCATAAAAACCACTTGCTCTAGACAAGTGAAATTACAAAGTGATGCACTTGTACTAGTGCAACCAACACAAGTTTTAAAACCAAAGCACTTGTACTAGTGCTTTACATTTTAATTAAGAAATTCATGCACTTGTACTAGTGCAATAAAAATATGTTTATACCAAAGAATGCAGCACTTGTACTAGTGCAGCACTTGGTATGTTTTTGGGCAAAGAAAGGGGGAACTAGCACCTTGCTTTTATGAAGGTGATTACTTTTAATGAAGGCCAGGACCGGACTTTTTTTTGGGGGATTGTCAACATTTTTTTTGCTCTTTTTTGGCTCTTTTCGGTCAACACAAGCTCTTTTTTTTGTCAACATAGGATGTGTACGTGGCCTGCCCTTTTGGGAGGATTTGGTGGCCCTTAAAAGGGCCGAGGTTTTTTTGTTGTCTTTGCTGCACATCTTCTCTTCTACTTGTGTGGAGAAAGGACACTCTCAGTCCAACTGGGTGAAGGGGAAGGCTGGTGCTGCTGCTGGGCGATCGGTTGACCATAGCTTGGTCCAGGGTAGCCATACTTCTCGGGGCTCTCCTGAGCATCCACCATCAGTGTCAGGGAGGATGGGCTGGGCTGCATCATGGTGTAGCTGGGAGTCTGCCTGGATCCTCCTTCCCTGGGCTGCTGGTGGTGGAAGTGATGGCTGCTGGAAGCGTGGTGGTGCTGCTGGTGGTGCTGCTGGTGGTGCTGCTGGTGATGCTGCTGGTGCTGAGATGGCACATACGTCGCAGAAGGAGGAGGAGGAGGAGGTGGCATCTGCAGGCGCTGAGGAGGATGAGGAGGCTGGAAGGTTTCCTCCTGAGGTCTTGACTGGCGGCTGGCCTCATCCATCTCCCTCTCCTTGTCCCAGTAGAAGGCGGCCTCCGCAATGGCCCTCACCATTCGCTTTCTGATTTCAGGGCTGGCGCGAAATCCGACGTGGTAGAGGTCTTGACACTTGATCCTCCAGTACTCCTCATCGTCTTTCAACTCCTGGTAGTCGGGGCACAGCCTGCAGCCAGAGCCTTTGAGGATCTTCTTGGAGGAGGACATAGCGTGCATGCTGCCTGCGATGACATTCCTGGCGGAGTGCATGGTTTCATCTGTTGTGGCCTTTCTCTTGGTTCCCTTGGACACGGCTCCAGGCTTTGGCGCTCCAGGGAAGACTTGGGACTGCTGGCTGTCAGGTCTGTCCTGTGATGGCTGTTCAAGTGGCAGGTCCTGCAGGTCATAAGAAGCTGGCAGGGAATCTTCAGGGTTGTAGCTGTCCCCGGAGTCTGAGGCTGGTCTGTTGGCTGACAGTTGGGATATGGCGGACAGCTCCTTCCCTGGCTTGTGGACGATGGAGTCCTTCAGGAACCGACAGTTGGCTAGGATGTACTGGTCCCTGTTTGTTAGCGTCTCCTTCCTGCCGGATCCTGAAGCTTCAGGCCTGACGAGTCTGGAGTAGTGGGTGCGGACAGTCTTCCTCCAGTTGAAGATGTCCTGGGAGGTGAACTTGGGTCCCAGCTCCTTGGCTTTTTCGGTGTCCAGAAGTAGCTTCTCGTTGCCCTTGTATCCTCTGGAGCCCTTCATGTACAGCACAGGATGCTCTTTGTACCAGTTGATGAGGTCGTCTTCTTGCTCCGCTGTGATGCCCATGTAGTCTTTGATGTTTTTCTTGGGGGCCTTCCCTTTGCCCTTCTTGCCCTTGGACTTGGCTTCAGCAGTTGCAGGGGCCTCATCACCAGAGGAATGGTGGTCTTCCTCCTCGAAGGTGTCGTCCATCATGACATCTTCAAGAGCAACAACAGGCTGGCTCTCTTGTGTCTTCTTCGGAGTCTTCTTCGGAGTCTTCTTCGGAGTCTTCTTCGGAGTCTTCTTCTGAGTCTTCTTTGGAGTCTTCTTTGGAGTAGACTTGGCAGTAGGCTCTGGAAGACCCTTGGGAGCAGACTTGTCAGCAGACTTGGTGGCAGGCTTGTCAGCAGGCTTGGGAGCAGGCTTGTCAGCAGACTTGGCAGCAGGCTTGTCAGCTGTAGATGACTTGGGAGCAGGCTTGTCAGCAGACTTGGCAGCAGGCTTGTCAGCAGACTTGGCAGCAGGCTTGTCTCCTTCATCAGCTTCAAATAATTCAGATGAGGAATCTTCGTCAGTGCTGTCTTCTGGCTGGCCCTCGTAGATGGTCTCGCTGACGACAGTGGCTTTGCTGGTTGAAGTAGTAGTCTTCGTCTGGCTGGCATCTTTGGCTGTAGTGGAGGTGTAGAGCCCAGGTAGAGAGATGTCTGCCATGGCTGTTGTGAAGAAGGCAACTACTGCAGCATCTGAAGGGTCATGGAGAGGAGTTGCAGCTGGACATGTGCACCATCGTGGCAGCACTTGGCTATGATCCTGTGTAAAGTATGATGGGTAAACATGGCTGCTTGAGATCAAACAAGTGAGTTTTGCAAGTTGAAAATATGAATTTCTGTCTAAACAGGCAATTGAAATCGTCATCTGTCTCATCCCTGTGCTTTCTAATTGGATCAACTAAGCTGTGCCACAGTTAAAAGAATAGCACCTACTAGTCAGGGAGCCAGGCCAGAAAAATTGGAGTTTGGCTCACCCCGAGAGAGGACCACATAAGTTATATACCGTTTGAATCCCTGAATTCAGTAGTTTTAGAAACTTTCTGTTTCAGTGAAAAATCAGTTGAGAGTTTTTTGTAATTTGGTTACCATGGCAACCAAGTCAGAAAATAATTTGATGAATAGAAAATGAATAAAACACTCTCATACGGAGTGTTTTTCTTAGATAAACGTAATTTTTCTTTTGAAATACATTTTATAGAAAGGCCCCCTTTAATTGGTCACATGACCTTGGGGTAAAAGGTCACATGACCAGCAGAGGAGGGAGTTAAAGAGGCAAAACTAGCAATTTTTAAGCAATACAGACTTAGAAGTTTGCCCTGGACAATGCAGTTCAATGACACATTGTCAAATTATTGATATATGAGAGATGTAATGTCATGCTTTCAAAAAATATGCCATTTGGCATGACTGCTACCATGGTAACAAAAATGTTTATCTTCAAAATAGCAGCCCCATTTACAGATTTAATTTCATTAAAATTATGTTTCTGGTTTATATTTGTTCTTTTACAGTTGGAAGTGAAATTTAAAAAGTTGATTTATTAAGTATTGTAGGTGCCAGGGTTGGGGCGATTAAATTATTTTTTTAATCGATTAGATTAGATTAAATGGAGACATTGCTTGATTAGATTAGATTAGATTAAGCCCATTTTACAATCTTAATCAATTAAATCAGATTAAACACAATATTTAATCAGATTAAATTTGATTAAATTTGATTAAAATAAAAAAGTAATTTAGTATTGTACAAAGAAAAATTCTCAATTATCATCTTGTCCAAATATATTCTGTATGAACGACAAATTTCCTCCAAGTCTAAGTTTTAAAGGCACAACTGCTACAGATTTTACCAGAAGTTATATCAAATATCTGAAATGTAGGGCTATTTAACAGCTGTTCTGTACGAAATTAGTCCGCAACCTCTCAGGTGAGCCCGCAAAGTCCAAAATGTAAACAACAGACTGCATATTGTTGTTTTCTTCTTTTTTTGGAAAAAAAAAGAGAATTTGTTAGATAATTATTCAGAAAATGTTCATGTATTCTTTTACCACATATAATCCAAGGCTTATGCATGGTAACAAAATGTAGATGTAGATGTAGATGTAGATGTAGATGGTTGGGGACGAAACCTTTCGGTTGTTATCCCATCAGTTTTGACTCTTGCGTCGGTGGGCTCTCCTCTCGGTAGACCACCTTTCTTTCTTTTAGGAGAAAAACAAATAAATAAATAAATAAATAAATTACATAACATAGAATTAAATAGCTTGGTAAATAAATATAGATTAAAAAACACATAAATAGGCAAATAAATAAGTAAAAAAAAAAAAAAAAACTGGTAAAACTGAACACAAAAATATAGTATAACTGCTAATACTGACAGTAACTCCTACCACCCAGTTAAAAAAAAGTAAAACAAACCAACGAAAACCTTTTTTTTTTTTTTTTTTTTTTGCCAAACAGTTGGTCTCTCGCCGTCAAAAGATTTTAAAAATTTTTACAAATTGCGCTGTTTTCTTACAGGGATCAAGGGTAGGGTCCGAGAGATCACTGAGACCGATGTTTATTTATTTATTTTTTATGTTTTACAGCTTTCCCTGGGTCCAAGAGACCACAAGGTATAGGTATCAAGTTGGCGCCGAGAGAGGACCCATATGATTTTTTGTTTAACGCTGAGGAACTTGTGTCCCCCAAAAATAACAAGTGCAGCACTCACAGGAGGTGGTTTGTGCGTTGATGCGAGTGTAAAACAATTTAAACGTGAAACCCCATATTCGGGTCTATAGCGACCACAACGGGTGACAAAACAATAAAGTAATAATACCAGTAGTTATCTTTTCCTCCGGGTCTGTAGCGACCACAAAGGATAACAAGCTATTCATAACATTAGATAATCAGTTTTGGTTTTCTGGGTCTGTAGCGACCACAGTGATGAGGATGGCGATGATGACAAAAGTGCTAACATGAACAACTTGAAATGCTAATTAACTGAGACAAATATTTATTTTCAAAATTGATGTTAAGGTATTCCCATCAAATACAGAGATCATTTCCTCCGGGTCTGTAGCGACCACAAAGGATAACAGAGTAATGATATTAATTTTTATGGCTTCTGGGTCTGTAGCGACCACAGAGATGAAATGGCGATCGATGGGAAGAAACTTGAAATGATGATCATCGATGAGAAGGATTCACAACCCAAAAAATTACTACCTCCGGGTCTGTAGCGACCACAAAGGATGATTGTTACCAGCAATACAAACATGATATTGTGCAAAAAATGCAAAAATGTCCCAATTTCTTTATCAATGTTTATGCAATGTTTCAATTATCTTATTTGATAGATAAATAATTTAATTTGATTAAATAATTTAATCTGATTAAATAATTTAATCTGATTGAATAATTTAATCAACATTTAATCATGATTAAATCCTGATTAAATTGAAAATATGATTAGATTAGATTAGATTAAATGACTTTTAAAATTTCAATCGATTAGATTAGATTAAGTAATCTAATCAAATTTAATCATTTAATCATGATTAAGATTAGATTGGCCCCAACCCTGGTAGGTGCTTAGCTTTAGTATGATTTTTATTGGGGTAAACGGTCACATGACCAGTAGGGGAGGGATCAAATGGCTAAAACGGGCAGTTTTTCAGCAATATGGACACTATAAATAGGCAATGGACTACACAATTTAATGACACATGGTCAAGGCATTGACATTTGATTGCCCTAATGTCATGCTTTCAAGAAATATATCATATGGCATTACTGTTACCATGGTAACAGAAATGTTTATCTTCAAAATAACAGCCGTATTTGTAGATTTAATTTGACTAAAATTATGTTTCTGGCCAGTGTTTGTTCTTTTCCAGTTGAAATTGAAATTTAAAATGATGATTTATGCTGCATTGCAGGTGCTTAGATCTTGTATGATTTTGAGTGGGGTAAAAGGTCACATGACCAGTAGGGGAGGGTTTCAAACAGCTAAAACCAACAGTTTTTGACCAATTTGGACTCTATAAATTTAGACAACACAGTTTAATGTCATATTGCCTTGGTATTGATATTTTATAGATCTAATGCCATGCTTTCAAGCAATATGCCAGTTGGCCAGCATTACTGTTGCCATGGTAATGGAAATGTTTATCTTCAAAATGACAGCCCTATTTGCAGAATTCATCTCACTAAAAATTGTGAATTTGGCCTGTGTTCATTCTGTTACAATTGAAAGTGAAATGCTAAATGGTGATACATTCTATATCATTGACACTTACATTGTTTTTTTGGGGGTATGACTTTTAATGGAGGCAAAGGTCACATGACTAGCAAGGAAGAGAGATAGAAGGCAAAAACAGCAAATAGTAAGCAATTTGGTCTCCAGAAATTTACACTGGACGACCCAGTTAAATGACATATCCAAGATAATTATATTAGAAAGATGAGATATCAAGCATACTCATGCTTTTAATAGATTGTTATTGGGCCATGGTGATGGAAATGCTTATCTTCAAAATAGCCTGCCAAATTTAGAGATTTCTCTCAATTAAATCTTGTTTTGTATATACTCCTTTTGTTACAGTTAAAAGTGAAATTTTAAAAAAGTGATATCTGTGTTGAGGTGCTGAAATTCCCAAAACTTTCAATGAAGTGCTAGGCCACATGAACAGGTGGAGAGGGGGGGGGGAGTTAAATAGGGAGAATTAAAGAAGTGTTTATTATAACATAGTCTTGTCACTCTTGTGACATTTAGCCTTTTTTTCAGTGGACTAAGAAGTGATAACAATTGAAGCAAATTGCTCCCATTCTGAATGCCGAAAACATTGATCAAGAAATTCCATGAGGCTAAATCACTCCAGTTTAAAATCTGTCAAATGCCAGTTTAGGGACTTGATTTGATCAAATCACTGGCTCTTTGACAATTGAATTAATGAGAGGCTTTTTAAAGTGTGATTGACTCATAGAACCCTAAATGTTGCTAGTTTTGAACATGTTGAAGATTCTACAACAAGTTTAGCAGCTCCTCAGAACTTCTTGGCATTTATAGGTATGTATATCAGTTACACTTTGCCAGAAAAGCCTCCTTTACAAACACAAAATTGAGCTGAATAGTGAATATGAAGTTAAGGATGTCAGAAACCCAGTCTATTAGCTGCACAAGCAAGTTCTTTCTGCAGACCAAGATTTGAGGTATATATTTTGCAATATTTTGCATGTGGACAAATTTGCAAACCTGCAAAAACGAACATATAGACGAATTTGACATAATATTGTCTTTCACAAATTTTTTGCAGGTGCAATTACGATCATTATACCACTGAACTTGCCTAAAACTGTCTCTAAACCTAATTTTGAGCCTAAAACTGAAGCCCGTAACACCTCCACGAATGTTAGAATTGGCAGGTGCACAAATGAATAAGAAAGCATATATTCACCAGTGTTAGTTATTGCATGTACAGTACCTATGATCGTTTTCATGTCCATGAACTCATACATGCTCGATTTTACACCTCCGAAAAGTTGTGCACATGCTAAATAATGAAGAAAATATATGCATGAAAATGTGATATTTATATTAATTTATTGTAGTGCAAAATTCCAAAGCACATAGGTTCAGGCCTTTTAAACGATTAAATGATCCAGTCAAAGAAGTTGAGTTACAGGCCTGCCGTATATTGCTCCATAGAAATGAACACAGTAGGGCAAGATTCCTCAAGTTAAACATTAATTTTGAAGGTGTCTCCTTAATTCAGTCAGACAAACTAACTGCCAATCAATTAGCCAACCTATTGCCCCCTGGTGATGTTTTTGGTACCAATCATTGGCTTTCAACTTCCTTTATCTGTTCAAAATAATCAGCATTAATATTAACAGTCAGTGTGTTTTTCGTAAAATTGGTCAGAAAAAGTGCATTTATGTCCGATCAGATTCCAATTGAAGGATTGTTCATGGGCCTATGGTAATGATGTGACTTCAGTTTGTATAAACATTTTTAAATTATGCTCTTATATGGCTTTTTCAATTTGGGATTTTTCAATGGGCAGGTAAGTTTTTCACAGCAATATCTTTCATTCATTTTTTTTTTCTGAAAATTAACTCAAATATGAATATCTTGACAATGTGCTGTCCTGGGTATATTTCTCATGTCCAATTTGCTTAACTATACAAGGTTTTCCTTAATCTAACCCCCTCCCCTGCTGATTAAATTACCTTTTTACCCCATTGAAAATCTCACCAAATTACAACAACTGAAATATATAACACATACCCAAATTGAAATTTCACTCTCAACTGCAACAGAAAGAACACAAGCAAGTTCCTTCATTTTAGAGAGCTGAATTCTGCAAATAGGGCTTTTATTTTGAAGGTAAACATTTCCGTTACCATGGTAACAGTAATGCCAAATTCCAATATTATATTTATTGAAAGTATGAATTAGTCTGCTTGATATCACGAATCAATCCCTTTGATATGTAATTTTACTGCATCATCTAGTGTTTATTTTGAGTGCCCTTATCACTTAAAATGTACTAGTTTTGCCTATTATCTCTCTTCCCTGCTGTCATACTACCTTTTACCCCATTAAAGTCACACCAAATTTAGGTTCCAACAATGCAGAATATATTCCCTTTCAAAATTTCACTCTCAATTGTAACATAATGAACACGGGCTAGATTTATGATATAGTGAGGTGAAATCTGAAAAAGGGGCTGTTATTTTGAAGATAAACATTTTGGTTACCATGGTAACAGTAATGACATAATGATATATTTCTTGAAAGCTTGGCATTAGAGCTATCAAATAGCAATACATTGACAATGTGTCGTTAAACTGTGTCACCAAGTGCCTATTTTAGTGATCATATTGCTTTAAAAACTGTCAGTTTTGGTTATTTGATCCCCTCCCCTACCGATCATGTGACCTTTTACCCCACTCAAAATCATACAAGATCTAAGCACCTGCAATGCAGCATAAATCATCATTTTAAATTTCAATTTCAACTGGAAAAGAACAAACACTGGCCAGAAACATAATTTTAGTCAAATTAAATCTACAAATACAGCTGTTATTTTGAAGATAAACATTTCTGTTACCATGGTAACAGTAATACCATATGATATATTTCTTGAAAGCATGATATTAGGGCAATCAAATGTCAATGCCTTGACCATGTGTCATTAAATTGTGTTGTCCATTGCCTATTTATAGTGTCCATATTGCTGAAAAACTGCCCGTTTTAGCCATTTGACCCCTCCCCTACTGGTCATGTGACCGTTTACCCCAATAAAAATCATACAAAATCTAAGCGCCTACAATACTTAATAAATCAGCATTTTAAATTTCACTTCCAACTGTAAAAGAACAAATATAAACCAGAAACATAATTTTAATGAAATTAAATCTGTAAATGGGGCTGCTATTTTGAAGATAAACATTTTTGTTACCATGGTAGCAGTCATGCCAAATGGCATATTTTTTGAAAGCATGACATTACATCTCTCATATATCAATAATTTGACAATGTGTCATTGAACTGCATTGTCCAGGGCAAACTTCTAAGTCTGTATTGCTTAAAAATTGCTAGTTTTGCCTCTTTAACTCCCTCCTCTGCTGGTCATGTGACCTTTTACCCCAAGGTCATGTGACCAATTAAAGGGGGCCTTTCTATAAAATGTATTTCAAAAGAAAAATTACGTTTATCTAAGAAAAACACTCCGTATGAGAGTGTTTTATTCATTTTCTATTCATCAAATAATTTTCTGAGTTGGTTGCCATGGTAACCAAATTACAAAAAACTCTCAACTGATTTTTCACTGAAACAGAAAGTTTCTAAAACTACTGAATTCAGGGATTCAAACGGTATATAACTTATGTGGTCCTCTCTCGGGTTGAGCCAAATCCTTAAATAAAGCACTATTTGAGGTCTGGCTCCCTGCCTACTACCTCTCAATTGCATTTATTGCTAATTTTATGGTCCGTCAGGTAAACATCAAAGGTTTGTGTATTGAAATCGGCAATCGGCAGCCTGTAATTGCCATTAATTGCAATTGTGAAGATAGTGAAGGCCACAATTACTATCCTGGTTGATAATCAATGTCCTTAATTGCAATCGGGCCACATCAAATGGTCCTGACATTGAGTCAATTATCCAGAAATGTCATTTTTCAACATGCAAAGTGGGCTCCTTTTCTCAAGAGCAGCCATGATGAAAGAGTACTAGTGCTGCCACGTTACTGCACCATGCTGGAGTTGTCACTGGAGTTGCAGCAGGAGTGCTTCCAGGAGTGTGAAGTGTAGACCTGGTGCTGAGCTTGGTTGGTGCCCTGGTGACGACGGTGCCCTTTTTCCTCTTTGGTCCCATGTTGGCAAAAAGTAGCAGCAAAAGTACTAACAATTGTAGCAACAAAAGTAGCAGCAAATGTAGCAGTTGAGTGTCGTGGATTCTAGGTGTGTTCTGGTCGAAGGTCTGAGTGGGTATGGTGCTCTAAACTGGCCCCCTCTATATATATGCAGGGTACGGACCGCCTCTTTTCCCTTCCTTCGCCCCCCCTTCTCCGCTGATGCTGCCCCAGCCGCAGCGCAGAAAGAGGGTGACACGCAGACAAAGGGTTGATGCTAAAAATAGAACAACGCATGCACTCAGGCGCCACTCTGTCTGCGGCGTTGGGGGTCCATAAGACGCGGCGCGCACCCTCACACGTGCGTCGCACATGTGACTTCCCTCGACGCGTGTCTGAAACATGTGACATGAGGCAAGAGCTTTCTGCTACACTGCTGTTTCTGCGTCGAAGCTCTTCTTTGTGCGCTGCAACTTTAAAAACCTGCGGCGCGCAATGATTTCTTTTTACGCTTCTTCTTGCATCACCACTTCTTCCCTCGCAAAGATTCAACCGGTTGAATCTTTTTTTCCTGCATCGTCAAATTTCTAGGAATTGCGTAGAAAGACCTCTTAAAACGGCGCATGCTGTTCATGTCGCGCCGTAAAGCCAAAATTGACGGCGTACATGCTCAAATCTTTGCCCTTTCCTGGAAAAGTAAGAAACGCCGCAACAGGAACCCTCTGTTACGTCTCCATGAGAACTAGGCATAAGTGGATTAGGAAAGCAGCCTACACTGGAACGGTTTATGGGACCAAAGGTGTGGGTATGGTTATCATCTTAGATTCTCCATGCACAAAAGAATGTGTTTTAGTCAGTAATGCAATCTTTAGAGAAGGAGTAAAAAAGACCATGTTGAGAATCTAAGTTTGTGGTGATGTGATGTCATAAGGATTGTCAAAATGAGCAAATAGACAATTAAGCTTTTGATATTGAAGTTTTGCAGTTGTACCTGCATTATAAGACCCTGTGTTGTAAGACTGACTTGCCTTATATGACCGCCCTCCTCCTGCACTAAGTAGTATTTTTAGTGTAGTTTTCACCCAACGAGAGACGGCACCCCCACAAGAGACCACTTCATGACCGCAGTGGACCATCAGGAGTGAAATCGCATTTGGATGACATTCGGATAAGATGTTTTTAAAACTTTTTTTTCAGTGCATGCGGTTTTCCGTTAGTGGCCTATTGGTTTATTTTCAACTACACCGTAAAACCTGCTGCCACATTCAGTCCTTAGGTCTACAAATATGAAATCACCTGTAAGCAAAAAATTGAAATTTCTCATTGTTAAAAAATGATCAATATACCTCACGTATTTGCATAGAGGGCATATTGGTAACTCGTGAAAAAATGATTCACTTTTGCCTATAGAGCGCTCATTTCAGGGAGTTCTGTTTGAAACTTCAGTTCACACACTGCATTTCAACGGAAAATGCACCACCAGATCATGTACATGTATGTGTGTAGACTTTCATATTGATACTTAAAAGAAACGTTGCTATGTTGTGCTTTTAATGATGCTCAGTGTTTAATTTTTTTCCTTTAGCAATTCTATTCCAGCGTTTCAGTATAGCGGCTAAGGCTTATCTTACCATTTGACTCATTTAATGGTGCCTCCCCTACCTGGAGCAATAATAAATGTATACAACACTTTTATTATGGTCAATTATGATAAGTAAAAAACAAACTTCGTTTGAAAACTTTCAGAAAACCTTAGATATTTTATTTTAACAACTTCCTAACAAATTTGAAGAAATTTCAAACCAGTCATCTGAACAAATCTCAAAATTCTACCAAATGGCGTTCAAGAACGATTCACATCACAGGATAAGGATAATCCGATCCACGTCTGAAACAAAGCCAATCATAAGCTCCATAATCTCCATAATCTCTTTTATTATAGCGAACCCTTTTCTGAAAGTCATTTGAAAATAGGAAACTTTCAATGTCATCTTCATTGTCTTTCTTAATTTTAGATTGGAGCCTTTTTTCAGCTTCTTCATGTTCAAACTTTCTCTGGAAAACTTTTTGTGAATAGATTCTTCTGCTTGACGCACTGGAGTCAACCCGAGAATCTTCATGAGAATCAGCTTGAGAATCTCCATGGGAGTTAACAGGAGAACCTCCATGAGAGTCAACCTGAGAATCTTCTAGGGTGTTAATCTGAGAATCTTCATGGGAGTCAACCTGAGATTCTCCATGCGTGTCATGAGAGTCAGCTGAAACTTCAGGCTGTGATAAATTTGTTCCCGAAGCATCGTCAACAGGTTTGTTGTCAGGGATGGATGGATTTCCTTGGCATGCAGCCACATGAGCCGCAACTGAAAGTAACGTAAGATATTCATAATCAAAACATGGAATATAGGACAAAACGAAGTGAAATTTGAATTTTGAGTCAACTTAGTTGATTGAGTTAGATCACAGGCGAAATGATCACAATGGCTTAGCAGTTCTAGAAATAGAGAGGAAGGTGCATTGTTCAAATGCCATCTGGTGGATTGGAAATAGAGCACTCTTTGAAAACAATTGTTCAGGTTGTTTTAAATAGATTCTGCCAGCTCCACCTGGAGGTGATTTGCACACATAACAAAGCTTTCTGGCTCAACTTAAACCTTCTTTGGCCAAACTTATCTATGCGTGCACCAACATCAACGTACATCATCAGGGGATTCCCCCTCACAGCCAATCAAAATTCTGTAGATCACTGAGCCATCTGCTGAATAAACTGCAACCTAAATCGATCACAGTGCCTCCTGCACTTTAGCCTGTTTCCCAGCCACCACAACACAGGCCCGACGGCCATTGGATATCCCAAGAATGCTATCTATAGCTACTTCTGCAAATATAACCACACACAATGGCTGTCATTTTCCCCATAGGGGTCGCTTGATACATGCACCTTTTATATGTATATAATAGAACAGAGTAAAGGCAAAGCGTGTGATCATTTCGCCTGTGCGCAATTCCTTTGAGCTTCCATAGCTGTTTTTTTTTTCAGTTATGATACAAATTATTATAACTTAAATAAAAAAACGAGCAATGTTAGCTCAAATGAATATTTAACCATCTCATTCAATCAATTAAGCTGTCTCAATTTCATTAAGTTTTAAAACAAAAATATCAGCACCTACTCTTAGACACAGCATTTTCCAACTTTCAGACAATTTTTTTAAAGGCAAGACCACTGTGTAAATTTGGTAGGTCCATAAAATATCTTAGCGTACTAAAAATGCCTAGTTGCGAGTATTATCTTGACGTACATTATCCATCTTCAGATTAAATACAATAGATGAGTTTGCATTCAGGCGATTTGGTAATTTTACATTTAGAATATAAAGTCATGTGATATAGAATTCCTGGACATATTTATCATGAAATCCAATGACAGATCACTATAAGGGTGTAATTTCTTTCAGAGGTAACTGTAATATGCAAATTACGCATGTTACTTACTCTTTTTCTGGAGCGAACAGGACTCCTCAGTAGATTTAAGAAGAGCCCCACTGCAGATTAGTAGATTGTGAATTACTTCAGCACAGGAATGTCCCAATTTGAGAAACTCTGTTGTGGAACAGGCCATAATTTTCACCGTGTCATGTCTCTTCTTCTGAGGGGTCAATCTGAAAAAACGACAATGCAAATTTGATATACGCATACTGTATGGTGTACATTTCCAAGTGATGTAAGAAAAAATAACATGGGCTACACGCTATCTGCGATGGATGGATGTTTTGGGCTTTACATCCTGTATTTATGCACTCGGTAGGCTATTTAGGACAGGAGCAGGACACGGCAATGAGGCGAAGGATGATTGAAACAGCCGCCCAACATAGGCCCAGGTGACCCAGCAAGAGCTAGATTGGAACCCTGGACCCAGCGATTGGCAGGCCAGTACGCTAACAAACCAACCCTCCCACCCATGCTATCAGGGACAAATGGCAATTTCTGCACCAATACCTACACAAATAGTTTACAACCAGTTTCACAATTGTAGACTTAGCCTGCATAAGACTTTTTCAACCCGAAAATAACTGAAACCTTCATACGACTGAGTAACAAGTACTCGGGGACATTTTTCATTTAAAAAAAAACACTTAAAATGGGAGTTGCAAACTTACGAGCAAAACTCTGTGGTCCCTTCAAGAACTTTAGACAGTCCACAGGAAGTACTGACAGTTTTGACATCACAACCTGAAAGACAATAACCAATTTCTTTATACCAAATACACCGTGCATATTTACGGATGATGATCGAGCTTCAGAAGGAAACAATGATTGGTACAGATGTGAAACTGATATAGTAAAATATTAAAATCTTTCATGTAACAAAGACATTATGTAGGGATGGAGTTGCATCTTACATGTACTTCATGTTGGTCCAAATTACACAATCTCCACAAGTTGACAACTTAATTTTCAAAAAACCTAAAAGACAGTTCCATTAGCCAAGATGGGTAAACAAATACATTGTATCCTCATGCCAAGAGCAAAAAAAGTTTGTCCTTTTTGAAAATAATGTACAATTAGGCCTACTGTAGGATTTAAAGCAATATACATGTAACATGTGAAGCAAATTATGCACACCCATAAGAGTGGCCCTTGCGGCTGTCAGCATGTACAACAGCTCGGCGTCCTTCAAGTATGCATTATTTTCACAGCCGTGCAGCAGGACATCACCCTTCCTGATGTCGCCAATGCATTTTTCAGATTGCTCCATCTTCATTCTGAAATTTAATGTGATAATATTATCCACAATCAATGTCAATCATCCTTAAATTGATTACTAGTCAACCAGGCGACAGACAACCAGGCGACATCACTACCAACTGGGCGACAACCATCCAGGCGACACACCACTACCAACCGTGTGACAAGTTTTGACCAGCCAGGCGACAACAAGTACCAACTAGGTGACAGATATTTTGAGTGACATACCAACTAGGTGACAGGCATTCCCGAATCTAGGCGACAAACTTTAATTCCAGTTGTTTCAGCATGTTCAGACAACAAAAACCTACAAAAACTAGGTGACAGATTATCGCTCATGAACCATGCAGTCCTGCCACCTATGAATAATTTTGGAGCTCTTTGGATCTCAATTATCTTTATCATATAACAGTCAAAATATATTTAAAAAGTCCTGAATTACATATTGTATGTGCCAGAAAAAATCACCTCGGTGTCCGGCCTATCCTAAAGAGTTTAAAATCAACTTCTAAATTATACATTGTGTACATTACAATGTTCCACTGGTGTAATTGAACATGAGCGTACCACACTGAAACTTTTGTCGGAGGATGGTTGGGTATTGACATTTGCCCGAATTTCAAAGATCTGGATTTAATACCATTTCGAAAGAAATTGCTTGGGAACCGTTGATTTTTAACAATGCACCTATTCTACGGAAAGTCTATAATTATGTTATTTAGTATCCAGTGCAAGACGGGGGGGGGGGGGTTGGGGGCTACGAATGTTTGTTCTATACATGACAAAATCCTTCACCAACCATAAGATGATAAAAGAAACAATTTACCCCGCATTCTAGCTAGAGCATCCTCCCATGGCAGGGCTCGTTTACACTCGCCCTGCCAATAAGTGCTATATAATTCTGAAGTTTTCAAATCATTTAACAGCTTTTTTCCGGCGTGATTGTTCATGGTTTTCTACAAAGAAACTAATTGAAAAAACAAACAGAAAACAATGAAACACTCAAGCATTCATTTAATTGCTTTGAGAGAACTGAAACTGTTAATTATGTATGTCACACCGGAGGAAAGGTAATCTTTGTGTTTCAACTTCACCAAAAAGCCTATCATGTGGTCAGGGTAAGCTTTACAAGCTTACACTGAGAGTATTGATGCGACCATTCATTTGAAAGCTCTTTTTGCAAGAAATTCAAATATGTAGTCAGATGTAAAATCAATTGAAATTCCATGAAACTATAGGAAACCGCGAAAATGATGCATTTTCCTCTACTGTTCTAACAAAAAGGACCCTGACTACCCTAAAATTCCTCAGTTCAATCCAGAAATCAATTGATAACCTTTTTTAGATCTTTAGAAGGATGAGCACTGTTTTCATACTTCCAAACTATAGGCACTTCACAGAAAGCAGGAAAATGAGATAATTAGCCGCCATTTTGGAAAATGGCTGCCATGGGTCAACCAGGTCAAATCTGAAGTGGCTCCCTATCTAAATATTTTCTTCAAGACGTTTTTGAAATGTGTGCCAAGTTTCATGCTTCTATGTATAAATGCACTATTACTCCCCTATTCATGACAAATCTGCCCCGCTATGAGAAGTGAGGATGAGCTAGAGTACCATAATGCCACTCCTTCACATGCAAAAAAACTTGTTTCTTCGGGAGTGAAAAAAAAAGTTGCCCCTCTGGTAAAATGTTTAGAAAGCAGCTCTAACTATCATAGCCTACTGTCAGTCCCAAAAGGAAATTTTATGATAGAATTTGAAATAGGTGTGATTAGATCATGTAGAATTTGTCCAAAAACCAAATTCACAAGTACGGGGGCCACCATTTAATCTTAAGGGGGGGGGGGGCTAATAATTTCTTGCTCAGTTTTGGGAAAATAGATTTTGGGCAGTCTTGAAATGAATAATTTCTGGAGGGGGTATTTCTTAATAAGGCGTTGCTTGATTCGGGAATGAATATTTAGGGACTTCGTGTGCTTGACATAAAAAATTATGGCTGCCGTTACCGTGAAATAAATAATTTCCCACCGAGGAAAACTCTCAAGCCCCCCCAAAATTAAACGGTCGCCCCCAAAGACACAAAATCAGATTCCCAAACTATAGCACCTGATCGAATTCACCAAAATTTAATATACTTACAATAAATCCCCAAAGTTAACGAAGACCTGTGATCGGTTTGCGATTGCCGATGCTTCTAAATGTGAGAGGCTACCGAATGCATAAATGACCGTGCCCACACATTCGTTTGCTCTTGGATCGGCACATCGTTCGTTCGGATCTACAAATTATACACGAAATACATGAAATTGGTAATCGTGCAAAATCTTATCAAAATGATGCCATTGGCAATATATGGCCTATATGGCAGACATTTCGATTTAAATTCCATGGCACTTAGTTGCTGTACACATATTCCTACTAGTTCTATCACACAGATGACTAAGTGTGAGCTTTTTTATTTGCTATCTAGTAAATTGGCAAGAATTCACGAAAAATCCAAGAATTGAATGATTGAAATATCAGTTCTTAACATTTTAAATTTTAAACATTTTGAATAAATGCTAATCTGTCGTTTAATAAATCATCAAAAGCAAAAATGAACCTTTCTGAACTAACTGAGTATTTTTATCTTAAAATTCAAAACTGTCGTTTGTAACTCACATTAATTAATTTCATGTGAATATTACATAATTCTTAAACAATAACTTTGGAAACCATATGTGAATACTGGCCTCAAAATATCACAGAATTCACTTTCTAAACAATATACACTCCTGGGCAAAAAAAACTGATCATCTTCATTTCATTAGGCTTTGATTTTTATGGGATGTACAGTATTGTATACACATCGAAAAAGTTTCATTTCCAGTCAGTTAATCAACAAAAGCATTGTCTTAGTATTAAATTGCTTTTCCTCTTGACTTTTTGACGACTTAGTGAACTGCAAAATGCACATATTTCCCATTGCTGTTTCTATAATTTTCATAACACATTTATGTAACAAATTTGTGTCATCTTAGATCAACATCAATATAATTCGCAAAAGTTCACAATTTGATTGATATCTATATTTTGTCCCAGCCAGAACATAGTCGATATATTGTTGCACAGCAAATACTAATGGTCACCTTCGCTGCGTGGGCATCAGCTTGTCATCCTGGAACAGCATATTTTGTACATTTTCTACAAGAAAAAGCTTCCAAATGGCCGACAGAAGGCCCTGATACATTATTTTTACATACTTAGAAGCTTAGCTGATTTTTGATACCTAGGAAGAGTGCTTGAAAAGACTCGCCACACGATTATTGCTCCACCACCATTTTTTGACAAAGTCCAGATTTCAACTAATTTCAGAACTTGTAGGCTCATACTGATGTTAATCTAAGAAGGTACAAACCTAGTAACACTGAGTAGCTTTGGAAGGCTCTGAAACGGATATGAAAATATGCACATTTTGAAGTTCACAAAGTTGTCAAGAAGTCCAGCCAAAAAACTATTCTGCTTGAAAAATCAAGAGGAAAGCAATTTAATACTGAGACAATGCTTCTGTTGATTACAGGTGATTTCATTAGCACGCAATTCTGGTCATTCACATTTGACAGTGAGAAATCAATGCTAAACATACACTTGCTACGTTTGATATATTAAATATGTGACGTTTTTTTTGTTTCTGAACCAATCAGATTAAGCAAAAATGCTACGTATTTAGAACCTGCAGAATCACGTGCTAATGAAATCACCTGTAAGTGACAGAAAATGAAGCTTTTTCGATGTGTATATCCATAAATCAAACACAGGAGGGTGCAGAGGAGCATGTCCCTGTTGTTATTCTGGTCTGCATGGTCTGCACTGTTTGGTCCGCATGATTTAACCCCTTCCAGGCTGGACAGTGTTTGCTCAAGGCTTGAACCAACAGACTGCATGGCTGCCAGTATGTCTGGTCCGCCTGGTCCGCATGGTCTGCATGGTCCGCATTTTACACTGACCCATGCTGGTCCAACCTGCCCGTCTCTACCTCCTATGGAGTGAGTGAGTGACAGAGTGAGTTTGTTTTTTACGCCCCATCAGCACCGGTGTGGGCTATTTAGAGCCAACTACCTCCTATGGAAAGTGCTTGCTTTAGTGACAAAGTGGAATATAAACCTAGAAAACTTACTTCGAACTTTACTGAAGTGGTGACAGTTTTGATTGATGAGACATAGAAATTGAGACTTGCACTAATCAATTTTTGTGGTAAAAATCGGGAAACCTGAAATGCAACTCACATTTTTCCTTCAATGCTCATGTAACTTTTTGGCTAAAAGCACACTATAAGAGATCTCTTCATTAGGGATTTGCATAACTCTGCACGTTTCATAAAAACAATGTCAGGGATATTCCAACGTGCCCCAAGGTCCAGCGTGCCCCGGTCTCTACTACATACAGATGAGTAAAAGTGTTTCTCGTGAATAAAGAAAATATATAGGAAAGTATATCCGAATATTTTCGAACAAAAACTGTTCTTGAAAAACAAGCCCAAATTTACCATTTCATACCAATTTACCATTTCATAAACTTTTACAAGTTTATTTTATGTTATTTATTATTACTCTGTTAAATTTTATTGTTTTATGTTTTTCATATTTTTTGGCACAATTAAAATTATGAATGATTGTGATAAGAAATTTGTGTATATAAATTGATGTTAAAGTCATTGGCAATTTTCGCAGACATCTGACAATGGTAGTCAGTTTTCATTCAATATAGCATGCAAAACGGGCACATTTAATTTATCACTCGAAAAATAACACTCACAGCAGTATTCATTGAGTGCGGCTTCCATGCCAGCTTCCACCGTCCCAACGGCCCAACCAATGGCGTCTTGTTCACAGTGACATTTGGATTTTCCCTCCAAAATGCCCTCCAGGGCCTCCTTCAGGCAGTTGTAGGCAGTCGCTATACTATGTCTGCAATAGAAGAATATTTCAAAATGGGACAAGGCTTTCAAAGAAATCAACATCATTGATTTTCAATTTCCTTTTTATCTGCCACAAGATTGGCTTCGTATCGAAGACTTTATTTAATATATAGGCCTATAATTTCTTTTGGTAAAATTAATTCTCTCTTGGTAGTTTTGAAATAATTATTTTTGGATCATAGAATCTCCTGACACTGCATCGTTTAATTTAGAAACAAATATATCTGGATGTGATGCACCGTGGGTGACTTTGAACACTTTTCCAAAAAAGATTGACCCTCTATGAATGCAAAGTTAAATGAGATACTAGAAGTATTTGACTTCTGATTATATTCTACTATAGCCTAGTTTCTTTCTACATAAAGTCATTGTCACTGGAATTTTTTTTTTCTTGATTTTGATGAATAAACTTAGCATACTTCTTTTTGCAAGATACCATAGCCTGTGTACTTCTGCGCCCACAACAGTATTGAATGACCCTGGCCTTATAAATACCTGCCTAATTAAAAGTTCACTCAAATACTTCCAAAATCCACCATAAACTTGTTGGAGGCTATTCAGAAAGACTGACAACAAATAATATAAGTGGATGATGTTGAATTGTAACACTTCGGGGTGACTTTGAACATCACATTGTAATGGTGAGCACAGAGGCCATCACATTTTCCTGTAAACTATATTCTCAGATGTGTCATCTTTCATACTACAATGCATATATAATTCAATGTTAGAATGCATATTTCACTATAATCGGCAAACATTTCGCTCCAACGGCAAAGAAGTAGATCAAGAATAAAAATGTCGAAAAATGGAAAGACCAGTGACTAATTTTTAAGGAAAGGCAATTAAGCCCTGCAAAATTCATGAATATAGATAAACATTTGTTTTTTGAGAATTGATGTTTTTCGTTCATTGAAACTCACTTTGTTCAAAGTCACCCCGGACCTCGTGGTGAGTTTGAACGCCCCGTTATCCACTGAAACAGGATGATGTATATCTCAAAATGCCAATGCACAGGTTAACTACATGCCAGTGGCCAACATTTTATCCCATGAAATACCACATAGATCTTACATATTTTTAAAGATAAGGGAATTGAGGTGAAAACCGTTCAAAGTCACCCCGTTTTACTGCACTCAAAATAAAATTACTATGACAGCGTTTATATTTAAAATAGTTAATTTAATAACCTTTTTAGAATTCTTTCCAAAGTGAATATTCCTATATAGATGCTCTGCATGTTTTGTGAGCTCACCTGCATTTATCAAGGGAGATCGCACTCAGGTTCCTTTTGGTTAGTTTTCTTCTGATAGAACCGTAACTCCTGTTGGATTCTGTAATAGATAATTCATCAAACACTAAACAGATCAGCCGTTGAACGAGATCTTCGAAGAGCGCTTGCTTCTGCAACCACAGGCTCCCGAAACTGTACTGTTTGCATAATGCTACGCCAAAAAAGTCAAGTGACCAAGTTAAGAAAAGAGTCCTTAATGAATTAAATTTTCACATGAAATTCATTTACTACAATACAACATATCCATATAATAAAAAATGCAGCGTACTGGCTGTTTTGATGCAAATTTGAAGGCATTAAATATTTAGCAATCAAAACACTTGGCGATTGTAGGAAAATAAAAAGCCCACTAAATTTGAAAAAAACAAAAACAGCCTTCCAAGGGGCACACAACGTAAACACAACGTTGCAAAAATTTTGGTGAAGGGCTGGTCTGCTGGTCACATAGAAATGTGTGGTAAAAATTATGTTACTACAACATGAACACGACGTTGAGATTGAGGTAAATTCATCATGCTAATGAATCAAGAGATCGACAATCTACATTCAATTGATCTAATGAGATTTTTGCAAAAGGCTTGACCCACCTTCAAGGATAGACTCCCAAACTCCCAGGCCACACTGGTCCAGGGCACATTTTACTGGAACGAAATAATGTACAGATAAGTAGGTTACTCTTCGGCTGAAACAACCAAAAATGTTACTCACATTGATAATGAAGCAAACATGAAAGGTACACTGTAAAAGTTGAAATTTTGAGTCAGCCGAAATAATGGAGTAAATGGTTGCATGATTTTTTTGAGCTAACATAGCTTGATCTTTTGAGTTACGATAATCGTTTCGCTATCAGAACTTAAAACAACAAGCTATGATAGCTCAAAGGAATTGTGCAACCATCTCATTCAATCATTTAAGCTCACTCAAAATTAAAATTTTACAGTGTACGTATTTACTGGATGGAAAATAAATATAACTCAGTGGAGTGAAATCAACAGATTTGAAATTATAGATGGTATTCCCACATTGCAGCAGCATAATATTATTCAAGTAGTGCAACAGGAGTGAATTTATTGCAAAACAGTCTGATGTTTGTGACATCATTGAAAATGTCTTTGATACACTGTAAAATTTGAAATTTTGAGTCAGCTTTTTAAATTATTGAGTGAGATGGTGGCACAATTCCTTTGAGCTGACATAGCTTCTTGCTTTGATAATGACATAGCTTCTTGCTTTGATAATGAATATCATTCGGTGGGTTGTCATCATTTAAAAAATTTTTTTATTGAAATATGTATAATATTTATTTATTATATTACTGTCTCTCATAATTCTTTTTAGAATGGATCATCCGAATTCTTTTATATGTTATGTATTTTGAATGATGATGTGAGACGTTAATAAACATATCTACATGTATCTTTAAAAAACAACAAGCTTAGCTCACAGGAATTGTGCAACCATGCATCTCGCAGTCGCCCCCCCCCCCCCCAAAGTTAAGGAAATGGTAAGATTCAGGCAAAAAGCTAAACAATCTGGGCAGATAATTACATAAAAACTGATAATTAATGATTTTCAAACAATTTCATTTGAAATGGTATTAAATCTAGAACTTGGAATTCAGACAAATGTCACTCCCCCCCCCCCCAAAAACCGTGTGCTGTACATCGATGTTGCTCAATCATTTCAGGCGACTCAAAATTAAAATTTTATAGTCTAACTATATCAAAAATGTCTTAATACCTACATAATGAAATTTGCTAAACAAGTTCAGACAGATCTATTTGCTAAAAAGTCTTTATACACTCACCCTCATGTGGCTGAACATCCTGCAGATCTCCATTGAGTTCTTGAGTTCGGATGAGATGATGATGGATGTCTTGGGTCACATTCAACAGTGTCGGTAAAACGAAAGGCATCAGAAAACTCCACATCTGAAAAGAAGGAAAACATATCAAAACATCTACACTGTACAATGACACTATGCACAGTCAGTCATTTCATTTGTACCCCCCCCCCCCAACTGGCCCAAGATAAATATTACTTTCAAGCCATTCCGAATAAGTTCCTTTTGGAATCATAGGCTTAGCAATGAACTATGACAAGAAACACGGGGTTTCCAATGGCATCTCATTGACAATTTCATACCTGAACATTAAGGAGTCGGGACAGTAAGGGACCAGAAGTCTGGCTCATTGGTCCCATGGTCCTTCGGTACACACTTTCCCCTAAACATGAATCAGCAATTTCTTTTCTTACTTTTAGATATAGCACATCAACTCATTAATGTGGTTCCTCCCCAATTGTCCCAGTTAAGCCTAGAAGTGCAAATACACAGGACGTAAATCAAATATCCCCATTGTTATAAATTAACTAAATTCAATCAATTTGCAGCATTTGAAGCACCAGTTAATGAAACTCCTAATAAAGTTAGGGGTGGGAAGCAATGATCCTAGACCACGAGAAAATAATAATGTTTGAGTGTTTTTTTTAATTGAAAATGATTTAAGTTAGACAAATCAGTGAAATCACTGCTCTTGGTCTCGTCTTCAGTGGCAATTTTATCACGCATTAAATTTGATTTCAAAGCTGTATAAATGTAAAGCTATATGCATAAAACGCCCCCATTATTAAATTAACTAAATTCATTCAATTACCTGCATGCGATGTCAGTTAATAAAATAATTTGCCAATAATTGATATCATAATCTATACAATTATGTGAGACCATGGGAAAATAAGTTTTGTTTTATATTTCTGAACGCCAAGACAAATGACTGTCTCTGCTAACATCTGCGTTAGCAATGTTATCAAACATTTTGATCAATTTCGAATCGAAATTAACATTATAAAACAACTACTTTGTAATAATTTGTTGGCATTCATATCACTAGAACGTAATTTAAAGTAACTGAAGCCCATAATATTATGATGCATTGTATGAAAATGCTAGTGCAACCCTTGGTTGTCAGTAACATTTCAAAGCACTTAAATTTCTAAATTTTAAAGTATTGAGGCAGACTTTTACAAAAAAAAAAAAGCATTTGAAATTACCCTCGAATATGAATCAACACTCATGAGAACATGACTTTCCTAGAAACTAATAAAATTACCTTGATGTGCAGAATAAAGCTGAAGATGTCTCGCGAAGTCAAAATCCAGAACAGAAGTGAAGGACCAGATGACAAATTGAAGAAATTATTGGTGTTTATCATTGAAATGCTGGTTTGTGATTGGCTAAAATAGGTGTTGATAAGGATTGACATCCTATTTTCTCCATGTGAGATATATGACAGTTTTCTTCTTGACACCTCATTGTCCTTCTGGCTATTGGATGTAACACCCCAGGATTATGGTATTTCTTTAAATTCTCTGTTTTGTTTTTCAGTTATTCTTCTGGATAATAAGTGATGCTGTGAAAACGTAATTGTGACAAATTTTTTAGTGTAATCCATCTGTGAATGCACGACATAAGTAAACAACACTTCAACAAGGTTGAACCAAATTTTAGACACTATACATTCATAATCAGGTATATTCAGACTCAAAAAAATATAATTTGAGAAATACTGGAAAGACTTTCATAAATATAAGTATATGTGGGGCGATATTCCAACAGGAGAAAAACCAAAATAATCCAAAGCATGCAAAGCTTGTCTGACTTCACATCCTACTTTTTTTTTCATGGACCCCTCCGTCTTTCCCGGCCAAAGTGTAAGTTGCCCATCCACAAAAACTTGCATGCAATGTTTTGTCACCCACTAGAAGGTTTTAGGCTAGGTTTTATGCTGAAAATTTATATTTCATATTTTGTCCCCGTCATCCACGTATTTAACGGGTATCGTGCTAGTGTTTCTAATGAGGTCAAATTGCCCAACAAATATTTGGGATAGTATGAACAGTGCAGCCCTCAAATCCGAATTCTTTCGACGATAGTCAACGTTTACCAATATTAGATATACGGGGAGCTGCACACGCCAATAATACAATGTGTAGGTTCTTTTAATTCATTATCCATGCATATTACATTACAACTGAGTCAATTTAAAAATGACTGAAATAATAAAAAAAATTATTGCATACTCTTTTGGACATCAAGTAATATTTACAAGTCTTGCAGGGTTCTAATATAGCGCCTAGATTTAAAAAGGCATCCGAGTGCCAGTATTGACCAGCCTTGGTAAAAAACAATTTGTAGGGGAGAGCGGGGCACAGTGAGACACTTTTTTTATTTTCAAGTATTCCAAAATGTTGACAGTAATAAGTTAAATGAGATCAGGTCCACATTATAGGTAATGACATTGGGTATATTGTAAAATAGTTTCAGGTTCCTACCTTTAACAGGTTTGGAGAAATTTTCAGTTACATCCATGCTCGTTAAGTGTCTCACTGTGCCCCGTGGGCGGGGCACAGTGAGACAGCTGGTGGGGCACAATGAGACAGGGTATCTGCTGCCATAACCGCCGATCCTCGGGACCTGCGGAATTGTTCTATCAATTGTTGCTACAGAAACTACTGTACTTTTATAAAAGCAGCTGGCTAGGTGATTTTTTAGGTCTGTTTTTGTGCATGTTTCGAAACTTAATCGCACAGGACACATGCACGACTTATTTAACCTGCCGCACCTGTTACATACGAATCAAAATTCTTTCTGATGCTTCTCTTTGGATATGACTCACAAAAATCAGTAGGTTTTACACTGAATTTTGTTTTTAATGGTGAATTGCGAGCTGTGCATCACATTCAGGTCATTTCTAGTGTATTTCGTGAAGTCTCACTGTGCCCCGCCTCAAACTGTCTCACTGTGCCCCACACAGCTTTCTTTTTAAAATGTTTTAATCCTGAGGACCGGATGCCTGCATTGTGGTTCATCATCTCACTAAACTAAGACAAATGACCAAGGTTTGAATCCCTGGCAATTGATTAGCATTATCCCATTTTTCTTGGGAATTATAACAAAAAGTTGTTTAGCAAAATTATTTACTTTTACTGGCTAAAAACCAAAATATTGAAATTCCACTCTCGATATGCTGTGTAGGCATTCCGGATATAGGTCAGACTCTCACTTACTTACTTTTTGTTTTATACAAAAGAGGGTTGGTGTGTAAACAGTACCACTTAGATGCTACGGGCTTTGTCTCACTGTGCCCACCGTCTCACTGTGCCCCGCTCTCCCCATGTTATAATGCTCATTCATGCGGTTGATCGTATAAGGAAGACAAGGTCAAATCAATAGTGTTGATTGAAATGTACCGGTCGTGAAATATGTAAGTACACAAAGGCCTGGGCCTATAACTTTTCTTTTTCAATGAAATATTGAAGATATAAATTAAAATAGTGCATAATAATAAGAACTTGAAGGAGTGAGTTCTGGCAAAAATTAGGTCTGTAATGAATTACTTTTGTGTCATCAGTTTGAAGCATTTCTTTGATTCACATTTCAAAATTCGGTCAATTCTTTTTCCACCCTTTTGCAAAAATGACCTTTATCTGACTATTTTCCCAAGAAATATTTTTCTAACCTTTCCCGCCCATCTTCAAACATTTTTTCCTGATGTTATATTTTACCCACTGACTTTCTCCTTGTAGTATGAGGGGAGCCACATGTGTTGACTTGGCGTAAGCCAGGGACTTAGACAATCCGGACAAAGCCAGACAATGATGATCTCAAATAGTTCGCTTGACTTCTTCAAACTGTTCACTTCAACTAACTGAAAAGTACAATGAACTTTTCGAATAGTGCAAGTGAACTATTCAAGGACTATTTGAGAATAAGTACTTTCAGCATCAAAGCTATTGGTAAAAGCAATCAGTTTTACCAAGGCAAAGTCAATTCTCAGTGCATTTTAAAGGTAAGGTAAGGCGAAAGATCATTTATAATGTACGAGCACTATCAATTCCCTCAGTTTACACAGCTTAACAACAGTTCATAAGACATTTGTAATAGCATTAGTTTTGTCTCATGAATTTTGTAACACTCGAACAGCACATTTTGGCAGTGATACAGGACATTTCAGTAAAACATATTTTCAAATAATTTAAACATTCTTCATCAAATGAATGACACATATGTGGTTGAACATGAAAGCAAACTTCTATTGGTGTTTTCATAGAGATGCTGTTGATCTAGTGTCTCTTCCATGATCAATGACTTTGATCGTCCACAAACTTGCTACAATAACAAAGTTGATTTTTTTAAAACTTGGCACCAGTGAACTGGATCAACATTTGTCAAGCGATTTTGTTTGTAAGTGAGGAAAAAATGCCATACTTCTTCTTGTTAGGGGGAACCGGGGCACATTGGGACGCAGGGCACTGTGGGACGGTGGGGGTTTCTTGGATCCTGGCAAGGTATATGATATGGTAGTGCCATCATAGCTTGTAACATCACATCCTGATGTTTCCATGGTTTATAGACAAATAGCAGCCACATGCAAAAGTACGGCGAGCAAAAGTTTGTTTTCCTACTACTAAAGTTAACATGGACGGGTTCAATTCTAACCATTCTGTGGACAAACCATGAACAATGAGGCTTTCTCAGTGCTTGTATGAATTTTATATATCGTAACGAACAGTTATGAATTGCTATTGTGATAAACACTCACTGGTGCCTGAGAAATTAGCATTTTGGTGTAAAAGTCGTATCGGGGCTCACTGAAACAGTGTATTCGGGGCACATTGGGACACACTTAATATGGCAGAATTTAAGTGTCCAAGGCAACTGAATGACCTGGGACAGCACACGTCAGGTGTTCAGGCCACAGTGAATAGAGATATAGTGGATTACCATGCTCTGTGAACAAATTGGTCACAAAGCACCGTGTATTACTTACATAGATGTCCATACCAAGGACAGTTTATGTTAAATCTTGAAACTGTTTAAAGTTATTAACTATTGGTACTACAAGGTGTTAATGCACTGTATATTGTCTTACGCACTACTCTTATGTAATATCTATTGCACATGGAGTGTTAAAATGATTTTTAATTGATGTACCAATGTGCACCCGCTGATGAATGACTGTCTCAATGTGCCCCGACGGGGCACATTGGGATAGTCATTTTTACGACTCAAATTTTGCTCTATGGCTGCAAAAGGGTAGGTGCAGTCCAGTTTATTATGCCTTGCATTTAAGCTCAATAGTATTGGTGATATTCATGCAAACTTCTGAGTTCTTCAGTGCTTTCAGCATTGAGCAAAATCAGTAGACGTTAAAAGCGTCCCAATGTGCCCCAGTTCCCCCTACATATGAAGGATTTTATGACATTCTCGTGCATTGATCAATAGCCGCAGTGCAATCGGACATTTGAGAAGATACTGAAAACACTACAACATAATGTTTTGGTGTGTCTATATCCTTGTAGCTGTCACCTATGGTAAGCTATTATTTTTAATAAATATCTTTGCATGTTGAGATAAAACTGCAGCACTCTTACAATGCATGTAACACAGTTATACATAATTTTTCAAATGGATAGATAATGCTACAGTAAACAACTTTCTTAAAATATTATGTAATATCAAAGAGATGTTACCAGGTGGTTCTTTTATGTTTGAATGAATTACCATTGCATTAACAGGAAAACAAAATGATTTTGATACGTAAAACAATCCTTGGGTAATTTACTTCACACAAACGCCTGATTTTAAGTTCCAGGGTTGCAAAAAAATCCGATTTAAATCAAAAAAATCAAAAAAATCGGATTTATTTGATTTAAATCGGATTTTTTTAATTTAAATCAGATTTAAATCAAGCAGTCTTATTTTTTCAAATATAATATTTTTCGAAGAAATTGAAGTCATAATAAATGATAGACTGTTCTTAATTAGGCCTTCTGTAATGGGAAAAATTTCTTTCACTCCCCAAAAGTCATGTAATCAAGTTGAAATTTGAAGTTGTAGATTGTTAATATTTTTTACTTTTCCCAGCTACAATAAATTCCCTCAGAATATGAATTTAACGTCAATTCAAGTGTGGTATTTTGTCAACTTTTTGGACCTACTATTGCTAGGAATGACCGATGAAATAGGAAAAGTTTTACTTGGCTTCCAAAAGACACTTAACAGGGTTTAATCCTATTCCGAAGACACAATTTTTGAATACTTGGAGAGCCACTGTCCATAGAATATCATACTTTGGAGCAAAGGAATGATTGAAATTACTATCGATGACCACAGAATCAGTATTTTATAATTACTATTGTTTGTTATTGTTGTTTTCTTGTTTAATGAGTGCTACTTTTGGCATGAGATTAGGAATTTGTCGCATGAGAGAGGATTGCTGTTTAAACTGGATTAAAGTAAGCCAAATCCACCCTGGTATCTCCATCGTAGCAGTGATTCCTTGCCAATTCAGGTGTGAAGGTGTCAACTGATCCATTATAGCATTTATATGCAAACTATTTGCAGTTTTCTAACATATAGTGGTATTCAATAAAAATCATTGATTAAAATCACTGATTTAAATCACGATTTAAATCAAGTGATTTAAATCAAATGATTTAAATCATGCAACCCTGATTTTAACATATTTATCGTAACTAGAAGTAGTGAATGTAATGATGCACATACAGATGATAATGATATCAAAGTTATTAAGATCATTACTTTCATAATTTGATGCATTCAAAAGATTAAATTCACCCTTTGGAATGCTATTTGATTGATTATCTTCATATATTTTAAGCATAATGCCATTATTATCTTATACAAATTGTTTACTTCAGTTCACAGCCTTGGCTGCGGCATTGGCACCACAAAGATACATGCACCAGTAAATACTAATGGAGCAGCTCTCAATTTCTTTCCGGATATGAAAATCATGTGTGATGGCCACCTCACTAAAATGACCTACTATGCAAGATCATCTTCTCACTTTTATCTGGACTTTTGGGAACAAATTTCATCAACCAGCTATCGACTGCTTAGCAAAACAAGGGTCAATGCCAGTAGCACAGGAAAACAGGTTTGTCATAGTTAATCATCAAGCATTTTGCATTTGATAAGAGACTGCCATGTTAATACATGTGAAAATTTTTTGATGTTTTATATGTTGAATCAGTGCTTGTAATCATCGGCATGTAAGATATTCTATGTTAACATAAAATGAATATGTTGAATAAGTGGCAACAATAATGGTATAAGGGACCGTTCAGAATTTATGACTGGCGGGGGGGGGGGGGGAGTTTTGCTGGAACTTCCCGTCAAAAATTGATACCCCCCCCCCTTGAGTTTCACGTTTATCATTAGTAACCCCCCTCGACATGCAAAGCAATATATACTGTTATACACGGCCATGTGTACAGATTTGCGTCATTTTGCAGACTTCTGCGAGTAAAAAAGTCCAAATAAAATGAGTTTCTGCGTATTTGTTAAAATGTTTTCCGTGTTAAAATTTCTTACCCCCCCTTGGAAGTGCGGTCTAAAATAATACGTGTGAAAAGTTAGTACCCCCTCGGCCAAAACTCCCAACCCCCCCCCCCCAGTCATAAATTCTGAACTGTCCCTTAAGGAGGCAACCATTATAATATCAAGTTTTGGAGGAAATGCAGCTTAGAGTTATTTCCAATGGAAAATTTCTTGGCCAGTTATGGTGAAACATATCTTGCCTCTAAATAGCCCACACTGGTAATGATGGGGCGTAAAACAATGACTCACTCACTCACTTTTGGTGAAATAAAAACAACTTTCCGGTCAGTCTTGAAACAATTAAATCTTGGTGAGTGAATCTCTTAACGCTATACAGTTTATTGTAAGAATGATCGTATGTGGTGTTTCCATAGAATAAAAAATTTCATCAAGAAAAACCCAAGTTCCCCATCACTGCTCATCAATGAACTTAAGACTTTAGGGGCCTTCCACTAGGGCCAGGACAAGACCAGGAAGCATCAGGAAAGTGAAATTGACAGTTCCCCATCCCTTCAGCACGTTGTCCTGGTCTTCCTGAAGCCTTCCTCATGCTGTCCTTGTCTTTCCTGAACGCTTCTTGGTGCTTCAGCGCCTTCAGCAGAGGCAAACATTTCAGCGTCCAAATTTTGCTCCAGAGCAAAATTTGGATGCTGAAATTGATTTCCTGGAACCTTCAGCGACTTGTCCTTGTCTGACCTTGTCCTGAAGGCTTCCTGGCTTTCCCGAACCCTTCAGGAACCCTTAAGCATCTTCTTGAAGCTGTCCTGGACCCTTCTGCGCTGCTGACAGCTTCAGGAATGTTCAGGAAGGCTTGCTGAAGGTTTGCTGAAGGTGCTGAAGGCATGATGAAGTATTGAGGAGCCAATGCTGAAACTACCAAGAAGCTATTAGGAACGGTGAGGAACATCGGGAAGCCTTGCAGACAGCTCGCTGAAGGTGTCAGGACAGCGCAGGCAGCATGCAGAATGAGTCAGGAAGGTGCAGACAACACGCAGAAGGTCCCAGGAAAGCACTGAAATATGTGCAAAATGGCTAAGAACAAGATGTCATGTCAAGAAAAATTAGAAAAAATGGCATTCAATCTGCCACCAAATAAAATTCCTCATGCTGTCTGGAGGGCTTCCTAATTTTTTTTTTTAAGGGGCTCGGTGGTGTAGTGGTTAGCACGCTGGACTGCTGCGCCGGCGGCCCGGGTTCAACTCCCATGTACATGTACATTCTAAGAGTACAAGTACAAGCACTGATTATTTCTTTGTAAATTGACCGAACTCATTAAGTGTGTGATTCAGATTCAGATTCAGATTCAGATTTCGTTTATTTTCCCATATATATAATTTACAATATTAATCAATTATTTTTAATTATTGTAGTAAAGTGGGAAGGGAGACCTCTCAAAGACTTGTTTGTCGCTGCAGAGGGGCCACCCTTTTATCTATATAAAGGCATATATATATGGAAAAAAAATTCTGTTGAATATACTATTATTTCAGATTCAGTGTATTCTATATATATGAAAAGAGAAGGTCACAATGCAATTTAAAAAAAAAATTCATTAGATCAAAAAATAATTTGGAATTTGAAATTTAGCAGATTTCCTCAGAAGACAAGAGAGCAGGACACCAGGGGACACTAACGACCACATATGTAACAATTTTCAATTATGCAAACAGTCTCATAGCATTCAATAATCTTATTCTTGATATATCATTGTACCCAAAGAAGCTGTGGGTACTGATTTTTGCCTTAAAATTTGGATCCATGTTGTTAAATACAAAAGGAAAATGATACCTTATTGGCTGCTTTGCAAAATCATGTCTCACAGCAGGAAGACGAAGCATCTCTCTCTGTCGTGTGAAATGAGTATGAGTAGTATCCTCTTGAAGTTCATAGAAGTACTGAGGTAATTGTTTGTTCACAAACTTATAGCAAAACTTGAGGTCATGCAGTGTACGCATATCTTGTATCTTCAGAATATTAAGTTTTTTGAAAAGTGGACTTGTATGTGCATTATATTTAGTCCTTGCAATTGAACGTATAGCCTTTTTTGAAGCTTGAATAGATTGTTAAGCTTCCATCCCCACAAGATAGTTCCATAATTTAAGTATGACACAACTAAAGAGTTATAGATGTTTAACAAAATCTCTGTCGGTAAAAAGTGTTTCATCTTATTTATAATCCCTACAGTTTTTGAAATTTTTTACTTAATGTTTCAATGTGAACTTTCCATTTTAAATTCTCATCAAGATAATTTTTTCCCCGGTTCTCAGTAGAAATTGCATTGCTTCTTCGTTTTGCTCGAATTTTGCTCTACAGCCTTCACGCATAACATTCTCCTGATTTCTGATCCATTCCTCATTCATTTTGACCTTTTTCCCCAAGTTTTTGCCTTGGACAGGGCATTTTTCGGCGGCAATCCTTTCGGCTAATTCTAGATCTCCCGTGATCTCAGCTTTTTTAAACACATTAAGTGTGTGTGTGTGTTACACCCCTCATCATCACCTAAATAGGCCATATATAGAGGCAAACTTGGTCTCAACAATTTCTTCTTCATAGTTTAGTTAGCTGTCTATTTCTTATGTTTCTTTGGCTTTGTAAGCCATTGCCTTTGTATTAATTTATACAAATGGTAACTTGGAGAAGGTCATGCAATTCATGCATGACAAGTATTGTTTAGATTCCATAGAAATCATGCAAACTTTTGCTGAAATTACAGTCACAGAGTTCAAAGAGTAGGTACCTCATATTTGAAAGTGTATTTGTCTTTTTGCCAGTTACACCGTTTTTGGTGTGTTCTATCAATCAGTGATTTGGAGACCTCTTCAAAGCCAGCCATTTCAAGATGTTTGACTGCTTGATGCAGGTGGTTCTCTATAATTAGATGTCGGTTTTTGTCACGGCGTGCTGCTTCTGTCGACAATTCACGGAGCTACTCCTCGCAGGACATATACTCTTCTTCGTCTGAGATATTTTATTGTCCTCTTCTTCATCTTCTGTGTCTGATGTTATGGTTTCTTCCTTTGGTTCCTCATCTTCATCCAGATCTTCACTAACTTTGTGTGCTTCTTCCTGTTCTTCATCTAGCTCTTCTTTATCTTTGAGTGCTTCTTCTTCCGTTTGTGCATCATAATTTTTACCCTGGTCATCATACTGTTCCTCTTCCATTGGTCCATTTTCCAATGATGAGTTGTGTGACATGTCACATGACTTTTTCATTGTGTATCATTGAAAGTATAGGATATGACCTCACACACTGATTATGAGTCATAACTAGAATAACATGGCAGGTATAGGGATATGACCCCACAGTCACAAGTAACATTCTATTGCTTTTCTGCAAGCACTGATCATTTGTCTACTGTAAGTGATGCTCTATTTTCAGATACAGACTTTTACAAATATGGCAGTGAAAAAAGGGAGCTTTGCAGGATTCCACTATGACAGTGCATCTAGTGATGTAGTTGTTCCTTACACTGAGGCTGATGGACCGGGGTCTTTGTCTCAAACCAATTTTGGTTCTGATTATGCAAAACAAGCTTATGACAATAATGTCATGGTTGGGAAGGTTCTTCATCGGTCCACACTCAACCAAGTGTCCAGGATACCCATTGCTGCATTTTATGTTTATTCTGAAGGTAGGCACTCCTGTTTTAAGAAAAAAAAATAATAATATCTGCCAAAACGCTGGTATACTATACTCTTTTCCAGTTGTCTAAATAGCCCATGTCATTTGGGAGGGTCTGTCACTGGCAAGGCCCGAAGGGTCGATGCTTTCGGGGCCGGAGGTCCGCGGGTCGCCGGAGGCCTTCAGAAGCTGAGGGGTTTCAGAAAGGACTACACATACTCTGAAAAGAATTCTGAATGGTTTAAGCACGTAGTATCCTAGAAAATTACTTTTGAAAACCCCATTTCTGCATTAAATCCTGCACATTTAGTGTTTGAGGGGGTGTTTTTAGGACCCCCCTGGGTCCCTCTAAAAAATGTATTTGAGGGGGTCCTTACAGCATTTGGGGGGTCAAAACCCCCTTGACCCCCCCTTATTTCGAACACTGCTCTTTTCCATAAATACATGAGAATATAGGCTGCCACCCAAAGGTCAGTGAGTATTAATGATAACTGTATTTTTAGGTTGCAGATGATGTTAGTGAATTTATATAGTGTCCAATTAAGTTTGAAGTGGTATTAAATTGGCAAGGTCATATTAGGCACCTGTAACATGGACAGTATGCAAATGTAAGGTAAATGTCACATGGATAAGGATGAACATGAACAGAAGTTCTCATTACATATTGTAATTGTAATTGTAATTTATTAGATTTCCAACAGTAAGGTGGTACATACGCCGGCTGATCAGATGATTATAAAATCGTAAAAACCTCCAAAAAACAGTACTAGGTTTCCGCAGTTGGTAAATGACTTCAGAGACTTGTAACACTATAATAATTCCTTCGATTCATTATGCAGCCCGCAAAAACATTCAACCTTGTCAAGC